>JALAZF010000363.1:4415000-5615000 GCA_022829125.1 Lathyrus tuberosus
CCCTAAACCAAGAGAAGTTCAAGAAATGCAATTCACAGAGAAGAGATCATTCCAAGAAAGTTCGAGGATTTGGAAGAAACTCAAGAGATGCCATTCACGGAGAAAAGATCATCTCTGGGGAGTTAGAGTTTCTTTGACAATTTCTAAGGGTGACAGTCTAAGAAAAGGTTCATCGAGAATACTGTCTTTCTCTTTGTTCCATATTGTTTAACCCCAAGAGGAGGGAAGACTGCATCTGGAATCCTACGGGGGATCTAGTTTTGTTTGTCTTTAAGAGTGACCAACAGGGCTTTACCTAGTTCTAGACGTAGTTGCCGAGGAAAACTCTAAATAACTATACTAATATATATACAGTTAATATATGACAAGTATATAGGAGGTATGAAAGAAGACTAACCATGGGCAGCTTCCCACAATATAGTTATATATATGGAAGCATTAAAGAAAGCGGATAAACACTTACCCGTTGTAGAGCTTCCATGCTGTTTGTTAGTTGTTCAACAAAGAAATTAAAGAAAGTTTTGAAAACAACTATATATTTGAATCTAAATCAAAGGAGAAAGTTCTTTGAAAAGATTGTTAGGGCTTACAGCTCAAGGAGAGGCCCAAGGTTTTAACAGTGTTCGCACCGCTGTTTTAAATATCGTCTCGGGACTTATACAACGACTGAGGCCCAAAAGAGTATATTTACAAAAGGGTGGGGTCTTACAACTCAGAGAGAGGCCCAAAAGATTATTTTAAAGAAAAGAAATGGGACTTACAACACGAGGGTAGGCCCTGATGGTTTGTTTGAAAACGACGATCGCGCCGAGGTTTTTGAAAACACAGTGGGTCTTATACAATGACTGAGGCCCAAACTATTTTGGTTTTCAAAAGGGGTTGGGTCTTACACTCTATTAGAGGCCCAAAGAGTTATTTTAAGAAAAGGATGGATCTTATAGCTCAAGGAGAAGCCCAATGAAAAACAACGATCACACCGTCATTTTGAAAACTGTACGGGGACTTATACAATGACTGAGGACCAAATTATTTATGTACAAAGGGGGTTGGGTCTTACACTCTATTAGGGGCCCAAAAGTGTTTGAAAAAATTTTGTTTGGGTGAAAAATCAACAAAACCCTAATCTCATCATTTTTAAAGTAATTTATTCAAGGAAAATTAATAAAAATGATAAAAATACCAAATAAGTTCTAATAAACAACTTATTATTTGTGGTTAAGGTTTGAAAAATGATGTTTTAATCACAAGATGAATTAAAGCTCATTTGGTTTTGATTTTTCAAGGTGAATATTCATTTTCAAAAAGTTTAAAAACAATAAAAATGAATTTATTTACAAAATATCAACTATATTAAATAATTAATATAAGTCTGATTTTTTTGTGGAATAAAATATTTCAACATTTTTGTGAATTTTTTCAAAAAGAACCAATAAAAAATAATTAAAATTGAGTGAGTTATTAATTTTCCAAGTTATTAAAAATAATATGAAAAATAATAAAAGTGGAAAAAGTGGTAAAAAGAGGATCTGGGGCGAGGGGGATTCGAACCCCAGACCTCTTGTGTGCAGTGCGTGAGTCTTACCACTGGGGTGGTGATACATCCGTGTATCAAACCCCAGCCACAAATATACAAGGCTTGCCTTGTTTTTGGCCTGACCAAGGCAAGGCAAGGCAAGGTTTTGGCCAAAAACGTGAAGCTTGTAACTTTCTTATTTCTCCATGGATTGAGACAAAATTTATATGTATCTGGCCTAGAATTTCACAAGGAATCCAATAGTGGTGGTGATTTTTTCAGAAAATAAATCCTCCTCAAAACTCGATAGTGGTTTTGAAATAGGCCATGATTTGCATTTTCTGTGCTACCTCTTGTTACAGGCATGAATTACATGATGAATTGGTTCTAGCACAACATATATAACATGTATGAGATGTGCATGATCAGTGGACCTCAAAGCAATGCATACTTTAAAGAGTTCAAGTTGAGATGCTTACCTCTTTAGGAGCTTTTTGGGCAATCTGTCAAGGGCTTTGTTCCAGAAATGTTTTGATGCTTTGAACACCCTCAAATGATCCCTTAGAAGCTTTTAGGATGATTGGAATCAGCTGGAAATCTCAGGAAGGGAAATTGGCCCTTTCTTGCAAAAGGGGCAAAAGTGACCAAAATAGCAGCTCTCTTAAATGGTGTTCCAGATGTGGGGAATCATTTGGGACAATTCAAGGATGATATTTGGAGTGTGTTTGAGGTCTTATCTGGTTTTGAAAGTGACTGAATCAAGACATGGATTGAAAAATGCAAAAAAGTCCAATTTTGAGGTTTTGAGAGGGGACTTTGTGATTTTGGTGTTACAGGTCACTTATGAGCATTTGGACAGCTTAGATATGACATATTGGATATGTTTGGATCATAAGTTGTGATGGAAATGCTCTCTAACTCAAAAACTCAGAGTTACCTTGCTAAAGAAGGTATTTTTGCCTAGAGAAAGAGATTTTGAGGAAAGCAAGTGTTGTATTGCTTTGGGGTACTCAAACTGAGCACAAATGAGCTCTATTTATAGTAGAGCAAGTTTGTTTTGGCTGCAATAGTGAATGGTGGCTGCAGCAAGCTGTTGGCCAATTGAATCACTTTGGAATCTTAAGTCTCCTCTAGCCATTGACTATAGGTTAGAGCACAAGCCTATTGTCTCTTGGTTCAGAGCTTATCCTTGACTCATTCAGTTGGAAAAGACTCAGTTCATGCCACCTTGGTGCATCCATTGAATGCTCCAAAACAAAATTGGAGTCTTGTCCCCTCTTTAAGGTTTTTTAGGTTTAGCATGCTACTTTTAGTTCCAATGACTTGGGAGGTGTATGGATCAGAGTTGGTTCTTCCTTGGTCTCCCCCTGAGGTGTTCAGATGGATAGACTTGTTTGTCATTTGCACAAATTGGCCAAATCGTGCAAAATGCACAAATCTTCCTTGCCATGACAGTTTGCAGCAAGGCATATTGACATTGTCATAACTCTTAGCTCAGATGGAATTTCATGGGGTTCTTGGCCATTTTGGAAAGCTCTCATATGATACAACACATGTGTGATCATAGTTGGTTTTGAAACTTTTTGGATCCAAGTGAAAAATGCCTCTACATTTTAGAAAAAGTGAAACAGATTCTGACTTAGTGAAAATTTCACTAAGTGTTGGAAAAAATGCCATTTCATGTTTTCAGCCATTTTGATCCAACCATAAGTCAAAATCCATGATGAATTGGAATGAGGTGTAGTTGACACTTTTAAAGTATGCCATGAGAGCTACAAATCCATCTTTGGATCAGTCCAAATGGTTGCTTGGATCTCAAGTTATGATCCTTCGAAGTTGGTACCCTAGCCACTTTGTTTCATAACTTAGAAAAATTCTAAGTTTTTATGGTTACCCCTTTTACAAGTTATCCCACTTCCTTTGATTTTTCTTAATGAATGATGATTCAAATCATACATTAGCATCATTTTAGGGTTAAAGAACCATAATTATGAAAAATCTCAAAAAGTCAAACTTTGACTTTTATGCACAGTTGACTTTTTATTAGATGAATTCCAAACTGTGCGATCCTCCATGAAATCAAGTCCTTGACCTAAATCAAACTTGATGAACATGTTCCATGGGTGTTATAGGGTGTATTGAATCATGTCCCAAGGTTTGGGAGCATGCCTGAGTCAAAAGTCAAAGGTTCAGTTGACTTTTTCCTCAAAACCCTAATTGTGATCCTGATGAAATTGAAACTTGTTGACCAAGCTTCTTGGTCAATCCATTGTTGCAAACGGATCAATGTAGTGTGTTAGAGACCCTCAAATCATCTCTTAAGGTCTTGGCTCATGTTTTGTCCCAAAACTCAACTTAGGAGTAAATTAGGTCAAGAAACCCTAATTCTTGATTTTTATTGTATGCATCCCCTGAGGCTAAATTGACTTGATGATTGGGTTCATGATGTCCCTTGGAGCATCTTAAGTTGTGCTTTGAAGCAATGGCTCATGCCCAGAGGAAAATTTCCATCTGGAGGCCTTGGTCGACCAAAACCCTAATTTGGTGACACGGGCGATCTTGAGGCTTAATTCACTTGGAATGCTGCAACCCTGTGCTTGATTCTTGATGTGGGAGTCCTCTTGATCCTTTTGTGGATGTTTTAGAGACTAGACAAGTTGAAGATCATGTCATTTTTTGATTGATCCTTTGTCTAAGTGTTCTGAGAGGGCTTAAAACCCTAACTCTTAATTTTAGAGAATGCCTATTGTAACAGCCTGCGGCCGCTCGCGTACGAGTCCCGACACTATTACCAACTCAAACTTAATCACTAGCCCCCTTTTTCAACTATACTAGTGTTTTTGCCTCCCGTGGGAATCGAACCGTGTACCTGGGGATAAGTACCACGTTCAATGCATTCCCACTACCAATTGAGCTGTAGCTCAATTGGTAGTGGGAATGCATTAAACGTGGTACTTATCCCCAGGTACACGGTTAGATTCCCCCGGGAGGCAAAAACACTGGTATAGTTGAAAAAGGGGGCTAGTGATTAAGTCTGAGTTGGTAATAGTGTCGGGACTCGTGCGCGAGCGGCCACGGGCTGTTACAATAAAAATGCGCCTTTTATTGTAACAGCCCGGGCCCCTCGCAAGGCGATCCCGGCACTGCCACCTCACGATCTTCTCTACCCCCCCTCACTAGTAGAGTTTTTGCCTTCCGTGGGAATCGAACCCTGTACCCTGGGGTTCAAGTACATGTTCATTCCATTCCCACTACCAATTGAGCTAGTATAGTATGTACGTTCAATTGGTAGTGGGAATGGAATGAACATGTACTTGAACCCCAGGGTACAGGGTTAGATTCCCACGGAAGGCAAAAACTCTACTAGTGAGGGGGGTAGAGAAGATCGTGAGGTGGCAGTGCCGGGATCGCCTTGCGAGGGGCCCGGGCTGTTACACCTAATAATTCCTGAGGAGATTGAGGAGGCATAAAGGTACATCTATATTGTGATGATGATTTGCACAATGATGAGAAATCTTAGTGGTCAAAATTTGGGGTATGACACCTTCTCAGTCCAATTAGCGACTAGATGTCTTATCTTACCACACTTGTAACACTTCTTCAAATTACTCTTACACTCATTTACGTGATGCCCCATCTCACCACATATATAGAACTTAAGAATAGTAGAAACGCCTCCCCCACTTAGCTTCTTACCATCATCATATTTCTGTCTACCCTTATCAGCTGGAGCTGCATAAGGCTTCCCACGGTTCATCTGTTGTTTTCCTTTCCTCTCGGTCAGCCCCTTATAGTGAGCTGATCGAGCCCTGCTATCCTCCTCATAGATTCTACAACAATCCACCAAATATGGAAATCTCCTAATTCATTGGTACCCGATCGCCTGTTTGATCCCAGGCCTCAAACCATTTTCAAATTTGACTCACTTCGAGAACTCAGCAGTTGCCTCACTATAGCGAGGGTAGAACTTTGCAAGTTCCACAAATCTGGTAGCATATTCTGTAACCGACATGTTATCCTGCTTCTCCAGAAAGTCAATCTCCTTCTAACCTCGAATATCTTCAGGGAAGTATTTCCTAAGGAATTCCCTACTGAACACAGCCCAAGTGATAACTTCCCCTTTAGCTCCCAACAGTTGACTGGTGTTAACCCACTAGTCATCAGCCTCCTTAGCTAGCATGTGAATACCGAACTGCACCATCTGTGCCTCAAGACAATCCATAACCTAGAAGATCCTCTCGATCTCTCTGAGCCATGTATGCGCTTCATCTGGATTGTCATTCTCATTAGCATTAGACTGATTCTGCGCAGCCTGAGCAACAGCCTGCAAAGTAGCAACAATAACGTCATCGTTCCTTCCATCCATTCTCTGTTACGCATCAACAACAATACATAATGGTTAAGGAAACAACATCGAAAGTAGTCAACTGTCACCTAACAACGACTCAACAACTTGGCCGGACAAACCAACCTTCTCTAATACCACTATATAACACCCTAAATTTCCCCCGAAAAAATTTTCTTTTCTTTTTTATAAAACATCAGAGTAATTAAATCAAACACACACAACTTAGGATATTACAGGTCAACATACAAAATCTGTTAATCTAATAGACTATGTAACACTTATATTTTAAATATAATCATAAAAACCTGAACATGTCTAAACACTACTTTTATTGTAGCGGAATAATAAAATTCACTTATAGTTTCATGGTATGTAATAGTTATCACTAGTTCACAAATCTCAAAGAAATATAAAACGTAAACGGATTCCAACGATTCCCCAGTGTTACAATCAGGGCAAATGACAAACTATAAAGAAAAGGTATGTAGACTCTATCTTAGGCTCTGTTTGATAAAACTAGCTTATAGCTGATAGCTGGTAGCTGTTAGTTGATAGCAGATAGCTTATAGCTTATAGCTGATGGCTGGTAGCTGATAAGTTAATTTGAGTGTTTGGTAAATTAGTTGTTACACTAGCGGATAATTACAAAATAATCTAAAAGGACATTTTTAATTAAGAAATTGGTGATTTCATTATCTTATTATATTATATTCTTAAATTAATTTTTATTCAATAAAAGTAAATATATTAATAACAACATGCAAAACAATTTTAATATATATGAAAAATTGAAGATATCATCAAAATATATAAATTTGTATTTATGTTTTATGAGCTTTGCTATTTAGTATAAATATATTGACAAAAAAATTCAATGAATAAAATAACCAGCAAACCATACATGAAGCAAGAGTATTTCATAAAGTCATTTATGAGGACATAAAAGTAAAAGTAATCCTAATAACTACAATTATTGATCTGGTTAACTCATTCTTTAGTAAAATATAGTTTTTTTTTTCTAATTTTATAATAAAATTTAATAAAATATGTGAAATAATAACATTGTAATTTTGAATTTAGTTATATTAATCTACAATAATAACAAAAATAAGTTTATTATTTAATATTTTACAAACATTCTAAATTTTCTTCACCTTTATTAATTTCATTGATTCTCCTCCAGTGTTTCACTAAGTTGAGAATTATCAAAACTATTTTTAAAATAATTATATAATTTATATTCAATAAATAAAAATAATGTCTAATAAAGTAGAGAAAAATAGTAAAAATCTTCTATAAGATTCTTCAAAATCTCCCTAAATTCAATCTTTTAAAATCAATTTTTTAATAGTAAATATTATATATATATATATATATATATATATATATAAATAATAAGGGTATAATTAGAATAAAAAGTCATAAGCTAAAAGCTACTTCAAATAGCTTTTGAAAAAAAAGCTAAAAGATAGTTAAAAAGCTATAAGCTAAAAGCTAAAAAGCAGTTACCAAACAAAGCTTTTTAATAAAAAATGAGCTGAAAAGCTAAAAGCTATAAGCTAAAAGCTCTTTTTTGGTATTACCAAACAAACTCTTAAACTCGCTCTTGAGTTCTACTGCGGAGTATCTGCACATTACCCACATGGAGTCAATATTAAAACAAAAGAGGTGAGATATCATGATAACATAAAGGAAAGCATGATAAATGATATGCATTAGGTTAACACATGCAATATCACCCAACATCAACACCAGATTATCCAAGCATAAGGATAACACAACAAAAAGTCAACTAAATATCTCATATTAATCAACCAACAACATCATCACTAATTATCCACCAACCAACATGGAATCCCATGATAACAAATCCAATTAATCACAACAATACCACATATTAGCAACATAACGACATAGTTAACATATAATGCAATGAGACTCACAACCTGACTCAATGCTTATGCATGTGGTACCAGATTTCGTGAACACTCAGGTTCACCGTTCTGATGTCCACCTCCTAGGATCAGAACCACTCATTGATCCATCACCTCTGAAATCAGCTACCGGCCCAATCCACACAATGGGATTTTAGGCTCATCAACAACAAACCATTGTCAACAAATGTATGCAATGCGAGTATTTATGCATACAACAACGGCAACATAATCATGCACAATAACCCACCACCATGGTTATTGTACACCGCCCAAATTAGCCAATAAGCATAAAATATAGTTCATACATCATATATATCATTTATGCAATCACCACAACTCGAAATAATCACATTTGAAGTAATGCATTATATCACACCACATTATAACATAACCTCAATCAAATCGAACAATAAAATATCATTGCTCAGGTTCTACAACCTACTTAAAATGAAATTACGTGTCCCCGACTTCACGCTGCTTCGAACGACGCCTCAAACGGACCTACGGATCAAAAGTTATGATCGAAAACGATTTTACTGTACAAAACCAAGGAGCTACTACAGCCGACTGTAGCAACTTCTACGCCCCATAGTGCTCCCAACCCAGAATTTCAGTTTTTAAATTTCTAGCACCCCAATCCAGAGGGCTACTACGTGCACCCGTAACAACTACTACAATTGGTAGCAGAGCCTAGAATTTCACTTTTTTCGCGATTTTGCGCGATCTCTCTTGTTTTTCAACCTTCCAACAGACCCCAAACCCCATGTTTTGACCTCCAACAACCCCAAAAACAACATAACATATAAAGCATCATTTAAGGGGATTAGACACATATTATTCATCAATTGCTCAAGCATAGATTCATGACTTTGTCTTTGATTCGATTCATTTCAAACATCATATACACAAGCACAATCAAGATCAATTTCCACAATTGTATGGATTCAGTTCAACTAGTTCATACATTCCTTCACAACATTCACAGTATTATTGAGAAATATACGATTTATCAACGAAGAGAGATCAAAGTCCATAGCATAAGAAAACACAACAATCCAACAATGCAAAAACATAAACCCTTACCCACTATTCATCATACTATCCCTTAGAGAATCAGAACCCCACCCCTACCTTGTAATTGAGCTTTTTAAACCTTCACAAATGGTGGTTCCCTCTTCTTCTTCTTAAACCTTAGGTTTTCTCCCTTTTTCTTCTTCTCTTCCTCTAATTCACGTACAAATTGTTTCTCCTCTCCCTTTTACCCCCTTTTATTTATTTTTTTCTATTTTATTTTATTTCACTACTGTTATTATTATTATCTAGTAATCTAATAAATCAAATAATAACAATCTAACTTTTCAAATTCTAATTTAATAAAACATATTAAACCTAAATAATTATTTAAATTAATTAATATATTTTACTACAGAGCATAATTAACTAATTACTTAAAAACAATTAATTAATTAACTATTCTCTCTACACCCCCCATCTCTACACAATTACTCCCACACCTCTAACACCTTAATTCCTACCATTTTAAGGTATCTATCCCCATCAAGGGCACAACATCACACAGATCAACGCATAAATATGCACAACATTTCAAAATAAACTTACAAAAACAAATAAATAAAATCGGGGCATTACAGGTACCACAAGAAACTACCTATTATTCCTCATGTTTAATGTCAAAGGAATATAAAGTCAAGTTATGGAACTAGAAGCTTGGACATCTGAATCTCAAAGTTATAAAGAAGATTATGTCTGAAGAAGTTATTAGAGGTCTACCCAAGTTGAGAATTAAGGAGGGCAAAGTCTGTGGTGAGTGTCAAATTGGGAAGCAAACTAAGATGTCACACTCGAAGTCACAACATCGGGTTACTACTAGAGCTCTAGAACTTCTTTATATGGACTTAATGGGGCCAATGCAGATTCAAAGTCTTGGTGGAAAAAGGTATGTCTACGTGGTAGTAGATGATTTTTCAAGATTTACTTGGGTGAACTTTATCTAGGAAAAACCATACACTTTTTATGTTTTTAAAGACCTTTGTCAACGTCTTCAAAGAGAGAAGGAAAGTGTTATTGTTAAAATCAGAAGTGACCATGGCAAGGTATTTGAAAATGCCAAATTTTCTGAATTTTTCTCTTCTGAAGGAATTGGACATGAATTCTCATCACCCATCACTCTTCAAAACAATTGAGTTATAGAACGCAAGAATAGAACTTTACAAGAATCAGTTAGAGTCATGCTTCATGCAAAATAATCTTTCTTATCATTTTTGAAGTGAAGCTATGAACACTGCATGTTACATTCATAATCGTTTCACTCCGAGAGCTGGTACATCTTTTACGCTCTATGAATTATGGAAAGGGAAGAATCCTAATGTTAAATATTTTCATGTGTTTGGGAGTAAATGCCACATTCTAGCTGATCGTGCACAAAGGAGAAAGATGGATCCCAAAAGTGATGAAGGGATATTTCATGTTTACTCTATAAACAGTGAGCTTACATGGTATTTAACTCCAGAAACAAGGTGATGATGGAATCCATTAATGTTGTGGTTGATGATTCAATTATTTTGAAAGGGATTGATGTCGAAGAAAATGTTGGAACATCATATCAGCAGACTGATGCTTCAGAAAATGTGGAAGACATTGAGTCCAATATTGAGGCAGCAAGGGTTGAACTAGATAACCCTCAAGTCAACAAAGGTCCCTTTACTAGAATTTAGAAAAATCATCCAAAAGAACTTATTATTGGAAATCTTGATGAAGGGATGACCACTAGATCCAGAGATGTGATATCCAATTCTTGTTTTGTCTCAAAATTTGAACCAAAAAATGTAAAGGAGACATTGACTGATGAATTCTAGATCAATGATATGCAAGAGGAACAAGGTCAGTTCAAAAAAATGAAGTGTGGGACTTGGTACCTAAGCTTGAAGGAATGAATATTATTGGCACAAAATAGATTTACAAGAACAAATCTGATGAAAATGGAATTGGGACGGTTTGGGATGAGCATTGAAAACTTCATAGAAGTCAAACATTCAAATATTGGTTCTTATTCGATCTCAATATAACGCAAAATTTCGTTGAGCAAGTTCATAATAGTAGTAAGCAAGAAAGAGGTTGTTTAAAATGATAATAGCTTGAGATTTTGTTGGCACAAGTCATTAAAAGAATACAAAGGTTAGTAATGTATCTTCAAAATTATACTTTGTGATGTATTTATCATGTCAAGGAGACTGATACTTCCTACTTACAGTTAATACGCCATAGGTTTTTGAACAAAAGAATTGTATTCATTAAATTTAATAGGTTTTAGAACAAAATAATTGTATTTATCAAATTGAATAGTTCATACGATTCCATGTCACTACTTATTTGGTCTAATTCACTGTCATGTGGTTTGCGTTACAGGTTATTGGAATTCTGAGAGTAAATAGAGTAGAAAGGAGTTGAACATGTTTGTTCGATGTCAGAGTGGATTAATCACGTGGATATGTGCTATGGAAGTCGATATTGTAATTCGTTAAGGTTTTTTTGGATTTTACTTGCACATGTCATTTTTATGCATGTCACTTTAAATACAACAGTCATTCAGGGGCGGAGACAAGGGGGTAGAGGGTATTCCCTGGAATACCCTTATTTTTTTTTTCATTTTTACTAATATACCCTCTCTCCTATTTTAACTCTTGTTTTATTACTATTATTATTTTTAGGTCAAAGAAACATGTAGAGAGCACCCAAACTCAGAGGCAGCAGCTGCACAACACCAGTTTAAGAGCTTCCAACATCAGAAATTCCCATTTCTTGTAGAGAGCACCCAACATCTCAATCTCAAATTTCCATTTCTTGTAAGTTCAATTGCATTTTCAATTATAATATTGCTATTATTACTATTAATTTCTTCTATTAATTTTCATTCCAATTTCTTCTATTAATTTCTTCTATTAATTTTCATTCCAATTTCTTCTATTAATTTCTTGAAAATTGGATTTGATTTTGTGATTTTCATTCCAATTTCTTCTATTAATTTTCAACATCAACTTTAATTTTCAATTGGATGAATTAAACTTACTGCTATTGTAAAATTGGATTTGTGATTTTCATTCCAATTTATTTTTTGTTACTTACTGTAATTATAATTGTGAATTTGTGATTTGAAATTTTGAATAATAACATTAATTGGATTTTGATTGTTATTGTAGAATGTTGCTCAAATACTTTATACCCGAACCGAGATTTCCAGAGCCAAAGAAGCTTGCTCCTTCAAATGGGCAGCCCGAAGAACCTCATTCTTCATATAAGGTGTTCAAAAAAGGGGCTTATTTGGAGACGGATCCTGGAAAAAGAAGTCAAATTCTTGAGTATCATCCAAATGATCAAGATGAGGTAAGAAGAGCTTACCTTATGAATGGGCCATGTAAAATTAAATTAACTGAATATGAATCCACAGATATTGGGGGAAGGGATCGTTCTTTTCAATATAGTTGGCTTGAAGAGTATGATTGGTTGGAATATAGTGTAGAAAAAGATGCTGTTTTTTGTTTGCCTTGTTATGTGTGCTACAAAGGTACTAGTAATTCTGCATTTGTGGTGACTGGTTTTAAAGATTGGAATCTAAAGCATAAGTTGAATAAACATGTTGGTGAGAAACCGAATAGTCATCATAAAAAGTGTGTGAAAGCATGTGAGGATCTTATGAAGAAAAAGCAGAGCATTGAGTTTTCGTATGCAAAATATAGTTCAAAAGAAGAAGTAGATTATCTTGTTCGTTTAAAAGCATCACTTGAGGCTGTCAAATATCTTCTTAGAGGCGGATTGGCATTTAGAGCACATAATGAGGGTGAAAATTCTGTTTATAAGGGTCATTTTCTAGAATTTGTAGAAGCCTTGGGGAGAAATAGTGAGAAAATAGCTGCAGCAATAACAAGTGGTGGGGGAAATTGTAAGATGACTTCTCCTAATATTCAAAAAGAACTTGTAAATGCATGTGCGGTTGAAACTATTAAAAAGATAGTTGGAGAAATTGGAGATGGTTTCTTTTGTGTTCTTGTTGATGAATCTAGTGATTGCTCTGGTAAAGAACAAATGGCTGTTGTAGTGCGGTTTGTTGATGTTAGAGGGTTTGTTGTAGAAAGGTATATTGGCATTGTTCATGTTGAGGATACAAGTGCAATAGCGCTTAAAGGGGCTCTTGAATGTTTGTTGTCGGGGTTTGGGTTGTGTATATCTAAAATTCGAGGTCAAGGGTATGATGGAGCAAGTAATATGCGTGGTCAATTTGGAGGTTTGAAGACTTTGATTCAAAACCAAAATCCGCAAGCCTATTATGTTCACTGTTTTGCTCATCAACTTCAATTGGCTCTTGTTTCAATGGCGAGAAAGCATGAAGATGTTGATTGGTTTTTTTGTGAAATGTCTCGTATTGTTACTTTCTTACGCTCATCTAACAAAAGACAAGCTCTACTTCGGAATAAACAAGTTGCTCATTTTGCAAATCTAATTGAAAAAGAATTGGTGGAAACTGGTACTGGTTTAAATCAAGAGTTGTCCATTGCAAGAGCAGGTGATACACGTTGGGGATCTCATTTTCGAACTCTTAATAGGTTGGTTGATTTGTTTACTCCTATTATTGAAGTGTTCGAAGATTTGAAAAGTGATAGTCATTGTAAGGGTGAACCAAAAAGTTTGTTACTTGTTATGCAAACTTTTGGTTTTGTGTTTATGTTGCACTTAATGGTTGAGATTTTATCTTTGACAAATAATTTGTCACAATCATTGCAAAAAGGGGATCAAGATATTGTGCATGCTATGGAACTTGTCCAAATATGCAAGAAAAAGTTGCAAGAATTTAGAGATGGTGGATGGGAAAAACTTTATGAGCAAGTTGTGGCTTCTTGTGGTAATGTTGAAATTGATGTTCCTGACATGGAGTCTCGGTATGTGAAAGATAAGAAATCCAAACGACTTGCTCCTTTTGTTACAAATTTTCATTATTTCAAGAATGATTGCTTCTTACATGTCATAGATGTGGTACTGAAAGAGTTGAATGATCGGTTTACACCTGAAAATACTGAGTTGATCAATTGTGTTGCTTGCTTGAGTCCTTGTTATTCATTTGAAGCATTTGACATTAAATCACTTGTGAGATTGGCAAGATTGTACCCAAATGACTTTGAGGATCTTACAGATAAGGAATTGTCTAGTGAGTTGGAGACTTATATTGAGAGTGTCAAGATGGACGATAACTTTTCTAATTTGTCTGGCATCTCAGAACTTTGTAGGACTTTTGTTCGAACAAAGAAGCATAAGACATTTAAGCTTGTGTACACACTTGTCAAACTAGCTTTGTCCTTACCGGTGGCCACTGCAAGTGTTGAGCGAGTATTCTCGGGGATGAAATATGTTAAGAATGAGTTGAGAAGTAGAATGGCTAATCCATGGCTAAATGATTGCTTAGTGACATTTGTGGAGAAAGAGGTGTTTAATACAATCGATGATATGGATATCATCAAGCGTTTCCAAGGAATGAACAAGAGAAGAATGCATTTACGGTTAGACTAGAATGTTTTCTATTTTTGAGTTATAATTGAAATACTAGTGCATTTTTATGAAGTAATATTATCATATTTCTTATAATTAATTTTTTCATACATTTTTTTTATATATTTTACTCATTGGGAATCCCCTGAATTTGTATCCTGGCTCCGCCCCTGCAGTCATTATAACTAATTATTATTCCTTACCCTTAAAATATAATTAATAAATTTAAAATTATAATTTATGACAAAATTTTAATATTATTTTACCCGGTCTACTTTTATTAATATAAGAAAATAAACTACTACCAAATTTATGAATTACCAAAATGAAAAACTAATATAATCCAATATTTGGTGTGTCAATGATCATTTCAACCTAATCTTATCTTTAATTAACTTTCATTTTTTTAATTATGATCTAATTAGTTTTACATTTGGAAGTTTAATAACATCATTATTTTATTTAATACTGTCGAATGCATGAGATCACACGCGTAGAATTTAAAATTTACTTTCCAATACTACATTGTTTGTATGTGGGATTACTTGTGATGTACTAAGCGTTTTTTCAGTTTTCTTTATTTTATTTTCTTCAGTATCAATAGTTTTTTTTTAAGTATTCTTTGTTATTTTTTTTCTGTCTCAATAGCTTTAAGTATTCTTTATTATATTTTCGCCTTTTATCTCTATGAAAATATGTAGTATTGGTTATTCATTATTATTTGATTTTTTTATATAAAAGTGATTATATATATATATATAACACTATTAAAAAAATCATTTTTAATGACCGAATTAGTGACTGAAATTCTTCGGTTACGCTAGTGATCGAATTAGCCACTAAAATTTTACATCTTGTTAGTAAAATTATAAAAGTCACAAAATCGGTCACAAAATAAAATTAGTCACCGAATTAGCGACTGAGATTTAGTGACCATAATTCTCAGTCTCAAATAATCATTTTATATATAAATTAATTCATATAAAAAAATTGTGACCGAAATTTCGAACACTAACAATCTTTTGCTTTTATTTATTTATTTATTTTTAAGTTACTTCCCTCTCATTTTCTACTTTTTACTAATTAAAATTATTAATTTAAATAAAATATATTTTAATAATAATTAGTGTAAAATTTTTTAAATAATATTTGAAATTTTCATTTCATTAATATTATATGCAGTTTAAATATAAATTTAACAACTAAAATAAAATGGCCTAGTGGTCACGCGGAAATTTTCATTTCATTAATATTATATGCAGTTTAATTAATGCATTTTAAAAATTAAAGAGGGTATTAAGAAAACAAATAAGAAAAAAACTCAACAGACTATTATAATTAGAGAAAGAGGTAGTATTAATAATTTTTATTCTTTATAACCAATTATTTTAATTACTTGAACAATATGAAGTGCGAACTTACCCTCTTTTAATAGTCTAATGTATATTCCAAAATCCGTCGTTCCAAAATAAATACGTAGTAATAAGTTGGTTAAAAATGTATATTCCAAATCATACCTTTCATATTTTTATAAATGCATAGTAATAACACTTCATTACTATGTAAAAAATTATATTCCAAGACACATATTCCGTATTTCTATATATATGATAAAAATATTTGCATTTATTCGTAAAGATTCACTAAAATTTTAAATTTAAACAGATAAAATATTTTTGTTAATTTTAAAAATATTTATAATAATATTAAATATTCTTTTTAAAAAATATGAGACAATTAAGATAAATGTAGCTATAAGTATTTGTTTTAATAAAAATATGAATCATCATTATTTTTGTAATCTTTATAAATGTAAATATATTTAATATTATCACTAGTGCAGAAAGAGTAATTTACACTCGTTTTTTTAACATTTTACACCGGTTTTTAGAGGGTGTAAATTCAACAGGTGAGAAATATTTAACGAATTTACACCCGTTTTAAAATGAGTGTAATAAATGTTATATTACACTTTTTTTGTTGAAATCAGGTGTAAATGTTTATATATATATATATATATATATATATATATATATATATATATATATATATATATATATATGGTATATTACACCCTGTTTTATAGAAATTGGGTGTAAATGTTTACATGTATACATTTATAGATGGTATATTACACCATTTTTTGTTTAAAATCGGTTTATAAATATGTAATATTACACACTGTTTTAGAAAACGAGTATAAATTTTTAAATAATTGCATTTAAATTAAACATATTTACTCTCCATTTGATAAAAATTGGGTGTAAAATGAGCAATGTTTACTCTGGATATTGACAAATTTACACCCTATTTTCTTTAAATAGAGTGTAAAAATATGATATATTACACTCGATTTTACCATTGATGTTGACAAATTTACACCCAATTTTATCATAGATATTAACAAATTTACACCCGATTTTTACCCGCACAACAGTTTTTACATCGAACCGTCCACAATCAGCCTCTGCTCTTCCTGGTTCCTGATGAATAATATCAGGCTATTATTATTCTATCAGGCCTTGATTTGCCAATGAAACCAATCACTAACCAATATTTTACAAAAAGCTTTTAAACCCTTCATTGGAACATTCAGTTATATAATCATGTGCTTAGCTTCTCTATTTTTTTGTTGTGGTGGGAAATAGGGGAAAGATGTAGGGCACTCATAAATTTTTCTTTCAGCATTCATTTCGCACTCATTCCCATAGTTCAAATCAAACAGTTTGACATGTTATTTTTACAAGCTTTCCTACTGATCATAAACCACAATCTCAGGTCTTACTATACAACTAGGGGTGGAAGTAGGTCAGGCCGATAACAGGGGCCTACAGGCTAGCCTACATAGGCTCAGGCCAGGCCAAGCTATTTTTTTAAATAGAAAAGGCCTAGGCTATTTTATAAGCCTATTTAGTTAAAAAGGCTAGGCCTCAGGCCATAAAGAAAACCTTTTAAGCCTAACAGGCCGGCCTATTTAAATAAATATGAATAATTTTTTTATTATTTTATGTTATGTTTTGTACTTTGAGTTAAAATACATAAATAAAAATTGGTTATTTTGGAGAACTTATGAAAATAAGATGAAAACACCTTATGAACAATGTTATAAGTTGTTTTCATAAGTTATCTTAAACAAATAGTCTCACAAAACTTATGCTAATAGGTATGTTAAAATAAGTCAATGCAAACAAACTTTTAGCTTCATTGATTTTTTAATCTGTTAGTTTATTTAAACATTATTTTAATTGTGTATTTACATATTTGTAAAATAATAGGCTTTTATGTAGGCTAACAGGCTAACCAGGCCTTAGAAAAGGCCAGACTCAGGCCTAAAAATAAGCCTATGACAGGCTATAGGCCAGAGTTAGGCTTCAGTTTTTTAGGCAGGCCAGGCTTAGGCTTGGCAAAGCCTAGCTCGGCCCAGCCTATTTCCACCCCTATATACAACATTCACTAGCTCGTTTGCTACTGTTACTTTAATTGCAAGCAAATGCAAAGCAATAAAAATTAATAAAATATCCTTGAAACCGCAATGCACTTCATGATGTGTAATGTGTAACACCCCCAATCTATACCCTTAATTAAATAAAGCGGTAAAAATTTCATTAGAGTATAATTAAACATTCATGGCATAGACGAAAGCGTCACATCAATTGAGACAAAACACAATAAACCTGCTCATAAAGATATGCAACAATCAGATAGCAATTAACAAAGGAACTTAGTTCCTACTACCCACAAATCAGATACAGAATAAAAGCGGAAAATCTGCAACTGAATCTCATATATATATATATATATATATATATATATATATCACATAAAGAGTTTGTATGTCATACACAGATTCATACATATACAATCCAAAAGATATATATACATATACACATAAATCACAACGATCTCCCCGACTACCCGGTGCTACATATCAGAGCCGATCGACAAAAGAATGAAGACCTAAGCTTCACAAAAAGACCTCCAGCATCTAATCTGCAATGCCTCATAGAGCATTCAAAACAGCAGAAGGGTGAGAAACACAATCATAATATAATTGCATACAATTATATAATAACACCAAAATACACATGTAATATTCTCACCACAACTTATACCAGAATTCAAACACAAAACAACACAATGCATATCATCATATATCCATCACCAAGGCATATATAATCAAATAAATGCATTTATCAACAACATATATATATATATATATATATATATATATATATATATATATATATATATATATCAACTCATCAATTCCATTCACAATTCCACACAAAATCAATCCATTCATGATTTATGCAAATGCAAAGAAACCGACACAACGACTCTATGCAAATGCGGTACCATCCATCCTTCAATCTCAACACTAGTTCACTCAGGAACTATTGGAACCATCGCTTGTTACTTAGTGTAACTCCCCGTCGGGCAAACGATGTTCCCCGTCGCTTTAGGTCCTCTTGGTATAAGGCTCACGACGTTTATGGATTGCTTTAGGTCCTCTTTGTATAAGGCTCACAATCCGATCGCTTTAGGTCCTCTTTGTATAAGGCGCACGATCGTCTATAATCATCGCTTTAGGTCCTCTCGGTATAAGGCTCACGATGTTATAGCGGATTCCCTCTGGAATCGATTCGTCGCTCACACCCCACAAGGGCACACGACATCACAAGAATGCATATCATGATGCTTGGCATACAATGACTCATGACATTCAAATGCACACATATACACATCCATAATCATGCATATATCATCAAATACAACTCATTGTATTTTCCTGCCCTTAGGCCACAATTCATCATCGCAACATTTCATCACATATAGTTTCATCACACAACAGCACACAAGTCATACAATATCCATATCAACAGCACATTGCATAATACACCTCAATTACACACAATTACAACGACAAAAGTCGACAAAACGACACTATTTCGACTTTCTGACATAATTAAATCAGCCAACAGTCTCAAAACCATTTTAATAAGAAAGTACAGCTCAATAGCTTTCCAACGATACCAAGAATGTTCAAAACGGATAATCGAAACACAAGTTACGGACGTAAACGGAAAAGACATCGCGAAAAAACAACATTTTGCACTCCTGCTGGCCATACGCGTATTGCCCTGAGCCATACGTGTATTGCCCAAAATCTTACGCATACCATTACGCGTTTCAGCAGATGGCCGAGAAAAATGAAACTCCATACGCATATTGCCCTCATCCCTTCAGTGCCATACGCGTATTGCCTTAACCAATACGCGTATTGCCTTGAGTGATACGCGTATGGGCAGTGGAAAACCAGAATTTTTCTGCAGAATTTTTCTGCGAAATTCAACCAAACCCACTCCAAATTTTTCACCTAAACACCAGAAAATTGCCAATAGATAGCACAACAACATACATCTAACATGTATCAACAATAAGGGACCCGAAAACATGCTTTCCGACACAATTTAATTGGATTCTAACAATTTCAACATAATATGGTTTTTTGTTCAATATCCAATTTCAATCCAAAAACAACCAAACACAAACATACATAATCATACACAAGTATAATATAATCAAATTTCGCACCCTTATCCGATTTAATCGTGTTTGAAAAGTCGGTTGATCGATTTTCTTCTTTTCCAAGTTTTTCTCTCTTTTCTCCTTTCTCTTCTCTTTTCTTTCCCTTTTCCTTCTTCTCTTTTTCTTTCTCTCTAATTTTCTCTCTTTCTATTTCTATTCTTACTAACTTAAGAAAAATAAAGTGAAATGACCAAAATACCCCTACACTCCAATATCTCGCAAACGCTCTCAAAATGCGATAAAACATATTCACGACGAAAAATAATATATTATTAAATAAAAGTAAAAAATAAAATAATATAATAATAAAATAATCAAATCGACTCGATTAAATAAAACTAACTAAAACTGGGGCGTTACATAATGCAAAGCAATGAAAATAAATAAAATATCCTTGAAACCGCAATGAACTTCATGATGTGTGTAAAGTACAATATAAACAATCTTCACAGCTTTCTTCGAATGACCGAATCCGCCGAGAAGATTGTCAAATGCAGTGGTCCGAGAGATACTGTCATCATCGTAAACAGGTTTATCGTAGACAGACGAGTTGACGGAATGTGATCGCGAAACCGGAGCTGGAGCTGCGAGAGATGGAATCGACATTGAAGAGATCGGAGAAGAGAGCGAAATCTTTATTGTGAGAGCGAGAGGATCAGAAAGTTGAATCGAAGTTGAGGGAAGAAGTTTTGGTGAAATGTAAAAATCCTTTGGATGAGATTGGCGTCAATTTACCCTGTTGAGGGAAATTAAATATTCTGTAATAAATTAAAAGAGATCATAATTGTATCCAAATGGTCAAGTCCATAGCTAATTCATAACCTTCAAAGAACACGAGTGAACATATTTTCACCATGTGGAATTCCATTAAGCTTAGTTGTGAATTCCACTAGATAAGAATAATCCAACTCCCTAGGTCTATAGGGTCTTTCCCTAATCACTTATTCCATCACCTATCAAAATCCACACAAGAAAAAAATATTCAACTCTCAAACAATGGAACCGTATACAAAACACAATGTGCAAGCTATATTCATTGAAACAGAACAAGATTGATTGAGAAAACAGAAAAAAAAGAACTAGTGAATAAATTTTACCTCAAGTGCACATTTGTTGAAGTTGAGTTTTCTGAGACGGTTAATGGTGTGAAGACGTCGGCGCCGCGAACGGGGAAGCCATCACCCATCCAACTACGGAAAGCGGAAGCTATTGATTCTCATTTGTGTTGTTTGAATGTATCCAGTGTCATCATTGTAGTCCCTGAATTAACTGAAAATACAAAGCATCCTCAAATGTATCCCTAGTTAGTCAATTTTGTCCTTGAATCTGCTCATTGTTAGTTAGTTTGATCCTTGGATGTGTTCATTGTTAGTTAGTTTGATCCTTGAATGTGTCATCCATTAGTCAATTTAGTTCATCATATTACCTATAGAAGATACACTTGAGGATGTTTTTGTAATTTTTATACATTTAGGGGATATAGTGATACCACTACACCTCACATATTTACGGACAAAAATGAATCTTGACTCATGTGTTACACTCAAGGAAAAAGCTTTATCTAAATAACTGATGTTAGTGCCATTGCATTATAATTAAAATTTAAAAGTGTGAACACAACCACTACCTAGGTCAATAAGAGACATCAGTCTCAGGGCTAATGTTTCTTGCAACCTCAGTCTCAGTGCCACTGCTTTATAAAAATCTACTGATGTAACAATGTAACTAACTCTATCTAAAATGGAACTAACTCATTTGGTTCATTAGCAAACATCTACAAGTTTTAGAAACTAATTTTCAAAGATAAAAACTAGACAAATACTTAAAACAAAAAAAGTTTGCAAACTATAGACCTTAAAAACTACATAAAAACAAAAACATGTTAAGCAAGTGCAACCACAAATTGGCCAAACTAAATGAATACCATCTAAAGATTACGTGAGCTTCTGAGCACGCAAAGAGCAGTAGAAATTTCCTTCAAGTCATCGAAGTGAATGCTTAAGGAAAGATAACTTAGATCAGCACAAGGTGTAGGAAGCTTTACTGGCAAATCACCTGCAGCGAAATACTAAAACAGAAAAACAAAATGGATCTAAATTAGAATACAATGTCAGGAGTTGAGTCACTCCTAAATTCAAATTCAAAATTCAGATAATTGAGTATTATACCTTTAAAAAGTAAGGACCAATCACTAGGTTCTCTATGTGAGGTCGATTATCGAAAATTTTGAGCAAGTTGCTAGGGCGTCCATGCAGTGTACTTTCATGGCTTTCTGACATCAAATCCCACCATGAATCAATAGCTACCGTAGATAATTGGAAAGTGTTGTCAAGGCTAATACCATCAAATTCATCAAAAATTTCAAAAACCTTGAGATTTGGTGCGTGAATATTAATTTGGGCTAAACCAACAATTTTTATCAATTTCAATATTTCAAGTAGGGGGCAACTGGATATCAAGTTTTCAAAATCATCTTGAGCCATTGTTATCCCTTCCAGCTTAAGACTTTTCAAGTTCCTGAAGCCGTCAAACATCTTTGGAGGCTTAAGCAAACACCACTTTAATTTTAAATGACGTAAACTTTGACAAGTGAATAAGCACCAAGGTATCTTATAGCGTGCTTCGTTTATCCAAACTACTAGCGCGAGCTCTTTAATAGACCTTCTGGTTAAATGAAGAATCCACATATCTATATCAATCTCAAATATTTCAGGAAGACTACCTTCGTTAGAGAACTTGAACATGTTGATTGGCCCCGAATGAGCTAATAAAAGTAAATGATCAACAAAACAATACCAGCCATGGCTTTAGACATGGTGGGTGGAATGTGTGCTTTCACGGTAACTCTTGCATTTGGTCATTTAATGCCAGATTTTCCTACAAATGGCACACTCTGCATCTTTCCCCATATTAGCAAGGATCTCCTCTGTGAGAGTAATCACGGGAAGTTTCGCCACAACTTCTTTACTTACCGGAGGAACTCTCGAAGCTACAGGACCATCATTCTCCATCTAACCATTTTTTTTTCAAAAACAAAAGAGAAGAAAATCACCCTTAGTATGTTAATGTTTCAAACAATTCCTAAGCCTCATAGTACATCTTTCTTCAAGTTACAGAAACAGAATCTAGAAACTCAAAAGCCATGTTGATATTTAATAGAAATAAATGAAACCGAATAAGGGGTTATCAGAGATACATGAAAAGATTTCGGAAATATACCAATGGAACAACTTCTTCCATTTAATTTCTAAGCATTTCAAGCACACTATCAACATCATCTGACATGTTCTCATTTGTTGCTAAACCTTGAGAGGATTCCGCTTCAAATAGTCTAGCCGCGGCTGTCAAGAGGTTTGCCTGCACCAACCATTCAGGCTGTGGTGGCTCTTGATCTACCGTAAGGTGCCCCTAAAAAAGATATCCTGAATCAACACAAGTCACGATCAACACATGAAGGCAAACGCAAACTATTTTAAATCTTCGAAACCACAAAACTCATCAACATGAAGATAGTAAAAGAAAATCACCTCTGTTTTCACGAGTCTCTGCAGGTCGCAAAGTTTGCGAAGGGTCGTCTTCTAGATGCAAATGTTCCCTAGCCTGAGCAATGCAAGCCTTCAAGTGCTCCTTCTCAGAAGTTTCCGAAACAAACAATATAGCCTGCTCAAAAAGGCCTAAGCCAGCACTCCAGAAACCGGGCGCTGTATATCTTATCTTGGAAAATATTGCTGTAACAAACAAAAAAAACATTAAGAGAAGAGGATGCTAATGTTTCTTGCAACCTCAAAATATATTCAAAAGGAATACTAGGAGTATTCCAATCCTTACAATTCCATTACAAAACATGTGGCATCATCACCTAAAAAACTACCAAACGAAATCAACCTACAAAAAATTGGTCAAATTTGTGCACAATTCGTTACAATTACAACTAAATAACTGATGTTAGTGCCACTGCTTTATAATTAAAATTTAAAAGTGTGAACACAGCCACTACATGGGTCGGTAAGAGACATCAGTCTCAGGGCTAATGTTTCTTGCAACCTCAGGATGAAGGTCAGCAGTCGATGGTAGACCAGTGGTCGGAGAACTACTACTAGCTAGTGAAGTTGTAAGAGTCGGTTGCACCCCAGATACCTCTGATGGACCTGCTCCGAACGCTCCTTGTCTTCTCTGTCTGTGAACAAAACGAGCTCTATTTGCAGCGGCATATAGGTGCTACATAATTTGTTCATCAAAATCAATGTCATCTGAGCGAGAAGCATCCTAAAAGTGTATAATTTTCCACTAATCATTGAATGATAGTATGATACATGTATCAAGGAAACTGATACCAATAAATATTAACATAAAAAAAGAGTTTTCATGATATTATCAATTCACTCACATGGTCACCATTAAAACGTTCAAAGGGGACAGGAGAATTAGTAAGTGAAGATGAATAATTGTTTCTTGATCTTAAGCATTTTTCAGCCTCCACAGCAACAAGAAGCTCTTGGCTACAAAAAAAAGATAAGTCATTGATAAATGCTACTAATCATACCATAAAAAGCCTGTATTGAGAATCGAAATAGAGACTGGCGGGGAGGGGGTTACTTGCAAGTAAAAATATACCTGGCAGGGTCTTTCAAAGAAAGTGATTGCCAACATATTGGGCATTCTTTGCTTCTTTGTGACCTAAAGAAATAGTAGTTGTGTTATAAGCAACCAATCCATGACCTACTTATCAAGCTATAAGGCTCTGACTTACCATTCAAGTATGCAATGCAGGTGATATTCATGTTTGCAACAGGTAACCTGAAACTGAAAAAGAAACATTATCATCAATACACTCTTCAACAGTTAGGCTTTGACATTAATATAAGGAAACTTGCAAATTTTCCCTTTGATAATCTACAAGTTGCAAGATGTAACTAATCCACACAAAAGCCATAATTAAACACATAAAAATAGATAAACATTTAGATCCTGCAATACACCAAGTGAGATATAGATATCCCAAATTGCTAATCTTCAAAAAAGCAAATTTTCCCCAATATTTAGATCACTGCAGACACTATTACTACAGAACAGAATCACATGAACAGATTCATCTCAAAATAAAATAAAACAAAAAACAAGTTCAATCACAGCAATAAAAAACACATCACAAAAACCAAAGTGAAAAATGGAAAATAGAGAAAATCATCAAAATCACATCAATCAGTCAATTGAGTTCTTAACAAAAAGATTGAAAAAGCCATTACAATCACACATAAAATTTCAGTACAACACACAGTAAAAACCAAAACAGTGATGAATCAATACATACAGTGGAAGGGTCATGAACGCTGAAGGACTCTAAGCAAATACTACACGAATCCTCAGAAGAGTCGTCATCGAAGAGTGAAGAAGAAGACGCAGCTGAAATGTATGAGAAAGAAGAAGGAGGAGGAGGAGGAGGAGGAGGAGGAGGAGTGGAAGATAAAGAAGAGAAAGAACTGAAATTTTAGGTGTGAAGTGGTGTGAAGAAGAAATGAACTAAGAGTAGAAATAAGGGAATGAAAGAAAAAGAGGAAAAAGAGGGAGAAAGAAAAGGGAAAATCTGATTCAGACGTTTTATGAGATCAAAACTATGACTTTTTTATTTTCTTGTATGATGAAAAAATGAAGATTTTTTTGTCTTTTTTATTGTTAATTAATTAATTAGTTTTCGATCAGCCTGCTTTTGGATTTCCTTTCCCTTTTTGTGTTTTGATCTTTTATGTTTAACGTTAATTCTTATGATATTTCAGTTCTACCACTATTATATAGTACTTGTATTTAGAGTGAGATGATTTTTCAACCAATATGATTATGAAATTCATAACAGAAAATCGTTTCATGATTCATGATAATACAATTTTTTGTCAAAATAATAATACTACCACATCCTTGTCAAAAATATAAGCAAAATAATGAATACCATCGTCTTATATATATTCGTAATTAAATTTGATATTAATATATATTTTAATATTTTTCTATTTATAAAATATTTATTAATCAACTTACACTTATTAATTTATTTATTTATCCAAATATCACTTAATAAAATATAGTGTGGTTTATTAATATGTTTAACGTTAATATTTAGAGATATTAAATTAAATAATTATTTTTCCGCCAATCTTAATTTACACTTGTTTTTCCTTTAACGGGAGTAACAGAGATATTATTTGTAACGCCCTGTATAATATTTATCTAGAATAATACCATACAAGTGTTTTATTTGGTACTGACACCATCAAAAGTGCCTATTGACATAATTCACATACTTGACCATTTTTAATACATAAATACAACCTATGGTACAAGGCATGGAAATTAGGCAAAACAATAAAAATCTAAGAATAAGATACAATATTCCTCATTGTACAAGAAAATAATAATACACAGCGGAATAAGCTTAACTAAGCTTCTCTTGAAACATCCAACTAAGCTTCTCTTGAAACATCCAAGCATAGCTCCACTTGTAAATCATACCTGTAAATAACGCCAGAAAAATAATAACAATAGTGGGGTGAGATATTAAATCTCAGTGAGTTCCCTATCTTATGGATTCTCTTGGCTTTACAAGGTTCTAATCCAATCCTAACTCAAGTCCAAGGGAAGGGAAAGGACTTCGAGTTCACAATCTCATAACACACTATATAGAAACATGTTATGAGTCTACTAACATAATAAACATCACTATCGATAACCTTATCAAGGCATCCCTTCTTCCCGTCCGCTTCTACAACTAAAAGTCGGAAGGAGTCATGAATCCTCGTAATTACTTGGCATACGAGATGGATACAGAGTTAAGGGACACATTATCACCTTAAGTCGTCACTTCACACGGTCGGTACACTGTCACAAGTCTCTTTACCATATAGGTTCCATTCGAACTATAACATTGGGAATCAAACCTACCAAGTAATAGTGCATTCGTTCTAAAGGAGCTCGTTACTTATGGACGACACATAATAGAGGAATGGTTACGATTTCTTGATTTCACATACAACCATAATTGTATTCAATAATTCTAGGCCACATTAGCCTTTAGGCCTCATTTGCCTTTTCTCAATACTTATCTTAGTTTACACATGTTCCATAATAGTGTTTTATCTTTTCTATACCATTCGGTTTTGGACATACGCCTCGGCCTCATATGCGCGAGCGTCGTCATTAGACTATTTATCAATTTCCTAGTCCATTACTAGGTTCTAATGTAGGTTCATAGTAAGGTTTCCTCACTCTTCCTATTCCATATTTTTAACATGCATATTCTCCCTCAATCATGTTTAGCAACAATATATTAGACAAGGCATATTACCATTTGTATCATAGAATCACATATAATAATTCAATCATAAGTTATACAAAAGCATATTACAATTGTATAATATAATCACATATAATGATTCATCACATAAACATTACTTTCATTCAATTGCCATCAATTCATTATTCTCACATAGTAGTTCACGCACATTTTAAGGCATACAGGCCATTATTATTGTCTACCAAGCATCCTTGGTTAAATCATGGTCTAACATTACCATTTAATAGCACATTGGATTCTTTTTCCAAGGCTTCAAGTCCCATATCAATCGGGCTCCCGATTCATGAATTATGGTAGGAATAAGGACCCATACTATTCACATTAATTACCTTTCCATCTTTATCTTATCAATCCATGGCATAAACATATGTTTCTATCTCACTATCATAAAGAGTATTGAAATAGCTTTCCAACGCTTCCGACCGTGCCTCAATCCGAGTTACGTATCAAAAGTTATGAAGGAAACAAAATGGGAAATCTGTCACGTTCGCTTTCATGTTCGCTAGGCAAACCCGGGGCGAACAAAACAGAACCAAAATGGGCATAAAGTTCGCAAAGCAAACTTCTAGGCGAACCTTCGCCTTCCCTTCGCCTTGGGTTCGCCTAGCGAACCCACGAACCCAGAAATTTCCAGCAGCGTCAATATAGGTCATTTGGGGCCAAAACCCCCCCATTTCTCTACCCAAAACACTTCCAATTCATACTCTATCTACCCCAAATCATAACCCGACTATACTATGCATTTTATATCGCATTTCATCCATTAGATTTCATTGATTTATCCTTTTAATCATTTTCTCTCAAATCTAACCTAAGTTCAAATCATGGATTTCTAGAACTTAGAGTTTTTAACTAGAACCCACCTTAGCATTGAAGAGGAGGTTGAAGAAGATGATGATCCAAGCTTCTTCCCAAGCTTTTTCTTCTTCTTCCATGGTTTATCTTATTTCTCCCTTTCTTCTCTTTTTCCTCTTCTCTTCTTTCTCTTCTCTTACTGTCTTTTTCTTTTCTTTTCTTTCTATCTCTTATATATATATAATACCTATATTATATAATATAATCCAATAGAGTAAAACATCTCCAATTGATATTTTATCATCTCACACCAATTGATCAATTATTAGAGTTACCCTAAAATTCTCTTTCGAACTAATAATTATTGATCTGTCTCTTTTATTAAATAATTGATCTCTTCAGAGTTCATTAATTACTCTATTGATCCCAATTGATAATACTTAAAGTACTTAGAGGATTCCATTAATCCAATTATCCAAAGATAGAGTACACAAAAGCTCATCTGATCTCATCTGATATCTAATTAAGCATTTAAATAATATGGGGTATTACACTCTCCCCCCTTAAATTGAAATTCGCCCCCGAATTTCCTCTATTCAACAATAACCACAACTTGTATCACACTCTTAGCTCCACCCTTGACTTCACTTCTGTTAAAATTTCTGACGTAATCAATTCCAACTTGACTTTACAGACTAAAATCCTTGTTTTCACAATTTATCAAACTCTACGTCCTTAGTCCTACTCTTGATTCAATATTTAGTGAATTTCTAACCTTGCTTCTCCTCAATTCATCTGTTGTTTTATACTAAGACACTTGGTCGCATTCTACCTTCGGAAAGAATGTACCATTCCATATTTCTCTTCTGAGTCACAACAAAACCGCAACACCTTATCTTGGTTTAGGATAACAAACACTCATTAAATCCTCGTGAGGTAATTCGATGATTTTTTTTTCCTTTATGCAATTACCGACAACTATCCTTTCATAAATCCTTTAACATTAGAACTACTTCATAACTAGTCAACGATTTCTTTACCAGTTCCATCTAGTCTGATACTAAACATTGTAACCATTACATCCGATAATTCATCTCTTTCGTATCACCCCAAAAAGTAACACAATTAGAATGAGATCTCCTTACTTCCATACTTACAAGTAACAATCATTCTAATCCTTATTAGTATGACTGAACTCTTTCAGCTGTCACCTTCCACTGCGCAAATCAATTTCTAACAGTGGAACGCCACGGATTCTCAAGCACTACCCAGTAGTTAACAGTCAACGGAGAAACACACTCATCCATTGGGGTCCTTACTAACCAACGGTACAATAAACTTACTGACGTCCTATAGTAGAACAATTTCCTTGCCAACACACAATATCTTAACATCTGTCTAACACTCTCCAGATGATAGAGGCACAGAAGTTACACTGCTACAACTGTAACATATACAACTCCAAATCCATTCCAACTCGAAATAATATATCCAAAATAGTTTAACAACCTCTGGTTCTGGTTACCACATTCCAAATCGATTCTTCTTATGGGGTTCTGACTCACTCAATGTTTCTTGTTGATTCGAGATCTCAACCCAAAATGACGTAACACCAACACAGAACTTCAATCATATGCGAGTCACCATTTAACAGAACTTAAACCCATTCAAGGTACAATTGTGAGTTTTCATAGTACTCACCAATTCACATACAACACTCCACATTTTCGAAGGTCATGCCACGTTTCTCAATTGAATCCACTTTTCTCATTCGTTCTGTTCCATAAACAATTCCAAGTTACATACTTAACTTCGAACCGCCCAATTCTTACTCGTACTTGGAAAGATAACTTTCAAATTTCCTTATCTGCATAAAACACAACTGCACACAACTGGTACCCCTCTCACGGAGCCTAAATCCAATACCATGAATGCACGGAAGTTAACAATTACTAACTCGGACCAACCGTTCATACCTTACTACTACCATAGTTACACATCGAAATATATTCCTTGCAAAATCAATACTTCGTGAGTATTTTCCAACTTCGTCCTTAAGACTCGCAACGGTAATACACCTAAGACCTTCTCATACTCAACACAGTTCACAGGATTATTCCCCAAAGTCAACTCTCTTGTTGCCTGAACAAATGGCCAACTACGCAACAACTTTCCAGAAGTCACGATTTCAAAACACAAATCCGTCCTTCATTTACTTGCAATCTCGTTCTTCATTCACACAATACTCTCCACTCGGAGCAACATAAAGTAACAAAATGTAGATGATGGCGTCGCTCCCGGGATTTTCATCCTAGTACAAACGCGAAAGTGGCACCGAACAGAGTCGCCAGCAATGTGTATTTATCCCAAGAGAGGGAAAGGAAACACTGCGTAAACCTGAAGGAAAGGAAAGAACATGGTCTTGCGACCAAGAGAATGGGTAAGGGAGTCGGTTACGCGAGAGGAAGGTATTAGCACCCCCTCACGTCCATCGTACCCGATGGGATCCACGCTTGCTTGTCTCGATCAAAGGGTGATAGAAAAGAATACTGAGAAAGAAACTGAAAAAGGAATGGAAAAGGAAAGGAGAGAGAAAGAGAAACAAATGTAGGGAAAATAAAAGAAGTGCTCGAATGGGCCCTACCCCACTGCCTACGTATCTCATCGGGAACATGAGAATCAGAGCGACGTAGTTCCTCTCACTAGGGATGGATTGTTTGTGTTTTTTTAAGGAACGGCTAACATTCTAGCTCAGGTGTTGCAGGCTCGCTGGTCCGAGTGCGTTACCATCTTGCAAGAGAACGAGTAGGAGCACGTTCATACGTTGAGGGTGAGTGAGATGAGAAAAGAATTCCCGAAGGAAAGACGTAATTGTTTGTTTTTGTCTTTTAGAAGTTTTTTCCATTTATTTGCATATGACAGTGTATCTGAATCTTAGTTATTGGAATGTGTACATTCTCACATTCCAAGATGGAATGAGCAAGAAGACACACTAAGAGCGAAGAAGACCCCCACACTTAGTTCCAATTGTCAAGGTTCAACCACACTAGCATACTTGTATTTATTAAGTGTTTTGTTGATTATGAAATGAAGAGGTGTTTTTTATTATTTGCACCTTCAACAGGTATTGCATTTAGGTCCCTCATACAAGATCGAATGTTTAACACATTGACCCAAGATGGGCTATAATGCTATACATTCTAAGATTATAAGAGAAAACCCCTTTATAATCTTTTCTTTATATGAAAGGCCTAAATGCAATAAATGCTTACCTTTATTGGATGTTTTTGGATTTTCTTTAAGAGATGAGAAGAGAGACTCAAGAGAGGAGAAAAAAAAAAGGTAAAATCTAATGGGGAGACTAAGGCACACCTAGTGTTATCATGCATGGATATCCTAAGGTTAGTGAGGTTTAGAAGAGAAGAAAGAAACTCCTTAGTGTTGTATGTGCTCCTTGCTTGAAGAGAAGATGAGAGAGGATGAGAAGAAGAAGAGAAGAAAGCTTAGTATTCTTCTTACTTCTTAATGAAGTTAAGAAGGAACCTAAGAAGGGATGGTGTGCAATTAAGCAAATGGTGGCATCATATGCCTCACAATCACACTTTGAAAGCATTAAAGGAGTTAAGGGAAGAAGGTAGGATGTGGAAGCATATCCACATCCAATTTACTTACCATTTGCACCTAAAATGTTAGAAATATCACATATGAACAAATGATAAGCAAGTAAGCACACAACCAAAGAAGAATCAACAATTAAAGGCTCAAACCACTTAGGGGCAGTAGCTAAAGGTCCTAATTGACTCCTAATAGTAGTGCATCTAAATTGGGTAAAAGAAGTGAGGGTAAGTTCTAAGTAACCACCTTTACTTGTGGAAGAAGAAAGAAGGTGAAGAAGTAAGAAAGATGATGTTAAAATGGCCAAACAAATCAAGTTAAATCAAGTTTCAGAATTCAAACATGTCTTCCATAAATGTCAATTACAAATTACTTAAGTCCATTACAAAAGCCAACAATCATTGATGAATGAATGAGGAAGAGATGAAGTGAAGGAGTTTTCATGTTTTGAATTCATTTAAGTCACCTACATGAGATGAAATGATCATACATTTATGGAATGAGTTGAAAATGAATGAAGTCAGTATGTTAACATGTTCAAGATGTAATTGGTCATGCATGAATGAGCATACAAGCATGAATGGAGGAATATAAATGCAAACACAAGTCATTTAGGTCAAACTATTCACATAAGATGTTCAACTTTAGATAAGTAATCAAGACATGGCAAAATGATGCACCAATGACCAAATATGATTCATACAAGTCTTAAGGTATCTAAAATAACATAAAAAGAAACCTCAAACAATGGCACAAGTGCCTTTCATCCATCAAAGTTAGGTTCATGCAATTAGAGCTCAATTAGAGGTACCTTAAAGAACAATTCAACTAAAAATAGCTAACTACATCCAAAAATTATGAAACTTGGTCAAGATACTCTACAAACAAAAGAAAAACATGTCACAAAATTTCACTCAAAGATCCACTAAATTAAGCATTTAGATCATGGGTCAAAGAGAATGGAGAATCAAAGTTAATCATGCAAAAGAGTGAAGTCAAAGTATAATGAGAAAAATGTAAAAAACTGTAAACAAAAGTTTTTTATGAAGTTTAATGTGATATGAAATGCATGCAACAAGAATGAACTAAAAATGTTTAATGGTTTAGGAGAAATAAAAGTTTGAAGTAAAGGTATGAAAATAGAAACTATTTCCAAAAGCAATAAAAGAAGATTATGAATTAACATGCGAATATTCACAAAATTGTAATTAAAAATGATGGAAAATTACTTTAATATGTCAAGATGCAACATGAATTTTCATGGAATTTTTAATGATATTTTGGTATTTTTAAAATGCAATTATGAAACGTGTAGAAAAATGAAACTAAAAAAAGAAATGCAATGTGGATGGGGGTGCAGGCGTAGTAATTCAACAGTTCAGAATGATTGGGCTTTAAAACAAGGAGGTGTGGATAGCATTCTGGCTAAGTCCAATTCAGAAACAAGGCACATGAGTAGCACGTGAATTTTAATGTGATGTAAGCTCTTGGACCACACGATCATGAACAATGAACGGTCATGATTAAAACGTGACAAAACCCTAGCAATCAAGTCACCGGCCGGAGAGGGACCTCCGGTCACCTTCTCCGGCCAATAGCCACCACCTGCAACTCTCACTCTTCACCAAAATGCGCAAATCATATACCAAATTGAAGCTGAGCTAACGCAGATCATGAATTCAGTGACAAAATATACAAACAGTTCATGACATGAAAGAACCGAACCAAGGAAGATTTGCCCTAACATTTGGTCTATGCCTCTAAAGGCCTATCAACTAGCCAGGCAAGTTCTTGAGCTTATAAGAAGCTGCAAGAACCTGAAAACAACCTCACATCAAGTCTATAATGGATGAAACTCGTACCTGAATATTGGAGATTTGGAAATACTCTTCAGAAAACCAGAGATCTTAGCTTCTTCTTCAACCTTGGAGCTTCACGAACCTAGCAAAATAAATGCTATACAACCAATGGTCTGGAGAGCAGAGATTCAATGTTGAACAATGCTTGCAAAATCTTGAGGACTGTGTAGAAAAGCTTCAATTCAATGCCATTGATGATGATGAAGATGAAGTAGATGAAGGAAAGATGGTGAAGCTCGTGTGAAATCAGAGGGAAAGTAGAGAGAATGTGAGGGAGAGTTTGAAGTGTTTTGAAGTGAAAAAATGAGAGAAATGAAGCTGAAATCAAAATGTGAAGTGAGATTTTGTTTTGTAGTAGGCTTTAACCACGGTTAAACTGAGTGAGTTTAACTGAGTTAAAGTGGTTATGCTGAGTCCACCCTAACTAACTGAGTCAAGTTAGTTAGGGCGAGTGGTCAAGGTTGGGTTATGGTGAGGTGGAGGTTTAGAGTGTTATGGTGAGGAGCAAGTGGAAGGAATGGTGAGGATGAGCTGTTCTGGTGTGGCAGCAAGAGAAACTTGCTTCGCAAGTTTTGTTCTTCCTCTTTAGTGTATAATGATCATGAGCAGCACGTGCAAGTAAGAATTTGTTGGTTCAAATGAGGAAAAGTAGCAACAACACTTGCTTTTGGCATTTTGGTGACAGTTGGAAACATGGTGATTTGATGATGTTTTTCTCCCTATTTAATGGATGATTTGGTGTGTTTTTGGAGTCATTGGAAAGAGGGAATATAATGCAACAAGTTTGGTTTGAGATTGGAGTTGATATGAAGTGTGTAAGAGGTTGGAAAATAGCCTTGAACATCAAGGTTTGGAACTGTGTGGTGGGCGTGGGAAGCAGGTCATGGCATGGCAGTGGACTGCATGAAATTTCAGCCTAATCAACCTAACTTGAGACCAAAATTTCCCCTTTATAAATTAATCAAATGGAATTTTGTCCAACATGAAAATTGAAGGTGACATTGCAATGAACATCTTTCATGTTGAAAACTTTTCCATTTGAGGCTTTTATCTTGATGAAAAATGGGTGGACATTTGGCTCACCAACTGTTTGAGAAAATGACTGCGCGCGTGCCCTGAAAATCTTGGTCATGACCTAGCTTTGAACCTACTTTGCTCAAACTTTGATCAATCATATCTCACTCAATTTTTATCCAATAGAGATGTTCCACATATGGATGTAAAGCTTAAAACAAGATCTTTTGTTGTGGCCGAGTGGAATTTTCATTTGGTGCTTCAATTTTAAATGACCTTGGTTCAAACTCTGATGCAAAATGGCCAAAACTTGCTATTTTTAGTAACCCTTCTTCTTCCAAAAATGGCAACTTTCCACCTCTTGATTTTTTCATGATTCCTTTGGAGTTTCTTGACCAAATTTTGTACATTGGACACATATAACATGAATTTTATGGATTTGGCCTCAAAAAGTCAAGAGTTGACTTTTTCCTCTGATTATTTGACTTGGCCCCAATTTTCTTGATTTTTGATCTTTCTTCCAATTGAACCACTTCTAAAACCAATTGAGAGGTAATTTTCCATACACATACACTTAAGAACATGTAGAACACCATGACATCAAGTTTTGTCCAAGAAATCAAAGATTCCCTGATTTAATGGGAAACCCTAGTTTTGGTGCCCACCTCCTAGGAGAAAAATGTGCAGTCTTCAATTTCAAATTCCTCAGAGTATGTTGTGTATCCTCTTAAAGGATGATGAGATATACCATTTGAGGATGATTTTGGATCAATGAGCTATCTCTTTTGAGGGTTTTCCTTCAGTTTTTGAACCTCTTGCATAATGAAAGATGTAGTGCTTCAATCTCCCATTGAATCTCTCATTCTTGAGGTTGTGGATGATCCCTTGAGATAGTATGAGACATGAAAGACCTCTTGGCTTGCCTTGAGGAAACTTGATTGACCTTTTTGTGCTTTGAATGATCCCTTGATTGTCCACCTTCCACCTGATCACATGCCCTGACGGTAAGAAGGATGCTATGCTTCATTTTTCTATGTTAAATGCAATGTAATGTTAATGAGGTGGATATGATATGATAAATGATAATGCCATGCTATGATGACAAAGAGGGAGAGCAAATTTTGGGGTATTACAGCTGCCCCTATTCAAGCGCTGTAGACCTGAATGCCTGAAAGCAATTGCTTTCGGACTTTCAAGGTATATAGTGATTGAATACCAAATATAACCAAAAATTTGCTCTGGATGATGAAGAAGAAACCCCCCGACATTGCTGGATTGAATCTTCAATGAAACATTGTCGGAGAAATCTGTCTTTTGAACGACCCCAGACGACTACCGACTCGCCGCATTACTGGTAGGCTTTAACAATGTCTTTTATGCAACTCCAGACGACTACTGGCCTGCCACGCTACTGGTGGACTTTGCAGCCTCATGCCACCCGAAGACAGACTTTTGCCAATCCACTGTTGGACTTTTGGAATTTGCCACCCTTAGATGGACCTTTTGCCAATCCACTGTTGGACTTTTGCCACCCGAAGACGGACTTTTGCCAATCCACTGTTGGACTTTTGCCACCCGAAGACGGACTTTTGCCAATCCACTGTTGGACTTTTAGAATTTGCCACCCTTAGATGGACCTTTCGCCAATCCACTGTTGGACTTTTAGAATTTGCCACCCTTAGATGGACCTTTCGCCAATCCACTGTTGGACTTTTAGAATTTGCTACCCTTAGATGGACCTTTCGCCAATCCACTGTTGGACTTTTGCCACCCGAAGACGGACTTTTGCCAATCCACTGTTGGACTTTTGCCACCTGAAGACGGACTTTTGCCAATCCACTGTTGGACTTTTAGAATTTGCCACCTTTAGATGGACCTTTCGCCAATCCACTGTTGGACTTTTAGAATTTGCCACCCTTAGATGGACCTTTCGCCAATCCACTGTTGGACTTTTAGAATTTCAAAATTAAATTACTCTCCGCATCTGCGTCAGACATTTCTGCCAACTCTGATGAGGAACCATTATCAATGATTTGACTTTAGAGACTCCTGAAAGGATAATGTCTCCGCCGAAGAATGAATGAACAATCCGTCTGCTTCGAATTATCATTCTTGCCAAAAATATATTGGACTTTGGAAATATGAGGAAACGATGATTCTGCCAGGAATCACTTCATCTGCTTGGGGTGGATTATGGTCACAACAACTCCACTGGGGATGAGCATTTCTTTGCATGACATCTTGCTAAAAAGGTCATTAAAACTCTGCATGAGGATCTATCAAACCCGAGATCTTTTGCGGGGAGAACCAACCTGATAACCTGGCTGGGGAGGAAATATATCATCACTCTGCCGCGACATAGATTTTATTGATCAATAGGCCTCTAGTGGGGAGAAGAACAATAGCTTAGCTGGGGATTATTGTTGATAGGACTCAACACTGAACTCTGTGGGGACTACAATGACTAGAGATACGATCTTGCCGGGGAATCAGGGTTACTCTGCCGGGGACATACAAATCCTGGTTATACCATTCCACTGCAACTTGTTGGGAAAGAGTCCTTAGAGATTTGCTGGGGAAACCCAAAGCAAATCCACGGTAGTCTGCTGAGGAATATGACTGTCGAGCTTAGGATAAGTACCACAATGCCCCGTGTTAGGCGAGCTTTCCCTTAGACAATTCCGTTGGGGATGACGAGTTTATAACAAACTCTGCTGGAGAAAACTGCTTTAAAGCGTCTCGTGCTGGGGAATGCCTTTTGAGAGGATTTTACAGAAGACCAACTGTCCTCAAACTCTACTGGGGATGATCAACACTTCATGCTGGGGAAACAAACATGCCACATGCTTGGGCAAACCAACAATTTATCCCCGAAGAGGATGTCATAAGAGGATTTTACAGAAGATTTAACCTCTTCAAACTCCTGCGACTTCGCTGGGGATAATGACCATCAGCTTCGGTATCGGCGAGACCACTCTTTTGGGGAATTTGCGACCGTCATCGACACAGAAAAGCTTGTAGCTGTTGGAAGTACTGTATGAGAGAATTGACTTAATAAGATACAACGGTACCCAGTTGAACTTAATTCACTGATATCGAACCGTTATGAACGACCGTCGACCGAGCGATGAACGCAGACCTCCTTACCCGTGATTGCCCCAGTCTTTTGCGTGGGGTAGGTGACTACTCGTCTTGTGCTTAAAACCATCTGTACCTACTACCTGCAACAAAAGAATATTTACACATGCCCCGAATATTGCGTGGCTAGAATCCACCATCCAGGACTATTCAACATTCAGAGTAATTTTCAAATACCTTTTCTGCGCATGTTATTGTAAAGCCGCCATGTTTTCAAATGCAATGTTTTATAAAAAATTAGGACGTTTTTGCAGACAAAGCAATAAAACAAAAATAGAAAGCTTTTTATTGAAATTCAATTTATTGACTGAGAGCCCAGAATAGGCAATTACACCAGGAAGCAATCCCTGGAAAGAGGTGATCGCTGAAAATTGAGAAAAGAAACTATCCTAACGGCAATGTGAAAACGGCATTCCACTGAGTTTCCATTCTGCTATGACCAGTATGTCTTCAAAACTCCCCGACCTTTCCTTCTGAGGAATGATCAGAACGATTCCTATCTTTCAGAATGCCAGTTGTTCAAACGGTAATGGGGTACAGATAACTCAGACCGTAGTCATTCGCTTAAATCCCTCTTTTGCGTGGACCGCCCTTTCAGGTTTTCGATCCACCAGGATACCCTTTTTTGCCTAAGTTGCCCTTTCGGGTTTTCAACTTACCGGGTGTACAATTTTTCAATTATATCCCTAATTTTTGCCCGAACCTTATTCTGTTTTTGGTTCGCCGGGATGCCCTTTTTTGCCTGGATTTTTTTTATTTTTATTATCCAGCGGGTCTATTCATACGAAGTATTTTTTGACTACGTCCGAGTTGACAGGGGATGAAAAGTCTTCGCCATCCATGGTTGTAAGCAATAAGGCTCTGCCCGAGAAGACCTTTTTAACCACGAATGGACCTTCATAGTTAGGAGTCCATTTGCCCCTGTGATCTGTATTGGGAGGAAGGATCCTTTTGAGCACCACATCTCCGACTTTGTAAACCCGAGGACGCACCTTTTGGTCAAATGCCTGCTTCATTCTGTGCTGGTATAATTGCCCATGACATACAGCTGCCAATCGCTTTTCCTCAATAAGGCTCAGCTGATCAAATCTGGCTCGTACCCATTCAGTCTCATCTAGCTTAACATCCATCATGACTCTGAGGGACGGAATCTCCACTTCAACCGGTAGCACTGCCTCCATACCATATTCAAGTGAGAATGGGGTTGCCCCAGTGGACGTGCGTACCGACGTTCGATACCCATGCAAAGCCAATGGTAACATCTCATGCCAATCTTTGTACGTGACAACCATCTTCTGCACAATCTTCTTGATATTTTTGTTGGCCGCTTCGACCGCGCCATTCATCTTTGGGCGGTACGGAGAAGAATTGTGATGTTCAATTTTGAAGTCCCGGCATAACTCAGCCATCATCTTATTATTCAAATTAGAACCATTATCAGTAATGATTCTTTCGGGAACTCCATATCGGCAAATGATATCCCGTTTTAGGAAACGAACTACCACTTGTTTTGTAACATTGGCATAGGATGCAGCTTCAACCCATTTGGTGAAGTAATCAATCGCCACCAAGATGAAACGATGACCGTTAGAAGCTGTAGGCTCAATCTTTCCGATCATATCAATGCCCCACATGGCAAACGGCCAAGGCGACGACATGATACTCAACGGATTTGGAGGCACATGCACTTTGTCTGCATAGATCTGGCATTTATGGCATTTGCGGGCATATTTGCAACAATCTGACTCCATAGTCAACCAATAATATCCCGATCTTAACAACTTTTTGGCCATTGCATACCCTCCGGCATGGGTACCGAAAGAGCCTTCGTGCACTTCAATCATCAACAGGTCTGCTTCGTGTCCATCCACACATCTAAGCAGGACCATGTCAAAATTTCTCTTATGCAACACGCCATCTTTGTTCAAGAAGAAACTACCAGCTAGCCTTCTCAACGTCTTCCTGTCTTTGGACGATGCCCCGGGCGGGTACTCTTGATCGCTCAAGAAGCATTTAATATCATGGTACCAAGGCTTGTCATCGGACGTTGCGTCGACCGCAAACACAAATGCAGGTCTGTCAAGGCGGGATACTTCAATCTTAGGTACATGGTTCCATCCTTGCACTTTGATCATGGAAGACAAAGTGGCCAAGGCATCAGCGAACCTATTCTCATCTCGAGGAATATGGTACAGTTTCACTGTTGTGAAAAATGTCAGCAATCTCCTTGTATAATCTCTATACGGCACTAGATTTGCTTGGTGCGTGTACCAACTCCCTTTCACTTGATTGATTACCAAAGCTGAATCACCGAATATATCAAGGGTCTTAATCCGTAGATTAATCGCCTCCTCGACCCCCATTATACAAGCTTCGTACTCTGCTTCATTGTTGGTGCATCCGAAAGTTATTCGGGCAGTGAAAGGCATATGAACACCTTCCGGCGTGATAAGAACTGCTCCAACTCCGCACCCATTCATATTGACAGCCCCATCAAACATCAGACTCCATTTGGATTCAGGGTCTGGCCCCTCCTCCGGTAGTGGTTCCTCGCAGTCTTTAGCTTTGAGAAACATGATGTCCTCATCAGGGAAGTCAAATTTCATGGGTTGGTAATCATCAATCGGCTGTTGCGCAAGATAGTCGGACAAGATACTTCCTTTGATGGCCTTTTGGGAAGTGTACTGAATGTCGTACTCTGTCAAGACCATTTGCCACCGTGCAACTCTGCCTGTCAGTGCTGGTTTCTCGAAAATGTACTTGATAGGATCCATTTTTGAAATCAACAAGGTTGTGTGCCTGACCATATATTGCCTCAATCGCTTAGCGGCCCATGCAAGCGCACAACATGTCTTTTCAAGCATTGAGTACTGGGACTCACAATCATTGAACTTTTTGCTCAGGTAGTAGATAGCATGCTCCTTCCTACCTGTCTCGTCATGTTGACCGAGAACACAACCCATGGAACCTTCAAGTACTGTCAGATACATTATCAACGGTCTCCCTTCAACTGGAGGCATTAGAATTGGAGGTTCCTGCAAATATTCTTTTATCTTATCGAATGCCACTTGGCAATCGTCATTCCACCTGACCGTTTGATCCTTTCTTAGCAGTTTAAATATTGGTTCACACGTGGCTGTTAGGTGAGATATGAACCTTGCAATGTAGTTCAATCTACCCAAGAAACCACGAACCTCTTTTTCTGTTCTCGGTTCAGGCATTTCTTGTATTGCTTTCACCTTGGCAGGATCAACCTCAATTCCTCTTTCGCTCACAATGAAACCCAACAACTTTCCAGAACGCACCCCAAACGTGCACTTGTTTGGATTTAATCTCAGACGAAACTTTCTCAACCTTTCAAACAGCTTTTTCAGGTTAATCAGATGTTCCTCTTCTGTTCTCGACTTGGCAATCATATCATCTACATAACATTCGATCTCCTTATGAATCAAGTCATGAAACAATGTTACCATCGTCCGCTGGTACGTTGCCCCTGCGTTTTTCAACCCAAAAGGCATTACTTTATAGCAATATGTACCCCACAGAGTAATGAACGTGGTCTTCTCCATATCTTCAGGTGCCATCTTGATCTGGTTGTACCCGGAGAAACCGTCCATAAATGAGAACACTGAAAACTGAGCTGTATTATCGACCAGCACATCAATATGAGGTAGTGGAAAATCATCTTTCGGGCTAGCTTTATTAAGATCTCGATAATCCACACACATTCTCACTTTTCCATCTTTCTTCGGTACTGGCACGATGTTGGCTACCCACGGAGGATATTTTGTCACAGCAAGAAACCCAGCATCCCACTGCTTCTGGACTTCCTCCTTAATCTTTAAAGCCATGTCGAGGTGAGTCCGACGAAGTTTCTGCTTGACTGGCGGACATTCTTCTCTCAATGGTAACCTGTGCACAACAATATCCGTGTCCAACCCCGGCATGTCTTGATACGACCAGGCGAAGATGTCAACATACTTGCGCAACATTTCAGTCAAAGTTTTCTTCATATCTGCTTGCAAGCTGGCACTAATCCTGATCCCTTTCTTGGCATCCTTGGAACCAATATTGATGATTTCTATAGTCTCCTGATGAGGCTGGATGACCCTTTCCTCTTGTTTCAACAATCTGGCCAGTTCTTCAGGGAGTTCACAATCTTTCTCATCCTCTTCTTCGGCTTGATAAATCGGATTGTCAAAGTCATACATAGCCATATCAAAATCGTTATCAGTGGTATCCGGAGGATCAAGTCTGCATGAACGGGTTCATGCCTTATTTTAGAATTTATTTTTAAGCAAAAACAAAAGAAAATGAAACATTGCCATTTTATTATTTTTGTGCAAAAATAAAAACTGAAAGACAGAGAACAAAATTTGATTGCAAAACGTCCTTTATTAATGATTAAAAATTGCAAATGCAACCAGGGTGGCCCTACAAATGAATCTATACGCCTTGGGCAGAGCGCAAGATCTTGACATGCATTATGGTTAGAAAAAACAAAGAAAAATTACTTTGTCCGAAGAGTAACCCGAATGACTTCTTCAACGGACCAGTTCTGCACTTGTTGTCCCGGAGCATGAGGGCGTACCCAGTTGTCCAGGTCACAATCACTATCAACACTATCCTCTGTAGCTGCACAAGACTGGTTCGTGTAGATAATCCCCCCACTATTGAAAGTAATGGGTCCACTGCTCCCCGCATCCGAAGTTGTAGAGGGATGATAACCAATACCAAATTTGTCTTCCTTCATTGGGGTCTCTATCAACCGGCCCCAACCTTGGGCGTTGCCTGCCCTGACGACTTCGACAGCTTGTTTGTAAGATGAAATGGAGGTACCGGCCCCAACTGGTACAGAAGAAGACGCAGGTGCATCGTCAATATTGACCGCTTCAAATGATTGGCACAGCATCTCATGCATTTCCCCATCCATTTCAATGTACTTGAATGTGGACAAGTGACTCACAAAGATGTCTTCTTCCCCGCACACCGTCACAACCTGCCCTTCAAACTCATACTTCAACTTTTGGTGTAAAGTGGAAGTAACAGCCCCGGCTCCGTGAATCCAAGGGCGTCCCAATAGGCAGCTATATGCAGGTTGTATGTCCATTACATGGAACGTGGATTTGAATACCTGTGGTCCAATTTGTACGGGCAATTCCACTTCACCAAACACAGATCGTCTAGTCTCATCGAATGCTCTGACCACCAATTCACTAGGCCTTAAGATCAAACCATCAACTTCCAGCTTCATTAACGCCTTCTTGGGAAAGACATTGAGTGATGAACCAGTGTCTACCAGTACGTGAGATAACACTGCGCCCTTACACTCCATCGTGATATGAAAAGCCTTATTATGGTTTCTTCCCTCAACAGTCAAATCTCTACTTGTAAAGCCCAAGCCATGGCTAATGTTAACATTGGAGATTACGCCCTCAAGCTGATTAATAGTAATTTCCTGTGGCACGTATGCACTCTTCAATACTTTCAACAACGCCTGCCGATGCGCATCAGAGCACATCAATAGTGACAAGATTGAAATCTTTGAAGGGGTCTGATTCAGTTGGTCCACAATCTTATAATCGCTTTTCTTGATTATCTTCATGAATTCTTCCATCTCCTTATCAAAAGTAATCTTTGTCTCTGCTTCAGGTGTAGGCGCATTTTCAACCACCTGTTTACCCCTAGCCTTTGCTGCAGCTTCTGCCTCTTTATCACTTCTCAAGGTTTGGGGAGCGAACAACCTTCCGCTTCTTGTAAAGCCCCCTACACCCCCTACATTATTAACATTTAGGCTGACTGACGACTCAACTTCCTGCTTTTTACCTTCGTAATACACATCTGCCCCATAGTGCCATGGGATAGCCTTCGTAGATGTGAATGGAATTGGTCCTGGCACCGTGATAGTGACAGGGCTGGGCCTTTCTTGCGCAACACTCGCCACGGGAACTGCATTGACCGGCATTTGAATCTCAGCGGGAGTATAATAGATGGTCACGGTTGATACCTCATCAGTGTCTTTCACGACTCTGTCGAACTATAGACATCCTTCATTGATCAAATTCTGTAAACCCACCTTCAACTTAATACAGCCATTCTCCTGATTCATACACTCAGCACAATCTTGATTACAGCCCGGGAACACCTGTCCCTTCAATAAACGATCTTTTACAACCAATAAAGAAGTTTTCACTTGATGGATGTCTGCCACCAAATTCAATCTCCTCCCATCTTCAATAGCGTACACATTTGCTGCACCATGATCAGGCATGGGATGCTGAGTAATATTAGGAGCGGGAGAGAAATTGATGGCTTTAGCATCAATCAAGTCTTGTACTTTATGGTGGAAAGCCCAACATTTTTCAATGGAGTGCCCCTGAGCACCTGAGTGGAACTCACAACGAGCATTAGCGTCGAAGTTAGGTGGCAGGTTTCCAGCAGCAGGAGCTTTCATGGTACGGAGTTCTACCAACTTTAACTCGAGTAGCTGGGGTAACAGCGCGGCATAAGTCATAGGGAGAGGATCCATCTTACGATCCCTCTGCCTAGACCTTTGCTGGAAAAAAGGTTGTTGCTGTTGCTGCTGAACTTATTGTTGGGGTTGTTGTTTCTGAACCGACGGTGTGGGGATTGTTACAGCATCTACCTGATAATAAGCTTGAGAACGCCCTCTGCCTCGTCCTCTAAACACAACATTCGTATCACCTTCTCTTCTTTTCTTGCTACTAGCAAACGGTTTCTTCGTCCCAGAAGAGCCAGCCCCACTTACATCTTGGATCTTTCCGAGTTTCAACAGACTTTCTATTCTTTCTCCTGCAATCACAATATCAGCAAATCCAGTTTACGGACAAGCAGCCAATCTATCAAGATAGGCCCCTTGCAAGGTGCCCATAAACATATCTGCCATTTCTCTATCTGACAAGGGAGGTTGAACCTGTGCAGCCATTTCCCTCCACCTCTGTGCATATTCTTTGAAACTCTCCTTGGCATTCTGTGACAACCCCTGCAATTGAGTGTGGTTGGGCGCCATGTCAATATTGTACTGGTATTGCTTCAGGAACGCTTCTGCCAGATCTTTCCAACTCTTCACAGCAGCTCTATTCAACTTCATATACCAGGTCAAGGACGCTCCAGCCAAACTGTCCTGAAAATAGTGCATCCATAGCTTCTCGTTCTCCGTATGGGCTGAAATCTTCCCAAAGTAAGCTTGAAGATGCGTTTGGGGACACGCATTGCCGTGATACTTATCAAAAGTGGGAGGCTTGAATTTAGGAGGAATTCTGACTCCTGGGACCAGCCCCAAGCTAGTAACATCAATACCCATAGAGTTCTTGCATTCTATGGCCCTGATCTTTTCTACTAACTCATCATACCTTCGATCACCGTGATTACCCACATCAGCATCCAGCAGAGTAAATTGGTCTTCCAGAGGATCTTCAAGAGTAACACTAGCATGCCTACCATTTCCATTACCCCGATTGTTACCACCAGGAGGAGGGTTGCCACCGGGAGGAGGAATGCCATGTCCCTGTGAATTATCATGCTGATCACCTTCGGGCCCATTTTCTGGACGCTCGACCAGAAGTCTCAATCTCTCCTGATTTTGCGCCATGCCAGTCATGAGGGTCATGAACTGGTCCATACGCGCCCTCATTTCAGCCAAATCACTTTGCACTTGATCCATGATTCTTACTTGATTTCTTCGTGCCGAATATCGGTGAATATGATTCTCAGCTATACTGCCTGAAACCAAATAAAGGTTAGAGACCCTGCAACAAGTACCTGAAAAGCAAGTAACAGAAATGCAGAATGATATGCAATGCCATGCAAGGTTATGTTTATCACTTCCAAAGTGCTTTACATCCCGATTCCAATCCAAACCACAGAAATCTGAAGACCAGAAATCGTGATATAAAGAGACGTATCGTGGTCATGTGCTTGTGTACAGATATTTGATAAAGAGTAATTCTGAATAAACTGCTCATACTCATTCAACAAAGTATTCAAGTATTTAAGAAAGGCTCATCCGCCAATGCAATACAAGAAAAAAAAATGGATCCATCAACAAGCCTGATGGTAACCATTAACAACAAAATACAAGGAAAATAACATCAGTCTGACAATTCCACATCCTTCAGCTTATCACTTGAGTATTTGATCTCCTCAAAAAGTATACGGGTACGCTGGTGATTTGGCTTTTCAATCATCTCTTTGATCAAGACATCCCTTTTCTCAAGAGCTTTAGTTAAAGAACCCATATGCAGCATCAGAGCTTCGTCATCACACACTCCTTTGTGTCTCTTTATGCCAGCTTGCGTCTTGAGTATCTCTCTTTCTATCATGGCTTCTTCAAGCTCTTTCTTGGTATTCTTCAGCTCGCTTCTAGCTTCTTCTAACTGTTCCTGACTTTTACCGAGACTTTCCCGATACTTTCTCCTCTGCTCATGTGCCTTTTTAAGCTCCTCGTCTTTAATCTTTGACTGATCCTTTAACTCGGCATTTTCAATTCTGACTTCATCCCAAACTTGACGAAGTTGAGCTAATGAATCCTTGCTTCGGGCTAAAGCCTGTTTTGTAATCTTGTGAGCCTGACTAGTGTCATCTGCTCCCAAAGTAAGTTTCCCAAAGTACCGAGCTCTGTCATCAAAATCTTCCTCTTTGTCAGCCAAGGTTTTTTCCGCTTTCAATGCTCTCCTTTCCAACTCTTTGTTGTCAGCTAGAGCTTTCTGAAGACATCTGCTCATTCCAGAATTCTCTATCTGCAGCTCTCTGACCATTTTCTTCCACTTCTCACATTCTTCAATAGCCACCATGGTGGGTTGTTCTGGCTATACTGAACATAAAAGAGGTCCCCTTGAAAAGGGTAAAAGCAATTCCTTTACTTTCGTCTCAATCCATCTGTCATATTCAGGATAAGACCTACAATCTCCTTTCCCAAAAACTGCTTTTCCAATTTTATGCTTATCTTTCCAAGCATTTACTACTTCTACCACCTTCGCATCTTTAGTTCCTGTAAAGAATAACGATTCTTCCACATCTTGCTCTGTAGGAGGATCCCTGGAAGCATACCCAAACTGTCGGATGGCCAAAACTGGATTATAATTGATCCCTCCTTTTCTGCCAATCAAAGGCACATTTGGAAAATTTCCGCATTTGGTGACAAGCTCTATTCTCAACAATCGGTGGTCAAACCATACAATGTTATCAGCAGTTAAACCCATCAATCGTTTAGACCATTTCGCCACATCTTTGGTTTCCACAAAGGCACCTGTCTGAGGCAAATGTTTGAAAAACCAATGACTCAGCAGTGGAGTACAACAACTAACAGATCATCCCCTTCTTTTCGCGTTCTTGTAATGCACGGAATGATAAAAATCTCCTAACAAAGTAGGGACTGGATTTTTAAGGATGAAAACTCTTGTTGCTTGCATATCGACGAAGTCTTGCTGATTAGGAAAGAGAACTAGGCCATATATGCAGAGAGCCAGAATGGAATTGTAAACCGTCCAATTTTTAGCACTTGCAGCCTCTTGGGCTTGTCCAGACAGAAATTCTAAATGAAATCCGCTAACTCCATTTTTACTGCTCACACCACTCTTTACCGCTGCCTGATCCATTTGTAACACAGCAGCAATTTCTTTTACGCTAGGGGAACTACCAGAGAAGAATGGTATTGCCGGCATGATCGGAATTCCCAAAATAAATGAGAATTCTTCCAGTGTTGGCATCAAAATGTAATCTGGAAAAAGAAAGCATCTCAACAAAGGCTCGTAGAACCGCAGCAGAGTGTGCAAAGCATCATGTTCATACTTGGTGATTGTACGGACCATCCCAACCAAATTCCCGTAGCTCTTCTGAAACCTATCAAGAATACCCGGACCAGCCATATCTATAACTTTGAGCAATGAATCCAAGACAGGGTCTGGAAACTTGTAAGACACATTGTTCTTTCTCTCGGCAACGATCTCTGTTGTACCCATGGATTGGAATCAGAAACGTATTATGCACTTGAAAATGACAAACATAACTGTTATGATATGATAATGCAATGCAAAAGGGCATGTGATCAGGTAATCAAGTGTCTGTGTCTGTATTGAACTGTGTGCACTGTGTCTCTGTATTGAATCTGGCAATATCTGAAATGAACACTCAAATCACTATCATAGGATACAATGTCTGAAATCATCATAGAATCACAAGTAAGGTAGGTAGGAGGCTGGGTTTCCTGCAAACCTGTAAACATCCCGCCCATACTCACATTTGGTTCTTAGAAAATAAGGCTTGTCAGCTTCGGAGGTTTGAGAAGCAATAGCACATTCAGCCCGTAGGATACAATGCTATGCCAATCAAAGAGGTCGTCCACTGACTCCCCTTAGAAAATAAAGGTCATCCTATGCAAGTTCCAGAGTGGGCCCTCGGGTGCGACTGGGTTTGCCACAGAATGTGGTCTGCCACTGTCACCGCTAAAGAGGGATGTTTCCACTAAGGTCCTCATGATCGGTCACTAGAGTCGACAGCTCTCTAGATCTACATCCTGGAATGTGCAAGATGCGCATGCCACGACATGTCCCACGATAGCCTCGTCTAGCTGTGAATTTCGTGAACACCCAACGCACTCCAAATGGCACGTAGGTCCCACTACTCTCCACTCTAATTCTAAGTGTATACTCAAGCCTGTGTAATGGGCTTATCTCTCAGAAATCCCATCCCGCCAAACAGACAAAACAGTGCAACACAATATAATATATGATATGTAATGCTAAAGTGCAGTAAATACAGTAAAGTAAATAAACAGCAAAATAAAGCACAACAGTAAACACCCAATGAAAGAAAAGCAAACAAGCGCTAGGATTGACTCTCTTAGGATGAACCAGCAATAGGTCAACCACTCCCCAGCAGAGTCGCCAGCTGTCGCTCCCGGGATTTTCATCCTAGTACAAACGCGAAAGTGGCACCGAACAGAGTCGCCAGCAATGTGTATTTATCCCATGAGAGGGAAAGGAAACACCGCGTAAACCTGAAGGAAAGGAAAGAACATGGTCTTGCGACCAAGAGAATGGGTAAGGGAGTTGGTTACGCGAGAGGAAGGTATTAGCACCCCCTCACGTCCATCGTACCCGATGGGATCCACGCTTGCTTGTCTCGATCAAAGGGTGATAGAAAAGAATACTGAGAAAGAAACTGAAATAGGAATGGAAAAGGAAAGGAGAGAGAAAGAGAAACAAATGTAGGGAAAATAAAAGAAGTGCTCGAATGGGCCCTACCCCACAGCCTACGTATCTCATCAGGAACATGAGAATCAGAGCGACGTAGTTCCTCTCACTAGGGATGGATTGTTTGTGTTTTTTTAAGGAACGACTAACGTTCTAGCTCAGGTGTTGCAGGCTCGCTGGTCCGAGTGCGTTACCATCTTGCAAGAGAACGAGTAGGAGCACGTTCATACGTTGAGGGTGAGTGATATGAGAAAAGAATTCCCGAAGGAAAGACGTAATTGTTTGTTTTTGTCTTTTAGAAGTTTTTTCCATTTATTTGCATATGACAGTGTATCTGAATCTTAGTTATTGGAATGTGTACATTCTCACATTCCAAGATGGAATGAGCAAGAAGACACACTAAGAGCGAAGAAGACCCCCACACTTAGTTCCAATTGTCAAGGTTCAACCACACTAGCATACTTGTGTTTATTAAGTGTTTTGTTGATTATGAAATGAAGAGGTGTTTTTTATTATTTGCACCTTCAACAGGTATTGCATTTAGGTCCCTCATACAAGATCGAATGTTTAACACATTGACCCAAGATGGGCTATAATGCTATACATTCTAAGATTATAAGAGAAAACCCCTTTATAATCTTTTCTTTATATGAAAGGCGTAAATGCAATAAATGCTTACCTTTATTGGATGTTTTTGGATTTTCTTTAAGAGATGAGAAGAGAGACTCAAGAGAGGAGAAAAAAAAAGGTAAAATCTAATGGGGAGACTAAGGCACACCTAGTATTATCATGCATGGATATCCTAAGGTTAGTGAGGTTTAGAAGAGAAGAAAGAAACTCCTTAGTGTTGTATGTGCTCCTTGCTTGAAGAGAAGATGAGAGAGGATGAGAAGAAGAAGAGAAGAAAGCTTAGTATTCTTCTTACTTCTTAATGAAGTTAAGAAGAAACCTAAGAAGGGATGGTGTGCAATTAAGCAAATGGTGGCATCATATGCCTCACAATCACACTTTGAAAGCATTAAAGGAGTTAAGGGAAGAAGGTAGGATGTGGAAGCATATCCACATCCAATTTACTTACCATTTGCACCTAAAATGTTAGAAATATCACATATGAACAAATGATAAGCAAGTAAGCACACAACCAAAGAAGAATCAACAATTAAAGGCTCAAACCACTTAGGGGCAGTAGCTAAAGGTCATAATTGACTCCTAATAGTAGTGCATCTAAATTGGGTAAAAGAAGTGAGGGTAAGTTCTAAGTAACCACCTTTACTTGTGGAAGAAGAAAGAAGGTGAAGAAGTAAGAAAGATGATGTTAAAATGGCCAAACAAATCAAGTTAAATCAAGTTTCAGAATTCAAACATGTCTTCCATAAATGTCAATTACAAATTACTTAAGTCCATTACAAAAGCCAACAATCATTGATGAATGAATGAGGAAGAGATGAAGTGAAGGAGTTTTCATGTTTTGAATTCATTTAAGTCACCTACATGAGATGAAATGATCATACATTTATGGAATGAGTTGAAAATGAATGAATTCAGTATGTTAACATGTTCAAGATGTAATTGGTCATGCATGAATGAGCATACAAGCATGAATGGAGGAATATAAATGCAAACACAAGTCATTTAGGTCAAACTATTCACATAAGATGTTCAACTTTAGATGAGTAATCAAGACATGGCAAAATGATGCACCACTGACCAAATATGATTCATGCAAGTCTTAAGGTATATAAAATAACCTAAAAAGAAACCTCAAACAATGGCACAAGTGCCTTTCATCCATCAAAGTTAGGTTCATGCAATTAGAGCTCAATTAGAGGTACCTTAAAGAACAATTCAACTAAAAATAGCTAACTACATCCAAAAATTATGATACTTGGTCAAGATACTCTACAAATAAAAGCAAAACATTTCACAAAATTTAACTCAAAGATCCACTAAATTAAGCATTTAGATCAGGGGTCAAAGAGAATGGAGAATCAAAGTTAATCATGCAAAAGAGTGAAGTCAAAGTATAATGAGAAAAATGTAAAAAATTGTAAACAAAAGTTTTTTATGAAGTTTAATGTGATATTAAATGAATGCAACAAGAATGAACTAAAAATGTTTAATGGTTTAGGAGAAATAAAAGTTTGAAGTAAAGGTATGAAAATAGAAACTATTTCCAAAAGCAATAAAAGAAGATTATGAATTAACATGCGAATATTCACAAAATTGTAATTAAAAATGATGGAAAATTACTTTAATATGTCAAGATGCAACATGAATTTTCATGGAATTTTTAATGATATTTTGGTATTTTTAAAATGCAATTATGAAACGTGTAGAAAAATGAAACTAAAAAAAGAAATGCAATGTGGATGGGGGTGCAGGCGTAGTAATTCAACAGTTCAGAATGATTGGGCTTTAAAACAAGGAGGTGTGGATAGCATTCTGGCTAAGTCCAATTCAGAAACAAGGCACATGAGTAGCACGTGAATTTTAATGTGCTGTAAGCACTAGGACCACACGATCATGAACACTGAACGGTCATGATTAAAACGTGACAAAACCCTAGCAATCAAGTCACCGGCCGGAGAGGGACCTCCAGTCACCTTCTCCGACCAATAGCCACCACCTGCAACTCTCACTCTTCACCAAAATGCGCAAATCATATACCAAATTGAAGCTGAGCTAACACAGATCATGAATTCAGTGACAAAATATACAAACAGTTCATGACATGAAAGAACCGAACCAAGGAAGATTTGCCCTAACATTTGGTCTATGCCTCTAAAGGCCTATCAACTAGCCAGGCAAGTTCTTGAGCTTATAAGAAGCTGCAAGAACCTGAAAACAACCTCACATCAAGTCTATAATGGATGAAACTCGTACCTGAATATTGGAGATTTGGAAATACTCTTCAGAAAACCAGAGATCTTAGCTTCTTCTTCAACCTTGGAGCTTCACGAACCTAGCAAAATAAATGCTATACAACCAATGGTCTGGAGAGCAGAGATTCAATGTTGAACAATGCTTGCAAAATCTTGAGGACTGTGTAGAAAAGCTTCAATTCAATGCCATTGATGATGATGAAGATGAAGTAGATGAAGGAAAGATGGTGAAGCTCGTGTGAAATCAGAGGGAAAGTAGAGAGAATGTGAGGGAGAGTTTGAAGTGTTTTGAAGTGAAAAAATGAGAGAAATGAAGCTGAAATCAAAATGTGAAGTGAGATTTTGTTTTGTAGTAGGCTTTAACCACGGTTAAACTGAGTGAGGTTAACTGAGTTAAAGTGGTTATGCTGAGTCCACCCTAACTAACTGAGTCAAGTTAGTTAGGGCGAGTGGTCAAGGTTGGGTTATGGTGAGGTGGAGGTTTAGAGTGTTATGGTGAGGAGCAAGTGGAAGGAATGGTGAGGATGAGCTGTTCTGGTGTGGCAGCAAGAGAAACTTGCTTCGCAAGTTTTGTTCTTCCTCTTTAGTGTATAATGATCATGAGCAGCACGTGCAAGTAAGAATTTGTTGGTTCAAATGAGGAAAAGTGGCAACAACACTTGCTTTTGGCATTTTGGTGACAGTTGGAAACATGGTGATTTGATGATGTTTTTCTCCCTATTTAATGGATGATTTGGTGTGTTTTTGGAGTCATTGGAAAGAGGGAATATAATGCAACAAGTTTGGTTTGAGATTGGAGTTGATATGAAGTGTGTAAGAGGTTGGAAAATAGCCTTGAACATCAAGGTTTGGAACTGTGTGGTGGGCGTGGGAAGCAGGTCATGGCATGGCAGTGGACTGCATGAAATTTCAGCCTAATCAACCTAACTTGAGACCAAAATTTCCCCTTTATAAATTGATCAAATGGAATTTTGTCCAACATGAAAATTGAAGGTGACATTGCAATGAACATCTTTCATGTTGAAAACTTTTCCATTTGAGGCTTTTATCTTGATGAAAAATGGGTGGACATTTGGCTCACCAACTGTTTGAGAAAATGACTGCGCGCGTGCCCTGAAAATCTTGGTCATGACCTAGCTTTGAACCTACTTTGCTCAAACTTTGATCAATCATATCTCACTCAATTTTTATCCAATAGAGATGTTCCACATATGGATGTAAAGCTTAAAACAAGATCTTTTGTTGTGGCCGAGTGGAATTTTCATTTGGTGCTTCAATTTTAAATGACCTTGGTTCAAACTCTGATGCAAAATGGCCAAAACTTGCTATTTTTAGTAACCCTTCTTCTTCCAAAAATGGCAACTTTCCACCTCTTGATTTTTTCATGATTCCTTTGGAGTTTCTTGACCAAATTTTGTACATTGGACACATATAACATGAATTTTATGGATTTGGCCTCAAAAAGTCAAGAGTTGACTTTTTCCTCTGATTATTTGACTTGGCCCCAATATTCTTGATTTTTGATCTTTCTTCCAATTGAACCACTTCTAAAACCAATTGAGAGGTAATTTTCCATACACATACACTTAAGAACATGTAGAACACCATGACATCAAGTGTTGTCCAAGAAATCAAAGATTCCCTGATTTAATGGGAAACCCTAGTTTTGGTGCCCACCTCCTAGGAGAAAAATGTGCAGTCTTCAATTTCAAATTCCTCAGAGTATGTTGTGTATCCTCTTAAAGGATGATGAGATATACCATTTGAGGATGATTTTGGATCAATGAGCTATCTCTTTTGAGGGTTTTCCTTCAGTTTTTGAACCTCTTGCATAATGAAAGATGTAGTGCTTCAATCTCCCATTGAATCTCTCATTCTTGAGGTTGTGGATGATCCCTTGAGATAGTATGAGACATGAAAGACCTCTTGGCTTGCCTTGAGGAAACTTGATTGACCTTTTTGTGCTTTGAATGATCCCTTGATTGTCCACCTTCCACCTGATCACATGCCCTGATGGTAAGAAGGATGCTATGCTTCATTTTTCTATGTTAAATGCAATGTAATGTTAATGAGGTGGATATGATATGATAAATGATAATGCCATGCTATGATGACAAAGAGGGAGAGCAAATTTTGGGGTATTACAGATGGTTCCTAAGGGATTTCACAATTTACACACCTGTTAATCGATTAACCATCTGAGCAAATCGGTTAACTCCTCAAATTCAGTGCAAAGCACCATCCTTGCATGTGTTAATCGAATAACCCCACTGCGTTAGTCGGTTAACACTGCTGCAGAATCTAAAAACCAGTTTCCTCTTAATTCAAAGCCATCCCTACTCAAACCATCAATCCGATTTGTTCTAACTTGGAATATTAGTCTCAACTCGCGGCTTCTTAACTTATATAACATTCACCAACCATGATAAACTACAAAACAAGGTTAAAACGTGCAGATGACACCCTCTAACTAAGTGACACGGCAGGATTCCAGATTCTGACGCGGTCACACGACAAATCTTCGGCGGAATAGTTCATTCCCAATTCATACAACTACAATAGCGGGAAGTCAATAATGACGACATTCTAGGGTTTTAGCCACAACTCATACTTGATTCGTCCATAAGTAAAATCCAACACACAACCATTATACGATACTACAAAAGCGATGGACATAACATTTCAGCACACAACCTTGTTCCATCACTTGAATTTCTTGGTGAGAACTAATACAACTACATCCTTGGTTCAACAAAAGGTAGATCCCGAATATTTCGATTATCCACAATTACAGAAGTTTCTCTATACTTGAAAATAAATCGGGGTAACGCATCCTCTTGAAGAACCTTTCCATCACTTCGTACATATTAACTGGAATTTCTTACCCTTCGCTATCCATTGCACATCACACTTACACTAAATTACTTAATGGAAGATTCGTAACCGACAATTCTCATCAACTATTTACAAAACCCTTCTGGTATAAATCGTTCCATGATTTACATTTAGTCCGTAATAAGTCCTGATTTGCTTATCATTGTTTTACCATAATCTTACTTCTTAAAGTACAATATTCACTGTTCTACAGAGTACGTCCCTTCACACTTGTCTCAAGAATAAGAGACCATCACGTACACTTGTGACCATGGTGCTACCACTACGCTTATTCTAAATACCCAGGTGTAACTTTTCCCATTCCACGTCATACTACTAGGGTCCTCACGGGTGAGCCATCCGTGATTACACTTCCTTAATTTTAGCTTTAACAACATCTTAATAATTCTATCACACATTCGTCCAAAATACGTTCCATTATCACTTCCTCATAACATACCATTGATACCGTATTCTACATCGGGCTTACTTTCGCTCTCCATTGTAATCCTCTTAGGTCCAAATATAAAACCATCTTACTAAGATTCCCTTAAATCCAAGGTACTTACTCTGTTTCTTAATACAACTTCTCCCGGTCCGTATCACTACACTTTCCGTTACTAAATGATGCTCATTCTTTCTCCAACACAGTACCTTATACTGTTCCTTGGGTAATTTAACAATTCCAAATTCCAAATTGGTCTCTCATCGAATACAGAAAATCCCAATGTAATATCTCGAACTTAATCTCTCTACATAACTAAATGTACACAATTCATCACCCACTATTCGTCCGGCACATACTTGTTTCACTTGAAGCATGTAAACACATCCTTGTGTTCCTTCCCACACTTCTCTACTACTTTAGGTTCTCATAAAAGCCGAACGTCCTTAACTCTCAACTTTTAACTAGTTGGAAGACATTGCTCCGAACACATTCATTAGGGTCCTCTCGTCCATTCAGGATACCATAGCGACCTTAGAAATTGAAGCACCAATACTTATCTCACTTCTGGACCTTACGCCACGCATTCCACAAAACAACTTTTATTTTTCACGGAATGAGATTACTTGAAATCCTTATCTATATCAGTGGTCACTCTAGCTCTACTAGTGATTTTACATATTCCTCAATACCTTGACCAATCGTCCAATAGAGATCCTTAACTTTCAGACTCCATCAATTCCAAGGGATTGCTTGAACAACACACCACTCTTTAATTTCCATGCTACCGAAGCACGGCTTCTACTAAAATCTCACTGAGTTGACCAAAACTCCTTACTACTAACTCTTGGCTTGAGCCTACCCTCACATCACAAGTTCCGACAACACTTCGGAGTCCTCGTGCTCGCTTAACCATGATTCTAACTATCACATACATAGTATTAGGTTGATCAGGCCCAACACTAGATAGTATGATATTAAGAGTCATGTTGGCAAGACACACTTAAGGGGCAGGAATAGATTTACTTATGATGTTTCAAGGATAGGTCGAGGATACGACTTGCTCTGATACCAACTGTAATGCCCTATATAATATTTATCTAGAATAATACCATACAAGTGTTTTATTTGGTATTGACACCATCATAAGTGCCTATTGGTATAATTCACATACTTGACCATTTTTAATACATAAATACAACCTATGGTACTAGGCATGGAAATTAGCAAAAACAATAAAAATCTAAGAATAAGGTACAATATTCCTCATTGTACAAGAAAATAATAATACACAGCGGAATAAGCTCAACTAAGCTTCTCTTGATACATCCAAGCATAGCTCCACTTGTAAATCATACCTGTAAATAACCCCTGAAAAATAACAATAATAGTGGGGTGAGATATTAAATCTCAGTGAGTTCCCTATGTTATGGATTCTCTCAGCTTTACAAGGTTCTAATCCAATCCTAACTCAAGTCCAAGGGAAGGGAAAGGACTTCGAGTTCACAATCTCATAATCTCACACTATATGGAAACATGTTATGAGTCTACTAACTCAATAATCATCACTATCGATAACCTTATCAAGGCAACCCTTCTTCCCATCCGCTTCTACATTTAAAAGTCGGAACGAGTCATGGATCCTCGTAATTACTTGGCATACGAGATGGATTCAGAGTTAAGGGACACATTCTCGCCTTAAGTCGTCACTTCACACGGTCCGTACACCGTCATAAGTCTCTTTACCATATAGGTTCCATTCGTACTATAACATTGGGAATCAATCCTACCAAGTAATAGTGCATTCGTTCTAGAGGAGCTCGTTACTCATGGACGACACATAATAGGGGAATGATTACGATTTCTTGATTTCATATATAACCATAATTGTATTCAATAATTCTAGGCCACATTAGCCTTTAGGCCTCATTTGCCTTTTCTCAATACTTAGTTTACACATGTTCCATAATAGTGTTTTATCCTTTCTATACCATTCGGTTTTGGACATACGCCTCAGCCTCATATGCACGAGTGTCGTCATTAGACTATTTATCAATTTCCTAGTCCATTACTAGGTTCTAATGTAGGTTCATAGTAAGGTTTCCTCACTCTTCCTATTCCATATTTTTAACATGCATATTCTCTCTCAATCATGTTTAGCAACAATATATTAGACAAGGCATATTACCATTTGTATCATAGAATCACATATAATAATTCAATCATAAGTTATACAAAAGCATATTACAATTGTATAATAGAATCACATATAATGATTCATCACATAAACATTACTTTCATTCAATTGCCATCAATTCATTATTCTCACATAGTAGTTCACGCCCATTTTAAGGCATATAAGCCATTACTATTCTCTACCAAGCATCCTTGGTTAAATCATGGTCTAACATTACCATTTAATTACACATTGGATTCTCTTTCCAAGGCTTCAAGTCCCATATCAATCGGGCTCCCGATTCATGAATTATGGTAGGAATAAGGACTCATACTATTCACATTCATTACATTTCAATCTTTATCTTATCAATCCATGGTATAAACATATGTTTCTACTTCACTATCATAAATAGTATTGAAATAGCTTTCCAACACTTCCGACCGTGCCTCAATCCGAGTTACAGATCAAAAGTTATGAAGGAAACAAAATGGGAAATCTGTCACGTTCGCTAGGCGAACCCGGGGCGAACAAAACAGAACCAAAATGGGCATAAAGTTCGCAAAGCGAACTTCTAGGTGAACCTTCGCCTCCCTTCGCCTTGGGTTCGTTAGGCGAACCCACGAACCCAGAAATTCCCAGCAGCGTCATTATAGGTCATTTGAGGCCAAAAACCCCCATTTCTTCACCCAAAACACTTCCAATTCAGACTCTATCCACCCTAAATCATAACCCGACTATACTACGCATTTTATATCGCATTTCATCCGTTAGATTTCATTGATTTATCACTTTAATCATTTTCTCTCAAATCTAACCTAAGTTCAAATCATGGATTTCTAGAACTTAGAGTTTCTAACTAGAATCCACCTTAGCATTGAAGAGGAGGTTGAAGAAGATGATGATCCAAGTGTAGCGAGCGATTTTTGGATGTGGTTGCGAAGCACTACCGCTCTTTGGTATCTACAACTCGATTCATTTTTTATCCTATTAAAGCTGATGAAGGAAGGGAAATAGATGTCTCAAATTAACCCTGCTTGCAAACTAAGGTTAAACAGCGGTCTGTTAGGTTACAGATGCTACAAAGATTCGGGGTCTCTATTAGGTGTATTTTGTTAAAAAGCGGCGGGAGGTTTAGATATTAGGACGGATATATGAAAGTATGGGATTTTTGGTTTTTGTTTAGTGTGCTCGCTAAGATTTTTCTTTCAATCTTATGCCTACGTATTCCCGTTTTTTCCAAAACAAGGAAATCAGAGCGATCGTAGTTCCTCATATTCTATGGGAGGAAATGGTGTTTTGGTGTCTTGTTCAAAGCCCAAGACGTGAAGAGAAAGGTGATTTGTATCTTGTTCAAAGCCCAAGATATGAAGCTGAAGGTGTTGACTTTAGAGAGAATTTGTCATCTCTAAAGGGGGGTCTGTTTGTCACGACTGTTGGGTGACTGACTGTAAAGGAGGATTACTTTAACCAGGATACGCGGATCCTAGCAATGCCATAATTTCCTTTATAGGGGGTTTTAACCTGAAGGAGAAGACTTTAACTCAGTATAGAGCAATGCCATCTTTCCTTAGGAATTTCTCATGCTAAAAGAGGGACAGTGGCAAGGATGTAGATGATCCAGAGGCTTGCCGCTTACAGCGATTAGATGAAGGGGAAGGAGTCTTTTGGTACCTCGTATAAAGCCTGAGATGGAGGCTATTTGACTCAACAAGAGAGTTTTTTTGTATCTCGTACAAAGCCCGAGATAAAGGCTAGAGGTGGTGATTGACTCAACGAGGGAGTCTTTTGTATCTCGTATGAAGCCCGAGATAGAGGCTGAAAAAGGGATTGACTCAACAAGAGAAAGTCTTTGGTATCTCGTACGAAGCCCGAGATAGAGGCTAAAATTGTTAGCTCCGCTGGGGAGAATCATTGTACAAAGCCCAAGAGGAGGCTATGGTGCTGTTTCAGTTGAGTGACAGGTCCAGTATGCTGATTTAAAGAGAAAATCAGTCTTTATATGAGTAATGTTTGCACTCAAGGATTTTTGATTCGAGGATCAAGGTTGTTTCCTGTTCTTTAAGGAAATGGGAAATCCAAAGGATATTGAGACTGTCCGAGTCTACGGGGTTCCTTCCTATTCTTGAAGGGTGCTTGAGAACGTCTTTGGGGACTCAAGGGTCTTAGACTGTCCGAGTCTAGAGTTTCATCTTTTGTACTATGCTTTGAGAAACAGTAGTAGTGTTCATGGTAGAAAGATCTAGACTCTGTGAGAGACTGTTCTATGGAGATGACTAATATCTGTTCCTATACCTCTAGGAGGTCGTCGGGACAATTTGTACAAAGCCCAAGAGGAGGCTGGAAACTTTTAAGAAGCCGATCGATCCTTGTACGAAGCCGATCGGTCCTTGTTCGAAGCCCAAGAGGAGGCTATCATTCCCGGAGGAAGAGATCATTATACGAAGCCTAAGAGGAGGCTGTGAAGACTTCTAAGAAGCCGACGGGTCCTTGTACTAAGCCCAAGAGGAGGCGAGGGTGCTTTTAGGAAGCCTGTGGGTCCTTATACAATGCCCAAGAGGAGGCCGATGCTTTTAAGAAGCCGATGGGTCCCCAAACCCCGAGAAATTCAAGACAGGCTATTCACGAGGAATAGATCAAGCCAGGAAAGTTCGAGAATTTGGAAGAAACTCAGGAGATGCCATTCACGGAGAAAAGATCATCTCTGAGGGGTAGAGTTTCTTGACAAGTGCTTTTAAGAAGCCTGTGGGTCCCCAAACCCCGAGAAGTTCAAGACATGCCATTCACCGAGAATAGATCAAGCCAGGAAAGTCCGAGAATTTGGAAGAAACTTAAGAGATGCAATTCACGGAGAAGAGATCATCTCTGGGGAATAGAGTTTCTTGACAACTTCTACGAGTGACATTCTATGAAAGGGTTCACCGAGAATGCTGCTGTCGCTCCCAGGATTTTCATCCAGGTACAAACGCGAGAGTGGCGCGGAAAACAGATTTGCCAGCCGTGTAAATTTATCCCAAGAGAGGGAAAGGGAACACCGCATAAACCTGAGGAAGACGGAAAGGAATGGTCATCGCAACCATAGCCTGGGTTCGGGAGTTGGTTACGCGAGGGGAAGGTGCTAGCACCCCACGCATCCATCGTACTCGATGGGATCCACGCTTGTTGTCTATTCTAAGGGTGAGTTATCCTATCATCTATGGCTGCACTAAAATGGGGGAAGGGGAAAACAAAGACAGACTCGGTAGGACGTCGGCGTCCTAGGCCTACGTACCCCCTTTGTGCAATGGGGAATTCAGAGTCAACGTAGTTCGGACCAAGTTCTTTTTGTGTTTTTTATGAGCAACGTTAAGTTCGCGTCCGGCAGTTAGGGTCGATGCCTGTTTGCGACTCAGACGGAAAGTAACGTGCCCTTTTTTGAAAATAGCCTTTAGGTTGACGATCCCGAAGGACAAAAAGGTTTGAAGTTTGTTTGTTTTTTTTAGGACAGAAGTGACTTGAGTTAGTTCATAACTCAACTTGAACCAAAGTCTATAACACGGGAGCGAATGCGTCGCATGGTCGCCCCCAATGGGATGTATGCTCAACACTCTAGAAGAGAGAAGGGGGACCCCTCAATCTTCATTTCCTATGTTTAAGGCTTGTGTGCAAGGCAAGTTGACCTTATTAAGTATCTTAGGGATGTTATGAGATGAGAAGAAAAAAAACTACGGGGAGAATATATCCTAATGTTATTAAGTAGCTTATTAAGTACCTTATTAAGTATCAAAAGAAAAGAAAAAAACTATGGGGAGAATCTATCCTAATGTTATCATGCAAAGATGGCCCTAAGGGGAGGTTTGACAACAACCTAAGCCTAAAGAAAAGAAAAGATGAGAGAAAGAAAGAATAAGGGTGAACATGGATAACCATCCACACTCTCAAATTACTTACCTCTACCTCTGCATAAAAGGTTAGTACAAAACAGACATAAGTAACAATAAGACAAATGAAACCCCAAGCAAGTCACAAACCAAAGAGAAATGGTTACAAACCAAAGAAACTCATCCAAGTCAGAATGTGGATGACCTAAACATGTGCCTAAACATGCTATTCAAATGTCACATGAGGCATGCAAACAGATATCCAAGTATCAAACATCAATAGAAGAAGGAAGCATAGAAGGGAAGTATGTAAGAATGACATATGATATGAATGCAAAGCTCCAAAGTCAGAAACATGCATCAAATGAAATGCAAATGAATGATAAGGTATGGCATACATAAACCAAACATAAATCATGAAGAAACACAGATGAGAAGAAGTGAGAAGATAAGTCAAAGAAAAGGCATGTAAACCAAGCATTGAACATATGCACAAAGTATGCAACAACCTCACACCAATGACATATAATGGCAATCAAATGACCTATAACAATTCAAACATGGTTTATGAAGTCAAAGAAGCGATCCTAAATGACGGCACAAGTGCCTTCTCAAACAAGTAATTAGACATGATCAAAGATGTGCATACAAGAAGACCTCAAACCAAGGGCAATCAAACAATTAGTAAAACATCTTCTAAAATTACCAAATTAAGACTCAACACACCCCAACCATTGGCAAATAACATGTCAAAAGCTCATGCCAAAATTCCCCAGATAGGTCACTCAAACAATTATGCAAATTCAAATGTGAATTACGGTTCAATATGCAAAATAAAAGGACTAAAATGCAATATGAAAAAGTTTAAAAAATGAGAGAAAAATATTTTAATGCAATTCAATGTGTTGGTGAAACAATTCAAAAAGAATGAGTTCAAAATGTTTTATGGATGATGAGAAATAAATTCTACAATGCAATGTGTGCAAAATGAAACAAATTCAAAAAGAAATTATTAAAATAATTAATTCAGACGCCAAAATAAAAATAAAATTTGGGAAAATTTTATAAAACTATAAATATGATTCATGAATTTTTTGGTAATTTTTTAATGCACCTATCTATTTTTAAAATAATTAAAATGAAACAATGCAATTAAATGAAATAAATAACTTGAAATAAACATGGGGGGTGTGTTCAGCAGTCCAAATACGTTGAAAAATAACATGGATCAAGCAAAGGGGGTGTGGATATCAAGCCCACACCACAAAGCCCATCAGCGAAAATAAAAATAAAAAAGGAAGAAACACGTGGAACCCAATCAACCCTAGGACTCACCATCAGCCATGAGATCAATCTAGCGTCACACAATTGGTCAACCAACCCATAAGCAATCATGATGAAGGCTTCAGATTAAATGCATATGGTAACAAGCATACACGTGCACACACAAGATTACTTAGAATAAAAAAAACACATGTGACAAGCACATGACTCATTTAATGCGTTGGCATAATGATAACCACCAGATCAGATCAACGTCCCAGATCAGTCAATACAAGGCCAAAAGTATGCATGATGAGTGAAGCAGATTGAAGGTGTACGAAGCTAATCGTGGAATGGCATACACTCAATCAATAAAATAAAACATAATTTTAAGCGATGTGGCAACATATGGACCACGCGATCAAAGCCATCAACGACTGTAACTTCATCTTCTTCCTCCAACACCTTCACCGGCCGGAAACTGAACCAGCCACCGGAGCTAGGGTTCCGGTCACCCTCTCCGGTCACCTGCAACCAGAAAACTACCAGAACGCGCACACGAATATACCTTCTTGACCAGAATTTCGCCAGGATCAATAATATCACATTAGAAATCACAAACAATCAACATATAAACCAAACCGAATGAAATAAGCTAGGGTTCAAAAATTTCAAACTCACGAAACAACCAAACCATGCGTCCAAACTCAAAACAAAATATACTAGAATTATCAGTGAAGGTCATAGAATATTATGCGCATCAAAAAGAGGAGTTTTAAGAGCATGCAAATTAACCCTAAACTGAGATCAAGCAATCCTTATCCTTGCTGTTAGCTTCAAACGATGGATGATTTGCGTTCTATGGATCCCAAGGATTAATGTTGTGAAGGAATTTTTGGAAAAGCTCTTGTGGATTGAGAGATTCGAAGGAATGAAGGATTAGGGTTCACACTTGAAAATTTCCACAAAATAACGTGTTCTCCCCCTGAGTCTATGATTTTTTGCTTAAATATCTAGGGTTATTCCACATCTGATCATTTAGGTCTTAATCACTCCTTGGTTAATGAGTTTTGGACTATTTGACAAATTTGCATAATGTGAAATACACCACCCTCCATGCATGCACACCCAAACCTTTTATGTCGGATCACTTATTTAACAATTGCTAATCACACCTGAATTGGATTTGGACCTTGAGATGTCTTGGTTCATGAGTTTTCAATGATCTTGCAATTTTGCATAATGGAAAATAAGTGATGAATAAACCATGGATCCACTTGATTCAAAGGCCAAAAATGATCCTTATAGATTTTTCTTTGATGTTAGAATGTGGTTTGAAACAAAGGAATCAATTATAGGTCACTATGTCCCAAAATGCAAAAGTTGTGAAAATGGAACCATAAGGAAACCCTAAAAACCACCTTGCCTTCTTTTGATCATAACTTGAGTTTCACAAATGACATGGAGACCATCTAGTACTTTTTGGAAAGGGGAGAAAAAGATCTTCAACTTTCATGTTTGAGAAAAATTCATTTGAAGCTTCCTTGATGATGAAAAGTCAAGTTGAATGTAGTGTAAGAACTTGCCCAAAAAGGAAACTTTCAAATTATAGGTCATTTCCATATTTAGTAACTTTTGTACCAACCCTTGATTCTTGATAAATGGTATGAAACTTGACCCTTGAAGACCTTATGAGGATGTGAGACTTTGGAAACCTTGAAGGGTACCTCAAAATTCCACAGTTGACTTCCCCTCTCACTGTTGATTTTCCCTTAATTCTCCTGATTCCCAATCCATTGGCCAATTGAACTTCTCATGAACCAAACTGATGGACAATCTTCCACTCTTAGATACTTAGGGACCCAAGGAATACCATGGAATCAAGTCTTGCCCAAAAAATCAGAAATAAACTGACTTTATAGCAAACCCTAATTTTGGTACCCTCAGTCTAGGAGGAAAATAGCACAGTCTCCAAATCCAAATTCCTTTGAACATGATGTGTATCCTCTCCAACAAAGATAAGATATGCCATTTGGTGATGATAAAAACCCAAGAAGCTTGCCCATTGGAGCAATAAACCCAAGAATCTCAAAACCCTAATTTCTGCACTGGTTAGGAGAGAGTGATCCACTTGAGCTCTCTTGGACAATACAAGGGCTCTTGCTTAACCCTTTGAAGAACATCTTCTCCTCTTGAACTGCCTCAGGCACCTTGACCCCATGCTAAGAACCAATGATATGCACACATGATAATGCAAAATGTGATAAAACATAAGCCAGTTAGTACTAAAGTAAGGAGAGCAAATTTTGGGGTGCTACCGCTGCCCCTATTCAATCAACTTGGTCCTGAAGGTATGATAGCAATGACTGTCATGCGTTCAAAGGATTCACGTGGATTGAATTCCAAACGAGACCTGAAATTTGCTAACGGTGAGAATAACAAACTGGAGCGTGCTGAAAAATAAGGGGTATGACCTCAACCATACCCACAAAAATAAGACGAATACGACCTCAATCGTACCCGCAAAGGAAGACTGACCTCAATCACTCTGCCCACCAAGAAAACATGAATACGACCTCAATCGCACCCACAAAGGAAGACTGACCTCGATCACTCTACCCACAAAGAAAATATGAATACGACCTCAATCGCACCCACAACACGAATACAACCTCAATTGTACCCACAAAGGAAGACTGACCTCAATCACTCTGCCCACAAAGAAAATATGAATACGACCTCAATCGCACCCACAAAACGAATACAACCTCAATTGTGCCCGCAAAGGAAGACTGACCTCAATCACCCTGCCCACAAAGAAAATATGAATACGACCTCAATCGCACCCACAAAACGAATACAACCTCAATTGTGCCCGCAAAGGAAGTCTGACCTCAATCACTCTGCCCACAAAGAAAACATGAATACGACCTCAATCGCACCCACAAAACGAATACAACCTCAATTGTAGCCGCAAAGGAAGACTGACCTCAATCACTCTACCCACCAAGAAAACATGAATACGACCTCAATCGCACCCACAAAGAAAGACTAACCTCGATCACTCTACCCACAAAGAAAATATGAATACGACCTCAATCGCACCCACAAAGGAAGACTGACCTCGATCACTCTACCCACAAAGAAAATATGAATACGACCTCAATCGCACCCACAAAACGAATACAACCTCAATTGTGCCCGCAAAGGAAGACTGACCTCAATCACCCTGCCCACAAAGAAACATGAATACGACCTCAATCACACCCACAAAACGAATACAACCTCAATCGTACCCGCAAAGGATAACCAACATAAAGTGGATTTCGCTGGGGATAACCTGAAACAAAACTTCTGGTTTATACCACCCCTACTGAGAAAGGGAAACTGGCAAACAAAATATGTCAAGCGAGAACTGACTACCAGGCGAGAACTGGATTTCACAAAAGAGAAAGGCCAAACAAAGGTAAACTTCTAACGGACTCACGATCCACAGATAATATGACTCCGCTGGGGAAAGGATAAGTCTAAATAAAAGACTCTGCCGGGGAGCACAAATATGAGGAACGCATCCCTCCTAAATCTCCTGAGTTATGCCATCTCCGCTGAGAAAGAGAATTGGCAAGGAAAGTATCAAACCTGGCTTACGCTTCAAATGCAAATGTTTGAATTTTTCCGTAATGCTCCACATGAAGTGGAAATGCTACGCGTTTAAGGATGCAATGTAAATGCTTATGATATGCAAAAGGGGTCTCTCCAGCAAAATAAATGTTGGAGAGAAAAGACCAATTCAGCTGGGGATGACAAAACTAAATTGTCCTCTGAATCCAAGAACTCTGCTGAGAAGGATCATGCTGACTGACCCTTTGAATCAACAACTTCTACTGGGGGTGAAATCCCAACAGAACATCCACACTACCAGGGATTACACCTGTCCTTTACTGAATGTCACATCCGAAACCTGAGATTCCTCCACTGCTGGGGGAGTTGAGAATGAATGCCAATAACGGAACCGGAAGTCTGTTACTGTGGATTGCCAATAACAGATGGGCTTAGGACTTGTTGGGGGATACTAGCCCATAATACCACCCTGCTTGGGGAAAACAGTCCATAATACCATCCTGCTTGGGGATACTGCTGAACTTAGCCTGCTGATGGGGAGAATGCCTTTACTCCAACCTTGCGGGGGATTAGAATATGACATTGTCAGTGAAAGTACGCTTCCTGACTGGATGAGGAATGTGAACACCCTGATTCTGTGGGGAAATAACGTCTTGATCCAGAGAAAATACTTCCCAAGTCTCCTGCTGGGGAAGGTCTGTTCTGCTGAGGAAAGGTGCAATCTCAATGCTGGGGAGAGCAACCCTACTGGGGGAGTACAATCTTGTTGCCCTGCAACCTGACTTGTCTTTATGGTCATAAGCGACTCTTTGAACTTTTCACTTGCCCTAGACCACCAGGTCTAATGGAAGAAATCATCTCAAGAGGATTTTATAGAAGACTGGGCGTTCGCACTACCCCAGGGTCTTCAAACTCTTTGGAGAGATTTATCATATCTCGACATAACTGCCCCAGTCTTCATAATCCATGAAGTACATTACCTCGAAAGGGATTGTAATGACTTGAAAATACTCTGCTTTAGTATTTTGAACCTTGAGGAGGTGTTTTCAATTAACCGTTTTCAGGAGTGGACAATCTCCCACGCTCTAGAGGTGGCCTGCCCCAATATGAGCTTTGAGGTGACTTTGCCCCTGATCTTAGAATGAATGCCCCAGAATAACTGAATTTCGGAGAGATTTCTCGACGTGACTGCCCCAGATTGGCTACATCTTTAACATGACTTACTGGGGAGAGCCCACTCTACACTGAGCCCCTTGGCAGCATGCCCCTTGATATGATTGTCCTTCAGAATTTTCAAGCATCCCAGCTTGGCAGGATCAAGCTTCTTGACTGACGTTCACTGTGTAAGCTGCATTGATGCTTAGGCACATGTATGCAAACATAACAAGTTATTTATGAGAATGATAATTCTAATGCAACAAATATGTTAACCTTGAAGTTTTTATTGAAGATGCGTCGCCAAGCCTTGTGAACAAATCACTAGCTGGGATGCGACCTTGATTTTTGAATGGAAAAATGGTGCGCACATGCAATACCAACAAATTTTATTAGCACAACTTATAGGAGTCAGGAACGCTATCCTGTCGAAGTACGCTTTAGGAAAAAGCCCTGTTTTAATTAGGACTTTTAAGGGTTGTAACGTGGCCTGGTTCACGGTTTCAACAAAAAGGATTTATGGCTCAAAATTTATCAGTGCCCACCCATTCTTCGTGATGTTCTCCAGTCCTATGTTCAGTTAATCTGACACAAACGCTCATCTCTCAAAAGGTTTATGATCTTTAAGGAACCCATGCAACTAATGGTTAGACACCTAAGGAGGTTTTGGAGTGATAGTCACCTCTTTTTATCTTTTGTGTCTGTAATCACACGAATTTGTTCTTATCGAGCCTTTTCTTTTGTAATGCTTTTCGCTTTTTCATTCTTTTGCTTTTTTTTTGATCCCTAATTTTTTCCTGGACTGACTCTTTTGAGTTATTTTGATTTTGAAGTCCAGCGGGATGCCCTAACTTTTGCATAAGTCACTTGTTTTCAAGTTTCGACTTAGCGGGCTTTATTTTTTTATTTTTTTTTATTCCCCTTTTTGAACAAAGCTTGTGACACTGGTTGTCTTACTTGCTTGACAGGGTTGTGACTGCCTCACTTCTTGATTATTGATGGATGACCATTGTGGTTTCACATCTCTTGACCTCTTGACGGTGGGATAGAAGGTAATGGATCCTTAGATGCACACTCTCCTTGAAATTTGAACGCTCGGTCAAACTAACTGACGCCTACCCTGCCTCTGGGTTAAGTATGAGGACTTTTTCGTACGAAGAAAACTCCTACTTCAAGGCTCAAAGGGGTTAACGAGGGTCTATCTCCCTTATATCTCCAGTGTTTAGGGGTTTGAAACAATGCCTGTACATCCTCAACAGGGTTCTATCCTTGAACATACAACCAGAGATTTTGCGTTTTCATCTCATCATCCTCCCTCGAGAGTTCTAGACAAGAAAATTTGTATTGCAGTGCATATAAACATTTAAGAGTGAACACGAATGGATTACTTCAAGGAAAACATACTCATTGCATTAATATCATCATTAAAAAACAAACAAGTCTTACATGCATACAATGCTTTAACAAGAAATGAAAAACTACAAATGAAAATGCAGTAAAGAAGCTGAAGATTGTCATTGCTGAGGAAGCTTGATTCTGTCTGGACGTACTTGCGGACTGAGTGCTTATTTGAGAAAGGAGGCTTTAATTGATGTACATATCATCTTCAGTGAATGCAATGATCTCTGAGTCTACCAGGTCTTGCACCTTGTGCTTGAACTCGTTGCAGTTTTCAATTGAATGACCTAGTGTGTCTGAGTGGTATTCACATCTGGCATCCAGATCATAATCAGGAGGAATAGGGTCGGGAACGAGCTTGGCATCCCTTAGTTGAACCAAAGAACTTTCAAGTAGACGGGCAAGAAGAAGGCTGTGAGGAACAGCGAGTGGATCAAACCTTCTCTCAGGCCTTCGTGATCTTTGTTGTCTCCTTCTAGAGCAGTTCTCTTGTTGACCCCGATTCGAGCGCATAATCTTTTCAGGCAATTTTCTCTTCAGACTTGGTCGAGGCGTAGGCAGCATTTGCGGATGTGGGGATTCTAAGACCAAGGAGTGCAAGAAATGCCCCTGACCTGACGTGGCTTTGGGAGAAGCAACGGGGATACCCACTTCTCTTTCAACAGCTAGAGTGGGACCACCTTGTATGCTTACGCCGCTTGGTGTGAATTCAATTTTCCTCGAATCAATCAGATCCTGGACAGCGTGCTGAAGGGCCCTACACTTCTCCACAGTATGCCCTGGTGCCCCAGAATGGAAATCACAACGGGCTCTTGCATTGTAGCCTGGTGGGGGATTACCAGTAAGAGGAGCCAAAGTCTTTTTCTGTACCAGGTGCAACTAAAGGAGATGCTGCAATAGCTGAGAATATGGTATAGGGAGCGGATGAAAAACTCTTCCAGGCTACTTCGGTCTCTGTGCACACTTTTTATTCTTAGGCTTATCTTGGGAGATAAGACCTGGTTACTGTTGGGAAAGTTCTGGAACCTCAGCTTGTGGAAGAGATTTATGAGGTAGTCCACGATCTAGATCAAATCCCAAAGAGATGGGAGGAGTAAGGATCTCTGTCGCGAAAGCGAGCACATGACTGTTTTCCTTCTTTAACACTGTTTTCAAGATTTCCATGACCAAACCCATCTGAGTCTTCATCTGATTGACCTCCTCCCTCTGCATCTTCTGGTCTTGCATGAGAGTTTGTATATTCCCCATAAACTGCCCCATCTGGCCTCGCATTTTCCTCAACTCAGCTTGAATTTGCTCCATGATCAACTCTTGAATGGCCTGAGGAGTTAGGTCTGCAATTCTGAAGAAAGCCAGATCAGAATAAGAATAACCAGCCTTGAACACCTGTTATGCACAATGATCATGAATATGCAAATGCAAATGAACATGTTTAAAAAATTCGCAGGGCGATCCACCCCTTGATTCCAGTTTAATAATAAGATAAAACGGGACTTCTGCTCATTTATTAAGAAAACCAGAGGAAACCAATTGTCAACAATCACAACCCAAGATAGTAAGTCTGAACACAATAATCATAGATACCAACCAACAAGCCTGGTGGTGATCCAAATACAATAACAGAAAATAGAAAACTACGACATGTCATCAAAGTCCACAAGCGCCAATCCCCCCATCCATTATGCTTTTTGCTCCAGTCTTGAATTTCCTTGAACAACTTTTTGGTGTCGGGATGCTTCGGTCTCTGAATTAGCTCTTGAATGAGGACGTCTCTCCTATGCATGATCCCTTCCAAGTATCGGCAATGCAACTCCCAAGCGTCTTCTCCAGAAACACCATCCATGCTAGAACCCTCATTTCTAGGTCTCTTTACTTCAGCTTGGATCTTCAGTTCCTCTATGGAGGCTATGGCTTCATTGAGTCGACCCTCGATTGCTTGTCTCTGGAATACCCCTGATAGGATCTCAGCGTCTTTCTTCTTGAGCTTCAACTTCAATTGATCAATCTGAGCTAGATAATCGTCTTCCTTTCTCTTATTCTCAGCCATTGCAGTGTCTCGATGAGCATTGAACCTGTGAATTCTCAACAAAGCCTTGGCCAATTCCTCCTTCTTAGACTTGAGAACCTTAGTGATACCCTCTAGAGCTTGCTTCATCCTTTGTCTGGATGTGACCTTGTCAGCCAACTCCTTTTCTGCCTTAGCTAGAAGTTTTGTCTTCAACTCGACGATGTGAACAGCTTCACCCCGCTCATGTTTCAACTGATAAATCTCTCTTTGTAGCTCACTGTTCTCTTCTCGCAGCTTTTCCTTTTTAGCCCACAACTTGTTAAACTTCTCTATCTCAACTGTGGTAGGAGGCTCAATCAGCAAGGGGTAAGATGGTGGTTTTTTGGAGAATGGCAAAGGCTCCTCCTCTACCCTTTTCTGAATCCAATCTTCATACGTATGAAATGTTCTGTTGTTGCTCTTCCCAAAATAAGTCTTCCCTTTCTTATGACGATCTTCCCAAGTATTTGCAGCTTCTTTTAATAGTTTTGGATTGATTTCCCCACTCAGATATAAAGATTCTTGGACCTCCTCGTCTTTTGGTGGTTCTTTCAAGGCATACCCGAATTGACTAATAGCGAGAATAGGGTTGTAGTTAATTCCCCCTTTCCTTCCTATTAGAGGAACATTTGGGAGACCTCCACAACTAATCATGATATCCTGGCCCAACAAGTCACGGTTAACCCAAATTAGATTATATGCCCTCAAGCCCATTAATCTTTTGGACCAATCCAAAGTTCCTTGAGTATCTACAAATGCCCCAGATTTGGGAAGACGATCAGCAAACCATTTGTAGAAGACTGGCGCACAAAAATAAAGGGGTCCTCCCCTCCTCTTCTCGTTCTTATAATGCACTGAATAATACAGATCTCCAAGCAAAGTAGGTACCAGATTCTTCATGGTAAATATCCGGACAGCGTGCATGTCCACAAAATCCTTCATATTTGGAAACAACACTGTTCCATAGACACACATAGCCAAGATGGCGTTGAAAACTGACCAACATCTAGCCTTAGCATACGCCGCAGCCTGTTCTACCAAAAATTTCAAGTGAAAGCCTTTACACCCTCCCTTACTGGCAACGTTATTTTTCAACAAAGACAAATCCAAATGCAAAGCCTCGGAAACCTTTCCCAAATCAGGAAGTTCTTTAGAAGGATAAAAAGGAGCCTCTTCTTTAATAGAAACATCCAGGATGAGAGCAAATTCCTCCAATGTCGGAGCCAAAAGATAATCAGTGAATAGAAAACAACGCAGGTGAGGGTCATAGAATTGCACCAGAATGTACAAAGCCCTATACTCGTATTCAGTGATGTTGCGAGCAAAATCCAGAATTCTTCCATACTCTCCTCTAAAGTCTGCCAATACCCCATGTTCTGCCATAGACACAATCTTGTGAACAGGATCCAGAATAAGTGATGGGAACTTGTACATTATGATGTTCTTTCTTTTCTCAGTACTCATCCTTAATAGTCTTCAAAAAGCAGAATCAAAGTTAGGATGCAGCCCTGCAAATGAATAAACATGTTAGGATGCAAAATAATGATGCAAATGCACACATGGGATCAAGGACGCCACACAGACTGGACAACTGCTGCACTGAACAACTGTATAATCTCAAAGGTCTGCCCAAATATCCAGAATACCAACATAACCATAGTACCACACTGATAAATCTGCTGATCAGAAAACCGGGTATGTTGAAGGTCAAGGTTACCTGCAAACCTGTAAACACCCTGCCCTCTCACATGTGGGTACTAGAAAGCCGAGGATCCTCAATATCATGGGCTCTCAGGTCGAGAAATGATGATACGTTCACCATTTCTGGTTTGGAATCATCACCAATCGAGGAGGCCTCAACTGATTCCCCTCAAAATAAAACATCCCATGGTAAGTCCTCAGTTTTGGCACTGAGGTCGAGAAGCAATAGTACATTCATCCCTCAGGGTACAGTACTATCGCCAATCGAGGAGTGCTTCCACTGATTCCTTTCCAAAAGGAAACCCTATAGCAAGTTCCCAGCATTGGGTCCTCGGATCGACATGTGTAATGGGTTTGCCATTTCTGGTCTTCCATTATCACGTCTCGGGAGGAGTGCCGTTACTGAGTCCTCGAGAATGGCCGCCAGAGTCGACAGTTTTCCAGGTTACATTCAATCATCTGCACCAATGCACAGGATAGAACATTACCAAAGAAAACCTCGTCTGGATGTAGAGTTTTCATGTATACTACGTCTGGCCAAATGCCACACAAGTCACACTACTTTCCATGCTAATCCTACATGTACGCTCAAGCTTGGGTATTGGGCTTATATCTCAGAACCCCCAACCCGCCAAACAGAAGAACAGTGCAGCAGATGATAATAATATGCAATGCAGTAAATGCGGTAAAAAATAAAATACAACAAATAAAGCAAAACAAAACAAAAACAAAAACACCCAAAGAGAACAAAGACAAGCAAGCGCTAGGATTGACTCGCTTAGGGATGAACCAGCATAGGTCAACCAGAGTCCCCAGCAGAGTCGCCAGCTGTCGCTCCCAGGATTTTCATCCAGGTACAAACGCGAGAGTGACGCGGAAAACAGAGTCGCCATCCGTGTAAATTTATCCCAAGAGAGGGAAAGGGAACACCGCATAAACCTGAGGAAGAGGGAAAGGAATGGTCATCGCAACCATAGCCTGGGTTCGGGAGTCGGTTACGTGAGGGGAAGGTGCTAGTACCCCACGCGTCCATCGTATTCGATGGGATCCACGCTTGTTGTCTATTCTAAGGGTGAGTTATCCTATCATCTATGGCTGCACTAAAAAGGGGAAGGGGAAAACAAAGACAGACTCAGTAGGACGTCGGTGTCCTAGGCCTACGTACCCCCTTTGTGCAATGGGGAATTCAGAGTCAACGTAGTTCGGACCAAGTTCTTTTTGTGTTTTTTATGAGCGACGTTAAGTTCGCGTCCGACAGTTAGGGTCGAACACTGTTTGTGACTCAGACGGAAAGTAACGTGCCCTTTTTTAAAAATAGCCTTTAGGTTGACGATCCCGAAGGACAAAAAGGTTTGAAGTTTGTTTGTGTTTTTTAGGACAGAAGTGACTTGAGTTAGTTCATAACTCAACTTGAACCAAAGTCTATGACACGGGAGCGAATGCGTCGCATGGTCGCCCCCAATGGGACGTATGCTCAACACTCTAGAAGAGAGAAGGGGGACCCCTCAATCTTCATTTCCTATGTTTAAGGCTTGTGTGCAAGGCAAGTTGACCTTATTAAGTATCTTAGAGATGTTATGAGATGAGAAGAGGGACTCAAAAGAAAAGAAAAAAACTACGGGGAGAATCTATCCTAATGTTATCATGCAAAGATGGCCCTAAGGGGAGGTTTGACAACAACCTAAGCCTAAAGAAAAGAAAAGATGAGAGAAAGAAAGAATGAGGGTGAACATGGATAACCATCCACACTCTCAAATTACTTACCTCTACCTCTGCATAAAAGGTTAGTACAAAACAGATAAGACAAATGAAACCCCAAGCAAGTCACAAACCAAAGAGAAATGGTTACAAACCAAAGAAACTCATCCAAGTCAGAATGTGGATGACCTAAACATGTGCCTAAACATGCTATGCAAATGTCACATGAGGCATGCAAACAGATATCCAAGTATCAAACATCAATAGAAGAAGGAAACATAGAAGGGAAGCATGTAAGAATGACATATGATATGAATGCAAAGCTCCAAAGTCAGAAACATACATCAAATGAAATGCAAATGAATGATAAGGTATTGCATACATAAACCAAACATAAATCATGAAGAAACACAGATGAGAAGAAGTGAGAAGATAAGTCAAAGAAAAGGCATGTAAACCAAGCATTGAACATATGCACAAAGTATGCAACAACCTCACACCAATGACATATAATGGCAATCAAATGACCTATAACAATTCAAACATGGTTTATGAAGTCAAAGAAGCGATCCCAAATGATGGCACAAGTGCCTTCTCAAACAAGTAATTAGACATGATCAAAGATGTGCATACAAGAAGACCTCAAACAAAGGGCAATCAAACAATTAGCAAAACATCTTCTAAAATTACCAAATTAAGACTCAACACACCCCAACCAGTGGAAAACAACATGTCAAAAACTCATGCCAAAATTCACCAGATAGGTCACTCAAACAATTATGCAAAGTCAAATGTGAATTATGGTTCAATATGTAAAAGAAAAGGACTAAAATGCAATATGAAAAAGTTTTAAAAATGAGAGAAATTTTTTTTAATGCAATTCAATGTGTTGGTGAAACAATTCAAAAAGAATGAGTTCAAAATATTTTATGGATGATGAGAAATAAATTCTACAATGCAATGTGTGCAAAATGAAACAAATTCAAAAAGAAATTATTAAAATAATTAATTCAGACGCCAAAAATAAAATAAAATAATAAAATAAAATTGGAAAAATTTTATAAAACTATAAACATGATTCATGAAATTTTTGGTAATTTTTTAATGCACCTATCTATTTTTAAAATAATTAAAATGAAACAATGCAATTAAATGAAATAAATAACTTGAAATAAACATGGGGGTGTGTTCAGCAGTCCAAATACGTTGAAAAATGACATGGATCAAGCAAAGGGGGTGTGGATATCAAGCCCACACCATAAAGCCCATCAGCGAAAATAAAAATAAAAAAGGAAGAAACACGTGGAACCCAGTCAACCCTAGGACTCACCATCAGCCATGAGATCAATCTAGTGTCACACAATTGGTCAACCAACCCATAAGCAATCCTGATGAAGGCTTCAGATTAAATGCATATCGTAACAAACATACACGTGCACACACAAGATTACTCAGAATAAAAAAAACACATGTGACAAGCACATGACTCATTTAATGCGTTGGTATAATGATAACCACCATATCAGATCAACGTCCCAGATCAGTCAATACAAGGCCAAAAGTATGCGTGATGAGCAAAGCAGATTGAAGGTGTACGAAGCTAATCGTGGAATGGCATACACTTAATCAATAAAATAAAACATAATTTTAAGCGATGTGGCAACATATGGACCACGCGATCAAAGCCATCAACGACTGTAACTTCATCTTCTTCCTCCAACACCTTCACCGGCCGGAAACTGAACCAGCCACCGGAGCTAGGGTTCCGGTCACCCTCTCCGGTCACCTGCAACCAGAAAACTACCAGAACGCGCACACGAATATACCTTCTTGACCAGAATTTCGCCAGGATCAATAATATCACATTAGAAATCACAAACAATCAACATATAAACCAAACCGAATGAAATAAGCTAGGGTTCAAAAATTTCAAACTCACGAAACAACCAAACCATGCGTCCAAACTCAAAACAAAATATACCAGAATTATCAGTGAAGGTCATAGATTATTATGCGCATCAAAAAGAGGAGTTTTAAGTGCATGCAAATTAACCCTAACCTGAGATCAAGCAATCCTTATCCTTGCTGTTAGCTTCAAACGATGGATGATTTGCGTTCTATGGACCCCAAGGATTAATGTTGTGAAGGAATTTTTGGAAAAGCTCTTGTGGATTGAGAGATTCGAAGGAATGAAGGATTAGGGTTCACACTTGAAAATCTCCACAAAATAACGTGTTCTCCCCCTGAGTCTATGATTTTTTGCTTAAATATCTAGGGTATTCCACATCTGATCATTTAGGTCTTAATCACTCCTTGGTTAATGAGTTTTGGACTATTTGACAAATTTGCATAATGTGAAATACACCCCCCTCCATGCATGCACACCCAAACCTTTTATGATGGATCATTTATTTAAGAATTGCTAATCACACCTGAATTGGATTTGGGCCTTGAGATGTCTTGGTTCATGAGTTTTCAATGATCTTGCAATTTTGCATAATGGAAAATAAGTGATGAATAAACCATGGATCCACTTGATTCAAAGGCCAAAAATGATCCTTATGGATTGTTCTTTGATATTAAAATGTGGGTTGAAACAAAGGAATCAATTATAGGTCACTATGTCCCAAAATGCAAAAGTTGTGAAAATGGAACCATAAGGAAACCCTAAAAACCACCTTGCCTTCTTTTGATCGTAACTTGAGTTTCACAAATGACATGGAGACCATCTAGTACTTGTTAGAAAGGGGAGAAAAAAATCTTCAACTTTCATGTTTGAGAAAAATTCATTTGAAGCTTCCTTGATGATGAAAAGTCAAGTTGAATATAGTGTAAGAACTTGCCCAAAAAGGAAACTTTCAAATTATAGGTCATTTCCATATTTAGTAACTTTTGTACCAACCCTTGATTCTTGATAAATGGTATGAAAATTGACCCTTGAAGACCATATAAGGATGTGAGACTTTGGAAACCTTGAAGGGTACCTCAAAATTCCACAGTTGACTTCCCCTCTCACTGTTGACTTTCCCTTAATTCTCCTGATTCCCAATCCATTGGCCAATTGAACTTCTCATGAACCAAACTGATGGACAATCTTCCACTCCTAGATACTTAGGGACCCAAGGAATACCATGGAATCAAGTCTTGCCCAAAAAATCAGAAATAAACTGACTTTATAGCAAACCCTAATTTTGATACCCTCAGTCTAGGAGAAAAATAACACAGTCTCCAAATCCAAATTCCTCTGAACATGATGTGTATCCTCTCCAACAAAGATAAGATATGCCATTTGGTGATGATAAAAACCCAAGAAGCTTGCCCATTGGAGCAATAAACCCAAGAATCTCAAAACCCTAATTTCTGCAGTGGTTAGGAGAGAGTGATCCACTTGAGCTCTCTTGGACAATACAAGGACTCTTGCTTAACCCTTTGAAGAACATCTTCTCCTCTTGAACTGCCTCAGGCACCTTGACCCCATGCTAAGAACCAATGATATGCACACATGATAATGTAAAATGTGATGAAACATAAGCCAGTTAGTACTAAAGTAAGGAGAGCAAATTTTGGGGTGCTACAGCTGCCTTTCATGTCTCCATATTATTTAACCCCAAGAGGAGGGAAGACTGTGTCTGGTAATCCTATGGGGATCTAGTTTTGACTATTTCTAAGAGTGATCAACGGGCTTAATGCTATACGTAGTTACCGGGGAAACTTTAAATATCTATACTATTATTACACAGTTGATATGAGTTTATGAAAGAAGACTTACAGCGAAACAGCCCCACAATACATTTATATGTATATGAAAGCGGTAAATGAAAGCGGGTAAACACTTACTCGGTTGTAGAGCTTCCATGCTGTTTGGTTAGTTGTTCAACAAAGAAAGATTGAAAACAACAATATATTTCAAAATCAAAGGAGAAAGTGCTTTGAAAAAGAAAGATTTGGGGCTTACAGCTCAAGGAGAGGCCCAGGGTTTTATCAGTGAGCGCACTGTTTGAATTTGTACAGAGGGACTTATACAAGTGACTGAGGCCCAAAAAAAGGTTTTCTGTACAAAGGGGTGGGTCTTACACTCTCTCAAGAGGCCCAAAAGTTTTAAAGAAAAGAAATGGGTCTTACTACTCGAGGGTAGGCCCAAGATTTATTTTTCAACGGATGATGATCGCGTCGAATTTTTTTGAAATACAACGGGACTTATACAATAAGTGAAGCCCAAAGTAGGTCGTATTTACAAAGGGTTGGATCTTACACTCTATTAGAGGCCCAAAAGTTTTGAATAGGTCTTATAGCTCGAGGAGAGGCCCAGATGGTTTATTTTTAAACTGGCGATGATCGTGCCGAATTTAAACTGTACAGAGGGACTTATACAATAAGTGAGGCCCAAAATGATTTCTGTACAAGTGGGTTGGGTCTTACACTCTAATAGAGGCCAAAAGTTTTAAAGAAAAGAAATGGGTCTTACTACTCGAGGGTAGGCCCAAGATGGTTTATTTTTAAACTGGCGATGATCGTGCCGAATTTAAAATATACAGAGGGACTTATACAATAAGTGAGGCCCAAAATGATTTTTGTACAAGTGGGTTGGGTCTTACACTCTAATAGAGGCCCAAAGTGTTTTGAAAATGATTTGTGAGGGTTGAATTAATCAAAACCCTAATTTATTTCCAAATGTGTATTTTAATTGAATAAAAATTCAATTAAAATGATCAAAAATTGTTTAACATATGGGAAACAAATTATGATCTTGGATTAATGCTTTAAAAATCAAGTATTGACCTACAAAATAATTAGAAGTCATTAACCTTTTCAAAATCAAGAAGGAAAAAATATTTTAAATGTCAAAAACATTTAAAATATTAATTCTTTGTAAAAATATAAATTATATGAAATAAATAATATTTTTGGGATTTTTTGGGAAAATAAAATATTTCAACATTTTTGTGAATTATTAAAAAAAGAATCAACTGAAAATCATTAAAACTCAGAGAGAAATTAATTTTTGAATCAATTAAATAAAAATCACAAAATTCAAATATTCTAATGTTGGAAAATGGCGCCAAGAACAAGGGCAAGAACACGCGCGCGTTCTGAGTTTCCCAGATTTGCATTTTCTATCCAATCTCACTGAATACTTAATCATATCATGCAATCTACATACCAATCAACTCGTTTCAACCTCACGATCATGTCTATGACAATTAATTTCATTTAAATTAAACATAAAATAAGAAATCATGAACAATCCTCAAGAACCATAGATTCTGCATGAAGGCTGGGATTTTTGATACACGATTCAAACAATGCAATTAATTGAGGGGAAACATTCCATGCATGATTATGAACATGTGACCAAATTATTGTGCGAGGAAATATGCATAGATTGAGAGATGACCAAGTTTATGCTTACCTCTAGGCCGTGACAGCAAGTGCAATGTGATTTTTGATTTGGAGGTGTTACAGATGAGTTTTGATGATCTGAACAGCTTCCCTACACCCTATGGAGTGTGTTTGAATGCTTGGACTTGATTGAAATTGGCTGGATTATTTCATGGTATCTCAACTGCAACTTGGTTAAAACCTTGAGCAATTGACTGGTGATTCTGAGAAATCAGTGTTCTAGTTGTTGTTTAAGTGTTTGATCAGCTCATATGTGATATATATGAGGTGTGTGTGTGATTGGTTTGATTGGAAAAGCTCTCAAACTCAAAACCCGATAGTGACTTGTCTTAGAAGGAAAAATTGGAGTGAAAGAAGAGATTTTGAGGAAAGCATCTATTTGATGGCTTTGGTGTACTCAAACTGATCACAATTGAGCTCTATTTATAGTAGAGCAAGTTTGTTTTGCAAGGAATAGTGAATGGCAACTGCTGAGTAGGTTTGGCCAATGTTGGCAAATGAAAATCCAAGTCTCCTCTAGCCATTGACTAGAGGTTAGGGCACAGGCTGCTGGTTCCCTTGGTCTTGGATAAGTCTTGACTGAATTCAGTTGCAAATGGCTCAGTCCATGCCACCTTGATGCTTCCATTGAATGCTCCAATCCAAAATTGGAGTCTTGTCCCTATTTTGGCAATTCTAGGTTCAACATGCTATTTCTTGTTCCAAAGACTTTGGAGGCTTGGCTCAGTGATTGTCCCCTTTAGATTCAATCCTCAGATGTGTCCAAAGTGATGACAAGGCTTGGAATTGACTGATTTTGGCAAATCGACCAAAAGTGCAAAAATCTGCCTTGCCTTGGCAGATTTCAGCAAGGCATCTTGCCAATGTCATATCTCATAGCTCAAATTGAATTTGGTAATGTTCTTGGCCATTTTGGAAAGCCCTTACATGATACAACAACTGTTTGAACATGTTTTGTTTTGATCTCTTTTGAATACAAGTGAAAAATCCCCCTACATTTGGAAAAAAGTAAAGGCAGATTCTGACTTAGTGAAATTTTCACTAAGTGTTGGAACAAAGTGATTTTTCTTGATTTTGATCACTCCATAACTCAAAATCCATGAGGAATTTGGACATAGGTAAGTATGAAGATTTTGTAGAGGGTAATGTGATATACAAATCAAGCTTTGAATGGGGAACAATGGCCTTGTGGTTTAGGAGTTATGGTCCTCCAAAGTTGGCACATTAGTGTCACTTTTTCCATAACTTGGAAATTTTTCTAAGTTTTTATGGTTACCCCTTTTACAAGTCATCCCACTTTCTTTGATTTTTCTTGATGAATGATGATTCAAATCATACATTAACATCATTTTAGGGTTAAAAATCCATTTTGGTGAAAAATCTCAAAAAGTCAAAGTTGACTTTTGTGCACAGTTGACTTTTTATCAGTTGAATTCAAACTGTGCAATTCTTCAGGAAATCATGTCCTTGACCTAAATCAAACTTGATGGACATATTCCATGGGTGTCATAGGGTATATTGATTCATGTCCTAGGGCTTGGGAGCATGTCCTGGTTAAAAGTCAAAGTTACAGTTGACTTTTCCCTTAAAACCCTAACTGTGGTGCAGATGAAATTGAGACTTGTTGCTCAAGCTTCTTGGATCAATCCATTGTTGTAAATGGATCAATGTAGTTCATTTGAGACCCTCAAATCATGTCTTGAGGCCTTGGCTTATGATTTGTCCCAAAAGTCAACTTAGGGGTGAATTAGGTCAAGAAACCCTAATTCCTGATTTTTGATGTATGCATCCCCTGAGGTCAAATTGACTTAATGATTGGGTTTATGAGGTTCCATGGAGTATATTAGGTCATGTTTTGAAGCATTGGCTTGTGCCCAGATGAAAAATTTCCATCTGGAGGCCCTGGTCGACCAAAACCCTAATTTGGTGACACTGTCGATCCTGAGACTTGATCCACCTAGAAGGGAGCAGCCTTGTGCTTAATCCTTGAAGTGGGAGTCCTTTTGATCCATTGTGGATATGTTAGAGGCTAGAAAAGTTGAAGATCAAGTCAATCTTTTATTGATCCTTTGTCTAAGGCTCTGAGAGGGCTTAAAACCCTAATTTTAATTGTAGTGAATCCTCAACAACCCTTGAGGCATTTGATAAGGCATGATGGTTCATCCATATTGTGATGATGATTTGTACAATGATGGGAAATCTTAGTGGTCAAAATTTGGGGTATGACAGATGCCCCTATTTAATCTTCTTGGACCCGAAGGTATGAATGACGAAGGTATTCGGGCATTCGGGGTGTAAGAGGATTAAATATCGGAATACCCAAAATTTTGATGGTGGTTATGAATGGTAGATTACGCATTCATCTTCTTTAGCTAAGCGATGATGCTTAGAAAAGGTAAACTTCCCCTCGATCTTAGTCTTCAGCCAAGGAGCTGGTCTCAGTTTTCTTTTGAAATAAACCTCCCCTCGATCCTGGTTTCCTACCAAGGAACTGGTCTTAGTTTCTTTTGTCAACTTCCCCTTGATCCCGATTTCCTACCAAGGAACTGGTCTTAGTTTCTGATTTAAACTTCCCCTCGATCCTGGTTTCCTACCAAGGAACTGGTCTCGGTTTCTTTTGTCAATAAACTTTATTGACAAGGGACACTATTTGTAGCGGCTTTCCTCAAACTTCTCGCCGAATTTTCCTGGGCAGATTCCATTTGAGTGGAAAAGGTGACGTCAGACTTGCTGGGGAGCCCAATCATCTGAGTTGTAGAGGTGCACAAACTTCTCTGTTGGAGACGTCATTTGTCGACTCTATCTGGGGAAAATGAGTCTCTTGAGAGACTGCTTCCGTTGGGGTCTTACATCATACTTTTCTCGGGATCTTCCCAGAGAAATGCCATATGATGGGCTCCAATTTTGAGGTGCCGATGACCTTTTCATCAGCGGTCTTTCGGAGAAAGGCAGTTGTATTGCCAAATCTCTGCTTAGGATGCCTTCTCTGTGGATTTTCCTTAATCCGAGAAAGCAAGAATATCATCTTCAATGGCGAAGAGTGATGTTTATAGAAAGCTTATCTGGCTTTTCAGAGGTTCAAGTTATCAAAGTGGTCGAGGAGCCAACTCTAATCCAAAGATACACTGGAGGAAAGAGATTGTTCGGACGCAACCTTTCCTGACGAGGAAAGAACTGACAACTCGATTGAGAGGACTTTTTATCACCAGGGGATAAGACCGACTAGAGTGATAGCGATGCAATATGAATGCGAATGCAAATAAAATGCATGATGTATGTATGTATATGCTGGAAAAGACTGACGCGACATACAAACTAATGGATGAACATGATGGGATACTCGGCCGCAGTGGGAGTGAAGTACCGTTGGTCCAAAAGTACCTACGGGGAACACTGTTGATCGGGCTTAGGAGATAAGAACTCGGCCGAGGGTATCAGATGGGAAATGGTCTCTGACACAGCTGATCCTTCATTCAGGCGTACTGGTTTAGAAGGAGTACTTTGATTCTGCATTTCGAGGTTCGATTACTTCTGGAGAAGCGACCGATGTTCTTCTGATGTTCAACAGTCAAAAGAAATTGTCGTCTTTATTTTAAAAGCAGAAAAAGTTTTAACAAGTAAATTCATTTTTGTTTTATTTCAAGAATCGTCGATCATGTTAAAATGTCGTTCTGTAAAGCTAAAATAAATGAGAATTACAAACAAAAGCACAAGGGCTTAAATTTTATTGATAAGATGGAGATCAGCCGAACGCGTGATTCCAAAGAGTATTTACAAAGTTAGAAAATGGTAATTTACAGGGAAAAGGGCTACGTTGAAACATAACGACCACTATCCTTCTACCAACTTTGAATTCTGGGCATCCTGAGCTTCTGTTGAAGATGACCTCGACTGGAGTTTTCCTCCGATGGATGATGTAACTACTGCTGCTGAGGGACTTGCCTCTGTTGAACATAGTTACTTGCCATTATCCCTAATTTTTGCCTGGATTGTACTTTGACGTTTCCAATCCACCGGGATGATTTTTTATTTATTTTTATTTTGTCTCTAACTTTTGCCTGGATCGCCCTTTCGGGTTTTCAATCCACCGAGACACACACATTTTTTTTTTAATTTAGGCGAAGTATTTCTTGACTACATCAACATTCGTGGGGTAGGCAAATTCTTCTCCGTCCATGGTGGCAAGTCTCAAGGCGCCGCCTGAGAAAGCTTTCGTGACCACATAGGGGCCATCGTAGTTCGGAGTCCATTTGCCTCGCGAATCAGTGAGAGATGATTGTATCTTCTTGAGCAGTTTGAAGATTGGCGCGCATGTCGCGGTCATGAGGAATATGAATCTAGAGATGTAGTTCAAACGTCCCAAGAATCCTCTGACTTATTTTTCAGTTTTCGGAGAAGGCATTTCTTGAATGGCCTTGACCTTGTTAGGATCAACCTCAATTCCTTTCTGGATGACGATGAACCCTAAGAGTTTCCCTGAACGAACACCGAAGGTGCATTTGTTGGGATTCAAGCAGAGTTTGTACTTTCAAAAACGCTCGAATAGTTTTGACAGGTGGGTCACATGCTCCTCCTCTGTCTTATATTTTGCAATCATATCATCGACATACACTTCGATTTCTTTGTGTATCATGTCATGAAACAGAGTAGTCATGGCCCTTTGATAGGTTGCACCGGCGTTCTTCAAACTGAACGACATTACCTTATAACAAAAGGTACCCCATGGGGTGATAAATGAAGTTTTCTCCATGTCTTTCGGCGCCATTTTGATCTGGTTATAGCCCGAGAATCCATCCATGAAGGAGAAAACTTTGAACTTTACTGTACTGTCAACCAGCATGTCAATGTGTGGTAAAGGAAAGTCGTCCTTTGGACTTGCCTTGTTCAGATCCCTGTAGTCGACACACATTCTGACTTTTCCATCCTTTTTGGGAACGGGTACAATGTTGGCTAACCATTGAGGATATTCTGATGTGGCGAGGAAACCTGCGTCAATCTGTTTCTGTACTTCCTCCTTGATTTTGATGGCCATGTCTGGATGAGTCCGTCTCAATCTTTGTTTTATCGGCGGACACTCCGATCTCAACGGTAGATGGTGTTCCACGATGCTGGTATCCAACCCTGGCATATCCTGATAGGACCAAGCGAATACATCGGGAAACTCTCTGAGAAGCTTTGTCAAACTCTCTTTGGCAGTTGAACTGAGCAGTGCCCCAATCCTGATTTCTTTTCTCTCTTTTTCTGAACCCAAGTTTACCGTTTCCAACAGGTCTTTGTGAGGTTCAATGGACCTTTCCTCTTGTCTGAGTAGTCGGGAGATCTCTTCTGGAATTTCGTTGTCAACTTCTTCTTTAGCCCCAAATACCGGGAACTCAAAATTGGGAGAAGGCATCGGATCGTATGTTTCAACGGGGTTTAAAACAAGCAATCTGCATGACGTGATGATTCATGTTTAGAAGAGATAGAGAAAATGCAAGAGTGTGTGCAGTGTTTTATTTTACTGCTTGTTTTTATTATTGATTTGTTTTTTAGGATTACCATTTTTTGAAAAAAACAAAAAAAGAAAACAACAATTAATGCAGAAATTACAGAACGACGTTATTTTATTAATGAACAAGTCGATTCTTGAAACTACAGCCCTATAAAACAAAACTCTATCGCTTTGGGCAAAGCGAAGAGGGAAACTTACAGAAAGCGAGCCCTATCAAAACATCCATTTCACCTGGGCAGGGTGAAAGGTTAAAAATGGCAATTACTTTGACTGGTGAATGACCTTCGGAACATCGACAGCAACCCATAGGTGGCGAACTCCTCGGTGAATCACAAAGTCTGGCACCTTCCTTGATTTGTCTTCAGAAATGACGCTGATTTCTGGTGGAGCAGGATCATTGGAATCTGTCTCCCAGGCAGAATTTTCGTAGGAGGATTCCTCTGTTGCATTATGCAGAGTAGTTGTGCTCTCAGCTGTATCTCCCTATCCAGTTAGCTGGATATCTTCGAGCCTGATATAAGAGCTTTCGGGAGCGGTGTACTTGACCATGTAGTCGTATTTTCCACTTGGTTCACCCAGAGTGTCCCAAACTTCTTTGGAACTAGAGGAGTCATCTCTCTTGATGACGTTGATATCGGGAAAAGCATAGTTGATGAACTCAAGTCCCGCAAACGTTGCGAATTCATCTTCATGTTGAGTAGCTTCAGGATGACCCGAGTGTTGATCCCATGACATGGTGGGGACACAGGTATTCTGTTCCATGATGCTCAGCTGAGTTTCATTACTCGGCTGACTTTCTTGCCCCAAGTTTCCTAGGTAAGGTTGCCACATTGGCAGACCATCCATTGGGCCATAGTAGGTGTAGTCATATTGTCTTTCATCAGAGTGTCCTCCTCTAATGAATTTGGTGGAGCACGTCATCCTTCCGGATCACAATCCCCGTATATCATTTCGATGTCTGACCTGAGTATAAATCTCGGACTCTCTGTAGGAAAGCAAAAAGGAGTTTGCGTTTCATCCTGAGACATATAACCGTCCTTGTTAAGATAGGACTTCCACTCTTCCTCTGTGTCGGAGGAATCTTCCTCATTGATAGCATGGACTGTTTGAGGGACTGGGTGAAGAAAACCTCCACTGCGGAAAAAGTCCTGAATGGGATGAAGACTTTCATTGTTAGCAGTCGTCTGAGTACAGGTTGCAGAAAAACCAAGACCCTTCTTTGTTGTATTGCTAGTAGGAATGACAAGCTGTCCCCATCCTGTTGTATCGGTACTCTCGACTGCTTTAATAGCATCTTTGTACGAGGAAATCGAAGTTCCTCCTTCGGATTGTTCATCCTTGTGTAGCGAAAGCGCTTGGAACTGGATTCCGATTATCCCTTCTGGTTCCACATAAGTGGATGACGATAAATTGCTGACGATCAAGGCCTGTTCCCCACAGACTGTGATGAGTTGGCCATTCTGGACGAACTTTAGCTCTTGGTGGAGGGTTGAAGTGACCGCTCCAGCCTGATGTATCCAAGGTCTTCCTAATAAACAACTGTACGTTTCCCAGATGTCCATGACCTGGAAGGTGACTTGGAAAGTGTGAGGACCAATAGTTATGGGAAGATCGACTTCGCCGATAACCGTTTTTCTGGATTCGTCGAATGCTTTGACGACAACCTCGCTGATTCTCATCAGAGGGCCTTTGAATGATAATTGCATCAAAATGGACTTCGACATAACATTCAGAGCTGACCCTGTGTCTACCAGTACGCTGGCTAAAGCATCGTTCTGGTAGTTAACTGTGATATTGAGCGCCATGTTATGACGGCGACCCTCCTCAGGTAATTCCTCATCACTAAATCCCAAACTGTTGCAGGAAGTGATGTTAGAGACAATGCTATCGAACTGTCTGATTGTTACATCTTGTTCCACAAAGGCTTGCTCCAAGACTTTCTGTAGAGCCTCCCTGTGCGCTTCTGAACTGAGTAACAGTGATAATACCTAGATCTTTGAAGGAGTTTGTAACAGCTGATCAACAATGTTATATTCACTTCTTTGGATGAGCTTCAGCATCTCATCGTTGTTTTTCGAAAGTTCGGGATTACTGAATTGACCGACTGGTGGATCGGGAGCTTCCGTCTGAAGTTCCTTTTCTTTGTTAGACTCTCCAACTCCTCTGTTGAAGATTCTACCACTCCTCGTTACACGACTGATGTCTGCAATATTCACGACGGAGGGTAATGGAATTTCCTTTCCATTTTCAATTATCATTGCACCGTATTTGTAAGGGATTGCCTTAGCTGATTCATACGGTAGTGGTCCCGGCAGATAGATAACTATGGGAGCCTTCTGATTTTTCTGACCATCGTAAGTAATCTCGATCCGTTCCCGGTGAGGAACTTTAGATTCGTCAAGTAGAGGGATGATGGCAAAAACATCCCTGGTCCTATGATGACCAGAGATTGTGACAACATACTCAACTTGATCGGCAAGGTAGTTCGGCGTCCAGTTGATGGGTCCAGAACCCGGATACGGACGAATCTCTCCACGATCCACCTGACCCTGAAGAGCTGCTCTCACAAGGTAATTCCCTTGGTTACTTTCTGAACAGACGCTACAACGGTCATAATTGTGTGGTGGCACCTGGCCACGCCCACTTTGAATACAATGTAACCTCACTAGGTTAGCTTCCACTGATCGGACATCCTGACTCTGACGTCGAGTAGGATTCCTATTACTGATACTAATTTACTGAGTATCTTCATCCATGTTGATTGGCATCCACCAATGATTTAACAAGTGCTGAAGTGCCTCCTGGACACGGGCACATCCCTGATCGTTTTCGCAACCCACTTTACAGCTGTGATAATTATGTGATATCAGGAATCCGAGTCGGACCTGTTCAGCATGTAACTCTACTAAGTTGGTATTCATCAAGCGAATATCAAAGATCTGAACCATGTTGATATGATAAGGGTTCTTATCATGGTAGTCTTTGATCCATCCAAGATCCATCTGACACTGGAGGGCCTCCTGTATGAAAGAGCATCCATGGTTGTTTACCGAGCAAGTCAGACGAATTATAATTATGCCGTGACAGATTATGATATTAACTTTGCCTTGAATGCATCGCCACAAAGTTGACATTCATTGCACAGATATCGTGGTTCTGAATGACGTTAGAATTCGTATAGACCATGTTAACTCCACGAACTCGGTGCTCTTGGATCCATCCGAGATCCATTTGTTCCTGTAGAGCTGCTTGCACCACAGAACATCCCTGGTTGTCTTTAGAGCAGATATCACACTGGTGATGGTTATGAGGTGGCACATGGCCATATCCACTCTGTCTACAATGCATTTAGACCAAATTGGTCTTCATTAAGAGTACATCGTGAATTTGATAGACATTGTTAGTCTCTCCTTCTATTAGGTTGCCGGAAGCCTTGTCATGTTGAGGCAGCGGGTTTATGAGAACATTAGGATTTGTATCCTTGAAGGATAAGACCCCGCTCCTAATAAGCTTTTGCACGTCGGACTTGAAATTAAGACAAGTCTCGATGTTATGCCCTGGTTCTCCTTGGTGGTAAGGGCAAGTTTGATCCACCTTAAACCAGAAAGGCAGATTTTCCGGTACTGTAAGAGGGGACTTAGTCTGAATGTGCCCCTTGGCCAGTAGTAATGGAAATAGTTCTGCGTATAACATGGGTATAGGATCAAACCCTGATGGTCGTGTTGTACGATTGTTATTGTATGGAGGACGAGCTTGCTGAAGAGACTGTTGTGTCCTTTGCTGATAAGGTTGGCTTTACGCAACCTGAGGTTGATACGTAGGTGCGGGGTTGATAGCAGGAGTTACAGCTGCTACCGGTTGATAACGACGCCTTTTCTTTCCGAGAGAGATATTCCCAATATCTTGCTCTTTTTTCTTAGGGAGAGCACTACCGTATTATTTAGTACCGCTCGTCAATTCAGTGTCTTTTACCAAACGCCCCTCTCAGACGGCTTCCTCAAGACGCACGCCCATGCCGACCATTTCGGTGAAGTCACTGGGCGCACTGGCAACCATTTGGTCATAGTAAAATGAGCTTAAGGTCTTTAAGAAGATTTTTGTCATCTCTTTTTCCTCAAGAGGGGGACAAATTTGAGCGGCGATTTCACGCCACCTTTGAGCATACTCCTTAAAGGTTTCCTTGTCCTTTTGCGACATTGATCTGAGTTGATCTCTGTCCGGTGCCATGTCCAAATTGTATTTGTATTGTTGGACGAAGGCAGTACCAAGATCTCTGAATGTACTGATCATAGTACGGTTTAAACCCATGTACCATTTGAGTGCGGCATCAGTCAAACTATCCTGAAAGTAGTGAATCAGTAGGTACTGATTCTCCGTCTGAGCTGACATTTGCCGAGCGTACATCACCAGATGGCTTTGAGGGCAAAAGTTACCCTTGTATTTTTCAAGGTCTGGCACTTGGAACTTGTGCGGGACTTTCACATTGGGGACCAAGCAGAGGTCTGCGGCATCCTTTCCAAATAAATCCTGATCGCGAATGGCTTGCAGCTCCTTCTGCATTTCCAGGAACTGTTCCTGGAATTCATCCATTCCATCGAACATAGTTTCCTTCTTACCAAAAGGTATTGGCGGAATCTGTCCTTCCGGAACAGTGTGCACCACAGGGGGTGGTACCGTGACTACGACAGCGAATCTTGTCGTTTCCCAAAGTTTGTAACCTTCAGGAGTCTTCAATATGCCCCTGGCATCTTCGCTTTCCCGAAGTTTGTAACCTTCAGGCCCAACGACTTCTGTTATGATTCCCTGATCTTCAGCGATCGGCGGAACATATCCTTCCTGGATATAGTTAACAGGCATGTGTCGCTCCCGGGATTTTCATCCAAGTACAAACGCGAAAGTGGCACCGAACAGAGTCGCCAGCAATGTGTATTTATCCCAAGAGAGGGAAAGGAAACACCGCGTAAACCTGAGGGAAAGGAAAAGCATGGTCTTACGACCAAGAGAAGTGGGTAAGGGAGTCGGTTACGCGAGAGGAAGGTATTAGCACCCCCTCACGTCCATCGTACCCGATGGGATCCACGCTTGCTTGTCTCGATCAAAGGGTGTAAAGAAAGGAATACTGAGAAAGAACTGAAAAAGGAAAGGAGAAAGAGAAACAAATGTAGGGAAAATAAAAGAAGTGCTCGCATGGGCCCTACCCCACTGCCTACGTATCTCATCAGGAGCATGAGAATCAGAGCGACGTAGTTCCCCTCACTAGGGATGAATTGTTTGTGTTTTTTAGAGAACGGCTGACGTTCTAGCTCAGGTGTTGCAGGCTCGCTGGTCCGAGTGCGTTACCATCTTGCAAGAGAACGAGTAGAAGCGCGTTCGTGCGTTGAGAGTGAATGAGGTGAGAAAAGAATTCCCGAAGGAAAGACGTTATTGTTTGTTTTTGTCTTTTAAGAGTTTTTTCATTTGTTTGCATATGATAGTGTATCTGAATCTTAGTCATTGGAATGTGTACATCCTCACATTCCAAGATGGAATGGGTAAGAAAGCACACTAAGAGTGAAGAAGACCCCCACACTTAGTTCCAATTGTCAAGGTTCAAACACACTAGCATACTTGTGTTTATTAAGTGTTTTGTTGATTAAGAAATGAAGAAGTGTTTTTTATTATTTGCACCTTCAACAAGTATTGCATTTAAGTCCCTCATACAAGATCAAATGTTTAACACATTGACCCAAGATGGGCTATATGCTATACATTCTAAGATTATAAGAGAAGACCCCTTATAACCTTTTCTTTATATGAAAGGCCTAAATGCAATAAATGCCTACCTTTATTATATGTTTTGAATTTTCTTTGAGATGAGAAAAGAGACTCAAGGGAGGATAAAGGTAAAAATCTATATGGACTAAGACTCAATCCTAATTGATTAGTTAAGGGAGTGATCCTAAGGTTTGTGAGGTTTCAACCTAACGTCTAAAGAAAGAATGAATTAAACAATTCACTTCTAAAGTAGAAGATGAATTGTAATTCACAAAGGGAAAGTGATGAGTTATTAAAAGAAAGCACATAAGTGCTTAACAAAACATGGAATTGTAAAAGAGAAAGGATAGAAGTTGAATGTGGATTCCTTATCCACACTCAATTGAAACTTACCAAAGCCCCTACATGGTTGGCACAATCACTTACAAGTAAAGTAAGAAAATATAATGAACAAATCAAATTCAAACAAGTTGACAAACAAGGTGAAATGAGATTGAATGCTATACATGCTTCCAAGTCAGAATGTAACTCATATTTACACAACCTAATGTTATCCTAAATGGGCATACTAAATCATGCAAACAAAATCTCAATCCAACAAGAAGCAAAGAAGAAAAGGTGAAGTGATGTGAATGTGGTTCATACTTGTGAAACAAGTGACTTAAGGTGCAAGATAAACATCAAACATGCAAAGATGAAACCCAAATGTCACAATCAGAAGTCAATTAACATGCTATACATCCTCCAACAAAACCACAACTCATGGCACAAGTGCCTTCATGATCAAGCAAACCAAACATGAGGCATGCATTCACAAAATGAACAAGTTAAACTTCATGCTTCAAACAAATAGCAAACATGCTTCAAAAATTATGACTTTCACCAATCAAACACCTTAAACACACGCCATTAACATATCAAGTCCACAAGCAATGAATCAGAACCAAAGTCACTCAACAATTAGGTCAAAGTCTCATGGAAGTTTCATGCATTCATGCTCAAAGCAACACATCAAAAGTCATCCAAAAAAGACTTAAAAATCATCTCATAAATCTCAAACATACCTCAACATATTGTGACCACAATGCAAAAAGAAAGGCATCAAAATCATTTTTTATGATCAAGAACAAAAATGCACAAAATCATATGTCACATTAAGTATGCATGCAAATGGAAATTCAAAAGAAATAATGGAACAGGGGCAAAATGGTCATAAAATCAGAAAATAAAATCATGAAAAATTTCCTAAATGTTTTAAGAATACACATGAATTTTTGTAGAATTTTCCAATATCATTTGATATTTTTAAAAATCAATTATGAAACGTGTAGCAAAAATGAAAATAAAATATGAAATGCAATATGAATGGGGGTGCAACCATAGCAAATCCATAGTTCAATTCGTTTGGGCCTGAAAACATGGGAGGTGTGGATATCAATCTGACTAAGTCCATTACACGCGCAATCCACAATAACTACCATGCTCTTCAGTCAACAATAGTCAAAACCACACAAGCCATTGGATCAAGTCACAGTCAACATCCAGTCAAAGTAATCACAATCAACACGCACACGCGAATGACCACACTCTCTACCGTGTACCACACCACATAGTGTTCACTCTGATTAAAATAAAACATGTGCCACGCGTGTGACATTTTTTATGTGTTGGCACAATCTTATCCGCACGATTCACAAATCCAACGGCCAATATTCAAACTGAGAAACCCTAGGAGTTAAAGCTACCGGCCGGAGAGGGACCTCCGGTCACCTTCTCCGGCGAGAACCGTCACCTGCGAATCTCACATCTTCGCAAAAATACACAATTCCTACATCAAAATGAAGCTCATGCTAAGCACAATACGAATCCACAGTTATCTTTCACATATCATGCGCACACGTAGAAAACAGAGGAGACAAAGATATGCCCTAACTTTTAGATCTAAGCCTCTACAAGGCCTATCAATTAGCCGGAGTGTCAAATGCTCCTATTGAGCTCATGTCATGATAAAACAACAAAAATAAACCATAAAATGTGAGAGGAGTGCTTGAGAATTTTGGAACCTGAACTTGCAGCTCTTGGAGAGTCTTGAGAAAACCAGAGAACACTTGCTCTTCAACCTTGGAGCTTCAATATTAAGCAAAATAAATGCTGATGATTCACGAGTAGATGAAGGAGATTAAAGATTGCAGGGATACTAAGCTTGCAGAAATGGAGTTGCTCTTGTTGTTCTTGATTCAACCACACCAAGCAATGATCAATGAAAGAACTATGGAATTGAAATCGTGGAGAAAAAAATGAGCAAACTCAGAGAGAATGAGAGAGTAGAGGAGAGAGTTTCTGAAGTGAATTGTGGAAAAATGAGAACTGAACTGAAAATGTGAAGTGTGATTTTGTTTTATAGTAGGCTTTAACCACGGTTAAACTGAGTGAGGTTAACTGAGTTAAAGTGGTTATGCTGAGTCCACCCTAACTAACTGAGTCAAGTTAGTTAGGGGGCGAGTGGTCAAGGTTGGGTTATGGTGAGGTCAAACTCATGACAGTTATGGTGGAAGGGAGAAAAGGAGAGTGAAGCTGCCAATCTGTGCATCAGAAACTTGCTAAGCAAGTTTGTTCCTTCTATTCTCATGTATGGCACGTGACAGTGTGCATTATGTAAGTAACTTGTGCTTGGTTGAAAGAGGAAACAAAAGTGAGGAGGTGTTTGTGGTGTGACTGAACCAAATCATGCAGCATGCCATCAATGTATCAGTGTCAACATATGGTGGTTTATGGAGGTTTTTCTCTCTACTCAATGACTGCCTTAGGGAGTTTATGGGTTCATTTGAAAGAGGGTACATTGGGGAACAATATTGGTTTGAAAATTGAAGTGAAATGAGGTCTCAAACATGTCTAAAAACAGCTATGAATGCATTGGTTCAAAACTGGCTGGTGGGCATGGCCAGAGGTTGGCTGGCAAGGCAATTTGGCACACAAAATTTCAGCACAATCAACATGACTTTGAACCCTCCAAACTATCTCATAACTTGGTTAAATCAAAATTTTCACAACATCAACATTGAAGAGGACACTACAAGGAACAACTTTGATGTTGAAAAGTTTTTCATTTGAGGCCTTTAACCATGAGAAAAATGAGTGGACATTTGGCCCACCAACTGTTTGTTAAAATGATTGCGCGCGTGACCTGAAAATCTTGGTCATGACCTAGTTTTGAACCTACTTTCCTCCAACTTTGATCAATCATATCTCTCTCAATTTTTATCCAATGGAGATGTTCTACACATGGATTTGAAGCTTAAAACAAGATCTTTCATTGAGGCAGAGTGGATTTTTCATTTGGTGCTCCAAATTTAAATGGCCTTGGTTCAAATTCTGATGCAAAATGGCCAAAACTTGCTATTTTTAGTAACCCTTCTTCATCCAAAAATGGCAACTTTCCACATCTTGATTTTTTCATGATTCCTTTGGAGTTTCTTGATCAAATTTTGTACATTGGACATATGTAACATGAATTTCATGAATTTGGCCTCAAAAAGTCAAGAGTCGACTTTTTCCTCTGATTATTTGACTTTGCCCCAATTTCTCTGATTCTTGATTTTTCTTCCAATTGAACCACTTCTAAAACCAATTGAGATGCAATCTTCCACACATATACACTTAAGAACATGTAGAATACCATGACAACAAGCTTTGTCCAAAAAATCAAAGATTCCCTGATTTAATGGGAAACCCTAGTTTTGACCCCCTTTGGTTAGGAGGAAATTGCACATCTTCCAAATCCAAATTCCTCAGAGTATGTTGTGTATCCTCTTAAAGGATGATGAGAAATGCCACTTGAGAATGATTTTGAATCAATGAGCTATCTCTTTTGAGGGTTTTCCTTCAATTTTTGAATCTCTTGCATAGTGAAAGATGTAGTGCTTCAATCTTCCATTGAATCTCACTTCCTTGAGGTTTTGGAAGATCAATTGAGATAGTATGAGACATGAGAGACCTCTTGGCTTGCCTAGAGCCAACTTGATTGACCTTTTTGTGCTTTGAATGATCCCTTGATTGTCCACCTTCCACCTGATCACATGCCCTGATGGTAAGAAGGATGCCATGCTTCATTTTTCTATGTTAAATGCAATGCAATGCTAATGAGATGGATATGATATGATAAATGATAATGCCATGCTATGATGCCAAAAGGGAAGAGCAAATTTTGGGGTATTACAGCATGCCCCAAGGACGATCTTTCGGCATTTGATACCTAAGATCGGACTTTACCACTATGGGCGTTGAGGTGATCTCTGAGATCACAGTCCTTTGTAGCTGAGCTTCTGCCATGGCTTGCATGTCGTTACGAAGCTTTCTCATATCCTCTCTCAGAGCGTCGATCTCTTCTTTCAAATCTCTGTTTTCTTCCTCAAGATCATCCATCTTTTTCTGACGATTGGCCCGAGTATTGTACGAATGAGACAGTTTGACTCTAGAATCGAGACACAAATGTGAGATTCGTAGGTAAGAAGAATACGCGATGTGAGAATGATGAATGCAATGATTAATATTAATTGTCTTTTTTGGTTTAATCAAAATAAACTTTGACAATTAGATTGCAAATATCAAACAGTGGGAAACCCCTTTTTATTGAATTCAAAGGATTACAGAAATGGAAATACAGTAGATTACAAGGTGCAGAAACAGAAACCTAAGCTAATGGGTCCCGAGTCCTCTCTGAAGAGAAATCGGGTGCTGACTCTTTCCTTTTCTTTAACCGGGGCTCTTGGGCCGTTGTCGGGTTATCATTCCTTTGCCAGGTGAAAGGAGCGAGCAAATTCCTTTGGTCATCTTGATTCTCTACAGCATGTTGCTCTAAAATCTCAATCAGAGCATCCTTATCTTTCAGTAGTTGCTGTATTTTGATGCACTCTACGTTGAGGGTGCGGTACTTGTTCTTCCAAGACCTTCTCTCCTTTTGAACTTTGTTGAGAGTAACCTGAAGCTTTTCAGTCTCAGTCATGAAGTACATGACAGATTCCCTCGGCGGAAGAATTCCGTAACGAGGATAAGGCATCTTTAGCTTGAGAGCTCTAGTTTGTACCCAGTGGAGATAAGGCTCCACCGAGACACAGTCCAGTTTTCCTAGAGACTCCCGTCCTTTCTTATGAACGTGTTTCCAAGTTTTCACTATTTCCGTCTTTAGTGCTCTGTCACTTTCTCCTTCCTTGAAGAAAAGACCTTCCAGATGAACACCCCGTGGGACGTGTCTCATCGGGTATCCAAATTGACGATGAATGAGAACTGGATGGTAATTGATTCCTCCCTTAGTTCCTATAAGGGGTACGTTGGGGAAGTTTCCACAACGGTCAATGATCCTGATTCCGTCATAAATCCTATTACACCAATCAATGTCAGAGTTGGTGAGAGACATGATTCTCTGCGACCAACGTAAGGCACTCTTATGATCCCAAAATGCAGCAGACTTGGGCAAGTGGGAGATAAACCATTTATATAGAAGGGGTACACAACACGTGATCATTCCTCCGCTGTACAAATTTCCTAAGTGTACAAAATGATACGCATCTGCGAGAAAAGTTGGCACAGGGTTTCCAATGAGAAAAACCTTAATGACATTGATATCTACAAAGTTATTGATGTTGGGAAACAAAAACAACCCGTAGGAGAGTAAGACAAAGATGCTTTCAAAAGCAATGACGTTCCCGATACTGGCGAAGTACAGGGCTTTCTTTGTCAAGAACTGGGCTGGCAAACCTTGTATGCCACCCTTAGTGGTCATGTGAGTCCTGACCTCAGACTCGTCCAAATGAATTGCTCTCGCAATGGTCTGATTCTTTGGAATTTCTTCCAGTCCAGAAAATGGAGATTGATCTGTAATGTGTAGATCAGTCAGATGAGAATATTCCTCCAGCGTTGGTGCTAGCAGGTAATCCGGGAATGTGAAACAATGATAGTCCGGATCGTAGAACTGAATAAGCGCATCCATGATTCCCTCAATCACATGGACTCTTAGCAGAGATAGCAAACCTCCGTGCTTGGCTATGAAAGCCTCAGGGTTAGTGATCATCCTTGCTAACCTTCTCAAATCCTCTAGTTTTGGAACCTTGAAGGTGTACTTATGAGTTCTCCTTCTACCGAAATCCATTAGCGTAACCCTTTTCTCTGATATTTGCAATCACAGTCTTAGTTTAATTTGAAAAAACAGAGAGACTAGAAGAGAAATTTTTTGAATGTTTTAATGTTTTTTTAAATGAATGCATGAATGCAGCACACAAAAACATAGAAAAAACATGGGGTCAAAGGGTCGTTGTCATAGAGTCAAGGGTCTACCCATCCCCAAGGTTTACTAGTGACTTTTGTACTTGTCTCTCTTCATCATTAACTCTTGTCAAGAAAACACCAGCGGGACGGGAACCGTGCTAGGTGATGTTTTTTGAAGAGTCCTCAGAAGAGGGTGGCATCGCATGACAACTATTTCCGATAGCCTCTGCACCACTAATTTGCTTCTCAGCTTCTCAGACACCACAATCGACCCATTGCCTTTGAGAGGGAATGGGTTGCATGGGGAAGCCTCCACTGAGGTTGATGGTCGACCTCGTCGCCATCACCTATCTTAAGTGTATACTCAATCTTTCCACATGCGGCATCACACGCATTCCCATTAGCAGAAAGATAAACACATATATCAATTAGGAAAAGTAGTATATATATTTGTCCTAATCATCCTAGACCTTTAAAGCTATGAATCCTATGTTCCTGACAGAAATGGCTCCCCGACGGAGTCACCATTCTGTGGTTTTCACACAAGAGAAGAGAAAAAAAAGGTTAGAAAAGCCCCACGGTGGGCGCCACTTTTAAAGTTTTCCACCTAATAGATGGGAAGAGAACAAAATCTCGCTACAAAGGTGAGATAGATCCTAATGACATGTTCCCCAGTGAAATCGCCATTTTTCTGTAGCGAGCGATTTTTGGATGTGGTTGCGAAGCACTACCGCTCTTTGGTATCTACAGCTCGATTCATTTTTTATCCTATTAAAGCTGATGAAGGAAGGGAAATAAATGTCTCAAATTAACCCTGCTTGCAAACTGAGGTTAAACAGCGGTCTGTTAGGTTACAGATGCTACAAAGATTCGGGGTCTCTATTGGGTGTATTTTGTTAAAAAGCGGCGGGAGGTTTAGATATTAGGATGGATATATGAAAGTATAGGATTTTGGGTTTTTGTTTAGTGTGCTCGCTAAGATTTTTCTTTCAATCTTATGCCTACGTATTCCCGTTTTTTCCGAAACAAGGAAATCAGAGCGATTGTAGTTCCTCCTATTCTATGGGAGGAAATGGTGTTTTGGTGTCTTGTTCAAAGCCCAAGACGTGAAGCAAAAGGTGATTTGTATCTTGTTCAAAGCCCAAGATATGAAGCTGAAGGTGTTGACTTTAGAGAGAATTTGTCATCTCTAAAGGGGGGTCTGTTTGTCACGACTGTTGGGTGACTGACTGTAAAGGAGGATTACTTTAACCGGGATATGCGGATCCTATCAATGCCATAATTTCCTTTATAGGGGGTTTTAACCTGAAGGAGAAGACTTTAACTCAGTATAGAGCAATGCCATCTTTCCTTAGGAATTTCTCATGCTAAAAGAGGGACAGTGGCATGGATGTAGATGATCTAGAGGCTTGCCGCTTACAATGATTAGATGAAGGGGAAAGAGTCTTTTGGTACCTCGTATAAAGCCCGAGATGGAGGCTATTTGACTCAACAAGAGAGTTTTTTTTGTATCTCGTACAAAGCCTGAGATAGAGGCTACAGATTGTGATTGACTCAACGAGGGAGTCTTTTGTATCTCGTACGAAGCCCGAGATGGAGGCTGAAAAAGGGATTGACTCAACAAGAGAGAGTCTTTGGTATCTCGTACGAAGCTCGAGATAGAGGCTAAAATTGTTAGCTCCGCTGGGGAGAATCATTGTACAAAGCCCAAGAGGAGGCTATGGTGCTGTTTCAGTTGAGTGACAGGTCCAGTATGCTGATTTAAAGAGAAAATCAGTCTTTATATGAGTAATGTTTGCACTCAAGGATTTTTGATTCGAGGATCAAGGTTGTTTCCTGTTCTTTAAGGAAATGGGAAATCCAAAGGGTATTGAGACTGTCCGAGTCTACAGGGTTCCTTCCTATTCTTGAAGGGTGCTTGAGAACGTCTTTGGGGACTCAAGGGTCTTAGACTGTCAGAGTCTAGAGTTTCATCTTTTGTACTATGCTTTGAGAAACAGTAGTAGTGTTCATGGTAGAAAGATCTAGACTTTGTGAGAGACTGTTCTATGGAGATGACTAATATCTGTTCCTATACCTCTAGGAGGTCGTCGGGACAATTTGTACAAAGCCCAAGAGGAGGCTGGAAACTTTTAAGAAGCCGATCGGTCCTTGTACGAAGCCCAAGAGGAGGCTATCATTCCCGGAGGAAGAGATCATTATACGAAGCCTTAGAGGAGGTTGTGAAGACTTCTAAGAAGCCGACGGGTCCTTGTACTAAGCCCAAGAGGAGGCGAGGGTGCTTTTAGGAAGCCTGTGGGTCCTTGTACAATGCCCAAGAGGAGGCCGATGCTTTTAAGAAGCCGATGGGTCCCCAAACCCCGAGAAATTCAAGACAGACTATTCACGAGGAATAGATCAAGCCAGGAAAGTTCGAGAATTTGGAAGAAACTCAAGAGATGCCATTCACGGAGAAAAGATCATCTCTGGGGAGTAGAGTTTCTTGACAAGTGCTTTTAAGAAGCCTGTGGGTCCCCAAACCCCGAGAAGTTCAAGACATGCCATTCACCGAGAATAGATCAAGCCAGGAAAGTCCGAGAATTTGGAAGAAACTCAAGAGATGCAATTCACGGAGAAGAGATCATCTCTGGGGAATAGAGTTTCTTGACAACTTCTACGAGTGACAGTCTATGAAAGGGTTCACCGAGAATGCTGCCTTTTATGTGTCCATATTGTTTAACTCCAAGAGGAGGGAAGACTGTGTCTGGTAATCCTATGGGGATCTAGTTTTGTCTATTTCTAAGAGTGATCAACGAGCTTAATGCTAGACGTAGTTGCCGAGGAAACTCTAAATATCTATACTATTATTACACAGTTGATATGAGTTTATGAAAGAAGACATACAGCAAAACAGCCCCACAATACAGTTATATGTATACGAAAGCGGTAAATGAAAGCGGGTAAACACTTACTCGGTTGTAGAGCTTCCATGCTGTTTGGTTAGTTGTTCAACAAAGAAAGATTGAAAACAACAGTATATTTCAAAATCAAAGGAGAAAGTGCTTTGAAAAAGAAAGATTTGGGGCTTACAGCTCAAGGAGAGGCCCAGGGTTTTATCAGTGAGCGCACTGTTTGAATTTGTACAGAGGGACTTATACAAGTGACTGAGGCCCAAAAGAAGGTTTTTTGTACAAAGGGGTGGATCTTACACTCTCTCAAGAGGCCCCAAAGTTTTAAAGAAAAGAAATGGGTCTTACTACTCGAGGGTAGGCCCAAGATTTATTTTTCAACGGATGATGATCGCGTCGAATTTTTTTGAAATACAACGAGACTTATACAATAAGTGAGGCCCAAAGTAGGTTGTATTTACAAAGGCTTGGGTCTTACACTCTATAAGAGGCCCAAAAGTTTTGAATGGGTCATATAGCTCAAGGAGAGGCCCAGATGTTTTATTTTTAAACTAGCGATGATCGTGCCGAATTTAAAATGTACAGAGGGACTTATACAATAAGTGAGGCCCAAAATGATTTCTGTACAAGTGGGTTGGGTCTTACACTCTAATAGAGGCCCAAAAGTTTTAAAGAAAAGAAATGGGTCTTACTACTCGAGGGTAGGCCCAAGATGGTTTATTTTTAAACTGCCGACGATCGTGCCGAATTTAAAATGTACAGAGGGACTTATACAATAAGTGAAGCCCAAAATGATTTCTGTACAAGTGGGTTGGGTCTTACACTCTAATAGAGGCCCAAAGTGTTTTGAAAATGATTTGTGAGGGTTGAATTAATCAAAACCATAATTTATTTCCAAATGTGTATTTTAATTGAATAAAAATTCAATTAAAATGATCAAAAATTGTTTAACATATGGGAAACAAATTATGATCTTGGATTAATGCTTTAAAAATCAAGTATTGACCTACAAAATAATTAGAAGTCATTAATCTTTTCAAAATCAAGAAGGAAAAAATATTTTAAATGTCAAAAACATTTAAAATATTAATTCTTTGCAAAAATATCAATTATATGAAATAAATAATATTTTTGGGATTATTTGGGAAAATAAAATATTTCAACATTTTTGTGAATTATTAAAAAAAGAATCAACTCAAAATCATTAAAACTCTGAGAGAAATTAATTTTTGAATCAATTAAATAAAAATCACAAAATTCAAATATTCAAATGTTGGAAAATGGCGCCAAGAACAAGGGCAAGAACACGCGCGTATTCTGAGTTTCCCAGATTTGCATTTTCTATCCAATCTCACTGAATACTTAATCATATCATGCAATCCACATACCAATCAACTCGTTTCAACCTCACGATCATGTCTATGACAATTAATTTCATTTAAATTAAACATAAAACAAGAAATCATGAACAATCCTCAAGAACCCTAGATTCTGCATGAAGGCTGGGATTTTTGATACACGATTCAAACAATGCAATTAATTGAGGGGAAACATTCCATGCATGATTATGAACATATGCATAGATTGAGAGATGACCAAGTTTATGCTTACCTCTAGGCCGTGACAGCAAGTGCAATGTGATTTTTGATTTGGAGGTGTTACAGATGAGTTGTGATGATCTGAACAACTTCCCTACACCCTATGGAGTGTGTTTGAATGCTTGGACTTGATTGAAATTGGCTGGATCATTTCATGGCATCTCAACTGCAACTTGGTTAAAACCTTGAGCAATTGACTGGTGATTCTGATAAATCAGTGTTCCAGTTATTGTTTAAGTGCTTGATCAGCTCATATGTGATGTATATGAGGTGTCTGTGTGATTGGTTTGATTGGAAAAGCTCTCAAACTCAAAACCCGATAGTGACTTGCCTTAGAAGGCAAAATTGGAGTGAAAGAAGAGATTTTGAGAAAAGCATCTATTTGATGGCTTTGGTGTACTCAAACTGATCACAATTGAGCTCTATTTATAGTAGAGCAAGTTTGTTTTGCAAGGAATAGTGAATGGCAACTGCTGAGTAGGTTTGGCCAATGTTGGCAAATGAAAATCCAACTCTCCTCTAGCCATTGACTAGAGGTTAGGGCACAGGCTACTGGTTCCCTTGGTCTTGGATAAGTCTTGACTGAATTCAGTTGCAATGGCTCAGTCCATGCCACCTTGATGCTTCCATTGAATGCTCCAATCCAAAATTGGAGTCTTGTCCTTATTTTGGCAATTCTAGGTTTAACATGCTATTTCTTGTTCCAAAGACTTTGGAGGCTTGGCTCAGTGATTGTCCCCTTTAGATTCAATCCTCAGATGTGTCCAAAGTGATGACAAGGCTTGGAATTGGCTTATTTTGGCAAATCGACCAAAAGTGCCAAAATCTGCCTTGCCTTGGCAGATTTCAGCAAGGCATCTTGCCAATGTCATATCTCATAGCTCAAATTGAATTTGGTAATGTTCTTGGCCATTTTGGAAAGCCCTTACATGATACAACAACTGTTTGAACATGTTTGGTTTTGATCTCTTTTGAATCCAAGTGAAAAATCCCCCTACATTTGGAAAAAAGTAAAGGCAGATTCTGACTTAGTGAAATTTTCACTAAGTGTTGGAACAAAGTGATTTTTCTTGATTTTGATCACTCCATAACTCAAAATCCATGAGGAATTTGGACATAGGTCAGTATGAAGCTTTTGTAGAGGGTAATGTGATCTACAATTCAAGCTTTGAATGGGGAACAATGGCCTTGTGGTTTAGGAGTTATGGTCCTCCAAAGTTGGCACATTAGTGTCACTTTTTCCATAACTTAGAAATTTTTCTAAGTTTTTATGGTTACCCCTTTTACAAGTTATCCCACTTTCTTTGATTTTTCTTGATGAATGATGATTCAAATCATACATTCACATCATTTTAGGGTTAAAAATCCATTTTGGTGAAAAATCTCAAAAAGTCAAAGTTGACTTTTGTGCACAGTTGACTTTTTATCAGATGAATTCCAAACTGTGCAATTCTTCAGGATATCATGTCCTTGACCTAAATAAAACTTGATGGACATGTTCCATGGGTGTCATAGGGTATATTGATTCATGTCCTAGGGCTTGGGAGCATGTCCTGGTCAAAAGTCAAAGTTACAATTGACTTTTCCCTTAAAACCCTAACTGTGGTGCAGATGAAATTGAGACTTGTTGCTCAAGCTTCTTGGATAAATCCATTGTTGTAAATGGATCAATGTAGTTCATTGGAGACCCTCAAATCATTTCTTGAGGCCTTGGCTTATGATTTGTCCCAAAAGTCAACTTAGGGGTGAATTAGGTCAAGAAACCCTAATTCCTGATTTTTGATGTATGCATCCCCTGAGGTCAAATTGACTTGATGATTGGGTTTATGAGGTTCCATGGAGTATATTAGGTCATGTTTTGAAGCATTGGCTTGTGCCCAGATGAAAAATTTCCATCTGGAGGCCTTGGTCGACCAAAACCCTAATTTGGTGACACTGTCGATCCTGAGACTTGATCCACCTAGAAGGGAGCAGCCTTGTGCTTAATCCTTGAAGTGGGAGTCCTTTTGATCCATTGTGGATATGTTAGAGGCTAGACAAGTTGAAGATCAAGTCAATCTTTGATTGATCCTTTGTCTAAGGCTCTGAGAGGGCTTAAAACCCTAATTTTAATTGTAGTGAATGCTCAACAACCCTTGAGGCATTTGATGAGGCATGATGGTTCATCCATATTGTGATGATGATTTGCACAATGATGGGAAATCTTAGTGGTCAAAATTTGGGGAATGACACCAAGCTTCTTCCCAAGCTTTTCCTTCTTCTTCCATGGTTTCTTTTCTTTCTCCCTTTCTTCTCTTTTTCCTCTTCTCTTCTTTCTCTTCTCTTACTATCTTTTTCTTTTCTTTTCTTTATATCTCTCTTATATATATATATATATATATATAATACCTATATTATATAATATAATCCAATAGGGCAAAACATCTCCAATTGATATTTTATCGCCTCACACCAATTGATCAATTATTAGAGTTACCCTAAAATTCTCTCTCGAAGTAATAATTATTGATCTATCTCTTTTATTAAATAATTGATCTCTTCAGAGTTCTTTAGTTGCTCTATTGATCCCAATTTATAATACTTAAAGTACTTAGAGGATTCCAATAATCCAATTATCCAAAGATAGAGTACACAAAAGCTCATCTGATCTCATCAGATATCCAATTGAGCATTTAAATAATATGGGGTATTACATTATTATAGTAATGATTTTAATTTATTATAATACTATTTTTAATTTATACCTTTTTTTTAAAATAGCGTGTCTATTGTCACGTACTGCTACTATAAATGACATTTTATTTACAAATTTGCCACCGCGTTTATTATTTACACCCGTTTTCAGTATAACGGGTGTAAATTTTAAAATTATATTCGTCACTTTGCACTAGTGTATATTTTTAGAATGAGTGAACTATATGTCACCTCCTTCCAATATAGCGAGTTTTGATTTCACCTCTATAAGATTTTTTGTGATCCCTACTAAATCCAGATTCCCTCATAGACCCTGGGGTCACATTTTCGCTGACTGTGTATTTTGTGATCCCTGAACTGTTTATGTTATGGTCCCTAAACTATTTATGTTATGTGAGTTATTTATGTTGTGGTCCCTGAATTGTTAATGTGTTGTGGTTCCTTGAACTATTAATATATTATGGTCCATGTATTGTTATTCTGTTGTGGCCCATGTTTTGTCAGTGTTGTGATTTGTTTATGTTCTGTTGTAGGCCATCTGATACCCAAGTTGTGAGACTTAGATTACACCATCAGGGAAATTTAGTAAATAATCCAGTGAAGTTATATGTTGATGGGCTTATTTCTGAAACGAATTGGGATTAGGATCACTATGCCAAAAAAGAGTTTGGACATCACCCCTATACCAACGCTTAATTATAAAAAACGTTGCTAAAATACATGAGAGGACACTAGACAACGCTTTTCAAAATAAGCGTTGGCTAAACCCTAATGACCAACCAAAACAAGACTAATCCTAATGATTCAATCTTGACGTGATATACATCTTCAAAAAAGTTATGTCTTCTATTTAAATAGCCTTCTATCCACTTGGGCATGGACACTTGTAGCAAAAAAATAGCAGCAATCAGTTTTAACTCACTGCAAATAATCCTTGAAAGTTCCTGTAGTTTGACAAAATTTTGGTAAAACAAATTGTTGATAAAGATGAAGAAATCTAGACATGAACAAAGATGTTGAAGAAGATGTTATAACCTGAAGACACGACATCCTGAACTAACATACTGATTTAGCAGGTTTTAAATTTGTAACTAATCTGGCCCAAGATTTGATGCGCATTATAGGAGTGGATCAAGGATCAAAGATATAAAGTCCAAGACAACTGAAGCCTATATAAGAAGACTTAGACCTAGGGTGTGATATACCTTTTGTAACCTAGTTCTCTTTTGTAAATATAAGGGTTTAGGGTTTTGATATTCGTTGGCTCTCTAGGTTTGTAAGTCTCCCTTTGTATCGTTTGATGCATTGTGGTAGACATAAGTATCACACAAATCTATAAGCCTTTAGGTATTGGATTGTGTATTGTTCTTCGATGAAGCTTTGAAGCAAATCCAAGTTAGCGTGTTGGTCAAGTATGCTTGACAAAATTCTGTATTGACAGAGATGGTTTAGATATCACTGATTGTGATTAGGGGAAGTAAGTGGTGATTCTCATATCAAAGAGGGTGTTCATTGATAAGGATTTCATTAGGTAGTGATTAGGAGATAAGGTTGTAAACGGGGGAGTTTAACTTTATAATTTTACTATAGATAATGGAGTCTTCTTCCTGAATTAGTATCCCCTAGATGTATGTGAATTACACCAAACTGGGTTAATAATTGTTATGTTCTTTTATCACTCTGCAGATTTACATATTCTGTTATTGTTCTTGATAAACATGTTGGAACAGATGTCGTAAGAACTGTGATTCTGCAGTTACTGATATTCAAGGTATTAGTCTGCTGTTCTGTTCTTGTTTAAGTGATTATGCAGAACAATGTCTTGACATGTGTTAGGACATCTGGCGTCTGCTATGCCAGAATTTCAATTAGTATTAGAGCCTGGTTTCCTGTCTGTTTCTGGATGAGATATTTGGGAGATATTTTCTGGCGTTTAAATAAGGACGAGTTTTGGAGTTTAGTTCATCAACTCATACATACTCAAGGGTATCAATGGATGGAATAAATGTTCTGGATCGAAGGTAACAACCCAGTGGTTGTTCATGTTGCTGAGGAGGTTCTACAACAACTGCAGGAGAAGTGGTTAGTTCTCTTGTTGGGGTGTCGTATAAGATGTTCTGACATCTTATTAGGGCAAGTTAAATTTGTTCCTTGGTGGTTCCACTGCATGTGTTTCTGATGGAAGAGCTCTGGAATTTATGGGGTTCTGGAGTTGTTACTGAAGACCGATGGTGGAAGATCTCAATCGTCGGCCTTTATATTTGGTACGTGGAAGCTTGGTTCCATTGTGCAGTTTGAAGTCAGTTGAAGAGAAGGGGAGTTGAGATTAGGTTTATCAAATTCTTGCTCTAGGAATTTGATAGATTATTGATCGGCTAAGTTGTCAAAGATACTTGAGAATTATCTCAAGTCCACTCATAAAGGCATCTCAGTCGTGCATCTGGAGTCTTCTAGTTATTCTTCTGACTAGAAGGTGTTTCTGTGAAACATAATCTGAAGAAAATGGAGGTGATTTATTTTCACCATCCAAAAGTGCAAGGAAGGATTCATCTCTTAGTCCTAAGGATGGATCCAAATCTGAATGGAGTTTTCAGAACTGTTGAGGTAAATAAGGTTCGTTCAGCGAGAATCTTAGTTACTTGAGTCAAGGGTGGCAACCTTGGTATCTCAACAATTTGTTTTTCAAAGAAGATACTTGCAAAAGATTGAATACTTGATAAGTGTTCATGAAGTGATCTGGTGGAGCGTGGCTTCAATAGTGAAACATGATTATTGAATAATCATTTAAGATCAATTGCTATTTGTGTTACTCACAAGTATTTAATTGATTATTCTTGTATGTGGAGTTCAAGATTAATGATGTTCAACACGATGAGGAAACCTATCTGCATCTGGGTTTGTGTAGAATCATGGGAGGGGTACTGTATAAGCTTTTGGATCTATTTCTCTTGGGTGTTGACCTAAGAATCTACTTCAGTTGGTGTGATAGAAGCATCTGATCTCTTGAGAGTTTCTTGGTAAGAAACTGGTCTAGACAATGGTGATGTGGAAGATGAAGAAGAAGACATCATAATCTTGAATAATAGTTATTGGATCTATTTATTTCTGATCTAGGAGTATTGGAGTGCAACGGGTGTGTTCGAGTTGTTACTAGAAGCATCTAGTGTTTATCTGGAAAGTGTCCTGGCAAGAGACTTGTCCAAAATGAAGTGCTGGTGATGGTACAGCTTGGGTCGGTTTATTTCTGATCTAGGTACTTAGAAGCATGTGATCTTGCTCATTTTGGAGGTCAAGCTTAACTAGCAGTTATCTCTTACTTTCTACAGACTGCTCTACTCAAGGAAAGTGGCATTCTTTGGTATGGCTATGGTGTAGTCTATGACTACTTCTCTTCTGAAGAATCAAATGTGGCAGGTGTGAATTCTTTGGAGCTTCAAGGCAGTTATTCATCAAGGTGTGAGCTTAAATGGAATACTTGTGATAAGATTAGGCAGGATGGAGGTTGTCTACTCAAACTTGGTTGTTGAATCAAGTCTATGAGAACATGGAACTCTTGTTCTGTAATAGGGAGGAGGTTCTTCTAAGTGGCACAAGGAGGAGCTGAATTCAGCAGCTGAATGTCTGACCAGATGTTAAGACATCAAGCAGAAACTTCAGGGTCTTAGTTAATGTAGTGGCACATCATCGCAAGATAAAGTTGATCTTCTAAAAAATAAATGAAATCATTACTTCAAAAAGGTCTTTCTCATGCAGTTTGTGGGAGTTGTGGATGGAGAAGATGTTACATGTCTAAGGCTTGGTGGATCCAAGATGGCTTGCTATGGAGCAAGTAGGTCATGTGACTTGAAGATTAGGTTTCATTAGTGAATCAGAAGATTATCTGAAATTATGAAGAAAATTTAAGATTAATCAAACAGTGGCATTTGGTTGATCTTTATTATGAATTCAAGCAGGGTGCTTGGAACCAATTACTCTTGGGCAGAAGGGTATGGTTGAAGATGTAAGGAGGTTCTGATTCAGGTCTATCTTGGAGCTTGTGGTAGAAGTTCTAGGTTGATGATGGAAGGATACCTTTTTTTAGTGGAAGAGAGTTTATTCCTCTCTTTGGTTATCTGGAGTTCTTATTGATCAAGCTGGTGGTGCAGTGTTGTTTGAAGATCTTCAGTTGGATTACTATGCAGATAGTAAGTCCAGTGGTGGAACATATCTAGAACCATGTTGGTTGGTATCTATGATATGTGAAGGATGTCCTAACTGATGTTAGAAAATCTTCTGGGTTAGTTATCCTTGGAGAAGGATTCTAAGTTCTGTGAGGAACTTGTTACTTCATTGTTTCTAAGAAGTATCTACATTGTCATACGGGAGAATGATGGAGTAGAAGAGCTGTCTTGGAATTCTGATGAGAAGGTTTTGGTAAGACTGTAGTGGATCACAAGTTAATTGCATAAAGGTATGGATTCTGATGCATTCAGAATATAGAAGTGGATATTCACCAGGAGAATCAGAAGTATTCCAGGTTATCGTACAGGAGAATGATGAAGGAATGACTGTCTTGGATTATGGGGTGTCTATCTAATTAGTTGGCCTTGTTAAGGTTAGTAGAATAGCTTGTGGAGGGGATACCACCCCTGCTATGAGTCATGCTAGAGAGAAGCGGATCGGTTTGGTAACCTGAGAAGTTTTGGAGCTTGTATACGATATCTGACATCGTTAAGAAGATAACAAACTAAGAGGTAAGGTATCTCTTTGAGGAATGTGGAGCGTTCCAGGTCAATTGGATTTTGTCTCAAGGAACATGGAGGTTTGTACATGAGAATTCAAGAGGAATTCGTGTGGTGTATAGATGGGTTCAAGAAGAGAGGGATCAATGGTATATTTGGTCTCAATTCAAGAGTTTGTTAATTTAGGATGTTGATCCTAATGTGATCTCACGGGAAGCATGATAGTGTTCATGTGTGAGTGATTATTGTTTCTTGTCAGAAGAAGCAATAGTGCAGTTGATGATTGTGTTCAAAAGGTGTGTTGAACAGAGGGTGCGCTCTTGAAGACATGAAGATGCGTCTAATGTTTTCTATTCATAAACATAAGTGTTCATTGGAGGAACACTGGTTATCTTAGATAGGGGGAGTTACTCCTTGATCTAAGATGTATTACTGCAGGGATGCAGTTCAGAATCAAGTTTGTTTGGGGGTCAAGCAAGTTGTACTGAGGTGTCAAGAAAGATGCCTTGACATTATACTACTGTTGCAAGGTCATGGGGGACTTGACAGTTCAAGGCCGGTTCTATTCTTGAAGAGTCAATGAATTGAATCAGAAGTGTACATGTTTCTTAGGTATGGTCTAAAATTCATTATTTACTGGGAGATTTTTTTTGGTTGTTTATCTGTGATTGATTAGTCAATACTGTAGAGTCCTTGTCAAAACAGAAAAAGAGCTTGTGAAGATTAGACAATGTCTGACCTGATGTCAGGACATTGTTAATGACATGTGTGTAAGTAATTGGTTATTTGGACGGTGTTCCTTGAACAGTGGAGAATATGCGCGTGCAAAACATGTTCTTCGTTACTTGCATTAATTTTGGATGGTTTTTCTTCAAAGAAGAAATAGTCAAAGCATTCTTGGCCGGTGCGCTTTTGTTTTGGTGAAGTTACATCCTCGATTAATGCTTTCTTTGAATTGACCATCGTTATGCTCAATGGGTCATTAAATTCGAATGAAATTTCTTGGGTATTTAAGGGAGACTTTGGATCAGTTTGTATCAGGCTGTGTTTTCCTAGTGGTGTGTTCAAAATGTCTTTTGTTCGAGTCTGGGTAAGTATTGGTTGGGTATGGGAATGTCTTGTCTACTTTTGCCAATTTTTGGCTAAAAAGGGGGAGTGTGAGTCACTGGTATAGGGAATACGTGTGTTGTTCTTGCAGTTGCTTTGCAAGGATGTTGAGCATGATATTTTATCATCTTGTATGTGTTTTCTTTGTGTCTTGTGACTTGAGTTATAGAACAGGTTGTGTCTTATGACCTGAGTTACATGATCTATGTACTCAAAACCACTGAGTTCACAACTGTTCGCTGGAGGGGGAGTGTGTTTGAAAGAAGTGTCCTTCAATCTTCTATTTCAGACTTCCTGATAGTTTCTTTAGGAGTCTCAACTTCTGGACCTTTTCCAACTTCACTCATCCTTGGTTTATTCTCTCCCTCAGGCGTGGAAGTACAGATTCATTGGTAAATAGGGAGTTGGCGTTATCTTCCTCCTCATGTACACCAACATGAATCCAGTATGCTCAGTATTCCAATCATAACCGATGTAACGCCTCAGTTTTGTTAGTTTTATTTAATCGAGTCGATTTAATTATTTTTATTATTATATTATTTTATTTTTGACTTTTATTTGTTAAAATATTATTTTTCATTGTGATTATGTTTTATCGCGTTTTGGGAGCGTTTGCGAGATATTTGAGTGTAGGGGTATTTTGGTCTTTTGTTTGGTTAGATATTATATTTTTCATATAATAGAAACATAGAGAGAAAAATAGAGAGAAAGAAAAAGAGAAGAAGGAAAAGGGAAAGAAAAGAGAAAGAAAGAAGAAAAGAGAGAAAAACTTGGAAAGGAAGAAAATTAATCAACCGACTTTTCAAACACGATTTAATCGGGTAAGGGTGCGAAGCTCAGTTATACTATGTTTGTGTATGATTATGTATGTGTTTGTGTGAATGTTTGTTGTGTTCCATAGCTTTTCAATTCTAGGTCGGAATGATAGAATCGATGCGTTCGCGGTTGAAATGTGATATAAATGTTGTAGAATACTTCTTACCATGATTGGGTTATGTTCTGAATGTTATGTTTTGGTTTGGAGGTGTTTTAAGGGTTGAAATGTTGGTTGGGAATGATCTATAGCGCTTCTGGGTTTTTTTGGTTTCGCAGGTTCGCATTGCGAATGGCCAGCGAAGTGGAAAGCGAATGTTCGCGTGAGGTTCGCACTGCGAACGTTGTGTTGTTTTTCTTTCTGCCACGGTTCGCTGGGGGATTCGCACTGCGAAGGGGACAGCGAAGGTTCGTTGGGAGTTCACACTGCGAACTTTAGGTTGTTTTTCTTTCTGCCATGGTTTACTGGGGTATATGCACTGCGAATGAGGAAAGCGAAGGACTCGCTAGGGGCTTCGCATTGCGAACATGACAGCTTTTCTAATTTGTTTTCTTTATAACTGTTGGGTCGTGAGTCGGTTTGAGGCGCGGTTTGATGTGTTGGAGAGCTAATGAAATGTTCTTTCTTATTAAAATAGTTTTGAGATTGTTAGCCGATTTAATTATGTCAGGAATTTGGAATAGTGTCGTTTTGCCGACTTTTACCGTCTTAACTGTGTGTAATTGATGTTTATCATGCAATGTGCTATTGATATATATGTCGTATGACTTATGTGATGTTATATGATGTGAATGCATGTGATGACATGTTATGATGATGGTTTGTGACCTAAGGGCAAGTAAATGCAAGTTATTATGTTTGATTATATATGCATGATTATGGATGTGTATATGTGTGCATTTGAATGTCATGAGTCATTGTATGCCAAGCATCATGATATGCATTCTTGTGATGTCGTGTGCCCTAGTGGGTGTGAGCGACGAAACGATTCCAGAGGGAATCCGCTATAACATCGTGCGCCTTATACAAAGAGGACCTAAAGCGATGATTATAGACGATCGTGAGCCTTATACAAAGAGGACCTAAAGCGATCTGATAGTGCACCTTATACAAAGAGGACCTAAAGCAATCCATAAACGTCGTGCACCTTATACCAAGAGGACCTAAAGCGACGGGGAACATTGTTTTCCCGACGGGGAGTTACACTAAGTAACAAGCGATGGTTCCAATAGTTCATGAGTGAACTAGTGATGAGATGATGGATGGATGGTACCGCATTGCATTGCATAGAGTCGTTGTGTCGGTCTCTGTGCATTTGCATAAATCATGAATGGATTGATTTTGTGTGGAATTGTGAATGTAATTGATGAGTTAAGATATATTTATATGTTGGTGATAAATGCAGTGTGCATGGTTGATATACCTTGGTGATGAATATATGAGATATGCATTGTGTTGTTTTGTATTTGATCTAAGGTGGAATTGTGGTGAGAACGATTTGTATGTGTATTTTGTGGTATTATATAATTGTATGCAACTGTATTGTGATTGTGTTTCTCACCCTTTTGCTATTTTGAATGCTCTATGAGGCATTACAGATTAGATGCTGGAGGTCTTTTTGTGAAGCTTAGGTCTTCATTCTTTTGTCGGTCGGCTCTGACATGTAGCACAGGGTAGTCGGGGTGATCGAGTGTGATTATTATGTATATGTATCTTTTGGATTGTACATGTATGATGTTGTATATGACAGGCAAACTTTTATGATATATATATATATATATATATATATATATATATATATATATATATATATATATATATATATATATATATATATATATATATATATATATATATATATATATGAGATTCAGTTGCAGATTTTCCGCTTTTATTCTGTATCTGAATTATGGGTTGTAGAAACTAAGTTCCTCTGTTAATTGCTACCTGATTGTTGCATATCTTTATGAGCAGTTTGTTGTATTTTGTTTCAAATTGATGTGATGCCTCCGTCTATGCCGTGAATGTTTTATTATACTGTGATTAATTGTTATTGCTTTTAATTTAATTGAGGGTGTAGATTAGGGGTGTTACATTTAGTGGTATCAGAGCCAGTCCGTGTCAGTCCTTGTTGGCCGTTGTGGTTGGGTGAGCTGTTTGTTTAACCATAGTCGCTGTTATTGGACATGAACAGAATATGGCTGGTAGGAATGACGTTGCTTTGGTTGCTGCTATGCAAGCTATGGCTCGGGTTGTGCAGTGTGCACCTAATGCTGGTGGGAATGATGAGTTCAGGAAGAACAAACTGCATATCTTCAAAGGGAGACATGATCCTGATGGTGCACAGATTTGGCTTAAGGAGATTGAAAGAATCTTCCGAGTGATGGATTGTGCTGAGGAACATAAGGTGAGACTGGGTACTCACATGTTGCAGGAGGAGGCTGATGATTGGTGGGTTAGTACGCGTCCTGTGTTGGAAGCTGGAGATGAAGAGGTCACTTGGACTGTGTTTAGTAGGGAGTTTTTGAGGAAGTATTTTCCTGAAGATGTAAGAGGAAAGAAAGAGATAGAGTTCTTGGAGTTGAAACAAGGTAATATGTCTGTTGTTGATTACACTGCTAAGTTTGTGGAGCTTGTTCAGTTTTATCCTCATTATCCTGAAGCAACTGTAGAGTTTTCTAAGTGTGTGAAGTTTGAGAACAGATTGCGTCCTGATATTAAGCAGGCAATTGGTTATCAAAGGATTAGGAGGTTTTCAGATTTGGTGGATTGTAGTAGGATTTTTAAGGAGGATAGTAAAGCTCGTTCTACTCACTATAAGAGTGAGAACGAAAGGAAAGGGAAGCAACCGTTTCGTGGTGGTCCTTATGTGACACCAGCCGACAAGGGTAAGCAAAGGGGTAATTTTGATAAAAGGCCAAGTGGGGGAGGTATGTCTAATTCTCCGAGATGTTTTAGGTGTGGTGAGTTAGGACATCGTCAGTTCGAATGCAGAAAATATATGAGGAAGTGTTCCAATTGTGGAGGTTTAGGTCATGTAATAGCTGAGTGTAAGAGGAAAAATGTGGCGAAGTGTTTCAACTGTGGTGAACCTGGTCATATTAGTACGAAGTGTCCGAAACCAAATCAAGCTCAGACTGGAGGGAAAGTATTTGCATTGGCGGGGACTCAGACTACTAGTGCAGATCATCTGATCAGAGGTACTTGTTTTATTAATAGTACGCCTTTAGTTACTATTATTGATACCGGAGTGACTCATTCGTTTATTTCGTCTGAGTGCGCGAAGCGTTTGAATCTTTTGTTATCTTCGATGGGTGGAGAGATGGTTATTGATACTCCAGTAATGGGGTCGGTAACTACTTCTTTGGTTTGTTTAAGTTGTCCTTTGACCATTTGTGGTAAAGATTTTGAGATGGATTTGGTATGTTTGCCGTTGGAGGGTTTAGATGTGGTTCTGGGAATGAATTGGTTGCAGTTCAATCGGGTTCATATTGATTGTTATCATAAGTTGGTAAGATTTCCTTCTCTTGAAGAAGATGAGGAATCAAGTTTCTTATCTACCAAAGAGTTGAAGAAACTTTTGGCGGATGAAGCTCAGTTGTTCGGGTTGTTTGCATCGTTGACCGTGGATAGTCAAGTTGCACTTGATGTGTTTCCAGTTGTGTGTGAGTTTCCAGAGGTGTTTCCAGAGGATATTTTAGATGTGCCTCCAGAGAGAGAGGTGGAGTTTTCTATAGATCTAGTTCCTGGTACTAGACCTGTTTCTATGGCACCTTATCGTATGTCGACATCTGAGTTGGTCGAGTTAAAGAAGCAGTTGAATGAATTGTTAGGAAAGAGGTTTGTGAGGCCAAGTGTGTCGCCTTGGGGTGCTCCAGTTTTATTGGTGAAAAAGAAGGATGGAAGCATGCGATTATGTATTGATTATCGCCAGTTGAATAAGGTAACAATTAAGAATAAGTATCCTCTTCCGAGAATTGATGATTTGATGGACTAGTTGGTAGGTGCTTGTGTGTTTAGTAAGATTGATTTGAGGTCGGGTTACCATCAGATTAGAGTGAAAGAGGAGGATATTCAGAAGACGGCTTTTAGGACACGATACGGTCATTACGAATATTCTGTGATGCCGTTCGGGGTTTCTAATGCGCCAGGTGTGTTTATGGAGTATATGAATCGTATTTTCCATGAGCATTTGGATCGATTTGTTGTTGTGTTTATTGAGGACATCTTGATTTATTCTAAGTCCCGGGAAGAGCATGCGGAGCATTTGCGTGTTGTGTTGCAAATTTTGAAGGAAAGGAAACTTTTTGCCAAGTTGTCCAAGTGTGAGTTCTGGTTGTCAGAAGTGAGTTTTCTTGGGCATGTGATTTCAGGTAATGGTATTGCTGTGGATCCATCTAAAGTAGATGCAGTTCTACAATGGAAGGCTCCTACATTTGTTACTGAAATTAGAAGCTTTTTGGGTTTAGCTGGATATTATCGAAGATTCATTGAAGGTTTTTCCAAGTTAGCACTTCCATTGACCCAATTGACTTGTAAAGGTAAAGCGTTCATTTGGGATATTCAGTGTGAGGAAGGTTTTAGTGAGCTGAAGAGAAGGTTGACTACAACTCCAATTTTGATCTTACCGAATCCTACTGAACCGTTTGTGGTGTATTGTGATGTGTCTTTGATTGGTTTGGGTGGTGTGTTGATGCAAGAAGGTAAGGTTGTGCCTTATGCTTCGAGGCAATTGAGGGTGCGTGAGAAAAATTACCCTACTCATGATTTGGAATTAGCGGCAGTGGTTTTTGTGTTGAAAATTTGGAGGCATTATCTCTATGGTGTAAGATTCGATGTCTTTAGTGATCATAAAAGTTTGAAATATTTGTTTGATCAGAAAGAATTGAATATGAGGCAACGGAGATGGCTGAAATTTTTGAAGGACTACGAATTTGGCTTGAATTACCATCTTGGTAAAGCTAATGTGGTAGCTGATGCGTTAAGCCGAAAATCTTTTCATATGTCCGCTTTGATGGTTAAAGAGTGGGAACTTTTGGAAGCATTAAGGGATTTGAGTTTGGTGTGTGAATTGATGTCTGGTAGCGTGAGGCTTGGTATGTTAAAGGTCTCTAATGATTTTCTGCTAACCGTTAGCGAGAAACAGAAATTGGATGTGAAATTTGTTGATTTGATGACGGTTGGATATCAAAGTGTGAATGGTGATTTTAAAGTGGATGATAAGGGTGTTTTGAGGTTTCATGGGAGAATTTGTATTCCCGATGATTCGGACTTGAAAAGGATGATTTTAGAGGAAGGACACCGGAGTAATTTGAGTATACATTCGGGAGCTAGTAAGATGTACCAAGATTTGAAGAGGATCTTTTGGTGGCCTGGATTGAAAAGAGATGTGGCTCAGTTTGTGTATTCGTGTTTGACATGTCAGAAGTTGAAAGTGGAACATCAGAAGCCTAGTGGTTTGTTGCAACCATTGGATATTCCCGAGTGGAAATGGGACAGTATTTCTATGGATTTTGTGACAGGGTTGCCGAACACACAGAGGGGACATAATGCCATTTGGGTGATTGTGGATAGGCTGACTAAATCAGCACATTTCATTCTGATTGACATCAGTTTTTCTTTGGAGAGGTTGGCTGAGATTTATATCAGTGTGATTGTGAAATTACATGGTGTTCCGTTGAGTATTGTTTCGGATCGAGATCTGAGGTTTACTTCCAGATTTTGGGAAAGTTTGCAAAAGGCGTTAGGTTCCAAGTTGAGGTTGAGTTCTGCTTATCATCCTCAGATGGATGGTCAGACCGAAAGAACTATTCAGTCGTTGGAATATTTGTTGCGGGCTTGTGTTCTTGAGCAAGGTGGTGCTTGGGATAGTTATCTTGCGTTGATGGAATTCACGTATAATAATAGTTTCCATTTGAGTATTGGAATGGCACCTTTTGAAGGGTTATATGGAAGGAGATGTCGAACACCTTTGTGTTGGCATGAATCTGGTGAGAGTTCGGTGGTTGGACTGGAGTTGGTACAACAGACTACGGACAAAGTGAAACTTATTCGTGAGAAAATGAAGGCTTATCAGAGTAGGCAAAAGAGTTATCATGATCGAAGGAGGAAAGATCTTGAGTTTCAAGAGGGCGATCATGTATTTTTGAGAGTTACACCGGTGACGGGTGTTGGTCGTGCATTGAAGTCGAAGAAGCTTACTTCTCGGTTTATTGGTCCTTACCAGATATCCGCGAGAGTGGGTGTTGTGGATTATCGGGTGGCGTTGCCGCCGAATCTTTCGAATTTGCATGATGTGTTCCATGTTTCACAGCTTCGGAAGTATGTTCCGGATCCGTCACATGTGATTCCGATGGATGAAGTAGAGGTAAGGGAGAACCTTACGGTTGAGGCATTACCGGTGAGGATTTTGGATCGCGAGTTGAAGCGGTTAAGAGGCAAGGATATTGCACTTATGAAAGTAGCGTGGGGAGGCGCTGCTGAGGGCAATTTGACTTGGGAGTTGGAGAGTCGGATGCGGGAGTCGTATCCGGAGTTGTTCGTCTCAGGTAATATTTTCGAGGACAAAAATCTCTAAGTGGGGGAGAGTTGTAATGCCCCAGTTTTGTTAGTTTTATTTAATCGAGTCGATTTAATTATTTTTATTATTATATTATTTTATTTTTTACTTTTATTTGTTAAAATATTATTTTTCATTGTGATTATGTTTTATCGCGTTTTGGGAGCGTTTGCGAGATATTTGAGTGTAGGGGTATTTTGGTCTTTTGTTTGGTTAGATATTATATTTTTCATACAATAGAAACATCGAGAGAAAAATAGAGAGAAAGAAAAAGAGAAGAAGGAAAAGGGAAAGAAAAGAGAAAGAAAGAAGAAAAGAGAGAAAAACTTGGAAAGGAAGAAAATCAATCAACCGACTTTTCAAACACGATTTAATCGGGTAAGGGTGCGAAGCTCAGTTATACTATGTTTGTGTATGATTATGTATGTGTTTGTGTGAATGTTTGTTGTGTTCCATAGCTTTTCAATTCTAGGTCAGAACGATAGAATCGATGCGTTCGCGGTTGAAATGTGATATAAATGTTGTAGAATACTTGTTACCATGATTGGGTTATGTTCTGATTGTTATATTTTGGTTTGGAGGTGTTTTGAGGGTTGAAATGTTGGTTGGGAGTGATCTATAGCGCTGCTGGGTTTTTCTGGTTTCGCAGGTTCGCACTATGAATGGCCAGCGAAGTGGAAAGCGAACGTTCGCGTGAGGTTCGTACTGCGAACGTTGTGTTGTTTTTCTTTCTGCCACGGTTCGCTGGGAGATTCGAACTGCGAAGGGGACAGCGAAGGTTCGTTGGGAGTTCGCACTGTGAACTTTAGGTTGTTTTTCTTTCTGCCATGGTTCGCTGGGTTATTCGCACTGCGAATGAGGAAAGCGAAGGACTCGCTAGGGGCTTCGCATTGCGAACATGACAGCTTTTCTAATTTGTTTTCTTTATAACTGTTGGGTCGTGAGTCGGTTTGAGGCGCGGTTTGATGCGTTGGAGAGCTAATGAAATGTTCTTTCTTATTAAAATGGTTTTGAGATTGTTAGCCAATTTAATTATGTTAGGAATTTGGAATAGTGTCGTTTTCCCGACTTTTACCGTCTTAATTGTGTGTAATTGATGTGTATCATGCAATGTGCTATTGATATATATGTCGTATGGTTTATGTGATTTTATATGATGTGAATGCATGTGATGACATGTTGTGATGATGATTTGTGACCTAAGGGCAAGTAAATGCAAGTTGTTGTGTTTGATTATATATGCATGATTATGGATGTGTATATGTGTGCATTTGAATGTCATGAGTCATTGTATGCCAAGCATCATGATATGCATTCTTGTGATGTCGTGTGCCCTAGTGGGTGTGAGCGACGAAACGATTCCAGAGGGAATCCGCTATAACATCGTGCGCCTTATACAAAGAGGACCTAAAGCGATGATTATAGATGATCGTGAGCCTTATACAAAGAGGACCTAAAGCGATCGGATTATGCGCCTTATACAAAGAGGACCTAAAGCAATCCATAAACGTCGTGCGCCTTATACCAAGAGGACCTAAAGTGACGAGGAACATTGTTTTCCCGACGGGGAGTTACACTAAGTAACAAGCTATGGTTCCAATAGTTCCTGAGTGAACTAGTGATGAGATGATGGATGGATGGTACCGCATTGTATTGCATAGAGTCTTTGTGTCGGTCTCTGTGAATTTACATAAATCATGAATGGATTGATTTTGTGTGGAATTGTGAATGTAATTGATGAGTTGAGATATATTTATATGTTGGTGATAAATGCATTGTGCATGGTTGATATACCCTGGTGATGAATATATGAGATATGCATTGTGTTGTTTTGTATTTAATCTAAGGTGGAATTGTGGTGAGAACGATTTGTATGTGTATTTTGTGGTATTATATAATTGTATGTGTAACAACCCCTTCTACACCCCCAGGATATTAAAGCGATAATAATTAATCAGAGTATAATTAACAATTCCCGGCATAGACGAGAGCGTCACATCAAAAGGAATTAAAATCATGCAATAACCTGCTCATATAGATATGCAACAATTCAGGTAGCACATAACAAAGGAACTTAGTTCCTAACACCCACAATTCAGATACAGAATAAAAGCGGAAAATCTGTAACTGAAACTCATATATATACATCATAAAAAGTTTGTCTGTCATATACATATTCATACATGTACAATCCAAAATACGTGTATACATAATACAAATAATCACATAACGATCTCCCCGACTACCCGGTGCTACATATTAGAGCCGACCGACAAAAGACTGAAGACCTAAGCTTCACAAAAAGACCTCCAGCATCTAATCTGCAATGCCTCATAGAGCATTTAAAAACAGCAGAAGGGTGAGAAACACAATCATAATATAATTGCATACAATTATATAATAACACAAAAATACTCATATAAAATATTCTCACCACAACTTATACCAGAATTCAAACACAAAACAACACAATGTATATTTCATATATCCATCACCAAGGCATACAAATCATGCTCAAAGCAATTAACACACATATAGATGAACATATCAAGTCATCAATCTCATTCACAATTCCACACACAATCAATTCATTCATGATTTATGCAAATGCACAGAGACCGACACAACGACTCTATGCAATGCAATGCGGTACCATCCATCCATATCTCAACACGAGTTCACTCAGGAACTATTGGAACCATCGCTTGTTACTTAGCGTAACTCCCCGTCGGGAAAACGATGTTCCCCGTCGCTTTCGGTCCTATTTGTATAAGGCTCACGATGTTTATGGATCGCTTTCGGTCCTCTTTGTATAAGGCTCACAATCCGATCGCTTTCGGTCCTCTTTGTATAAGGTTCACGATCGTCTATAATCATCGCTTTCAGTCCTCTTTGTATAAGGCTCACGATGTTATAGCGGATTCCCTCTGGAATCGATTCGTCGCTCACACCCACTAGGGCACACGACATCACAAGAATGCATATCATGATACTTGGCATACAATGACTCATGACATTCAAATGCACACATATATGCAACCATCTCAATCAACAATAATCATGCTTTACCATCAAGCCCAAAACAATGCATTTACATCATACAACAGCACACAAGTCATACCATATCTATCAAAGGCATATTGCATGATAACCCATCAAATACACACAATTAAAATGGTACAAGTTGACAAAATGACACCTTTCCAAATTCCCGACCTAATTTAATCGGCCAACAATCTCAAAACCATATTAATAAGAAAGAACATGTCAAAAGCTTTCCAACGCACCAAACCGTGCCTCAAACCGACTTACGAATCAAAAGTTATAAAGAAAACAAATTGGGAAAAGCTGTCATGTTCGCAATGCGAAGCTCCTAGTAAGTCCTTCACTTCTTCATTCGCAGTGCGAATGTCTCAGCGAACCAATTCAGAAAGGAAAATATCCTAAAAAATTCCTAAAGTTGGCAGTGCAAACTCCCAGCGAATGCTCGCTTTCCCCTTCGCAGTGCGAGTCTCCCAGCGAACAGTGGCAGAAAGAAAACAACACAAAACAACACAAAGTTCACAGTGTGAACCTCACGCGAACGTTCGCCCTCACCTTCGCAGTGCGAATAGCCAGCGAATGCTCACTTTCCCCTTCGCTAGGGGATTCGCAGTGCGAACCTGCGAATTCAGGAAAACCCAGCAGCGCTGTTACACAACCCAAAACCATATTTTCCCCACCAAAACACTTCCAAACCAATACATAACAATCAGAACATAATCTAATAATGGTAACTAGTATTCTACAACATTTACACCGATTTTCAACCGCGAAAACATCGATTTCTCTCTTCCGACCTAGAATCGAAAAGCTATGAAACACAACAAACAATCCAATACATACATACATAATCATACACAAGCATAGTATAATCGAGTTTCGCACCCTTACCCGATTTAATCGTGTTTAGAAAAGTCGGTTGATTGATTCCTAGATTTTCCAAGTTTTCTCTCTTTTCTTCTCTTCTTTTCCTTCTTCCTCTTTTTCTTCTTCTCTTTTTCTTTCCTTTCTATTTTTCTCTCTTTCTATTTCTATTTATGTTTTCTAACTTAAGAAAATAAATGAAATGACCAAAATACCCTTACACTTAAATATCTCGCAAACGCTCCCAAAACGCGATAAAATATAATCACGATGAAAAATAATATATTTACCAAATAAAAGTCAAAAATAAAATAATATAATAATAAAATAATCAAAACGACTCAATTAAATAAAACTAACTAAAACTGGGGCGTTACAACTCTCCCCCACTTAGAAATTTTCGTCCTCGAAAATATTACCTGAGACGAACAACTCTGGATACGACTCCCGCATCCGACTCTTCAACTCCCAAGTCAAATTGCCCTCAGCAGCGCCTCCCCACGCCACTTTCACAAGTGCAATATCCTTGCCCCTTAACCGCTTCAACTCGCGATCCAAAATCCTAACTGGTAACGCCTCAACCGTAAGGTTCTCCCTTACCTCAACCTCATCCACCGGAATCACATGCGACGGATCCGGAACATACTTCCGAAGCTGTGAAACATGAAACACATCATGCAAATTCGAAAGACTAGGCGGCAACGCCACCCTATAAGCCACAACACCTACTATCGCGGATATCTGGTAAGGACCAATAAATCGAGAAGTAAGCTTCTTCGACTTCAACGCACGACCAACGCCCGTTACCGGTGTAACTCTCAAAAATACATGATCGCCCTCTTAAAACTCAAGATCTTTCCTCCTTCGATCATGATAACTCTTTTGCCTACTCTGAGAAGCCTTCATTTTCTCACGAATGAGTTTCACCTTGTCCGTAGTCTGTTGCACTAACTCCGGTCCAACCACCGCACTCTCACCAGACTCGTACCAACACAACGGTGTTCGACATTTTCTTCTATACAACGCTTCAAAAGGTGCCATTCTAATACTCGAATGGAAACTGTTATTATACGTGAATTCCACCAACGCAAGATAACTATCCCAAGCACCACCTTGCTCAAGAACACATGCTCTCAACAAATCTTCCAACGACTGAATCGTTCTCTCAGTCTGTTTATTTGTTTGAGGATGATAAGCAAAACTCAACCTCAACTTAGATCCTAAAGCCTTTTGCAAACTTTCCCAAAATCTGGAAGTAAACCTCGAATCTCGATCTTAAACAATGCTCAACGGAACCCCATGCAATTTCACAATCACACTGATATAAATCTCTGCCAACCTCTCCAAAGAAAAACTGATGTCATTCGGAATGAAATGCGCCGATTTAGTCAGCCTATCCACAACCACCCAAATCGCATTATGTCCCCGCTGAGTGTTCGACAACCCTGTCACAAAATACATAGAAATGCTATCCCATTTCCACTCAGGAATATCCAACGGTTGCAACAAACCACTAGGCTTCAGATGTTCTACCTTTGACTTCTGACACGTCAAACATGAATACACAAACTGAGCCACATCTCTCTTTTCAATCCAGACCACCAAAAGATCTTCTTCAGATCCTGATACATCTTATTAGCTCCCGGATGTATACTCAAATTAATCCGGTGTCCTTCCTCCAAAATCATCCTTTTCAACTCCGAATCATCAGGAATACAAATTCTACCTCGGAACCTCAAAACACCTTTATCATCCACTTTAAAGTCACCATTCACACTTTGATCACCAACCGTCATCAAATCAACAAATTTCACATCCAATTTCTGTTTCTCGCTAACGGTCAACAGAAAATCATTAGTAACCTTCAACATTCCAAGCCTCACGCTATCCGACGTCAATTCACATACCAAACTCAAATCCCTAAACGCTTCCAAAAGTTCCCACTCCTTAACCATCAAAGCAGACATATGCAACGATTTCCGACTCAACGCATCGGCTACCATATTAGCTTTACCAGGATGGTAATTCAAGCCAAAATCGTAGTCCTTCAAAAATTCCAACCATCTACGTTGCCTCATATTCAACTCTTTCTGATCAAACAAGTATTTTAAACTCTTATGATCACTAAAGACTTCGAATCTTGCACCATAGAGATAATGCCTCCAAATTTTCAACACAAAAACCACGACCGCTAATTCCAGATCATGAGTAGGATAATTTTTCTCATGCACCCTCAATTGCCTCAAAGCATAAGCTACAACCTTACCTTCTTGCATCAACACTCCACCTAGCCCAATCGAAGACGCATCACAATACACCACAAACGGTTCAGTAGGATTCAGTAAGATGAAAATCGGAGCTGTCGTCAATCTTCTCTTCAGCTCACTAAAACTTTCCTCACACCGAATATCCCAAATGAACGTTTGACCTTTACAAGTCAACTGGGTCAAAGGAAGTGCTAACTTAGAAAAACCTTCAATGAACCTTCGATAATATTCGGCTAAACCCAAAAAGCTTCTAATTTCAGTAACAGATCTCGGAGCCTCCCATTGTAGAACTGCATCTACTTTAGATGGATCCACAATAATACCGTTACCTGAAATCACATGACCAAGAAAACTCACTTCCGACAGCCAGAATTCATACTTGGACAACTTGGCAAAAAGTTTTCTTTCCTTCAAAACCTGCAACACAATGCACAAATGCTCCGCATGTTCCTCCCGGGACTTAGAATAAATCAAGATATCATCAATAAACACAACAACAAAACGATCCAAATGCTCGTGGAAAATATGATTCATATACTCCATAAACACACCTGGCGCATTAGAAACCCCGAACGACATCACAGAATATTCATAATGACCATATCGTGTCCTAAAAGGCGTCTTCTGAATATCTTCCTCTTTCACCCTTATCTGATGATACCCCGACCTCAAATCAATCTTACTAAACACACAAGCACCTACCAACTGGTCCATCAGATCATCAATTCTCAGAAGAGGATACTTATTCTTAATCGTCACCTTATTCAACTGGCGATAATCAATACACAATCGCATACTTCCATCTTTCTTTTTCACCAATAAAACTGGAGCACCCCAAGGCGACACACTTGGCCTCACAAACCTCTTTTCCAATAATTCGTTCAATTGCTTCTTTAACTTAACCAACTCAGATGCTGACATTCGATATGGTGCCATCGACATAGGTCTAGTACCAGGAACTAGATCTATAGAAAACTCCACCTCTCTCTCTGGCGGCACATCTGAAATATCCTCTGGAAATACTTTCGGAAAATCACACACAACAGGAAACACATCAAGTGAAACTTGACTATCCACGGTCAACGATGCAAATAACCCAAACAATTGAGCTTCATCCACCAAAAGTTTCTTCAACTCTTTGGTAGATAAGAAACTCGATTCCTCGTCTTCTTCAAGAGAAGGAAATCTTACTAGCTTATGATAACAATCAATATGAACCCGATTGAACTACAACCAATTCATTCCCAGAACCACATCTAAACCCTCCAACGGCAAACACACCAAATCCATCTCAAAGTCTTTACCATAAATGGTCAAAGGACAACTTAAACAAACCAAAGAAGTAGTTACTGACCCCATTGCTGGAGTATCAATAACCATCTCACCACCCATCGAAGACAACACAAGATTCAAACGCTTCGCGCACTCAGACGAAATAAACGAATTAGTCGCTCCAGTATCAATAATAGAAACTAAAGGCATACTATTAATAAAATAAGTACCTCTGATCAGACGGTCTGCACTTGTAGTCTGAGTTCCTGCCAATGCAAAAACTTTCCCACCAGCCTGACCTTTCTTTGGTTTCGGACACTTCGTACTAATATGACCAGGTTCACCACAATTGAAACACTTCACCACATTCTTCCTTGTACAATCAGCTGCGACATGCCCTAAACCTCCGCAATTAGAACACTTCCTCAAATCCTTCCTACATTCGAACTGACGATGACCCACTTCACCACATCTATAACATCTCAAAGAATTAGACATACCTCCCCCACTTGGAATTCTCTCAAAATTACCCCTTTGCTTACCCTTATCAGCTGGTGACACATAAGGACCACTATGAAACGGCTGTTTCCCTTTCCTCTCGTTCACACTCTTATAGTGAGTAGAATGAGCCTTACTATCCTCCTCAAAAATCCTACAACAATCCACCAAGTCTGAAAACCTTTGAATTATCTGATAACCAATTGCTTGCTTTATCTCAGGACGCAATCCGTTCTCAAACTTCACACACTTGGAAAACTCCGCAGTCGCTTCAGCATAATATGGATAAAACTGTACAAGCTCCACAAACTTAGCAGTATAATCAACAACAGACATACTACCTTGTTTCAATTACAAGAACTCAATTTCCTTCTTTCCTCTTACATCTTTGGGAAAATACTTCCTCAGAAACTCAACCCTAAACAAGGCCCAAATGACTTCTTCCTCCGCAGCTTCCAACACATGACGAGTACTAACCCACCAATCATCGACCTCTTCCAGAAACATGTGAGTACCCAGTCTCACCTTCTGATCCTCAGCACAATCCATCACTCGGAAGATTCTTTCAATCTCCTTAAGCCAAATCTGAGCACCATCAGGATCATATCTTCCTTTGAAGATATGCGGTTTGTTCTTCCTGAAATCATCATTACCAGCAGGATTAGGTGCACCCTGCACAGCCCGAGCCATAGCAGCAACTATGGTTAAACAAACAGCTCACCCAACCACAAACACCGACAAGGACTGACACAAACTGACACGGGCTGGCTCTGATACCACTTAATGTAACACCCCCTTCTACACCCCCAGGCTATTAAAGCGATAACATTTAATCAGAGTATAATTAACAATTCACGGCATAGACGAGAGCGTCACATCAAAAGGAATTAAAATCACGCAATAACCTGCTCATATAGATATGCAATAATTCAGATAGCACATAACAAAGGAACTTAGTTCCTAACACCCACAATTCAGATACAGAATAAAAGCGGAAAATCTGTAACTGAAACTCATATATATACAGCATAAAAAGTTTGTCTGTCATATACATATTCATACATGTACAATCCAAAATACGTGTATACATAATACAAATAATCACATAACGATCTCCCCGACTACCCGGTGCTACATATCAGAGCCGACCGACAAAAGAATGAAGACCTAAGCTTCACAAAAAGACCTTCAGCATCTAATCTGCAATGCCTCATAAAGCATTTAAAAACAGCAGAAGGGTGAGAAACACAATCATAATATAATTGCATACAATTATATAATAACACGAAAATACACATATAAAATATTCTCACCACAACTTATACCAGAATTCAAACACAAAACAACACAATGTATATTTCATATATCCATCACCAAGGCATACAAATCATGCTCAAAGCAATTAACACACATATAGATGAACATATCAAGTCATCAATCTCATTCACAATTCCACACACAATCAATTCATTCATGATTTATGCAAATGCACAGAGACCGACACAACGACTCTATGCAATGCAATGCGGTACCATCCATCCATCATCTCAACACTAGTTCACTCAGGAACTATTGGAACCATCGCTTGTTACTTAACGTAACTCCCCGTCGGGAAAACGATGTTCCTCATCGCTTTCGGTCCTCTTTGTATAAGGCTCACGACATTTATGGACCGCTTTCGGTCCTCTTTATATAAGGTTCACGATCCGATCGCTTTCGGTCCTCTTTGTATAAGGTTCACGATCGTCTATAATCATCACTTTTAGTCCTCTTTGTATAAGGCTCACGATGTTATAGCAGATTCCCTCTGGAATCGAGTCGTCGCTCACACCCACTAGGGCACACGACATCACAAGAATGCATATCATGATGCTTGGCATACAATGACTCATGACATTCAAATGCACACATATATGAAACCATCTCAATCAACAATAATCATGCTTAACCATCAAGCCCAAAACAATGCATTTACATCATACAACAACACACAAGTCATACCATATCTATCAAAGGCATATTGCATGATAACCCATCAAATACACACAATTAAAACGGTACAAGTTAACAAAACGACACCTTTCTAAATTCCCGACCTAATTTAATCGGCCAACAATCTCAAAACCATATTAATAATAAAGAACATGTCAAAAGCTTTCCAACGCACCAAACCGCGCCTCAAACCGACTTACGAATCATAAGTTATAAAGAAAACAAATTGGGAAAAGCTGTCATGTTCGCAATGCGAAGCTCCTAGCGAGTCCTTCGCTTCTTCATTCGCAGTGCGAATGTCCCAGCGAACCAAGTCAGAAAGGAAAATAGCCTAAAAAATTCCTAAAGTTCGCAGTGCGAACTCCCAGCGAATGCTCGCTTTCCCCTTCGCAGTGCGAGTCTCCCAGCGAACAGTGGCAGAAAGAAAACAACACAAAACAACACAAAGTTCGCAATGCGAACCTCACGCGAACATTCGCCCTCACCTTCGCAGTGCGAATAGCCAGCAAATGCTCGCTTTCCCCTTCGCTAGGGGATTCGCAGTGCGAACCTATGAATTCAGCAAAACCCAGCAGCGTTGTTACACAACCCAAAACCCTATTTTCCCCACCAAAACACTTCCAAACCAACAGATAACAATCAGAACATAATCTAATCATGGTAACTAGTATTCTACAACATTTACACCGATTTTCAACCGCGAAAACATCGATTTCTCTCTTCCGACCTAGAATCAAAAAGCTATGAAACACAACAAACAATCCAATACACACATACATAATCATACACAAGCATAGTATAATCGAGTTTCGCACCCTTACCCGATTTAATCGTGTTTAGAAAAGTCGGTTGATCGATTCCTAGATTTTCCAAGTTTTCTCTCTTTTCTTCTCTTCTTTTCCTTCTTCCTCTTTTTCTTCTTCTCTTTTTCTTTCCTTTCTATTTTTCTCTCTTTCTATTTCTATTTATGTTTTCTAACTTAAGAAAATAAATGAAATGACCAAAATACCCCTACACTCAAATATCTCGCAAACGCTCCCAAAACGCGATAAAATATAATCACGATGAAAAATAATATATTTACCAAATAAAAGTCAAAAATAAAATAAAATAATAATAAAATAATCAAAACGACTCAATTAAATAAAACTAACTAAAACTGGAGCGTTACAGTATGCAACTGTATTATGATTGTGTTTCTCACCCTTCTGCTGTTTTGAATGCTCTACGAGGCATTGCAGATTAGATGCTGGAGGTCTTTTTGTGAAGCTTAGGTCTTCATTCTTTTGTCGGTCGGCTCTGATATGTAGCACCGGGTAGTCGGGGTGATCGAGTGTGATTATTATGTATATGTATCTTTTGGATTGTACATGTATGATGTTGTATATGACAGACAAACTTTTATGATATATATATATATATATATATATATATATATATATATATATATATATATATATATATATATATATATATATATATGAGATTCAGTTGCAGATTTTCCGCTTTTATTCTGTATCTGAATTGTGGGTTATGGGAACTAAGTTCCTCTGTTAATTGCTACCTGATTGTTGCATATCTTTATGAGCAGTTTGTTGTATTTTGTTTCAAAAATGATGTGACGCCTCCGTCTATGCCGTGAATGTTTTATTATACTCTGATTAATTGTTATTGCTTTTAATTTAATTGGGGGTGTAGATTGGGGGTGTTACAACCGACACTCAGGGTGAAGAGTCGTAAGGAGCACCCTGGGTTTATTGTTCAAAATTTTTTTAGCAAAAATTTGTCAAAAGGGGGAGATTGAAAGTTCCTGTAGTTTGACAAAATTTTGCTAAAACAAATTGTTGATAAAAATGAAGAAATCTGGACATGAACAAAGATGTCGAAGAAGATGTTCTAACCTGAAGACACGACATCCTGAACTAACATACTGATTTAGAAGGTTTTAAATCTGTAACTAATCTGGCCCAAGATTTGATGCAAATTATAGGAGTAGATCAAGGATCAAAAATATGAAGTCTAAGATAACTGAAGCCTATATAAGCAGACTTAGACCTAGGGTGTGATATACCTTTTATAACCTAGTTCTCTTGTGTAAAAACAAGGGTTTAGGGTTTTGAGAGTCATTGGCTCTCTAGGTTTGTAAGTCTTATTTTGTATCGTTTGATGCACTGTGGTAGACATAGTGTCATACCCCAAATTTTGACCACTAAGATTTTCCATCATTGTGAAAATCATCATTACAATATGGAGGAACCATTATTTTTCATCAGTCTCCCCAAAGATGGGTGAGCATCCACTACAATCAAAATTAGGGTTTCAAGCCCTCTCAGAGCTTTAGACAAAGGATCAATCAAGAAATAACATGAGCTTTAACTTGTCTAACCTCTCAAACATCTACAAAGGATAAAAAAGGACTCCCACCCCAAGGATTAAGTACAAAGCTGCTCCCTTCTAGGTGGATCAAACCTCAAGATCGCCCGTGTCACCAAATTAGGGTTTTGGTCGACCAGGGCCTCCAAAGGGAAATTTTCCTCTGGGCATGAGCCAAGGATCCAAAACACAACCTAATATACTCCATGGAACCTCATGGACCCAACCATCAAGTCAATTTTGCCTCAGGGGATGCATACATAAAAAATCAGGAATTAGGGTTTCTTGACCTAATTCATCCCTCAATTGACTTTTAGGGCAAATCCTGAGCCAAGACCTTAAGAGAGGGTTTGAGGGTCTCTAACACACCATATTGATCCATTTGGAACAATGGATTAATCCAAGAAGTTTAAGCAACAACTCTCAATTTCATCTGCACCACAGTTAGGGTTTTAAGGGAAAAGTCAACTGTAACTTTGACATTTGACCAGGACATGCTCCCAAGCCCTAGGACATGAATCAATATACTCTATGACACCCATGGAACATGTCCATCAAGTTTGATTTAGGTCAAGGACATGATTTCCTGAAGAATGGCACAGTTTGGAATTCATCTGATAAAAAGTCAACTGTGCACAAAAGTCAACTTTGACTTTTTAAGATTTTTTACCAAAATGGATTTTTAACCCTAAAATGATGTTAATGTATGATTTGGATCATCATTCATCAAGAAAAATCAAGAAAAGTTGGATAACTTGTAAAAGGGGTAACCATAAAAACTTAGAAAATTTTCTAAGTTAAAAATAAAGTGACTAGGGTACCAACTTTGGAGGGTCATAACTCCTAAACCACAAATCCATTTTTCCCCATCCAAGGCTTGATTTGTAGATATCATTGCCCTCTACAAAAACTTCAACTAGACCTAACACTAATTCATTGTGGATTTTGAGCTATGAGTGAGCCAAAATGGCTGAAAACATGAAAGTACCGCTTTTCCAACACTTAGAAAAAAATTCTGTCCAAGACAGATATTGTTGGAAACACCAAAAATTGTGAGGTTTTTTCACACAGTTACAAGCTGAATCAGTTCCAAAGATAAACATCAATGTTGTTGCAAATGTTGCCAAGAATCCAAGCAACTCAATAGCATGAAACCAATCCACTTGTGCCAAGGATTATGGCTGCCACAACATGCCATGTTAAGGCTGCCATGAAAAATCAGTTTGGGAGTTTTTTGCCATCCATGATTTTTGAGTCAAAAATAGTGATCACTATGCCACATGCCTTCAATCTGATCATGAACCAACTGATCCAACTGATAGGGCTGAGTCAAAAAGCCAAGGAATCTTCCAACTTGAAATTCATCCACTTTGGCACATTTTTGCCTTGAATTCAAAGGGCATTAATGTGGAATAGTGCATTTTCAACAAAGTTACTCTACTCAGTCAAGTTCTCTGATTAAACAACAATAAAAACATCTGAAGAATGTGATTTTGGTCAAGGCATAGCCCTGATCTTGGGAATGGCTACTTTGCCTTGCTTGAGAAGAAATCCTCCAAGCCAATCCATGCAAATGTGATCTGATCCAACAGCCATTCACTATTCCTCCAAGACAAAAGTTGATCACCTATAAATAGAGGTTCCAATGGATCATTCAACTCACACCAAAGCCAGTTACAACACTGCTTTCTCTCATTCTTCCTTAAACCTCAAGTTTCTTGGTTTTTGAGTAACCACTATCGGGTTTTGAGTTGCAGCCTCAAGCAATCAATTCCAATTGCTCAAACACATCACATATGATGTATTTGAGGTGTCCAAACACTTAAACACTGACTGTAACACCTCAGGCTCAAAATCACCCTTCAACCAAGCCATTATGCCTCAATTATGCAGTTGGAGGTCTCCAGCTTGATCCAAAGAGTTTCAAAGTGTTCCAAAGCTTGCAACACACTCCATAACATCCATTGAAGCTGTAGGGATCATTAATTCACAACTGGAATAAAGTTTGTGCAGAGTTCCATTTCAACTTGCATCAAGGTAAGCCTCAAAACTCAAACTCCATGATCCATGCACATTTCCACGCATGATATTTTTGCCAATTGCTTGCCATCATATGTTGATTGTTTTCCCTCAGAAAATTTGATCATAACACTCATAATCATGCCTACTCGATTGCTTTTGCAAAATTAGGGTTCATACGGCCACAATGATATAGTTTGTTATACACTGAAAATGAATGAAATTGGGTATTGCCATCTTCTTCCTTGTGAAAAAACGCAAGAGTTTGGTGTTTGAATCATGTCAAATGGTTGAGAGATGAGTGAGATAGAGGGCTTCATGCACGAGCTTGAGGAAGAAGATGGCCATGGCACCATTTTCAGAAAATCCAACAAGTTCCCTATATATTTTTCCCTTGCCATGTTATATTTGAATTGGCATTGCGCCCCAACGGTTCATCAGCTGGTTTTGTGTGTATTGGCAAGCGAGAGGTCTGGGGTTCGAATCCCCCTCGCCCCAGACTTCTTTTTATCACTTGTTTATTTTGTTATTTTTTATATTATTATTTTTAATGATTTGAAAAATTAATAACTCCTTCAATTTTTATCATTTTTGATTGGTTCTTTTTGCAATAATTCACAAAAATGTTTAAATATTTTATTTTACCAAAAAATCCCAAAAATATTATTTATTCCATATATTTGATATTTTTGCAAAGAATTAATGTTTTATATGTTTTTTGCATTTAAAATATTTTTTCTCCCTTTGTTTTCTAACCCTAATTTGATTTCAATCATTTTGTAGGAAGAAAACTGATATTTTTGGAACATTGATCCAAGATCATAATTTGTTTTCACATATTTAACAAACATTGATCATTTTAATTGAATTTTTATTCAATTAAAAATACATTTTGAAAACAAATTAGGGTTTTGAATCAATTCAACCCTCATCAAACTTTTTCAAACACTCATGGGCCTCTATTAGAGTGTAAGACCCAACCCCCTTGTACAGAAAACTTTTTGGGCCTCATTCGTTGTATAAGTCCCTCTGTACATTTCCAAATAAACGGCGCGATCATCGCCTTTTTAAAATTAACCACCTGGGCCTCTCCTTGAGCTATAAGACCCATTCAAAACTTTTGGGCCTCTATTAGAGTGTAAGACCCAACCCCCTTTTAACCAAAAACATTTTGGGCCTCACTTATTGTATAAGTCCCTTTGCGTTAAAAGAAAACCTCGGCGCGATCGCCATTTTAAACATGAAAATTAACTGGGCCTACCCTCGTGTTTTAAGCCCCACTCTTTTTCTTTAAATTTTTTGGGCCTCTTGAGAGAGTGTAAGACCCATCCTTTGTACATAAAACCTTTTGGGCCTCACTGATAAAACCCTGGGCCTCTCCTTGAGTTGTAAGCCCCAAATCTTTCATTTACCGCGTTCATATACATATAACAGTATTGTGGGGCTGTTTCACTACAAGTCTTCTTTCATAAACTCATATCAACTGTGTAATAATAGTATAGATATTTCGAGTTTCCCCGGCAACTACGTCTAGAACCAGGTGACGCCGTTTCGTTTATTCGTAGAAATAGACAACTAGATCCCCAATAGGACCACCAGATACAGTCTTCTCTTCGGCTGTCCTCATTAGGAATTGTCAAGAAACTCTACTCCCAGAGATGAATGTATTCTCCGTGTATGGCATCTTTGAGTTTCTTCCAAATTCTCGAACTTTCCTGACTTGATCTATTCCTTGTGAATAGCTTGCCTTGAATTTTTCGGGGTTTGGGGACCCACGGGCTTCTTAAAAGCATCGGCCTCCTCTTGGGCATCGTACAAGGACCCACAGGCTTCCTAAAAGCAACCCCGCCTCCTCTTGGGCTTAGTACAAGGACCCTACGGCTTCTTAGAAGTATTCACAGCCTCCTCTTATGCTTCGTATAATGATCTCTTCCTCCGGGAATGATAGCCTCCTCTTGGGCTTAGTACAAGGACCTCTCGGCGTCTTAAAAGTTTCCAGCCTCCTCTTGGGCTTCGTACAAATTGTCCCGACGACCTCCTAGAGGTATAGGAATAGAACTTAATCATCTGCATAGAACAGTCTTTTCAAGTGTCTACTACTGTTTCTCAAAGCATAGTATAAAAGATAAAACTCTAGACGTGGACAGTCTAATCTCCTTGAGTCTCAAAGACATTCTCAAGCACCCCTTCAAGAATAGGAAGGAACCCCGTAGACTCGGACAGTCTCAATACCCTTTGGATTTCCCGCTTCCTTGAAGAACAGGAATAACCCGGATCCTTGAATCAAATCCTTGAGTACAGTGTTGCTCATATAAGAACTGATTTTCTCTTTAAAATCAGCATATTGGACCTGTCACTCAACTGAAACAGTCACCATAGCCTCCTCTTGGGCTTTGTAAAATGATTCTCCCTAGCAGAGTCAAACAACGTTTAGCCTCTCTCTCGGGCTTTGTACGAGACACATAAGAGACTCCCTCGTTGAGTCAATCACCCTTTCGCCTCCATCTCGGGCTTTATACGAGATACAAAAAGGTTCTTATTGAGCCAAACAAAATTTTAGCCTCCATCATGGGCTTCGTACGAGATACAAAGAACTCTCTTGTTGAGTCAAATAGCCTCCATCTCGGGCTTTATACGAGATACCAAAAGACTGCATCGTCGAGTCAAAACCTTTTAGCCTCTCTCTCAGGCTTTGTACGAGACACATATTAGCCTCCTCTTAGGCTTTGTATAAAAAAACCACTGGTTGATCCAATCAACCTTTTAGCATCAAAGCTGTGCCTCGTTCACAGTACACAAACATCAACAACTCTTTCCCCTTCATCTAATCGCTGTAAGCGGCAAGCCTCTGGATTATCTACATCCATGCCACTGTCCCTCTTTTAGCATGAGAAATCCCTAAGGAAAGATGGCATTGCTCTACACTGAGTTAAAGTCTTCTCCTTCAGGTTAGAAATCCCCTATAAAGGAAATTATGGCATTGCCAGATTCACAAATCCCGGTTAAAGTAATTCTCCTTTATAAACAGTTGTGACAGACAAACCCCTCTTTAGAGATGACAAATTCTCTCTAAAGTCAAAACCTTTTAGCTTCACATCTTGGGCTTTGAACAAGATACAAATAGACCCTTCAGCTTCACATCTTGGGCTTTGAACAAGATACAAACCACCTTTCGCTTCACGTCTTGGGCTTTGAACAAGACACCAAAACAACCATTTCCTCCCATAAAATAGGAGGAACTACGAACGCTCTGATTTCCCTGTTTCGGTCAACGGGAATACGTAGGCATAAGATTGAAAGAAAAATATTAGCGAGCATACTAAACAAAATCCCATACATCCTAATCTGAAGCAATATCCTAACAAAAAGAGAGAAAACCGTATTGGCGAAAATACAAATAACCAGTACAAAGGCCCCCCCCCCCCCCCACATTGATAGCATTCGTAACCTAACAGACCGCTATTTAAACTCAGTATGCAAAGCAGGGTTAATTGGAGACATCTATTTCCCTTCCTTCATCAGCTTTAATAGGATAAAAAATGAATCGACCTGTAGTAAACTCAACCGCAGAGAGCGACCGCGCTTAAGAACCGCGTCCAAAATCGCTCGCTACAGAAAAATGGCGCCCACCGTGGGGCCTGTCTCTGTTTTTTCCTTTTCCTTTTCATCTCTTGTAGGAATACCACAGATTGGGGCTTCCGCCGGGGAACCCATTTCTGTCAGGATCTTAGGATTCATAGCTTTAAAAGTCTAGGATGTTTAGGACAAATATATATACTGCTTTTCCTAATTGCTATACGTGTTTATTTTTCTGCTAATGGGAATGCGTGTGATGCCGCATGTGGAAAGATTGAGTATACACTTAAGATAAGTGATGGCGACGAGGTCGACCATTAACCTCAGTGGAGGCTGACCAATGCAACCCATTCTCTCACCTAGACAATGGGCCGATTGTGATGTCTGAGAAGCTGAGGAGCCAAACCCTTTTGTAGTGCGGAAACTATCAGGAATAGTTGTTACGGGATACTACCCTCATTTGAGGCTGGTGATCTATTCTCAGTGAATGGAACTTACTCTAAGATTGCTCTACAACTCGCTGGTGATCCGCTTGTTGTTTTACTTTCCTGGGAGGAGCTGATGATAATGAGTACAGGTACAAAAATCACCTTAGTATAAACCTTTAGGGATGGGTAGAGTCTGGACTTCATGACAACGACCCTTTGACCCCATGTTTTTTCTATGTTTTTGTGTGTTGCATTCATGCATTCATTTAAAAAACATTAAAACAAAAAAAAACTTCTCTTCTAGTCTCTCTGTTTTTCAAATTAAACTAAGACTGAGATTGCAAATGTCAGAGAAAAGGATTGCGCTAATGGATTTCGGTAGAAGGAAAACCCATAGGTATACCTTCAAGGTTCCAAAGCTAGAGGATTTGAGAAGGTTAGTGGGAATGATCACTAACCCTGAGGCTTTCAGAGTCAAGCACAGAGGTCTACTACCACTGTGAAGAGTCCATGTGATTGAGGGAATCATGGACGCACTCGTTCAATTCTATGATCCAGTTTATCACTGTTTCACATTCCCGGATTACCAGCTAGCACCAACGCTGGAGGAGTATTCTCATCTGATTGATCTACACATTACCGATCAAGCTCCATTTTCTGGACTGGAAGAAATTCCAAAGAATAAGACCATTGCAAGAGCAATTCATTTGGACGAGTCTGAGGTCAGGACTCACCTAACCACTAAGGATGGCATCCAAGGTTTTCCAGCCCAGTTCTTGACAAAGAAAGCCCTGTATTTTGCCAGTATAGGAAACGTGACTACTTTTGAAAGCGTCTTTGTCTTGCTCACCTACAGGTTATTTTTGTTTCCCAACATCAATAACTTCGTCGATATTAACTCCATTAAGGTTTTTATCATTGGAAACCCTGTGCCGACTTTGTTCGCAGATGCGTATCATTCTGTACACTTGGGAAATTTGTACAACGGAGGGGAGATCACAAACTGTGTACCTTTGCTTTACAAATGGTTTATCTCTCACTTGCCCAAGTCTGCTGCATTTTGGGATTGTAAGACTGCCCTACGTTGGTCGCAGAAGATCATGTCCCTCACCAACTCTGATATAGATTGGTGTAATAGGATCTGTGATGGAATCAAAATCATTGATCATTGTGGAAACTTCCCCAATGTACCCCTTATAGGAACTAAAGGAGGAATCAACTATCATCCGGTGTTGGTTCGCTGTCAGTTTGGATACCTGATGAGACACGTCCCACAGGGTGTTCATCTGGAAGGTCTTTTCTTCAAGGAAGGAGAAAATGACAGAGCACTAAAGATGGAAATGGTGCAGGCCTGGAAGCACGTTCATAAGAAAGAACGGGAGTCTCTAGGAAAACCGGACTGTGTCTCGGTGGAGCCCTATCTCCATTGGGTACAAACTAGAGCTCTCAAGCTAAAAATGCCTTATCCTCATTACGAAATTCTTCTGCCGAGGGAATCTGTCATGTACTTCATGACTGAAACTGAAAAGCTTCAGGTTACTCTCAACAAAGTTCAAAAGGAGAGAATGTCTTGGAAGAACAAGTACCGCACCCTCGACATAGAGTGCATCAAAATACAGCAATTACTGAAAGAGAAAGATGCTCTGATTGAAATTTTGGAGCAAAATGCTGTAGAGAATCAAGATAACCAAAGGAATTTTCTCACTCCTTTCACTTGGCAAAGGAATGACAACCCGACAACGGCCCAAGAGCCCCGGTCAAAGAAAAGGAAAGTACATGAGTCAGCACCCAATTTCTCTTCAGAGAGGACTCGGGACCCATTAGCTTAGGTTTCTGTTTCTGCACCTTGTAATCTACTATATTTCCATTTATGTAATCCTTTGAATTCAATAAAAAGGGGTTTCCCCACTGTTTGATATTTGCAATCTAATTGTCGAAGTTTATTTTGATTAAACCAAAAAACAATTAATATAATCATTGCATTCATCATTCTCACATCACATATTCTTCTTCCCTACGAATCTCACGTTTGTGTCTCGGTTCTAGAGTCAAACTGTCTCATTCGTATAATACTCGGGCCAATCGTCAGAAAAAGATGGATGATCTTGAGGAAGAAAACAGAGAGTTGAAGGAAGAGATCGACGCTCTGAGAGAGGATATGAGAAAGCTTCGTAACGACATGCAAGCCATGGCAGAAGCTCAGCTACAAAGAACTGCGATCTCAGAGATCACCTCAACGCCCATCGTGGAGAAGTATGATCCTAGGTATCAAATGCCAAAAGATCGTCCTTGGGGCATGCCTGTTAACTATATCCCGGAAGGATATGTTCCGCCAATCACTGAAGATCAGGGAATCACAACAGAAGCCGCTGGGCCTGAAGGTTTTAAACTTCAGGAAAGCGAAGATGCCAGGGGCATACTGAAGACTCCTGAAGGTTACAAACTTCGGGAGACGCCAAGAGTCACTACCGTAGCCACGGTACCACCCCCTGTGGTGCACACTGTCCCGGAAGGACAGATTCCGCCAATACCTGCTGGTAAAAAGGAAACTTTGTTTGACAGAATGGATGAATTCCAGGAATAATTCTTGGAAATACAGAAGGAGCTGCAAGCCATCTGCGGTCAGGATTTATTTGGAAAGGACGCCGCAGACCTTTGTCTGGTCCCCAATGTGAAAGTTCCGCACAAGTTCCAAGTGCCCGACTTTGAAAAGCACAAGGGTAACTCTTTCCCTCAGAGCCATCTGGTGATGTACGCTTGGCGGATGTCAGCTCAGACGGAGAATCAGGACCTACTGATTCACTACTTCCAAGATAGTTTAACCGGTACCGCACTCAAATGGTACATGGGTTTAAACCGTACTATGATCAGTACATTCAGAGATCTGGGTACTGCCTTCGTCCAACAATACAAATACAATTTGGACATGGCACCCGACAGAGATCAACTCAGATCAATGTCACAAAAGGACAAGGAAACCTTTAAGGAGTATGCTCAAAGGTGGCGTGAAATTGCCTCTCAAATTTGTCCGCCTCTTGAGGAAAAAGAGATGACAAAGATCTTCTTAAAGACCTTAAGCTCATTTTACTATGATCGAATGGTTGCCAGTGCACCCAGTGATTTCACTGAGATGGTGGGCATGGGCGTACGTCTTGAGGAAGCCGTCCGAGAAGGACGTTTGGTAAAAGACACTGGATCGACGAACGGTACTAAAAAATACGGTAGTGCTCTCCCTAAGAAAAAAGAGCAAGATATTGGGAATATCTCTCTCGGAAAGCAAAGGCGTCGATATCAACCAGTAACAGCTATGACTCCTGCTATCAACCCTGCGCCTGTTCCTAGGTATCAACCTCAGGTTGCGCAAAGCCAACCTGATCAACAAAGGACACAACAACCTCTTCAGTATGCTCGTCCTCCATATAACAACAACCGTACAACACGGCCACCAGGATTTGATCCTATACCCGTATCGTACGCCGAGCTATTTCTATTACTGCTAGCCAAGGGGCACATTCAGACTAAGTCCCCTCATACAGTACCGGAAAATCCGCCTTTTTGGTTAAAGGTGGATCAAACTTGCCCTTATCATCAAGGAGGACCAGGGCATAACATAGAGACTTGTCTCAATTTCAAGTCCGACGTGCAAAAGATTGTTAGGAGCGGGGTCTTATCCTTCAAGGATACAAATCCTAATGTTCTCACGAACCCGCTGCCTCAACACGAGAAGGCTGCAGTCAATTTGATAGAAGGAGAATCTAACAATGTCTATCAAATTCACGATGTACTCTTGTTAAAGACCAATCTGGTCAAGATGCATGGTAGACAGAGTGGATATGGCCATGTGCCACCTCATAGCTATCACCAGTGTGATGTCTGCTCTAAAGACAACCAGGGATGTTCTCTGGTGCAATCAGCTCTACAGGAACAAATGGATCTCAGATGGATCCAAGAGCACCGAGTTCGTGGAGTTAACATGGTTTACACGAATTCCAACGTCATTCAGAACCACGATATCCGTGCAATGAATGTCAATCTGGTGGCAATCCACTCAAGGCAAAGCCAGTATCATAATCTGCTGCGGCACGATTACAGTTCCTGTCTGACTTGCTCGGTAAACAAACAGGGAGGCTCTTTTGTACAAGAAGCCCTCCAGCGTCAGATGGATCTTGGATGGATCCAAGACTACCATGATAGGAATTCCTATCAAATCAACATGGTTCAAATCTTTGACATTCGTTTGATGAATACCAACCTGGTAGAGTTACATGCTGAACAGGTCTGACTCGGATTCCTGGTGTCACATAATTATCACAGCTGTAAAGCGGGTTGCGAAAACGATCGAGGTTGTACCCTTGTCCAGGAGGCACTTCAGCACTTGTTAAATCATTGGTGGATGCCAATTTATATGGATGAAGATACTCAGCAAATTAGTATTAGTAACAGAAATCCTACTCGGCGTCAGAGTCAGGATGTCTGATCAATGGAAGCTAACCTAGTGAGGTTACATTGTATTCAAAGTGGGCGTGGCCAGGTCCCACCACACAATTATGACCGTTGTAGCGTCTGTTCGGAAAGTAACCAAGGGTGCTACCTTGTGCGAGCAGCTCTTCAGGGTCAGGTGGATCAAGGAGAGATTCGTCCATATCCGGGTTCTGAACCCATCAACTGGACGCCGAACTACCTTGCCGATCAAGTTGAGGACGTTGTCACCATCTCTGGTCATCACAGGACCAGGGATGTTTTTGCCATCATCCCTCTACTTGACGAATCTAAGGTTCCCAACCGGGAACGGATCGAGATTACTTATGATGGTCAGAAAAATCAGAAGGTTCCCATAGTCATCTATCTGCCGGGACCATTACCGTATGAATCAACTAAGGCTATCCCTTACAAATACGGTGCAACAACCATTGAAAATGGAAAAGAAATTCCATTACCCTCCGTCGTGAATATTACAGACATCAGTCGAGTAACACGGAGTGGTAGAATCTTCAACCGAGGGGTTGGGGAACCTAACAAAGAAAAGGAACTTCAGACAGAAGCTCCCGATCCACCAGTCGGTCAATCCAGTAATCCCGACCTTTCAAAAAATGATGATGAGATGCTGAAGCTCATCCAAAGGAGTGAATACAACATTGTTGATCAACTGTTACAAACTCCTTCAAAGATCTCGGTATTATCACTGTTACTCAGTTCAGAAGCGCACAGGGAGACTCTACAGAAAGTTTTGGAGCAAGCCTTTGTGGAACAGGATGTAACAATCAGACAGTTCGATAGTATTGTCTCTAACATCACTTCTTGCAATAATTTGGGATTTAGTGATAAGGAATTACCCGAAGAGGGTCACCGTCATAACATGGCGCTCAACATTATAGTTAACTGCCAGGATGATGCTTTAGCCAACGTACTGGTAGACACAGGGTCAGCCCTGAATGTTATGCCGAAGTCTACTTTGATGCAATTATCATTCAAAGGCCCTCCGATGAGAATCAGTGAGGTCGTCGTCAAAGCATTCGACGGATCCAGAAAAGCAGTTATCGGCGAAGTTGATCTTCCCATAACTATTGGTCCTCACAGTTTCCAAGTCACTTTCTAGGTCATGGACATCCGGGCAACGTACAGTTATTTATTAGGAAGACCTTGGATACATCAGGCTGGAGCGGTCACCTCGACTCTCCACCAAAACTTAAAGTTCGTCAAGAACGATCAATTTGTCACGGTTTGTGGGGAACAAGCCTTGCTTGTGAGTAACTTGTCATCATCTACTGGTATAGAACCCGAGGAGGTTATTGGAACTCAGTTCCAAGCACTGTCGGTAAGCAAGGACAATCAGTTCAAAGAAGGAACTTCTATTTCTTCATACAATGATGCTATCAAAGCGGTCGAGAGTACCAATACAACCGGATGGGGACAGCTTGTCATTCCTATTGACAATAAAACAAAGAAGGGTCTTGGTTTTTCTGTAACCTGTACCCGGACAGCTGCCAACGATGAAAGTCTTCATCCCCTTCAAAACTTCTTCCAAAGTGGAGGTTTTTTCCACCCAGTGTCTCAAGCAGTACATGCTATTAATGAGGAAGATCCCTCTGACACAGATGAAAAATGGAAATCCTATCTTAACGAGGACGGTTATATGTCTCAGGAAGAGGTGCCTATACCATTTTGCTATCCCGCACAGAGTCCGAGATTTATACCAAGGTCAGACGTCAAAATGATATATGGAGATTGTGATCCAGAAGGATGTCGTGCTCCGCCAAATTCATTAGAGGAAGACACTCTGATAAAAGACAACTTTGACCACAATTACTATGGCCCGATGGATGGCCTGCCAATGTGGCAGCCTTACCCAGGAAACTTGGGGCAAGAGAGTCAGCCGAATAATGAAAATCAGCCCACCGTCATTGAACAGAATACCTGTGTCCCCACCATGTCATGGGATCAACACTCAGGTCATTCAGAAACTACTCAACATAAAGATGAATTTGCAACGTTTGTAGGACTTGAATTCATCAACTATGCTTTTCCCGAGGTCAACGTCATCGAGAGAGATGACTCCTCCAGTTCCAAAGAAGTTTGGGACACCTTGGGACAACCAAGTGGAAAATACGACTATATTGTCAAGTACACCGCTCCCGAAAGCTCTCATATCAGGCTCGAAGACATCCAGCCAACTGGATGGGGAGATACAACTGAGAGCACAAATACTCTGCAGAATGCAACAGAGGAATTCTCCTACGACAACTCTGCCTGGGAGACAGATTCCAATGATCCTGCTCCACCAGAAATCAGCGTTATTTCTGAAGACAAATCAAGGAAGGTACCAGACTTTGTGATTCACCGAGGAGTTCGCAGCCAATGGGTTGCCTTCGAGGTTCCGAAGGTCGTTCATCAGTCAAAGTAATTGCCATCTTTTAACCTTTCACCCTGCCCAGGTGAAACAGATGTTTTGATAGGGCTTGCTTTCTGTAAATTTTCCCTCTCCGCTTTGCCCGAAGCGACAGAGTTTTGTTTTATAGGGCTGTAGTTTCAAGATTCGACTTGTTCATTAATAAAATAACGTCGTTCTGTAATTTCTGTATTAATTGTTGTTTTCTCTTTTTGCTTTTTCAGAAAATGGTAATCCTAAAAAAACAATTCAATAATAAAAACAAGCAGTAATAAAAATAAAGCACTGCACACACTTGCATTTTCTCTATCTCTTCTAAACACGAATCATCACGTCATGCAGATTTCTTGTTTTAAACACCGTTAAAGCATACGATCTGATGCCTTCTCCCAACTTTGAGTTCCCGGTATTCGAGGCTGAAGAAGAAGTTGACAACAAAATTCCAGAAGATATCTCCCGACTACTCAGACAAGAGGAAAGGTCCATTGAACCTCACAAAGAGCCATTGGAAACGGTAAACTTGGGTTCAGAGCAAGAGAGAAAAGAAATCAGGATTGGGGCACTGCTCGGTCCAACTGCCAGAGAGGGTTTGATAAAGCTCCTCAGAGAATTTCCTGATGTATTCGCTTGGTCCTATCAGGATATGCCAGGGTTGGATACCAGCATCGTGGAACATCACTTACCATTGAGATTGGAATGTCCGCCAGTAAAACAAAGGTTGAGACGTACTCACCCGGACATGGCCATCAAAATCAAAGAGGAGGTACAGAAACAGATTGACGCAGGTTTCCTAGCCACATCAGAGTATCCTCAATGGTTAGCCAACATCGTACCCGTTCCCAAAAAGGACGGAAAGGTCAGAATGTGTGTCGATTACAGGGATCTGAACAAGGCTAGTCCAAAGGACGACTTTTCTTTACCACACATTGACATGCTGGTAGACAGTACAACAAAGTTCAAAGTATTCTCCTTCATGGATGGATTCTTGGGCTATAACCAGATCAAAATGGCGCCGAAAGACATGGAGAAAACTTTGTTCATCACCCCATGGGGCACCTTTTGTTACAGGGTAATGCCGTTCAGTTTGAAGAATGCCGGGGAAACCTATCAAAGGGCCATGACAACTCTTTTTCATGACATGATACACAAAGAGATAGAGGTATATGTCGATGACATGATTGCAAAATCTAAGATAGAAGAGGAGCATGTGACCCACCTGTCAAAGCTATTCGAGCGTTTGAGAAAGTACAAACTCTGCTTGAATCCCAACAAGTGCACCTTCGGTGTCTGTTTAGGGAAACTACTAGGGTTCATCGTCAACTAGAAAGGAATTGAGGTTGATCCTGACAAGGTCAAGGCCATTCAAGAAATGCCTTCTCTGAAAACTGAAAAACAAGTCAGAGGATTCCTGGGACGTTTGAACTACATCTCCAGATTCATATTCCTCATGACCGCGACATGCGCGCCAATCTTCAAACTGCTCAAGAAGATACAATCATTTCTCACGGATTCTCGGAGCAAATGTACTCCGAATTATGATGGCCCCTACGTGGTCAAGAAAGCTTTCTCAGGCGGCGCCTTGAGACTTGCAACCTTGGACGGAGAAGAATTTTCCTGCCCCACAAATGTTGATGTAGTCAAGAAATACTTCGCCTAAACTAAAAAAAAAAAAATGTCTCGGTGGATTGAAAACCCGAAAGTGCGGTCCAGGGAAAAGTTAGAGACAAACTAAAAAAAAATCATCCCGGTGGATTGGAAACATAGTACAATCCAGGCAAAAATTAGGGATAATGGCAAGTAACTATGTTCAACAGAGGCGAATCCCTCAACAGCAGCAGTTACATTATCGGAGGAAAACTCAAGTCAAGGTCATCTTCGACAGAAGCTCAGGATGCCCAGAATTCAACGTTGGTAGAAGGACAGTGGTCGTTATGTTTCAGCGTAGCCCTTTTCCCTGTAAATTACCATTTTCTAACTTTGTAAATACTCTTTGGAATCACGCGTTTGGCTGATCTCCATCTTATCAATAAAATTTGAGCCCTTGAGCTTTTGTTTGTAATTCTTATTTGTTTTAGCTTTACAGAACGACGTTGTTAACACGATCGATGATTCTTGAAATAAAACAAAAAAGAATTTACTTGTTAAAACTTTTTCTGCTTTTAAAATAAAGTCGGTAATTTCTTTTGACTGTTGAACATCAAAGGAACATCAACCGCTTCTCCAGAAGTAAGCGAACTTCAAAGTGCAGAATCAAAGTACTCCTTCTAACCAAGTACGCCTGAATGAAGGTATTAACTGCGTCAGAGAACTTGTTTCGTCTGATATGTCACGAAAGAGTTCTTCTCTCCTAAGCCTGACCAACATAGCTCCCAACAGGGACTATCTCTCCTAAGAAAGGCAGAATTGCTATCTTGAACCAGCGGTACTTCTTCGCCCCGTAGTGGCCGAGTATCCAGTCGTGTTCATCTTTTAGTTTGTATGTCGCGTCAGTTTTGTCAGCATAAACATACATACATCATGCATTATTGATTTACATTTACATTTCATATTGCATCACTATCACTCTAGTCGGTCTTGTCCCCTAGTGATAGGAGTCATCTCAATCGAGTTCCCAGTTCTTTCCTCGTCAGGAAATACTGTGTCTGAACGATCTCGCTCCTTCAGTTTACTTCTGGATTGAAGTTGGCTCCTCGACAACTTTGATAACTTGAACCTCTGAAAAACCGGAGGAACTTTCAGTCAGCATCACTCTTCGCCATTGAAGATGATATCCTTTCTTTCCCGGATTAAGGAAAATCCACAGAGAATGCCTCGTAATCAGAGATTCGGTAGCACGCCAGTTTCGCTCCGAAAAGACCGCTGATGAAAAGGTCATCGGCACCTCAAAATAGGACCCCATCATATGGCATTTCTCCGGGAAGATCCCGAGAAAAGTATGATGTAAGATCCTAAGCGACAGCAGTCTCCCAAGAGAACTACTTTCCCCCAGTAGAAACAAATGGCGTCTCCAACAGTGAAGTTTGTGCAACTCTACAACTTAGACGATTCGGTTCCCCAGCGAGTCTGACATCAAAACTTTTTCCACTCAAATGGCATCTCCCCAGGAAAATTCGGCGAGAAGTTTGAAGGAAAGCCGCTACGAATAACGTCCCTTGTCAATAAAGTTTATTGACAAAAGAAACTAAGACCAGTTCCTTGGTTGGAAACCAGGATCGAGGGGAAGTTTACATCAGAAACTAAGACCAGTTCCTCGGTAGGAAACCAGGATCGAGGGGAAGTTTAAATCAGAAACTGAGACCAGTTCCTTGGCTGAAGACCAGGATCGAGGGGAAGTTTACCTTTTCTAAGCATCATTGCTTAGCTAAATAAGATGAATGCGTAACATACCATTCATAACCACCATCAAAATTTCGGGTATTCCGATATTTAATCCTCTTGCACCCCGAATGCCCGAATACCTTCGTCATTCACACCTTCAGGTCCAAGAAGATTAAATAGGGGCATCTGTCATATCCCAAATTTTGACCACTAAGATTTCCCATCATTGTGAAAATCATCATTACAATATGGAGGAACCATTATATTTCATCAGTCTCCCCAAAGATGAGTGAGCATCCACTACAATCAAAATTAGGGTTTCAAGCCCTCTCAGAGCTTTAGACAAAGGATCAATCAAGAAATGACATGAGCTTCAACTTGTCTAACCTCTCAAATATCTACAAAGGATCAAAAAGGACTCCCACCCCAAGGATTTAGTACAAAGCTGCTCCCTTCTAGGTGGATCAAGCCTCAAGATTGCCAATGTCACCAAATTAGGGTTTTGGTCGATCAGGGCCTCCAAAGGGAAATTTTCCTTTGGGCATGAGCCAAGGATCCAAAACACAACCTAATATACTCCATGGAACCCCATGGACCCAACCATCAAGTCAATTTTGCCTCAGGGGATGCATACATCAAAAATCAGGAATTAGGGTTTCCTGACCTACTTCACCCCTCAGTTGACTTTTAGGGAAAATCATGAGCCAAGACCTCAAGAGAGGGTTTGAGGGTCTCTAACACACCATATTGATCCATTTGGAACAATGGATTAATCCAAGAAGTTTGAGCAACAAGTCTCAATTTCATCTGTACCACAGTTAGGGTTTTAAGGGAAAAGTCAACTGTAACTTTAACTTTTGACCAGGACATGCTCCCAAGCCCTAGGACATGAATCAATATACCCTATTACACCCATGTAACATGTCCATCAAGTTTGATTTAGGTCAAGGACATGATTTCCTGAAGAATGGCACAGTTTGGAATTCATCTGATAAAAAGTCAACTGTGCACAAAAGTCAACTTTGACTTTTTGAGATTTTTCACCAAAATGGATTTTTAACCCTAAAATGATGTTAATGTATGATTTGGATCATCATTCATCAAGAAAAATCAAGAAAAGTTGGATAACTTGTAAAAGGGGTAACCATAAAAACTCAGAAAATTTTCTAAGTTAAAAATAAAGTGACTAGGGTACCAACTTTGGAGGGTCATAACTCCTAAACCACAAAGACATTTTTCCCCATCCAAGGCTTGATTTGTAGATCTCATTGCCCTCTACAAAAACTTTAACTAGACCTAACACCAATTCATTGTGGATTTTGAGCTATGAGTGAGCCAAAATGGCTGAAAACATGAAAGTACCACTTTTCCAACACTTAGAAAAAAATTCTGTCCAAGACAGATTTTGTTGGAAACACCAAACTTGTGAGGTTTTTTTCACACAGTTACAAGTTGAATCAGTTCCAAAGATAAACATCAATGTTGTTGCAAATGTTGCCAAGAATCCAAGCAACTCAGTAGCATGAAACCAATCCACTTGTGCCAAGAATTATGGCTGCCACAACATGCCATGTCAAGGATGCCATGAAAAATCAGTTTGGGAGTTTTTTGCCATCCACGATTTCTGAGTCAAAAAGAGTGATCACTATGCCACATGCGTTCAATCTGATCATGAACCAACTGATCCAACTGATAGGGATGAGTCAAAAAGCCAAGGAATCTTCTAACTTGAAATTCATCCACTTTGGCACATTTTTGCCTTGAATTCAAAGGGCATTAATGTGGAATAGTGAATTTTCAACAAAGTCACTCTACTCAGTCAAGTTCTCTGATTAAACAACAATAAAAACATCTGAAGAATGTGATTTTGGTCAAGGCATAGCCCTGCTCTTGGGAATGGCTAGTTTGCCTTGCTTGAGAAGAAATCCTCCAAGCCAATCCATGCAAATGTGATCTGATCCAGCAGCCATTCACTATTCCTCCAAGACAAAAGTTGATCACCTATAAATAGAGGTTCCAATGGATCATTCAACTCACACCAAAGCCAGTTATAGCACTGCTTTCTCTCATTCTTCCTTAAACCTCAAGTTTCTTGGTTTTTGAGTAACCACTATCGGGTTTTGAGTTGCAGCCTCAAGTAATCAATTCCAATTGCTCAAACACATCACATATGATGTATTTGAGGTGTCCAAACACTTAAACACTGACTGTAACACCTCAGGCTCAAAATCACCCTTCAACCAAGCCATTATGCCTCAATTATGCAGTTGGAGGTCTCCAGCTTGATCCAAAGAGTTTCAAAGTGTTCCAAAGCTTCCAACACACTCCATAACATCCATTGAAGCTGTAGGGATCATTAATTCACAACTGGAATAAAGTTTGTGCAGAGTTCCATTTCAGCTTGCATCAAGGTAAGCCTCAAAACTCAAATTCCATGATCCATGCATATTTCCTCGCATGATATTTTTGCCAATTGCTTGCCATCATATGTTGATTGTTTTCCCTCAGAAAATTTGATCATAGCACTCATAATCATGCCTACTCGATTGCTTTTGCAAAATTAGGGTTCATACGGCCACAATGATATAATTTGTTATACACTGAAAATGAATGAAATTGGGTATTGCCATCTTCTTCCTTGTGAAAAAACGCATGAGTTTGGTGTTTGAATCATGTCAAATGGTTGATAGATGAGTGAGAAAGAGGGCTTCATGCACGAGCTTGAGGAAGAAGATGGCCATGGCGCCATTGTCAGAAAATCCAACAAGTTCCCTATATATTTTTCCCTTGCCATGTTATATTTGAATTGGCATTGCGCCCCAGCGGTTCATCAGCTGGTTTTGTGTGTATTGGCAAGCGAGAGGTCTGGGGTTCGAATCCCCCTCGCCCAGACTTCTTTTTATCACTTGTTTATTTTGTTATTTTTCATATTATTATTTTTAATGATTTGAAAAATTAATAACTCCTTCAATTTTTATCATTTTTGATTGGTTCTTTTTGCAATAATTCACAAAAATGTTTAAATATTTGATTTTACCAAAAACTCCCAAAAATATTATTTATTTCATATATTTGATGTTTTTGCAAAGAATTAATGTTTTATGTGTTTTTAGCATTTAAAATATTTTTTCTCCCTTTGTTTTCTAACCCTAATTTGATTTCAATCATTATGTAGGAAGAAACCTGATTTTTTTGGAACATTGATCCAAGATCATAATTTGTTTTCACATATTTAACAAACATTGTACAGAAAACTTTTAGGGTTTTGAATCAATTCAACCCTCATCAAACTTTTTCAAACACTCATGGGCCTCTATTAGAGTGTAAGACCCAACCCCCTTGTACAGAAAACTTTTTGGGCCTCATTCGTTGTATAAGTCCCTCTGTACATTTCCAAATAAACGGCGCAATCGTCGCCTTTTTAAAATTAACCACCTGGGCCTCTCCTTGAGCTATAAGACCCATTCAAAACTTTTGGGCCTCTATTAGAGTGTAAGACCCAACCCCCTTTTAACCAAAAACATTTTGGGCCTCACTTATTGTATAAGTCCCTTTCCGTTAAAAGAAAACCTCGGCGCGATTGCCATTTTAAACAGGAAAATCAACCGGGCCTACCCTCGTATTATAAGGCCCACTCTCTTTCTTTAAATTTTTTGGGCCTCTTGAGAGAGTGTAAGACCCATCCTTTGTACAGAAAACCTTTTGGGCCTTAGTCACTTGTATAAGTCCCTCTGTACAAAATTCAAACAGTGCGCTCACTGATAAAACCATGGGCCTCTCCTTGAGTTGTAAGCCCCAAATCTTTCTTTTTCAAAACACTTTCTCCTTTGATTTTGAATATACTATTGTTTTCAATCTTTCTTTGTTGAACAACTAACCAAACAGCATGGAAGCTCTACAATCGAGTAAGTGGTTATTGCTTTCATTTACCGCTTTCTTATACATATAACTGTATTGTGGGGCTGTTTCACTGTAATTCTTCTTTCTTAAACTCGTATCAACTGTGTAATAATAGTATAGATATTTCGAGTTTCCCCGGCAACTACGTCTAGAACTAGGTGACTCCGTTTTGTTTATTCGTAGAAATAGACAACTAGATCCCCAATAGGACCACCAGATACAGTCTTCTCTTTGGCTGTCCTCATTAGGAATTGTCAAGAAACTCTACTCCCAGAGCTGAATGTATTCTCCGTGAATGGCATCTTTGAGTTTCTTCCAAATTCTCGAACTTTCCTGACTTGATCTATTCCTTGTGAATAGCTTACCTTGAAAGCATCGGTCTCCTCTTGGCCATCGTACAAGGACCCACAGGCTTCCTAAAAGCAACCCCGCCTCCTCTTGGGCTTAGTACAAGGACCTCTCGGCTTCTTAAAAGTTTCCAGCCTCCTCTTGGGCTTCGTACAAATTGTCCCAACGACCTCCTAGAGGTGTAGGAATAGAACTTAATCATCTGTATAGAACAGTCTTTTCAAGAGTCTACTACTGTTTCTCAAAGCATAGTACAAAAGATAAAACTCCAGACGTGGACAGTCTAATCTCCTTAAGTCTCAAAGACATTCTCAAGCACCCCTTCAAGAATAGGAAGGAACCCCGTAGACTCGGACAGTCTCAATACCCTTTGGATTTCCCGCTTCCTTGAAGAACAGGAATAACCCAGATCCTTGAATCAAATCCTCGAGTACAGTGTTGCACATATAAGAACTGATTTTCCCTTTAAAATTAGCATACTGGACCTGTCACTCAACTGAAACAGTCACCACAGCCTCCTCTTGGGCTTTGTATAATGATTCTCCCCAGCGGAGTCAAACAACGTTTAGCCTCTCTCTCGGGCTTTGTACGAGACACATAAGAGACTCCCTCGTTGAGTCAATCACCCTTTCGCCTCCATCTCGGGCTTTATACGAGATACAAAAAGGTTCTTATTGAGCCAAACAAAATTTTAGCCTCCATCCCAGGCTTCGTACGAGATACAAAAAACTCTCTTGTTGAGTCAAATAGCCTCCATCTCGGGCTTTATACGAGATACCAAAAGACTCCATCGTCGAATCAAAACCTTTTAGCCTCTCTCTCGGGCTTTGTATGAGACACATATTAGCCTCCTCTTAGGCTTTGTATAAAAAAACCACTGGTTGATCCAATCAACCTTTTAGCATCAAAGTTGTGCCTCGTTCACAGTACACAAACATCAACAACTCTTTCCCCTTCATCTAATCGCTGTAAGCGGCAAGCCTCTGGATTATCTACATCCATGCCACTGTCCCTCTTTTAGCATGAGAAATCCCTAAGGAAAGATGGCATTACTCTACACTGAGTTAAAGTCTTCTCCTTCAGGTTGGAAATCCCCTATAAAGGAAATTATGGCATTGCCAGATTCACAAATCCCGGTTAAAGTAATTCTGCTTTATAAACAGTTGTGACAGACAAACCCCTATTTAGAGATGACAAATTCTCTCTAAAGTCAAACCCTTTTAGCTTCACATCTTGGGATTTGAACAAGATACAAATAGACCCTTCAGCTTCACATCTTGGGCTTTGAACAAGATACAAACCACCTTTCGCTTCACGTCTTGGGCTTTGAACAAGACACCAAAACAACCATTTCCTCCCATAGAATAGGAGGAACTACGAACGCTCTGATTTCCCTGTTTCGGTAAACGGGAATACGTAGACATAAGATTGAAAGAAAAATCTTAGCGAGCACACTAAACAAAATACCATACATCCTAATCTGAAGCAGTATCCTAACAAAAAGAGAGAAAACCGTATTGGCGAAAATACAAATAACCAGTACAAAGGCCCCCCACATTGATAGCATTCGTAACCTAACAGACCGCTGTTTAAACTCAGTATGCAAAGCAGGGTTAATTGGAGACATCTATTTCCCTTCCTTCATCAGCTTTAATAGGATAAAAAATGAATCGACCTGTAGTAAACTCAACTGCAGAGAGCGACCGCGCTTAAGAACCGCGTCCAAAATCGCTCGCTATACATAGGTATCACACAGATCCATAAGCCTTTAGGTATTGGATTGTGTATTGTTCTTGGATGAAGCTTTGAAGCAAATCCAAGTTAGCGTGTTGGTCAAGTATGCTTGACAGAATTCTGTATTGACATAGATGGTTTATATATCACAAATTGTGATTATGGGAAGTGAGTGGTGATTCTTATATCAAAGAGGGTGTTCTTTGATCAAGATTTCATTGGATAGTGATTAGGAGATAAAGTTGTAAAGGGGGAGTTTAACTTTATAATTTTACTACAGATAGTGGAGTCTTCTTCCTGGATTAGTATCTCCCATATGTAGGTGAATTGCACCGAACTGGGTTAACAATTGCTGTGTTCTTTTATCACTCTGCAGATTTACATATTCTGTTATTGTTCTTGATAAACATGTTGGAACATATGTCGTAACAACTGTGATTCGGCAGTTACTGATATTCAAGGTATCAGTCTGCTGTTCTGTTCTTGTTTAAATGATTATGCAGAACAATGTCTTGACATGTGTTAGGACATCTGCTATCTTCTATGCTAGAATTTCAATCCTGCACAATAATAGGAACAAAATACAAACTTTCCTAAAAATACTCAATGATCCTTTTTACGAAATTTAACAAAATCTGTCAGAACAAAAATTCCCACAATATACTCCTATGAACAACGCACATATGTGAATCAAAACACACTAAAAATCCCAAAATAGTCATGCTCTAACTTTCTGGTATAACATGTCCTGTCACATGTCAGAACATCATGCTTGACATGATTTCTAACTGTCATGGAAGAACATCTGGTGTAAAATCTTGCTATCATCATGTTGTTTTACCCAAATTTAACCAATCCATAAATTAGAGAACTTGCAAATAACTACACACAATCACTTGCAATGGAAAGAGTCCACAGTCTTACATTTAACAGGAAGTTCCAAGGCTTGTTTAGGATTTATACCATATAAAGAAAGCAATCCCGAATCCTTATAACCGTAGAAGCATTGAAGATCAACATTGGCAGTAAAAGAGCAATCCTGAATCCTTAAAATGAGTCTAATTCTCGATACTCACATGCGACACACATGCCTTTCGCTCGTCTCTTGTCATGTTAAAAATTGTCACACCATTAGCAAACATAGCATTAGCAACGACCAACAACATTCCCACAATCAAAAATTTCTTGATGCTTCCATCCTTTTGCTTAAACTTTCACTCTTATTTTCCACTATACTATTTTCATAAGAATGACAACTATATATATTAGATGTGAAAAAATTCAGTATTGTTGGCCAATGGTAATACTATAGGCCGGTCAATGCTCTCTATTCATGCGACTGAGCGTCTTTTAAGATTATATGTTTATGGGCATGACTATTATTGTCATGATGCACGTTTTTATAATTTATACATTTATCTGACCACATTGCCAGGATTCCTTGTATGCATCACTCATTCTACAATAGAGTAGGCAGTTCTATTTTTTTTCTTGTGCACAACATTTGTGTTCTATTAGTAGAAAATATTCAAAATTTATCTTAAAATTATTCCTGGGTTGCAGAACATGTATGCTTCCATGCATTCATCTGGACTGGGCCTGTCTTCTAGATATGCTAATGGGATGTACCCAAGCAACACAGTGTACAACCAATATGGAAACACATACAGAGCTAGGTCAATTTTGGATCTACTGCATAAGGATCCAGAGCAGGCTTTTTTCATAACAATTTTAAAGCCTCAAGTTATGGCAGAGGTTTTGACCATTTCAAATTTTGGTTTTACAAGCCCCACTTTTTGCCTCAATAATTTCTGTTAAAGGTCAATACTAGTGGACAGTTTGAGTCATCCAACCAAGCTGATTCAGTCGAGTATATGACATCATCCCTGGTTCTATTGCACAACCGATCAAATAGGATGATTAGACCGACTAAGGATTTGGCTCTAGATAAACCGGTCGAATTATCCGTTCCAAGTTTAATATCTCTGCTTTAATGTTTCCAGTATTATATTAGATCTTTCTCGGCAATCAACTGAAGTAATACCAATCATATGACACCTAAATCATCATTATATTTAATCCTCCACTAATTTGTCTAGAAATCCTCACCTTATAGATGTTAATGGACCCATCCCAAGCCCCTATTATCAGATGCAGCAAAGTTTCACTTCAACCTTCTCTTTCCGTTCATATAGGCTATAGCTATAATAATTACATCTCAAAAAAAATAAAATATGAAATGTAATTTGTTCTGGACTGGAGCAATGGCTGGACATGGCCCAATCCACATTTGCCCCAGAGCGGCCCAAATCGCCTAATTCCAACCCACAAGGGGCAAAAGTTACCTTTCTGCCCCTCCAACCGGGCAAGGAATGCATCGTTCCTCCCCAGAATTACTGCCCGTTACGCACGGCTCCATTGCTCCCCGAACAGTTAAGGGCAGGTGCCCGAAACCATGCTTGTGCCCAACATAACGACTAGTTTCGGGTACCCTGCCCGACATAACGGCTAGTTTGGGTAGTTACCTATTCTTTAGGAAAACAGTTATTTCGCCCCGAAAATAGGACCGTTGGCCACGCGCTGGGGGCTCTATATAAACCCTCTCGCTTGAGAGGGTCAGGATCCAATATTCACCCTACGAACTAATACTTTGTACTTGCCCCTTTTCTCTGACCCTTTCTTACTTGAGCGTCGGAGTGCCTTGCAGGTACACCCCCTTCCTCTCCATACGACCAGCATCCCAGACGTACTTGGTGGCCCACTTCTACAGGATCTGATCCAGCCTTCACGATAAGTGGCGCCGTCTATGGGAAACATTGTTCTCCCCATCTTTCTTTCCCCGGAAAACGAAGATCAAAACAATTCTCAAAGATCATCATCATCATGGCCTCTCAAGATCGCGCCAAGGATGCTCTCCAAACCACTATCTTCCCCGTCAATAAATCTGACGTTGATGGCCATTCATCTCTCCTCCGAGATGCCCGTTTTCTAAGGGACGGAGCCACTACTTCTCCTTCCCCTACCCCTGCTGATCGCAACAACGATCAGTCTTCACTTGATGTCCAGCCCGTTCCTGTTCCGTCCAACGCCGACCCGACCGTGGCAGCCCTCCTGGAGGCAATCAACAAAACCAACACCCTGATCCTGCAGCAGAATGAGAGGATCGGGGCGTTAGAAGAGTCAAACCCTCCAAGATCCCCTCCCCCGAGGAGGAACCAGAGAAGATCAAGGAGCCCGCAGCCCCGGAGAAATATCGACCGAAGACTTCGCCAAGAGTCTGACCCTCGCGCAGCCCGGAAGCGCGACCAGGTCTCCCTGCGTAACCAGCACTCTCCCGGCCACAAGAGGACACGAAGGAACGAGTAGTCTCCCTCGGCCAAGTCTAAAGGATGGGCACGATCACCTTCTCCTCGAAGGAACCGCTCACCTTCTCCTCGAAGGAACCGCTCACCTTCTCCCCGAAGGAATAGACGCCGCGAGCGTACTCTTCGGTCCCCGTCATTCACTAGTTCCAGCAGCGACGATGAACCTCGCGGTCCATTGTCCCAGGAAATCTTAGCTACCCGTCTCCCTAAAGGCCTGGAGAAGCCCCCATCACTGGGCACGTACGACGGGACCACTGACCCCGACGAGCACATAGAGATCATCGATGCACTATTGGACTACCGTGGCATACGGGGCGCCATAAAATGCCGACTCTTTCCGACCACGCTCCGAAAGGGAGCGATGACGTGGTACAAGAAGCTGGCCGAGGAGTCCATTACGTCATGGAGACAACTGGGCAGGATGTTCTCGCGGCATTTCACAGCATCTCGCCTTCACCCCAAGACTGAGGCCTCCCTTGGAGCCATAATCCAAGGAAAGGACGAACCTCTCCGCGCATATATCGAGAGGTTCAACAAAGAAGCAGTACAGGTCCCTACAACGGACGAAATGAAGAAGTTTCTACTCGAGCAAGGAATCCGCCCAGGCTCTGAGTTTTCTAAAGTCGTCGACCTCGCACCGCCGAGGAACTTAGACGCCCTCCTCCTCAAAGCCTAATCGCACATTCAGTACGAAGAGAAGGTTGCAGCCAGCAACGTCCGTCAGGAGAACGCTCGGGCCTCTAGAGGAGAGGAAGCCTCAACATCTCGTCGGGGCGAAAGGAGGTGCGATGACCGTCCCCGGGACTCCCGCGACAGCAAAGGACCCTCCGGGCAATTCCACAATTATACTCCCCTGACAGTCTCTAGGGAGAAGATACTGTTCGAATGTACCAATTCAGAATTCAAGCAGGCAGGGGTCCGCTTCCCCAAACAACTGCCGACCAGACCAAACGCGGACATATCGAAATACTGTCGTTTCCACAAGAGTCACGGCCACACTACTGAAGACTGCATCCATCTGAAGGATGTTATTAAGATAATGATCAGGGACGGCCACCTGAAATAGTTCGCGAAGAAAAAGGACACTCCTCGGCAGGACGCCCAGGAGTCCCAGAAGATAGAGGAGGAAGTACCCTCCTTGGAGGAAGCCAACATCCAGGTCGCTATGTCCGTATCACGACCAGAGGACTTCTACGTCCAGGACGGGCTCAGCGCCCCTGCTTATTTCACGGCCCACAGCCCGTGGGAGACATTTCCCTCCGCCATGGTCGTCTCTGGCGGGGGCTTCAACAAGTTTACGGTCGGCTCCGTGAAACGAAAATTCGAGCATCTGATCAACACGAGCTCCAATAGGGTAACCACGCTTGATCAAGCCCAGAAAGCATCGAGCAAGCCAGCTTTACCAAGCAGCTCCGAGGAACCCAAGCCTCTGCCCTAGGTCGACTCCATCGACCTCGACAGTCGCTTCCCCGAAGAAGACCAGCAGGAGGAACGAGCAGCTTCAGCCTGCCCGTCTGCCTCGTCCAGCAGCAGCTCCCATCCGATGCACCCAATTCCGGATGGTAACTTCGAGATCGTTCTGTTCGGCGACGACCCTCAGCGGGGAGTGAAAATTGGAGCAGACCTGCCCGACATAGCGAGGAAGCAGCTCAAAGCATGCCTCCGTGAGAATGCCCGACTTGGATCCGTCTGTCGCCTGCCACCAACTGAAAATTGACCCGGCCATCAAGGCTGTAGCACAACGTAGGAGAAAGCAGTCTCCGGAGAAAACAGAGGCTGCTGAAAAAGCTGTAAAGGACCTCCTCGAGGCCAAATTTATTTCGGAGGCCAAGTACAGCACTTGGCTGTCCAACGTTGTACTCGTTAAAAAATCTAATGGAAAATTGCGAATGTGCTTTGATTAATCCGGTCTCAATAAGGCATGCCCGAAAGATGCATATCCCCTCCCCAATATTGATAAACTTGTTGATAATCTGCCGGTTTTAAACTTTTATCATTCATGGACGCCTACTCGGGCTATAATCAAATTCCAATGGCAATGGCCGACAAAAAATACACGGCTTTCATGACCAAATCAGGCAACTATTACTTCAACGTAATGCCCCTCGTCCTGAAGAACGCCAGAGCAACCTACCAAAGAATGATGAACAAGGTCTTCCAGGGAGAAATAGGCGATATGCTCGAAGTCTACATGGAAGACATGATCATGAAATCCCACGAGGAAACCAATCATACTACCCATTTGAGAAAGGTCTTCGAACAGGCTAGGAAATACAAAATGCGGTTTAATCCGGAGAAGTGAACATTCGGTGTCCGAGCAGGAAAATTCCTCGACTTTTACTTAACGGAACGAGGAATCGAAGCCAATCCCGATAAATGCCGAGCATTCTCCGAGTTTCCTACGCCCAAGTCCAAGAAATCCATCCAGTCCCTCAACGGGATGCTCGCGTCACTATCTCGTTTCGTGGCCAAATCCGCACAACACGCCCTACCATTCTTCAAGCTTCTCCGCAAAGAGGCAGCATTCGAATGGACCGAGGAATGTGACAAGGCCTTTCTCCATCTGAAACGGTCACTATCAGAGCCATCAGTCCTCTCCCGGCCGGACAATGGCGAAACATTGTACTTGTACCTCGCCGTAGCAATCGAAGCGGTGAGCGCCACTCTCATCCGCCAGACATCTGACGGACAGAAGCCCATATACTTCACGAGAAAAGCGCTACAAGGACCAGAGTTAAGATACCAACAGATAGAGAAAATGGCTCTAGCCCTCATCAACGCAGCCAGAAGGTTAAGACACTACTTCCTGGCCCACACGATCGTGGTTCGAACAGATTAACCCATAAAGCAACTGCTTGGACGACCAGATATAGCTGGCTGAATGCTCAAATGGTCGTTAGAAATGTCAGAATTTGACATCCAATACGAAAGTAGGAAAGCCCTCAAGGCCCAAGCTCTGGCCGACTTCGTCGCGGAAATGACGTTCGCTGACTCCCCCGCGAGCGAAGCGCGCAAATGGACCATTTTTGTTGACGGTGCCTCAAGCTCGGCAGGGAGCAGCGTGGGCATCATACTGGAAAGCAATGAAGGAATCATAGTTGAAGTATCACTCACCCTGTCCTTCCTAACCTCCAATAACCAGGCTGAATACGAGGCCTTCCTCGCTGGGCTACGCCTGGCCGAGGACCTGGGCGCAGAAGAAGTCGTCATTTGTACAGATTCACAACTCGTGGCCCTCCAGGTCCGAGGAGAATATCATGCCAAAAATGACAACCTGACCGAATACCTAGCACTGGTCAAAAAGGAAATGACGAAGTTTACAGCGATGGAGATAAGACATGTTCCCCGCAAACATAATGTCTGGACAGACGTTCTGTCCAAACTGGCAAGCACAAAGAAGAAAGGCAGAAACAAGTCCGTCATACAGGAGGTACTTCCTCGACCCAGTATCGAGAAGGCCTCCCTGACCCTCGACGTACAAGTGATTTGCGACAACAACTGCTGGATGACCCTTGTATACAACTATCTCGCTAAAGACGAACTTCCGTCAGACCCAAAAGAGGCCAGCGTAGTCAGGCGAAGAGCTTGCTCCTACGTCCTGGTCGAAGATAAACTCTACAAGCGGGGATTCTCCACTCCGCTGCTCAAGTGTGTTAAGGAAGAAATGGTCGCGCACATCCTGTGCGAAATCCACGAGGGAATCAACGCCCAACATCTCGGTGGAAGGTCACTTTCCCGAAAGGCCCTCCGAGCAGGATACTACTAGCCAACCATGCAACACGACGCGAAAGAACATGTGAAGAAATACGATAAATGCCAATGGCACAGGGACATGCACATGGCCCCACCTAACGAGCTCAAGACTATGTCCTCCCCGTGGCCGTTTGCCTGGTGGGGCCTAGACATCCCAGGACCCTTCATGGTAGGATCGAATCAGAACAAATACCTAATAGTGGACGTAGACTACTTCACAAAATGGATATAAGCGGAGGCTCTAGCCAAGATAACTGCCCTCAACATCCTGGGTTTCTACAAACGAAACATCCTTGCACGTTTCGGCATCCCCCAAGCAATAGTAACGGACAATGGGACGCAATTCACGGACAGGAAGTTTCAAGACTTCATCGCCCAACTAGGCACGAAGCAGCACTTCACATTCGTTGAGCACCGTCAAACAAACGGGCAGGCTGAAGCAGCTAACCGAGTCATCCTTCGAGGCCTCAAATGAAGGCTAGACGAAATAAAGAAGGCGTGGGTCGAGGAACTGTACAACGTACTTTGGGCATACCGCACAACTCCACACTCTACAACCGGGGAAACACCTTTCCGTCTAGCATACGGAAATGAGGCTGTGATTCCTGTCAAAGTTCACGTACCCTCCAGGCGGACAGAGTCGCCCCTAGACAAGGAGATGAATGATGAATCGTTAAGAGAAGAGCTCGACCTTGTCGAGGAAATACAAACAGGGGAAGCCCTCCGCGAAGCCTCACTAAAACAAAAAATTACCATCAGGCACAACGCCAAGGTGATACGACAAGAATTCGACATGGGAAGCCTTGTTCTAAGAAGAAACCACAAAGACTCTCGTGAGGGCAAACTAGCCGCCAACTGGGAAGGACCCTATCGTGTCCGAGCAAAAACGGAAAATGGGGCCTATTACCTAGAACATCTCACCAGGGAAGAACTTGCTCGACCATGGAACGCCGAAAAGCTAAAACAATACTATAGCTAATTTCCGATTCGACCCGTCACGAAGACGGATATGCACGCTTAGGTACAAGCGTCGCATACCAATAAAGCAGAACCCCGCTCAGTAGCGAGCTAGGTAACTGCTCGACAGTGGTCCTCGATCGAGCATCGCCGTCATCAAAGTACCATGACTGGCAGAATCCCAGCTCGCGATGGGACGTTCACGCCGCGAACTCAGGACTCAAGCGCTACCTGAGCTCCGCACCCCCGCCGGGATATTCCCCGACCGTTCGACCAGTTCCCCTCACTGCCGAATACATCTTCGACGAGCAATCCCCTTAAAATTCACATAAGTCAATACTCCTTATCACGGGCAGACATACATTCGCAACAAGCATGAGTACAACACTTAGCAAAAAAAGATAAAGGCAAGTAAAACCATGCAAATAAGAGAATCAGACATATAACTTAAACATAATAAGTGGCCACTAGGACCACGGTTGTGCTGGGTTACATAATATGGGGGCCATGCCCCCCCCCCCAAAATAAATTACAACAATTACTCGGCACGCAGGCCGGACAAGTTACAACAACAAAAAAACAAACTCCTCACTCGTCCATGTGCTCAGCAGGCTCAGGCTGAGGCCCCTGGTCCTCCACGGGCTGATCCTCGATATTCCCTTCAAGGAGAGTGTAGGGCATAACGATCCGGCCATCCTCAACATGTGCCAGATAGTTGGTACCCTCGATAGAAAAGTCAAGCTCAGGGTTCACCACCCGCAGTTGAGCCACGGTGTTTCTGAAGGATTCATCCGCGACGGCAATACTGTCTTCCTCGGCCATCAGCATGTGGGCGACTAGCTCGGATCTCGTCTTTAATTCCTTCACATCTTCCGGCTCATCTTCACCTGGGGTATTGACCGCCCTCAGCCACTGGACCAGCTCCTCGACAGCTTTCTTCTCCGCCGCCAGCATGGAGTTCTCCTTCTTTAACCTGGCCACTTCCTACTCAACCTTCTTCCGAGCATCATCTGCACCCTTGACATCTTCTTTGAGGGACACCATGGTAGCCCGGGTAGCATTAAGTTCGGACTCAGTTGCAGAGTCCCCTTCAGCATAAACGGCTGCCATCTCCAACATCCTGACCAAAGCAGAAGCATCCTGAGCCACCAACGCCCTCTTGCTCGGGCGGTCCATGCTTTCCAAGCGAAGAGACTCCGCCCGGGGCACGACCAAAGAGTTTCCCTAAAAAAATCTCCTATCAAGGATGCAAGGAGGAAGCTCGAACTTCCCTTTCTCCGGTACTCGAGTGAGATCCACAGCGTCAGCAACCCTTGGCCGCTTGGGTCATCCGGCAAAAGACAGGGGAGATCCCCGGGGGGCGGGAGTAGGAGAAGAAGAGGTCCCCGTAGCAGACTGAACCAGAGGGGGAGCACGAGCACCAGTAAACCGAGACTTCAGAGGAACCGCTCCGGCCTTGTTCTTTGCAAGAGCGTTCTTCACAACCCTCTCATGGGCCTGAGGCATCTCACCTGCACAGACAAAGTTGAACACGTTAGTTACGAGGAAAAGAAATAACGCGAGCAAATCTAAAGTAACTAAGACTACCAAGCAGCTTCTCGGCTTCCGCAGAAGTCTTGTACTCCAGCAGTGCCTTGGTGTTGATGAATCGGTACTCAACCCTCTGACTACCGTCCTCCTCGAAGATTGAAGCACCCTTATTGGTACTACACTTTCCGAGCAGGAAGGAGTTAACATACTTCACCAACTCCTCGTACGCCACGACATCCTGCCCACGCAGCTCGTGCGGTTGGAGAACATAGTCGCTGACCCTCTTGGCGAAGTGGTCGGGTGCCCAATGGATGGGGAACTTGTAGATCCTCTGCCAAATAAATTTCCCCATCTCGTCGCGCAGGTCATTCCCATCCTCATCAACTTCGATCTCCCAGACATACGTACTATCCTGGGCAGCTTCGGACACGGGCTCGATGACATAATACCGCTCTTTAAACGTCCGTATCGACTCCGAGAATGACTTAAACAACTTGCGAGGCTGTTTCAAAGAGACCTAACCATACATCCTCCCCGACACCTGCCTCTGGAAATGGAAGACGGTGAAGAACAGAGGAAGAGTAGCCACAATAGAAAGGTACTCGCACACCAGCTCGAACGCCCGGATGAAGGGTAACGAGTTAGGGTGCAGTTGCGTGGGGGCCAACTTCAAGTGCACGAACACCGACTGCTGAAAATTAGTGAACGGCAACCTCAAACCCAGCTCCTTAAAAGCATATTCATACATCGTGAAACAGTCCCCGAAGTCCGTACAGACCCGCTCATCCACGGAAGGGAAGTGCACCTTCCACTCCCCCTCCGGTCCAACCTCCGTAAAAACGTCCCCTAAGTACTTCGCAAAGGTAGACACGTGTTTGGCAAGTTCGGCCACCTCCCATTCCTCCACGGAACCCTCAACGGCGTCCTCGTCCCTATCTTCCAGCTCCTCTTCCTCCCCGGCCTCACTGGGGGTGCTCGAGGCCGTCGAACTACTGCAATCTGAGGAACTTGTCTCCTCCTCGGACGAATCCAAGATAATCTCTCTGTCTGGCCCCGTCGCCATGTCGATCACCTGAAAAGCAGAGAAGAAAGTGAATTCGACAACAAATCAAATCCACCCTTCCACCGCTAAGTCAAGTGAAAGGGCGCGCAAAGGGCTGAGGACAACGTCCCCGACCTAAGCCCTAACATCCACAGAAAAACTGAAACCTCCCCGCGAGGAGACGCTCGAAGCAAATCGTCCCCAAGCGAGGAGCTTCCCCGTACTCATACCCAGTTTTCGTTCGAAGCTTCGCCGGAAATCGCAAAAGCTTCACCGGAATCTGGGAGCATTCTACCGGAAAACTCATCACACACTCAGAAGATGAACAATCACGACGGTTACACAAGCATCGCCATCGTAACGACGCCGTCAACCGCCCTCCTAACCAAAACGTATAAACACGTTCGACGACATGTCAGAAGTGGAAAAATGGCACAACCACCGTCTACCACCAACAATCACCGGAAATCAACCTATTTCGTCGTCTAAACCTAGCCCTAACCACATGCAATCTACCATTAACCATCAAAAGGAGTAGAACAAACACAAGATCGGAAACTTACTTGATTTAAGAAGACGAAAGTGGCTGCTCGAAGCTTGGGGCGGTAGTCGGAGTAAGCAGACTGCGATGACGAGCAAGAATGCTGAAGGAGACGAAGAGAAATCAGAACGAAAAAGTTCCAAATTGAACGAATTTCCCCCTTTTATACAAAGGGGCACGTGCAGACACGCGCTCGTAGGCCATGATGACTATCAACTAGCCATCATTGCCTAAGTAACTGCTACATGGATCAAATCCTGTAGAAGTGGGCCACCAAGTACGTCTGGGATGCTGGTCGTATGGAGAGGAAGCGGGTGTACCTGCAAGGCACTCCGACGCTCAAGTAAGAAAGGGTCAGAGAAAAGGGGCAAGTACAAAGTATTAGTTCGTAGGGTGAATATTGGATACCTGACCCTCTCAAGCGAGAGAGTTTATATAGAGCCCCCAGCGCGTGGCCAACGGTCCTATTTTCGGGGCGAAATAACCGTTTTCCCAAAGAATAGGTAACTACCCAAACTAGCCGTTATGTCGGGCAGGGTGCCCGAAACTAGCCGTTATGTCGGGCACAAGCATGGTTTCGGGCACCTGCCCTTAACTGTTCGGGGAGCAATGGAGCCGTGAGTAACGGGCAGTAATTCCGGGGAGGAACGATGCATTCCTTGCCCGGTTGGAGGGGCAGAAAAGTAACTTTTGCCCCTTGTGGGTTGGACTTAGGCGATTTGGGCCGCTCTGGGGCAGAAGCAGATTGGGCCATGTCCAGCCATTGGTCCAGTCCAGAACACTTATTAATTCTATTCATTTTTATTGAGAAATGTAATTTTAGGAAATGTCTCAGTCGAGATTCAAGGATTCATCGCCGACGAATGGTTATTGATTTAAAAAACAGTTGGATGGAGTGAATAATAAGTTGTTGGATTGAAAATTGAATTTTAGTCGAAATAAATTTGAGAAAAATTTGGTTTTAAAATTGCCTCAAATAAAAACTGATCTGTTGGTGCAAATCGGTTTTTAACCCAACCGATCCAAACATAAACCGGTTTTAGAAAAATAAACCAGTTTTGTCAAAGTGGTTTTAAAAACCAAACTGATCCATATATTTGGTTTAACTTAGTTTGGTTTAAGAACCATGCACACCCCTAATCTGTAGGATATCATTCCATTGGTGTTTGAGAACTAATAATTTAGTTTGTCTATAAAGATTTTGGTCTGTCTATAAATTGGTCTTCGAATGATTATATATATATATATATATATATATATATATATATATATATATATATATATATATATATATATATATATACTGTTTTGTGTATCCTATTTTATCTTCTCTTATTTATTGGTATATTTAAACAGTATAAACAAATAAGAGCAAAAGGAGTATACATAGTCATTTCATTCTTACAATTTGCTCTATCACGAGCTCTTATGTTTTTATTGTTTATGATAACAGTACTAACAAAACAATGGAGCACTATCAAGGGAAAGTCAAAGACTTAAGATATTGTCTATGAAAATACACAGGTTAGTCCTTCATGTGTATCATGTATATAACAAGTAAAATTGTTTCAGTATAAGATTCATATAAGTGATGATAAAAAGATTTCTTTGGAAGTGGTGACAGCCCCTTAGAAGCATTTATTTATATACTTTGTGGAAGGGACTTTGTTGATGGGAAAATTTTGTTATCAGATTTTGCACTATCCATTGAGACATGTAATTATCTATTTACATATGGTTGAAAGGGGGATGAAAGCTTATTCAGATGACATCTATGTAGCTGTTGGTACGAGGGTTAAGAAAAACTTTATGCATAACACTGTGTGCCTACTAACAAAATATTTTTATAATTATCAGCAGGAAATTAAACTATACTTGCCTATAACAACTTGAGCTAACAATCTGAGGAATGAAACAATGATTCCTCTACTTGGGAAAGAAAGAAAAGGGTCTTAACCCTGACTGGGGATAAGAAAAGGATTGAGAACTCGGCTGGGGATAAAAGTAATTGATATATTAACTGACAGACAGTGGTTAACCAATGAAGTGAGTTAACTCCACTAGGGAGAAGAAAAAGAGAGCAAATTGGTTTCTGCTGAGGAAAAGAAAGATTGGTCTTTTAACTGACAAGCAGTGATTAACCAACAAAAAAAGGTTGACTATACCGAGAAAAGGAAGAGCAAAAAATTGGTATTAAACCAACGGACGGTGGAAATCGGTCTTTAACCGAATAACCGAGAGAGAAAAGGGTGTTTTAACCAAAGAGGTGATTAACCGAACAAATGTTCGGTGTTAAATAAACTGACTGTGGTTAACCGAGAAAAAAAGGTAATTGGTCTTATAACTGACAGGCAGTGATTAACCAATAAAAAGAAGATGAGAAACAAGAGAGAAGGTTACTAACTCCGCAGGGGATTCGGTATATTAACAGACGGACTGTGATTAACCAAAGAAAGAAAAGGATAAGGCTTCACTAGGGAAAAGGAAAATTAGTGTTTTAACCGACGAATTGTGATCAACCAAAAGAACGAGTGTTTAACCAAAGGAGGTGTTTGACCCGCTTAGGATTTGGTATTTTAACTAATAAACAATGGTTAACCGAAGGAAGGGAATAGGTCGGTATTTTAACTTATAGGTAGTGGTTAACCAATGGAAAGTTGTTGAACCAAGAGAAGGTTGTTAACCCAATAATGAGATTGGTTTTAACAGACGGACTATGATCAACTAGAAAAATGGGTGCTTAACCAAGAGCATGTTGTTAACCCAAAAAGATAAATGCGGGGTACAAAATGAATAACCAAGGATCGACTCAAGAGACACTACAATATGAGGATAGAGGCGACTAATCAAGGCACATGGTCATTCGTCCCATGCCCAAAATAGTTAGATTGAGTGTAGGAATTCTTCACTCTCATCCCTTCTATAGTACTTAAGTCATAGTGTAGAGATTGAAACCGACAGAGTAACAACGTAATTTGTACAGTGCCCTAATTCGTTGTGCAGACGTCCAACTCAGCGGGGAATCAAGAAAGAAAATCTCTAAGGAGATCCTAAAGAGGAGAACGGAGGACGATTAATCAATCGAAACAAGGTTTCGATCAATCGATCGAAGGGAAGCAAAATGCCAATGGTCTTTCAAGCGAGTCGAAAGATCATCAAAGCAAGTGTATGAAATAGTGTTGAACAAGATTAAATTTTCTCAAAGGAGATCAAACCTAATGCAACAAGTTAAAATTGCAAAACATTAACAAGAGCAAACTAGCATGCATTACTAAGCAAAATCATGTTAACACATAATCAAGAATGTGCAAAAAGTGCTTCAAACATGTGATCAAATTACAAAATAATCGAGGAAAATTAAGCAATTAATCAGGAAAAATTCATTGCAAGTAGATTCTGACCTAAAATAAGAACATTAACATGAATACAAGTAAGCATGGGAAAACACACAAGAAAACTATGCAAAACAGCCCTAAGAATCAATTTTTTTTTGCAAAAGTGTCAGTATTAATCGATTACACAGTGTAAAAACTATGTTTCCTGGCACAGGAAAGGGTGTAATCTATTAACCTCCTGGTGTAATCTATTTCGAAAAGCACTTTTCAGAATCACTTATCGCATGCAATTGCATTGGATAATAGCATAGAAATGGAAGAAAAATTCATGTTAATTCATAGCAATTGGAAGCAAATAGAGTCAAACATGCAAAGCAAGAATTCAAGTAGCAAAAAATCAATTAAGAACTACATTGTGAAAACAAGAAATCGATCGAAAACGATAAATCAAGTAAGATTCACCAACCTACAAGGCTGAGATTTTCCTTGGTAATTGTTTTAAACAAAATGTGATGGAGAAAATATTAGAAAACCAGAAAATCCAGAGATCTTTAGCAATCCGTAGCGAGAAAACTGAAGATAATGTGATAATTGCGTCGGATATGAATTTACATCAAAATTCCTTTAATGATCAACTTCCAAAGATTGAGTTGAAGTAAATGATGATGCTACTGCAGAATTTAGAGATGAACTGGATAGAAATGGAGGTATAACTCAAAGAATAGCAAGCTTCAATGCAAAGCTTACTAAGCTTTAATGGTGGAATGAGCTCTAGTGAGGTTTAGGGAAGAAGATGATGATTGAGAGAGAGAGAGTGATGCTGAAAATTCAGAGAATGAGAGTGAAATTTCAAAGGAAAAAATGAGAGAATGATCAAGGGTCCTTTGCTTCAAGGTGAGAGTTTGTTTATATAGAGCATAGGCTTGGAGTGAGTGGAGGTTTGGAACTTGGTTTGGAGGTAGTTAACGTGGTTTGGCAAATTTTTAGCAATTTGGCTTGAAATAAAATGCTATGACCGTGGCTCCGAACTTCGACCCTTTGCTTTGATAAATAGACATAGAAATCCTTATGTTTTGTATATATTGAGGATGTGATGACATTGTGGGGATATGATTCATAGCCTTGAGATTCTGTGGGGATTTGGAATGTGTACTTGCAATAGATTCACAGATAAAAATGTTGATGCGCATGCGGGGAATGCGAGTGTGGATGCTTGTGCAAAAAGGTAAAAAGGGAGGTCAAATTTTGGGTTAAGACAGAAAGATCCGTTGGGGGAAACACAACAATAGAAATCTTCCAAACTCTTCTAGGGGAAAAGAAAATCACACAAAATCTTCTGCTGAAGGATGAAGAACTATTAGAGATACACACAAAGCAAAACTCTTCTGGGGATATCAACCTCTGAAAGGGATGATATTTACATTAACTCTGTTAAGGGAATGGAAAGATGAATCTTCCAAAAGACAACCTTTGAAAAACGTATCTTTGTATAAACTCTTCTTTGGGGAAAGAAATGGATATGCTGAGGATCATACCATAACAAATCTTCCAAAACCAACAGTAATAGTTGCACAAGTTCCGCTGAGGGAAATGTAGACCCGGTGTAGATTATCAAAGAAAACTCTCTGGGATTAAACAAACTTTGAGGGAAACATCTCAGACATACATGGGAAACTAAGAAGATAACATCATAGCAGAAAGTCAACATGCAGGGGATTTTAAAACTCAACACAAAATAAGAGAAAACCCAATAGTTGACTGCTATCTCAACACTTCTTCGCAGGAAATACTATTCTGGATTTGCCGCTTGAGTGACACATAAAAGCATCAAAACCATAATAGAGAAGGTAAAAACCTCATGGGGATTTCTCATCAAGTTTCAACACAAAGCGAGATGGAATCCAACAATCACTTTTTCATTCATATCTTCTTGATCACAACCTGGCTGGGGGAAGAGAATCACACTCAGCTGGAGAAACCTAAATCAAGACTTAGCTGGGGAATCTAGGCCTAGGATTCAATTGGGAAACATTGAATTCAGTACTCGACTGGGGAACATCTGAACTAGCGCACAACTGGAGAAAACATCAACAAGAACAAACTTTACTTGGAAGAACATCGAGTTCTGCACTTCAAGATTTTACTGTCCTTAGAGTAACTGTTGACATTCTGTCATACCCTAATTTTTTAATCTAAGATCCCACGTCTATATAGTTTACAGCTGAATCGGTCAAACTAAAAGTCAACTGTGCGTAAAATCAGTGGACGGAAAATTTTAAAATTGAGCATGCAGACGTCAGTCATATTAATTCCTGTTTCGCGTAGTTTAACCTGACGTGCTCATTTAAATTTTACGACTGCTTTTCGGTCGTATTTTTGATCTGTTTGAGTCATTTAATCGGGTAAACTTTATTTCAAAATTTGACCAAACACTGTATTTTTCCGAATTGTATATTTTTTACTGGTCACTTTGGCGTATTCATTTTATTTTTCTGAGTATTTCGATACCGGACAAATTATTCGTTTTTTTACCGTTTTTTATTTCTATTTTTAATTAATAATCTTTGTTTAGCTAATTAGATTTTTATTTTAGATTTTATTTTAGATTTTATTTTTAAATGGATTATATTTTATCCCATTTTTTAATTATTTTTTTATGTTTAATATTTAATATTTTTGTTTTTCTTTTGTTTTAAGTAAAACTTAGTAACAAAGTTTGAAAAAGTTGTTTTAATTTGGAGTTACATTTGGATATAATGCCTGCACATACTAAAAGGAAAAGGACATTTCATCATCATGGATACAAGATACCACTCTCTCTCTCTTAATGTACTCCTACGCATATTATACTAACTACTCCCCATCTTTTTTGCTTCATCATCTCACATGCCTTTTTTTTTTAATTGAAAATAATCCAACACAAAAACTGTCATTTCTTTTCAATAAAAACAAGACTCCCTCTCTCAAGTCAGTATACAAGCGCTACCCTTCATTCTTCATTCACAACCTTACTTTCACTATTTAGTAATATCATCTTCTCCTTCAACAAAAAAACAAGCTTTTCATTTTCTTAAAAAGAAACATTATCATTCATATACTCATAATCCTCCTTAATTTCTCCTTCCAAGTACACATATATACAACACTTTACTGTAGCTTATTCTATTTTTCCATTCCTTCTCTCAAAGTAACCTCCCTTCTCACGAAAAATACCCTTCCATCATTACCTTTCAACCTCACTACATCAGCTGCAAACCATAAATACTTCCTCCGCCCTACATAAGTTTCATTTCCACCACTAAATATCTCCTTCCAAAAATCATAAAACCCACCACTACTCTTCAACACCATAATCCTCTTCTTCATGGGTTAACATGACACAACAACACCATCAACCAACCACACAAGAAAACGCTACACACACACAAAAATTTGGTACAAGTAAGACATGTTTTTTAGCTGCACATGATATATCCTTTCATTTACGGATTCAAACTTGTTTCGCTCGGTTAATGTTAAAAAACCTCACTCACTATAGCTACACAAATCCCACAAACAGCATTATAACTAACAACAAACATAAAACGAACCGTCCACCGCCGTACGTCACTGCCGGTGACGCCCTCCAACACCATCACGCGTTTCGCCGACACCGCCATATCCGACAAGCATCAACAACAACTTCAAAAGAACTCAGGAGTTTTCGATATCGTCTTTTGCTTGGATTAATTATTTTAATGTTCAGTTTTACATTTTCATTACATACTGATTCGATTGGGGTTTTATTCCTAAGTTATTGGAGCTTTGTTTTAAGAAAAGTTCAAAGAAATGAATTCTATCTCTTGGTTAGTTTTTTTTTTCTTTTCCTTGTATATTATTGTTTCACATGTGTTGTGTGTGTTATATGATGTTTGGTGAGTAATGTGAGTAATGTGTCATATGGGTACTGTATCATGCGTGTGTGTTTTGAGTGCAGTTTGGTTTAGTAGTGTTAAAGGCATTCTAAGTTTGTTGAAGCTGATCTTATAGATCTACCTCTAACAGGGAGGCGTTTCACCTGGTCTAATTTAGAAGGCTCTTCAATGAGTCGAATTGATAGGTTTTTAGTTTCAGAAAGTTGGTTGGAGAAATGGCCTAAAAGCTCGCAGCAATGCCTGGAGAAAAGTTTGTCGGACCACTGTCCGATTATGATAAGTGACGTTGAGGTAAATTGGGGACCGAAACCAACACGGCTTTTTGTAGGGTGGAGAGAATTAGAAGAATATCAAAAGTTTGTGACAGAAACTTGGAAAAACTTTGACATTCAAGGATGGGGTGGATTTGTACTTAGGGAAAAACTGAAGTTGATAAAGAAGGAACTCATTAAGTGGAGCGGGGAGCATGTTGAAAATATTGACAGTAAATTAGAAGTCCTTAGAAAACAGGTTAATGAGTTGGATTGTAAGGGGGAAAATGCAACCCTAAAGGAGGAACAAATCGAACTGAAAAGAGAGATCTCAAAACAATTGTTTACTTTGTCGAGAATGAAAACTAGCTTCCAGTGGCAAAAATCAAGGGTGAAATGGCTGAAAGAAGGCGACGCTAACTCAAAATTTTTCCACCGGTGCGTCAATTACAGAAGGAAGAAGAATGAGATATGTTGTATCGAAAAAGGGGATGCGAAACTGCACGGTGTAACAGAAATAAGGGAAGAAATAGTAGAATTCTTCACAGAAATTTATAAAGCAAGAAAGGAGAGTAGGGTTGCTATGGAGAACTTTGAGGTCAGGAAGATCGACGCGGAAGATAACGAATTACTGACAGCAGAATTTTCCGAAGAAGAGGTCAAAGGAGCGGTCTGGGAATGTGAAGGCACGAAGAGTCCGGGACCGGGCGGTATAAATCTGGGTTTCTTTAAGGAATTTTGGGAGCTGCTCAAAGGAGCCATCTGCAGGTTTGTTTCAGAATTTCATGAGAACGGTAAGTTGGCGAAAGGAATAAATAGCTCTTTCATTACTTTAATTCCTAAAATAGAGAATCCGGTTAAGTTGTCCCATTTTAGACCAATATCTCTGGTTGGAAGTATATATAAGGTCTTGGCCAAACTGTTAGCTAATAGATTGAAAAGGGTAATACATAAGATAGTAGCGGAAACACAATTCGCATTCATTGAAGGAAGACAAATAGGAGATTGTATGCTTATAGCAAATGAGTTGGTGGATGACGCGAAAAGAAGAAAGAGGGAGGTGATTCTATTCAAAGCGAATTTTGAAAAGGCATATGACACGGTGAATTGGGACTTTATTGATTACATGATGAAAATGTCGGGGTTTAATGAAAAATGGAGAAGATGGATTAATGAGTGTATGAGAACATCCAGGGTATCTATTTTGGTGAATGGAAGTCCTACGGACGAAATAAGGATGGGTAGAGGGTTGAGACAAGGAGACCCGTTGTCACCTTTTCTATTTCTACTGGCAGCGGAAGGTCTGAATTTATTAATGGCTAAAAGCGTTGAGTTAGGAAAATTTGAAGGGTATGATTTTGGTAAAAAAGAGGTACAAGTTTCGCATATTCAGTACGCGGATGATACAATTTTAATGGGAAAGAAGAGTTGGAAGAATATATGGATGATTAAGGCTTTGTTCCAGATTTTCGAAGTAATCTCGGGGCTGAAAGTGAACTTTCATAAAAGTTCTATACTGGGGGTGAATTTAAGTAGTGTTTGGTTGGAGAAAGCAGCGTCGGTTCTTAATTGTAAAGTCAGTGGTTTACCCTTTAGTTATCTAGGGTTACCGGTGGGTGGTAACCATCGCACATTGGGACTGTGGAAGCCGGTAATAGATGTAGTTAGAAGAAGATTGGCGGTGTGGAACAACAAACATCTGTCAATCGAAGGCAGAACCATTCTCATTAAGCATGTGCTAAGTGCGATCCCTGTGTACTTTCTATCTTTTTTTATAGCTCCTGCAGGTATCATAAGCAAACTAGCAGGAATGTTGAAAAATTTTCTGTGGGGAGGGGATTTTGAAAGGAGGAAAATACATTGGGTGCAGTGGAGAAAAATATGTAGAGAGAAGGAAAATGGAGGGTTGGGTATAAAAGACTTGAGGGTGTTCAATATGTCTTTGGTAGGAAAATGGAAGTGGAGGATATTAACGGAGAAAGGAGAGCTGTGGGCGAGAATTCTTAAATGCAAATATGGTTTTATTGGCTACGGTAACAGAAATGTTAATAAGTATAGCTCGCTCTGGTGGAGGGATGTGCAAAAGCTGGACATGGAGGGAGGAAGTTTTCAGGAAAATTGGTTTACAAGGCAAGTGTCCAAAGAGGTAGGGAATGGAAAAGAGACATTGTTCTGGGAGGATCCATGGTTAGGCAAGAAAGTACTTAAAATGGAATTCTTTGAATTATTTAGACTGGCGGAGGAGAAAAATATTACAGTAGAAGAGGCGGTAAGGAACATAGACGATTTTGAGAGGAAGTGTCTAGGGATGAGCTGCACAAACATAGAAGCTGGCAGCAGAATAACAGAGATAAAAGTAATGCTCAGCAAGGTTTTGTTATAGGAAGGTATTGTGGATAGGTGGTGCTGGAATAGGAAATTGTATACGGCTAAAGAGGCATATTCGATTATTATGGTCGGAAAACTTTCAAAGATTGACGATAATGTAGAGTTGAAAGAGGTTTGGAATAAATTTGTACCTCTCAAGGTAGTGTTATTGGTATGGAGAATGTGGCAGGATAGGATTCCAAGCAGGGTTAATCTAAGTCGTCGGGGCTGTCTAGTTGTATCTAAAAATTCATGTTCGTTTGGCTGCGGCACTGAGGAAAATATTTCGCACATTTTCTTTGAATGCCCGCTGGCTTGGAGAACATGGAGCGAGGTCCTAGACTGGCTCAGTGTCGACTATGTTTGTCATAATTTTGTGATTCAAAATTTTCATCATTTTGCAGGTCTGACCAATGAAGGGAGAATTCGCAGAGAGAAATTGTTAACAATCTGGTATGCGTGTGTATGGATTATATGGCGTCGCAGGAATAGTCAGATTTTTCGGCAAGAAGATTCTCGAGCTATTGATTGGCTAGAGGAGATTCAACTTTTAGCGTGGAGATGGTTAAAAGCTAAAGATAAAGTATTTCAGTTTGAAGTTCATCACTGGATCTCAAATCCAAGAGAGTGCATCGGCTGGAGAGGGTGAAAAGTTTGTGGCAGGGGTCTGGAGAGAAAGAGACGGCAATAAAGTTAAACGTCTGCTGAGGGGGTGGTGTTGTAGAGTGCTGATCCTTGATGTACTTATTTGTGGTATTGGCGGTTAGCTGAGGTTGGTGTGATTTGCAGGTCTGCTGTGGTGCAAGGTTTGAAGGTGGCTTAGGTGAAGTTAGTAGTCTTGGATAGAATGAGCATGAAGCAGCCTTGCCTCCAGTGAAGACTAGTTGAGACTTTTTGCTGAAGGACTATGCCTGATGGATCAGAGCTTCGATACTTTAGCAATTGTGTAAGAACAATTTGCAAGGCATTTGTTAAGGTTAGTGATTTTGTAACAGAATCATTTTGGTTGTGCTTTTCTGATCTAAGACAGTGGCTCTGCTATATTTGGGTGGTGTTGGCTTGGTGGATGCGTCTTAAGGATCTTCAATAATTAAAACTGGGAGGATGTCATGTGGGTTGGGCTCATGGAGTGTCTTGTTTCTTGGCTGAGGTACTGTCATCAAATTGTGCGGTATGAAATTCTGGTGTGCTGTCTTAGCAGGTGGAGTTTGGTAAGGAGTTGCTTTTGACTGAGGTAGCTAAAGTGGTTTAGGATAGCTTATGAGTTTTGGTTCTGACTGAGGTAGTTGGTTTAGAAGAGTTGCCTCTTGTCACAGGCCTTGTTTGGAGGATATCTGATCCAATTTAGTTGGTGCAGTCGAGGATTTCAACGATTAATTATTGTGGATTCTTGGAAGTATCGCAAATTGGAAAGGCTTTTATCTGGTGTTCAGCAGAAGATCTTTTTCAGTTTGCCGACAGTGTTGTGCTGGGGAAGTAAATGGGGAGAGGGTTAAGTTCCAAAGCAGTCTAGGTTGGTTTGGACTGGTGTATGCTCCAAAGCATCATCAGTATCTTTGTAGGGTGGGTTGGAGTTTTAAAGAGTTGAATGGGGGTTTTCTTGCATTAATTTTGTATCAGTTATCGGTAGGGATTGTATTGGCACTGATGTATGTGTTTTGGGCATTTCTTATGCCTTTCTTTTATTAATGAATTTCTATTTGCCTTTCAAAAAAAAGTTTCCAGTCAAGCTAATATTTTAATATATTCTTTTTTTAGAGTTTAAAATGTTGATTTAGTTTATGTTTGTGTTATTCTCGTTGTGGTAAATCATTCCATATCTAATTGTTGTTTTTTTTTTTGCTGAAATTAGTATGAATTTTATTCATTTTTTTAATAAAAAAAAGCAGAAAGATGCACCATTGTTGTTACCATATGTTTTTTTTATTATTTGTTCAAATAATGTTATTTGTTTTCTTTTTAATTTTTTTTTAATATAAGCTAAAAAATATACTAATAATTTGTATCTTTATAGTTTTGTTCCTAGATTGCATTAGTTAAGAATTAAAAAAAAACAAACTTATAATCTTATTTTTAGTTTTAATTAAGTTGGTTAGATATTTGGAAAAGTGTAAAAAATTGTTTTAATTATTTTTATTCTTGTGATATTGAAAATACAAAAAAAAATTTGTTTGATCATTAACAAATTTAAATATTTTTATTTAATATTGATTAATTAAATTATTAATTAATCTTATTAAATATTTATATTTAAATTAATAAATAATTCTTGTCACCCGATTCTATGTGATGTCTTGTCTACTTCCTTGTTTTGGGTATGTTTCCTCGATTTTCTTACGTTGCTTTGTCATGAACGTGTTTGCTGCTTTTATCACGATGTTTTGTCGTGTAATTTTCTCTCTGTTTTCTCACAGTGCTTTTCCGTGATTGACCTCGTCTGACGATGCTTTGCCGTGCACTTTATGTTTATATTACACGATGTTTTGCCATGTACTTTCTATCTGTTTTTCTCCTTGATGCTTTTCTATGTATGTTTTGATTGTTTGTGGATTTTATACATGATGCTTTTCCGTGTATCTCTGTTAATTTTTGTTGTGTTGTACCATGATGTTTTGCCATGGATGTTTATGTCTTCACGATGCTTTGCCGTGTACTTTCTATCTGTCTTTCTCCACGATGTTTTTCCGTGTATGTTTTCATTGTTTGTGGATATTATTCGCGATGCTTTGTCGCGTATCTCTGTTTATTTACCACTTGATGCTCTTCTGCGTACCTGTTATTTGTTCGCGATATTTTGCCGCGTATTTTTGTCTGTTTATGCATGATGTTTTTCCATGTATGTTGTTAATACTGTCTGTCTGATACCGTGATGTTTTTCCATGCGTATTCTATGACTTTTTCTCTGTTTAATCTGTTACACAAAGCTTTACCGTGATTGTTTATGGATCTTTACATGATGTTTTTCCATGTTTATCTTTGTCTGTATCTTCTGTTGACTTTTCACTGTCTGATTTCCATGATGTTTTGCCATGTGTATTTTGTGATATCTTATCTGTCTAACCTACATGATGCTTTTCCATGTACTGTGTCTGTGTCTTGTCTGGTTGCCATTTACGTTATGCTCTTCCGCGTACCTGTTATTTGTTACTCGCGATACTTTGTCGTGACTGTTAATGTTTTATCAGGATGTTTTGTCGTGGTTGTTGTTATATTTGTCTGTGGATTCATGATGTTTTGCCGTGACTATCTGCTTTTTATACACGATGCTTTGCCGTGTGCTTTCTATTTTGTTTTCGCGATGCTTTACCGCGTATCTTTGTCTGTTTATGCATGATGCTTTTCCATGTATGTTGTTAATTCTATTTGTTGATACCATGATGTTTTGCCAAGTATCTTGTAAAGCCCTGTATAATATTTATCTAGAATAATATCATACAAGTGTTTTATTTGGTACTGACACAATCAAAAGTGCCTAATGGCATAATTCACATACTTGACCATTTACATAAATACAACCTATGGTACAAGTCAGGGAAATTAGCCAAAACAATAAAAATCTAAGAATAAGGTACAATATTCCTCATTGTACAAGAAAATAATAATACACAGCGGAATAAGCTCAACTAAGCTTCTCTTGAAACATCCAAGCATAACTCCACTTGTAAATTATACCTGAAATCGCTTCCTGAAAATAATCAACAATAATGGGGTGAGATATTAAATCTCAGTGAGTTCCTTATCTTATGGATTCTCTCGGCTTTACAGGGTTCTAGCAAATCCTAACTCAAGTCAAGGGGAAGGGAAGTGAACTTGAGTTCACAATCTCACACTATATGGAAACATGTCATGAGTTCACCAACTCAAAATATCACTAATCGATACAACATACCAAGGCATCTTTCCCCGGCTAACCCTACAAGAGAGTTCAACATGGGTCACGGATCCTTAAAACGTAGACAACCATTCTCGGCCAACTCTTCCAAAGAGTTTTCGACACGAGTCTTGGATGCTAATATAGATAGCTTTCCCCGACCATCCTACATAAGAGACTCTTCAACACGGGTCACGATTACCTACACATGGTACTTTCCCCGGCTATCCTACACAAGAGGCTCTTCAACACGGGTCACTAATACCACTCACCAAGTAACCTAACTTAGTTTACACATGTTCCATACTAGTATTTCACTCTCTTCTAGACCAATACTCGTCACGGATGCACCTTTTTACATCGAATGCACGAGCATAGCCATCTAGAGTTTCTATCAATTTCTAGTCACAACCTAGAATCATATCATTAGGTTTGGGGTAAAGTTTCCTCACTCTTCCTAATTCGTTTTAAGCATGCATATTCTCTCATTCATACTTAACAACAATTATATAGACATGGTATAACACAATTTGCATATAACAATATCAACCATAAAACACACATGATAACATAACAAGTCAAACATAATCCACATAGTAGTTCACACACATGTTTAAGGCATACAAGCCACTACTATCCTCTACCAAGCATTCTTGGTTAAATCGTGGTCTAACATTACCATTTAATATCACATTGGATTCTCTTTCCAAGGCTTCGAGTCCCATATCAATCGGGCTCCCGATTCATGAATTATGGTAGGAATAAGGACCCATACCATTCACATTCATTACATTTCCATCTTTATCTTATCAATCCATGGCATAAACATATGTTTCTACTTCACTATCATAAAGAGCATTGAAATAGCTTTCCAACGCTTCCGACCGTGCCTCAATCCGAGTTACGGATCAAAAGTTATGAAGGAAACAAAATGGGAAAATCTGTCATGTTCGCTAGGCGAACTTCTTGGCGAACTGAACAGAATGAAAAGGACACAAAGTTCGCAAAGTGAACTTCTAGGAGAATATTCGCCTTCCCCTTCGCTTTGGTTCGCTATGCGAACCCTGCGAACCCAGAATTCTCAGCAACGATAAAATAGGTCATTTGGGGCAAAAACCCTCATTTCTTCACTCAAAACACTTCCAACTCATACTCTATCAACCCCAAATCATGACCCGACTATACTACGCATATTATATCGCATTTCATCCGTTAGATTTCATTGATTCATCTGTTTAATAATTTTCTCTCTAATCTAACCTAAGTTCAAATCATGGATTTCTAGAATTTAGAGTGTTTAACTAGAACCCACCTGAGCATTGAAGAGGAGGTTGAAGAAGATGATGAACAATGATCCAATCTTCTTCCCAAGTTTCTTCCTCTTTTCATTTTCTCTTCTCTTCCTTTCTCTTCTTTCTCTTTTCTTCTTCTTTACTATCTTTCTTTTTTTCTTTCTCTTTACAAATATATATATATATAATTGATCATTAAGACTGGATCAGATCCTGTTGAAGTAGGCAACCAAGTACGTCTGAGATGCTAGGCGTATGGAGAGGAGGAGGGGGTGTACCTGCAAGGCGATCCGACGCTCAAGTAAGAATGGGTCAGAGAAAAGGGGCAAGTACAAAGTGTTAGTTCGTAGGGTGAATATTTGATACCTGACCCTCTCAAGTCAGAAGGTTTATATAGTACCCCCAGCGCGTGGCCAACGGTCCTATTTTCGGGGCGAAATAACCGTTTTCCCGAAGAATAGGTACCTGCCCAAACTAGCCGTTATGTCGGGCAGGGTGCCCAAAACTAGCCGTTATGTCGGGCATAAGCATAGTTTTCGGCACATGCCCTTAGCTGTTCGGGGAGTGAAGAAGCCGTGCGGAACGGGCAACTTTTCTGGGGAGGAGTGATGCAGTCCTTGCCCGGTTGGAGGGGCAGAAAGGTAACTTTTACTCTTCTTGGATTGGACTTAGGCGATTGGGCCGTTCCAGGAGCAGAAGTGGATTGCGCCGTGTCTGGCCATCGGTCAAGTCCAGAACAGGAGCCCGCAAATTCGTTGCTCCCGAGCATGGAAGTGATGACTTAAGGACAGCCCGTGGCTCTGGGGAGCTAGCGTGAAGTCGTCGTTTGGTGACAGAGAAAGTTGTCTCGTGGTGCCCGTGACCCCTGATGTTTGTGAGATCCTTGGCCGTGACCGGACTGCCCGTCGTACGGGGAGACCAACGGTTAGGAGGAGTCGGAACGTTAGGGCACCACGTGTGCCTCGAGCCATACGTAGCAGTTACTTGGCAATAATGGCTAGTTAATAGCCATCATGACCTATGAGGGCGTGCCTCCGCACGTGCCCCTCAGTATAAAAGGGGGTGACCCGTTTCATTTTGAACTTTTCGCTCTCATTTCTCTTTGTCTTCTTCAGAGTTCTTGTCCGTTCACGCCGTCAGCTGTTCCGGCCACCGTATCAACTCTGGGCAACCAACTTTCATCTTCTTAGTCCAAGTAAGTTTGCTGATTTTGTGCTTTTTTCATCCCTTTTTGATGATTACTAGTAGATTGCATGCGGTTAGGACTAGGTTTAGAGGATGATTTGCTTTGTTTTCAGTGGTTGTTGGTAGTGGACGGTGGTTATGCCATTTTCCACCGCTGATGTGCCGCTGGGCTTCTAGGACATTCTAGAGAGGAGGGCAGTTCCCTATGTCATTGCGATGATGATGCAAGTGCAACCTCCGTGGTCGTTCATATTCTGGGGTGACGATGAATTTTCCGGTTGAGCATTTGCAGTTTCCGGCAGAGCTTCGAACGGAAACTGGGAATAGGCTCGGGGCAGTTCCTCATCCGGGAGTGGTTTGTCCCGAGCGTCTCCTCGCGGGGAGGCTCTTGAGTTTTTTATTTGTTTGATGTTAGGGCTTAGGCCGGGGACGTCGTCCTCAGCCCCTTGCGCGCCCTTTCACTTGACTAGCGGTGGAAGGGTGGATTTGATTCTTCATCGAATTCACTTTTTTCTCTACTTTTCAGGTGATTGACATGGCGACAGGGCCAGACGAGGAGATATTAATAGATTCGTCCGAGGAAGAAGCGAGTTCCTCGGAAAGTAGCAGCTCGGAATCCTCAAGTGTCCCCAACGAAGTCGGGGAGAAGGAGGAAATGGACGAGGAGATTGTTGTAGATTCGACGGAGGAGTGGATGGTGGCCGAACCAGCCGAGCATGTATCCACCTTCGCGTCATATCTGGGCGACGTTTTTACGGTAGTCGAACCAGAGGGGGAGTGGAAGGTGCAGTTTCCCTCCGAGGATGATAGGGCCTGCATGAATTTTGGGGAGCGTTTTGCTATGTAAGAGTACGCTTTCAAAGAACTGGGACTGAGGTTTTCGTTTACTGATTTCCAGCAGTCAGTGTTCGTGCATCTGGATTTGGCCCCGACGCAGTTGCATCTGAACTCGCTGGCCTTCATCCGGGCATTTGAGCTGATGTGCGAGCATTTGAGGATAGGGGCTACTCTTCCTTTATTTTTCACTGTCTTTCATCTTCAACGGTAGCTGCTGGGGAGGAAGTACGGTTGGGTTTCGTTGAAACAGCCTCGCAAGCTGTTCAAGTCCTTTTCAGAATCGATACAGATGTTCAAGGAGAGGTTCTATATCATAGAGCCCGTATCAGAAGCAGTCCAGGATAGTACGTATATCTGGGAGATTGAAGTTGATGAGGAGGGTAACGACCTGCGCGATGAGGCTAGGAGGTTCATCGGGGAGAGAAAGTTCAAGTTCCATATCAACTGGGGACCTGGCCATTTTACCATGGCGTCCAGTGAGTACGTTCTCCAGCCGCACGACCTCGGCGGGAAGGATGTCGTTGCTTACGAGACGCTGGTGAAGTACGTCAACTCCTTCCGTCTTGCTGAATGTTGGAAGATGAAGGGTGACCCCATCTTCGAGGAGGATGGGAGCCAGAGGTTGGAGTATCGTTTCATTAACACTAAGGCGCTTTTGGAGTGCAAGACCCCCACGGACGCTTATAAGTTACTCGGTAGTCTTATTTATTTGACTTGTCCGACGTATTTTTTCTTCGTCGTCTAACGATCTTATTTTGTTTGTGCAGGTGAGATGCCTCTTGCTCACGAAAGGATGGTAAAGAATTCTCTCGCGAGGAATAAGTCCGGACCGACTCCTCCCAAGTCTCGATTTTCCCAGCATGCTCCACTCCTCCTCAGCCTGCTGCGGGGACTTCTTCTCCCACTCCTGCCCCTCAAGGATCTCCATTGCCATTGGCATCACGGTCCAAGCGGTTCAGGGCCACTGAAAGGGGTAGATCTCAGTCGGGCACTGGAAAAAGGGAAGTTTGAGCTCCCTTCGTGCATTCTCGACAGAAGGTTCTTTGAGGGGACGTCTCTGGTTGTGCCGTGGGCAGAGTCTCTTCGGCTGGAAGGTATGGCAAGAGGGCACTTGTGGCTCAAGATGCCTCTGCATTGGTCAGGGTTTTGGAGATGGCGGCCATCTATGCTGAAGGGGACTCTGCAACTGAGTCTGAACTCAAGGCTGCCCGGCCTACCATGGCATCTCTCAAGGAAGATGCTAAGAGTACTGAAGATGCCTGAAAGAAGGCTGACGAGGAGGTGGCCAGGCTGAAGAGGGAGAATTCTATGCTGGCTGCAGAGAAGAAGGTGGCTGAGGAGCTGGTCCAGCAGCTGAGGGCGGCCAATACCCCGGGCGAAGATGAACCCGAGGACGTGAAGGAGTTAAAAACAAGGTCTGAGCTGGTTGCCCACATGTTGATGGCCGAGGATGACAACATCGTCATTGCGGACGAATCCTTCAGGAATGCCGTGTCTCAACTGCGGGTGGTGAACCCCGGACTTGACTTTTCCACAGATTGTACCCACTATCTAGAGCACGTCGAAGATGACCGGATTATTATGCCTGACTCCCTGCTCGAAGAGCATGCCGAGGATCAAACCGCGGAGACCCAGGAGCCTCAGCCTAATTTCGAGCAAATTGACCAGATGGATGAATGAAGGATTTTGCTGTTGTTGTAATTTTGTCCGACCTGCGTGCCGTGTAATTTGTTGTTGAAGATGGCTAGTTTCTACCTGAGTGACTCGCACACTCAGAGATACAATAGAGTCGCCACCGAACTTTATTTAGTCCCAAAGGACAGGGAAATATCGATAAAACCCAAGGGGAAGAGAAACGGGAACGGGGGGTCGGTTATGCGAAAGGAAGGTATTAGCACCTAACGCATCCTTCGTACTCGACAGGAACCATTTCGCTTGCTTCTAGGCTTGGCTGGGTTATCTATCTAAAGGCTTCTAGCTAAAAGAAAGAGGAGAGAGAGAGAGAGGGGAAAAAGAAAGAAAAGAAGGAAAATGCTCACGGAGGATTGTGGCCCTCGTGCCTACGTACCCTCATAGTGCAATGAGGAAGTCAGAGCGCCGTAGTTCTTGGAACCAGGGGAAGAAGAAAAGGGAAGGAAAGAAGGGTGGAACTATGCTCGCCAAGACATTCCGTCTCGTGCCTACGTATCTGACATCCAAAGGAATGCAGAATCAGAGCTTCCGTAGTTTGGGGAACTAAGACGGAAAAGGAAAATGAAAGGAAAGTGGTGTCAAAACCGAGTAAAAGAAAGAAGGAAATTCCACAGGGGATTCCAAAGAAATGGTAACGAAACCAAGAAAGAAACTCCGCTAGAAGAAAATAGGAAAAGAGTCCCAAAAACAAGGAATGGTGTCAAAACCAAGAGCGCAAGGTAAAGGAGTGTTGTCATAACCAAGAGAATAAAAGAATAAGAGGGAAATGGTGTCCAAACCAAAAGAATAAAGGAGTAAGAGAGAAATGGTGTCCAAACCAAGAGAATAAGAGATAAGAGAGAAATGGTGTCCAAACCAAGAGAATAAGATATAAGAGAGAAATGGTGTCCAAACCAAGAGAATAAGGGAATAAAAGAAAGATCCGCTGGGAATGCAAAAGAAATGGTGTCATAACCAAGAAAGTAAGAGCAAAGGGAATTGGAAGGACTCCGCTGGGGATTCAAATAAAGGGATGGTGTCATAACCAAGAGAAAAAGGAAACTCGGTATATTAACTGGCTGGCAGTGGTTAACCGAAGAAAGAAAGTAAACCCTGGCGGGGAAAAGAAGTTGGTGTCAACAGACGGACTGTGATAAACCAAGAGAGAGAGTGCTGAACTGAAAGAAGGTGTTTGACTCTGAAGGGGCCTCGGTACATTAACTGGTAAATAGTGATTAACCGAGGAAAGAAAGGAATGCAACTCTGTGGGGATAGAGAAGCATTGGTTTTAGCAGATAAAACTGCGATTAACCAGAAAAGCGGGTGCAGGACCGAACGAAGGTCGTGACCCAAAGGGGTTCAGTAAACAGACTGAACAAACAGTACTCAACCGAAGAAAGGGTATTTGAACCAAAGAAAGGTTACTAACCCAAGGGTGCAAGTATTCTAACCAAGAGGAGGTTGCCAACTGCGGGGGATTCGGTGTTTACAGACAGACTGTGACCAACCGAAGAGAAAAGCGAGTGATTAACCAAGAGAAGGTGATTAACTCGAAAGGGTTCAGTATTTTAACAGACGGACTGTGGTTAACTGAAGAAAAGGGTGATTAACCAAGAAGAGCTGATTAACCCAAGAGGTGCTCAGTGATTAACAGATGAACTGTGATTAACTGAAGAGACGGGTGATTAACTAAGAGAAGATGATTAACCCAAGGGGTGCTCAGTGATTAACAGACGGACTGTGATTAACTGAAGAGACGGGTGATTAACCAAGAGAAGGTGATTAACCCAATAGGGGAGAAAAGCCAAGAAAAGGTTGCGAACTCCAAGGGAAAAATGGTTGTGACAAGAAGACTGTGTTGGACCAAAGAGAGAGAATTGAAACTCTTCAGGGGAATCAAAAAGCAATGATGGACCGCAAGAAAAGCATAGGGTGTTGAAACGAAGAAAGCTTGCTAACCCAAGGAACAAAGGATCATAACCAAGAAGGTGATTGATCAAGAGAGAGATTGAGATAGGCACAAGTGATCAAGGATCGAAAGGGAATGCAAAGAGAGAAAAGTGATCAAGGATCGAAAAAGATTGCAAAGGGAGAAAAGTGATCAAGGATCGACTCGACTAGGGAATGAGAAACACTATAGCTGGAGGATAGAGGTGACTATTCTCGAGGAGAGGACAAGACACCCTTTTCGAAGAAATAGCCAGAATGAGGGTAGAAAAATTCCATCCTCATTCCTTCTCTAGCACCCAATATATAGTGTGGGAATTGAAACGGACAACATAACAACTCTAATTTGTACAGTGCTCCAGTGTCGTGCATCGGTCGTCGTATGAATCTTCAACTCCGCGGGGGAAAAAGAGAGAAAAAGCTCTAAAGGAAGTCTAAAGAGAGGGACAGGGAGGATCAACTAATCGAAACATGGTTTTGATCAATTAATCAAAAGAGAATGTTCTGCTAACAACTTTCCAAAGAGAATGGAAAATCATTAAAGCAAAAGGTGTAAATAATTGATTAAGCATGATTGAATTTGCTCAATAAAGAACAAACTTAATGTGATCAAGAATTGGAAATGCAAAACAGTGCCAAACAAATATTAGCATGTATCACAAATCATGTATCAAGTGATCAAGGATTGTGCAAGAATTAGCATGTTCAAACAAAAATCAAGAACACACATAATTGCAATAATTGATAAATCACTCATTGAATTAATGTAAATATGCTCTAAACAGAGGTAAACAACACTTAAAACGTCCATAGATATCAAGCATATTAATTCATGGAAGTTAGAAGAAGAAAGGATACCAAACAAGCTTGAAAAAACTCAAAATTTGCCATTATGTTCAGTGGTAACTGGTTATGGCATATCTGCTAACCGGTTACATGCTTGAAAACTTGTGTTTTTAGTAAAAATTACACTGTGTAACCGGTTACAGCATATCTGCTAACTGGTTACCAATGAGACAGTGGCAAAACTAACTGCAAAAACAGCTTTTCAAAAGTGGTTTTCAACACTTAATCACTTATGCCAACCACCACATGCTAGGGAATGAATTTGTGCATTAAAAGCACATCATGTTAGGGCAATTAAACACAAATTACAAGCATTAATCATGGAGATCAAAGAGCAATCAATTGCATGATAAATTAAACCGAAAACGATCAAAATTACAACATAAATGCGCGGAAATGATCGAAACAGTGATTAAAGTAAGATCTACCAACCTACAAGTCGGAGGTTTGGCTTGGTAATTGTTGTGAATGAAATGTAGAGAGGAAAAGCCAAGAAAACCAGAGAATTCTGCTCTTACACTTCGAACCGTAGCGAAACCGATCAAACTTCGACGAAAACTCCGAAATGCGAATTATCACCGAATAAGCTTGAAGAAAACACTTGAGGTGAATTGAAAGGCTTATAGAACTCCAGAAACTCAAGTATAATTGTAAAATGATAAAGATAATCAAAGAAAACCAGAGGTTCCTCAATTGCACTTCGAATTGTAGTGAAACCGAGCAAACTTCGACGAAAACTCCCAAATGAGAATTATCACCGAAGAATCGTGAAGTGATCGCTTGAAATGAATCTAAAAGCTACTGAAGCTCCACAAAATCCAGTAGAATGGAATAATGGTGAAGGTTAAGCTCAAGAAATAATCACTTTCAATGTGAGAAGTGATTATTCTTCAAGAATTAAGAGCTTTAGTGAGGTTTGGTGAAGAAGATGAAGAGGAATGTGTAGAAGTTGCAGAAAAATGCAGAGGAGAATGAGAGAATTGAGAGTGAAGAAAGTGTGAATTTGTGTGAATGATTGTGGAGGAGTTGCAAAATGGTGAAGCTTGGCTTATATAGAGTTTAGGTATGGAGTGTGAGAGGTTTGGAGCTAGCTTTGGACTTAGCTTTGGGAGGCTTGGAGTTAGGGTTGGAGTTAGTTACACTTGACTCACTGAGTCAAGGCGGTTAACTCGGTTAGTTAGGCTTAACTCGGTAACAATCCCCATGCAAGCTTCCACATCCAAAGGTTGACATGCTTGGAAGCCAAGGAACATGGTGCTCTTAATTTAAAGTGATGCATTGAATAAATGTAAAGGGAAATGTCTTGAATGGTCTTGAATTGTCTAGAATGTTCCACATGCTGCTAGAATAATGTAGAAACAAAAACCAAAGAGAGTGCATAGCTGCTGTCCCAAAAATGCAGCAGAATCTACAACTTTGTACAGAGTAACTGGTTACAGCATATCTGCTAACCAGTTACTGGCCTGAAAAATGTAGTTTTTGGTGAAAAATACACTGTGTAATCGGTTATCAGTTATGCTGTGACCGGCTACTTAAGCTAAACTTCCACAAATTTGCCAAGAAATGATGCTGAAGTCCCATTATTGATTTTCCAACTCTTGTCTTGATAAATAAACATGGAAACCTTTATTTTGAGCTTGTTTTGGTGATGAAATAATCTTGAGAGGATGCGATTAATCGGGCTTGGAATACCTGCAGATCCCGCAACAAGAAACACATAGAGAAAAATGCGAATGCATATGTCGACTATGCTAATGCACATGCTCATGCAAAATTTCAAAAAAGGAGGTCAAATTTCGGGTTACGACAGCTGCCGCTATTTAATCCACTTGGACCTGAATGTATGAATTGCGCTACTTTTCGATGATTCGAGATAAAAGGGGATTAAATAAAAGAGTAGCTCAAAAATTTGGCAGACGGAGGCAAAAGGAAAAGGTGCAAATGCAGAATTGATAGGTGCAAAGTTTGGCTGAAAATCTGCTGGGATGAATCGGGCCAAAAGAAAAGGAGTATGCTAGATGCATATGCTAGGTATATGTTGTTCTACATGATGTTTGGATAACATGCAATGCAAGGATGCTAGCTAGGATGCAATGTTGTAAGTTGTAGGTGCTGGACGGACCAGAAAGGTTTTAGACGGACCAAGGAATTGAAAAGGTTCTGGAGAGGCTTGCCAGACGAAAACTGGATTTTGATTGGGATGCATGTTTGAACTTGCAAGGTGTAATGCTCCATGTTGATAATTATGCTATGCGTTTGAGGATGCAATGATATGCGATGCAGAATGTCGATAATTGGTTTTTGAAAAGAATGTCAAGCATGACCGGGCTTATGTCAAGGTTTCATGCTATGCTAGATGAATAAATAAGCATGAGTGAAGCGGCGTGATCAAAGCATGAGAAAGATCTATGCAATGGTTCAAGTGTTTTGTTGTGGTAGACAGAAAAGATTCGAGGTTAGGGTGTAAGCCATAAATACGTGATTCCCCGACACCTACTTCATGATTAGTAGTTGTTAATGCACCGTTGCTCTTGTCTCAAAGCAGGGAAAGAACTTGTACCTTGGTAGTATGTCTCTACCCCGGTCTATTGGTGGATTGCATCAATTACAAGGTAGGAAACAGTTGTGTCACAGGATGATCTGGATTTGACTTGCCCCCATGTATCGGAATAATATGCCCTTGATTAACCGTCTCTTGGAGAGGTCGACTTCATGTGCTCTTGAGGTGGCCTGCCCCAATGTGAGCTTTGAAGTGATTTTGCCCCTGGCTGATCGATCTTAGGAGGAATGCCCCTGACCAAATGAACATGGAGAGATTTTTCGAATCTCGTCGTGATTGACTCGGATTGACTGTATCTCGAAGTGGCTAGGCCCAATGGAGTTTTCCAGGCGTTTTGCCCCTTGAGGTGATCACACTTTCCATTGTGGAAACTTTCTTGATGTCAAGTGCTTGTTTGCAGGTAAAAAGTGTTTGTTTTGAAAAATGATAATGCTAATGCCATGCATATGTCAGTTTTGAGATCCAAGCATGTTCAATAAGATTATGACATATAGTGAATGGATCACCATTTAGAATGCCATGTCAGTATCATCACAAATGATAAGCAAATCTTTGGGAGTCAGCTTTGGTACGATTTTACTGTCGTATGCTTTCGAAATAAACCTTGCTTCAATTAGGTCTTTTCAGGGTTGTAACGTGGCCTAGTTCATGGTTTAAGAAAGAAAGGATATAAGGCTCAAAAATTATTTTGCCCCACCCATTCTCCTTGATGTTCTCCAGTCCTACGTTCAATTAGTTTGACACAAGCCTTCACCTTTCAAAAGAGCTTTGAATAGTAGATGTGATGGTAAGGGAACCGACAAGTGTTTTGGAGCGGCATTCACTCACCTTTTGTTTTTGTCACATGTGATCACACGACCTTGTTCTTATTGAGGATTTTTCCTTTTTGATTCTTTTTTTTTTGTTCTTTTTGTTTTTCCTGATTTTTGCGTAGACTGATTATTTTGAATTTGCAGTCTACCGGGATGCCCTGATTTTTGCCTAAGTCATTTTCTTTTGAGTTTTTGACTTAGCAGGCTTTTATTCTCTCTTTTTTTCCGAACAAAATCGTGTGACACGTGTTTATTTGATTTGTGGAGGTGAGTTGTGACTGCCTCATTCCTTTGGTCGGTGAGGGATAACGAATGTGGATTTGTGATTTTCCGACCTCTTGCGAGGGATATGATGTGGTTGATCCGCATATGGGGTAATCCTCTTTTGAAATTTGAACGCATGGTCAAACTAACTGAAGACTACCCTGCCCCTGGTTAAGATTGAGGGTTTTTTTTGTGCATAGAAAGAAACTCCTACTTCAAGGCCCAAAGGGGCTGACTAGGGATTATCTTCCTTATAACTCATGTGTTTGGGAATTTGAACAAATGCCTTACATCCTCAGTAAGGTTTTATTCAAAACATACAGACAGTGATCTCGTCTTTTTTCTTTCATCATTCTCTTTTTGATTTTGCTTGATCAAATGTGTGATACTGATAAAAAGTATGAGTGAACACGAATGGATTTATTCAAAACATGCATATTCATTTCATTATTATATCATCTGAAAACAAACAAGTTTTACAAGTGAACAATGCTTGACAAACAAAAAGATTATGAAATGGAAAAGATGTATTGACATGATGATTGCCGATGTTGAGGAAGTGCTCACAGTCTTATTCAAGGGATTCTTTTGCGATCTTGGCTCTTACACGGACAAGGGATTTCCGTTCACCCACAGATTCTCATCTTGAATGGTTAAGTGCTTCTTGTCAATCAACTGTTGGACCTTAGCTTTAAAAGCGTTGCAATCCTCAGTCGAATGCCCAGCCGACCCAACATGATATTCACACCGCACATTGGGATCATACCCAGATAGGAATGGTTTTGGTGGAGGCTTCAGAGCTTTAGGAACCACCAGCAAGTTATGAACCAGATGTGGGAGAAGCTGACTGTATGTCACGGGAATCGGATCTAGAGGAGCATTCCTTCGTTCTAAATTGTTCCAGGGCTTGCGCTGATTTTGGCGCTCTCGGCCTTGGGCTCGCTGATTATGAGTCTGAGGATGTTGTTGATATTGGGTTGCAGCAACATGCAAGAATGAATAGTATGACGTAGGAGCCAGAGGTGCTTGAGGATGAACCTGACGAGTAGCGTATCGCGGGAACACTTGAGCAGGGTGTATCAAACCAGGATTACCCATCCTATTAACAGTCTGACCAAAACGGATCCCATACAGAGTGTAGGGTGTGTAACACCCCATTTCTACCCGACATTTATAAAGGAATCAGAGTGATAAAATTTCAACATAAAACAGGATGTCACATTTTTCAACTTTAAAATCAATAACATGATAGATAATCATGAAAGATACATAACAAGTTCAACGAAAAAAACTCATAATTAACAAATAGTCTCCAAAATAACTCAACTTTATAAAATACGACGCAGCAGATTCATAATCAAAGTAATATCATCTTTATCCAACATAAACAACTTTAAAATAAGCAACAAAGTGTTCTTTGACAATTCAACTTAAAAATTCAGCATGTAAACAAATAAACAAAATAAGACACGCGTCATCCCCCCCGAGTACTACGTATCAGAGTGACAATCACCGACTCAAACTAAGGTAACCGGCTATTCCTCTTGATTACCTGCACGTTGCCAACATAGGGACAACATTCAAACAGAAGGGGTGAGATATCGAACAATATAATCAGATATATGATAAGTAATATATTAGATCAGATTATACAATCACCACTTCACAACATCTCAATCAACGTAAAACAGCAGCACAACAACAACGTTTACTTCATCATTAATCAACAACACAACAACAACTATGCAACATGAAATGCGACTCGAAATGTACATGCATGTGGTACCATTGGAGCAGAACTCCCATCTTAAAAATTTGCCAATTAATATTAACTTCAACAAGGCATAAGCCTTCCGCTTAATATTTTGCCAATCCAGGCCAGCTTAATGTTTTGCCAATCCAGGCAAGCTTAATATGTTATGCCATGTGACTCAAATATGAACATCATAATCACTGCACTAATACTTATCAATCCGCACAACAACAGCTCAACATTGGCCATAGGCCCACAACTTAATTCTTGCCAATAATTAGTGGTAATTCAACATCGTTCACAGCTTGATAATTTCCAACAATAATATCACAGCAACTAGGATATATAATTATGCATCATCTAAAATATATCATAATCCATCATTTAATCAATCGGTAGTTTTCGACTAAAAATCGGTTAATTGGTTCCATCATAATTCTATGTCCAATGCTATTGAATTATATAACAAGTTCTTAATTAAAATGGACAGAACAAACACACCACATCAGAACATAACAGAAACAGGAAAAGAAACACACAGCAGCATGCGTGACGGTCGTCACAACACCATCACGGGCATCACAACACCATCACGGTCGTCACGACCCCAAAACCCTTCGTCTCAGAATTCGTTCGTTCCAGTTTATTTCCAAATTCACAACCTTTCCTCAGATTCATATCAATTTCAATTTGTCCAAGACAGTGAAACAGAACTACAACAGAATTACACCCTAAAGTAACATATACCAGTTTCTCACAACCAATTCATCAATCGCAATGCATTTCAACATTTCTACGACAATCATTTCGGCACAGACATAAGAAATTCTACAAACAATTCATCAACAGAAAACCAAATTCAATATTCACGACATCGATTACACAAAAACAGAGGAGAATTCTATAAAACTAACCCCACATATTACTCATCAACTATCCCATTATAGAGTAAGAACCCCACCCTTACCTTGGATTGAAGGTCGCTCTAAAATCTCCGATCGAATTCTCGCTCTCTCGCAGCCTCTACGCGATCTCTCGCAACCTTTGTTTTCTCCTCTCTGCAACTTTACGTTCTACTATTCTATTCCTTTTTCAGCAACTTTGCAACTTCCACGTACTTGATCTTTCCTCCACTTCTAATTACCCTAATTCTATTCAACTTAACCCTTATAATTCTTACTAACTCTTATTGGGCTCAATTCCACACCTCACCTTTTACCACTACTACCCATCTTATAAGCCCACTAACTTATTATAATTCTAGTAAGCTAATACTATATTATTTCTACCACTTAAATCGACTTAGTTAAATTAATCCAACTAAAACCAACATAGCCACTTAACACAACATTCCGATATTTCGAAAATCACCACAAATCAACACAATAATACGAATATAGTTAATTAAATAATTAATTAAATAACTGGGCGTTACAACTCACCCTCACTTAGGATATTTTCGTCCTCGAAAATTTACCTTGTTCAAACAACTCGGGATAGGATTCCCGCATCTTGCTTTCCATCTCCCACGTCATACTTTCTCTGGCAGCTCCTAACCAGACAACTTTCACCAACGCAATCTCCTTGTCTCTCAAGGTCTTTATTTCACGATCCGCGATTCGCACATGCATCGTCTCAATAGTAATATTATCCCGTACTTGCACATCATCCATATGATTCACATGAGATGGATCTGAAATGTACTTCCGAAGTTGTGACACATGAAACACATCGTGCAAATTCGAAAGATTAGGCGGTAAAGCCACTCTATAAGCAACATTCTTAATTCTGTCCAAAATCTGATACGGACCAATAAAATGAGGAGTGAGCTTCTTAGACTTCAATGCACGTCCAACACCGGTCACAGGTGTAACTCTTAAAAACACATGGTCACCTGCTTGAAATTCTAAGTCTTTCCTCCGCTTGTCATGATAACTCTTCTGCCTACTTTGGGAAGATCTCATATTTTCTCGGATCAACTCCACCTTCTCAGTAGTCTCTCGAACAATTTCAGGTCCAAGTACTACACTTTCTCCAGATTCATGCCAACATAAAGGAGTCCTACATCTCCGACCATATAATGCTTCAAAAGGGGCCATTCCAATACTAGAATGGTAACTGTTATTATAAGTGAATTCTATCAAGGGAAGATAAGTATCCCACGAACTTCCTTGCTCAAGAACACAAGCTCTCAACAAGTCCTCCAACGACTGAATAGTCCTCTCAATTTGACCATCTGTCTGAGGATGATACGCCGAACTCAACCTCAACCTAGATCCCAACGCCTCTTGCAAACTCTCCCAAAAATCAGAAGTAAACCTCGGATCTCTATTCGACACAATACACAAAGGAACACCATGCAGTTTCACAATTACCCGAATATAAATCTCTGCCAACTTTGATACCGGAAAAGTGATGTTAATAGGAATAAAATGAGCCGACTTCGTAAGCCTATCAACAATCACCCAAATCGAATCATATCCTCTTGAAGTGTTTGGTAATCCCTTTACAAAGTCCATTGAAATGCTATCCCATTTCCATTCTGGAACTTCTAATGGTTGCATCAACCCCGCAGGCTTCTGATGTTCAACTTTCGACTTCTGACAAGTTAAACATGCATACACAAACTGCGCTACATCACGCTTCATCCCAGGCCACCAAAAAAAATTCTTCAAATCTTGATACATCTTTGTAGCCCCCAGATGAATACTCAATTTACTTTTATGACCTTCTTCAAGAATCACTTTCTTCATTTCCGCATCATCAAGAATACAAATTCGATCACGGAATCTTAACACACCATGCGCGTCCATCTTAAAATCGCTATTCTCAGGCAGATCGATTCCAACCATCGAATCTACTAGTTTCACATCTAACTTCTGAGCTTCTCTAATACTATCCAGAAAATCATTGTTAATCTTCAACATTCCTAACATCACACTCTGCGGTGTCACTTCGCAAACTAAACTCATATCTCTGAACTGTTCAATTAATTCCAACTCTTTAACCATCATCGCCGACATATGCAAAGTCTTTCGGCTTAAAGCATCAGCCACAACATTAGCTTTACCTGGATGATAATTCAAACCGAAATCATAATCTTTTAATAACTCCAACCACCTTCGCTGTCTCATATTCAACTCCTTCTGGTCAAATAAGTACTTTAAACTTTTATGGTCACTAAATACTTCAAATCTAGAACCATAAAGATTATGCCTTCAAATCTTCAGCACAAAAACAACTGCAGCAAGTTCTAAATCATGCGTAGGATAGTTCTTCTCATGAGTCCTCAATTGCCTCGACGCATAAGCAACTACCTTACCATTCTGCATAAGTACACCTCCTAAACCCATTTTAGAAGCATCACAATATACCACAAAAGTTTCTCCTAGGTTAGGTAATGTCAAAATCGGAGCCGACGTCAATCTCTTCTTCAATTCCATGAAGCTTTCTTCACATCGAACGTCCCATACAAACGCCTTACCTTTACACGTCAACTTAGTTAACGGAAGTGCCAACTTAGAAAAACCTTCGATAAACCTTCTATAGTAACCAGCTAGTCCCAAAAAGCTTCTTATCTCGGTAGCCGACCTTGGAGTTTCCCATTGCAACACAGTGTCTACTTTAGATGGATGCACATCAATGCCACTACTTGAAATGACATGAGCAAGAAAACTAACTTTCTTTAACCAAAATTTACATTTTGACAACTTTGCATATAGCTTCTTCTCTCTCAAAACTTGCAATACAAGTCTTAAGTGTTCTGCATGCTCTACTTCCGATCTAGAGTAAATCAGTATATCATCAATGAACACCACCACAAACCGATCCAAGTAAGTATGAAAGATACAGTTCATGTACTCCATGAATACTCCTGGCGCATTAGTAACACCGAATGGCATCACCAAATACTCATAATGTCCATAACGCGTTCTAAAAGCCGTCTTCTGAATATCATCATTTTTCACTTTAATCTGGTGATAGCCCGACCTCAAATCAATCTTGCTAAACACACAAGCACCTACCAACTGATCCATCAAGTCATCTATTCTCGGAAGCGGATACTTGTTCTTAATCGTCACTTTGTTCAACTGTCTATAGTCAACACAGAGCCTCATACTCCCATCTTTCTTCTTCACCAACAACACTGGAGCTCCCTACGGCGATACACTTGGCCTCATAAACTTCTTTTCAATCAAATCCTTCAATTGTTTCTTTAATTCTGACAATTCAGATGCAGACATCCTGTATGGTGCCATAGAAACAGGTCTGGTACCAGGTACAAGGTCAATTGCAAATTCAACCTGTCTTTCTGGCGGTACTTCAGGAATTTCGTTAGGGAAAACTTCAGGAAATTCACGCACCACCTACAACTCATCAATTATAGCTTGGTTCTCAATAGATAACGTTGCCATCAACGAGAACAACTGAGCTTCTTCTTGCATCAACCGTTGCAACTGTCTAGCAGACAACAAACCAGTTTCCTCTTCAGGAGTAGAAAACCTCAGAGTCTTGTTATAACAATTAATATGAACATAGTTATATTCTAAGCAGTTCATACCCAAGATTACATCCATCCCAGTTAACGACAAACACACCAAATCAACATCAAAGTCTCTGTCGAAGATCGACAAAGGGCACTTTAAACACACAAGAGAAGTAGTCACTGATCCCTTAGCCAGAATCTCGAAGACCATCTCTCCATTCATAGAGGACAACATAAGACCCAATCTCTTAACAGAATCAGCAGCAATAAACCAATGAGTAGCACCAGTATCAATCATAGCGATTAAAGGAGTACTATTAATGAAACATGTACCTCTGATGAGTCTGTCCTCGCTAGTTGTCTGAGTCCCAGCCAAAGCGGACACTTTCCCACCGGTTTGCGCCTTCTTTGGTTTCAGACACTGACTACCAATGTGTCCTTCCTCACCACAGTTGAAGCAAATCCTCTCTTTATGCTTGCACTCAGATATGGCATACCCAGTCTTACCACAACGGAAACACCTCTTCACCTCAGCAGTACACACATTACTCTTATGACCAGGTTTCCCACATCTGAAATAAGTTATGCCAGCAGTACACACATTACTCTTATGACCAGGTTTCCCACATCTGAAACAAGTTATGCCAGCAGTACACACATTACTCTTATGACCAGGTTTCCCACATTTGAAACAAGTTATGCCAGCAGGAGCATCTCCCCCACTAGTCCTCTTGCCATCAGCTACTTTCTGCTTACCTTTTCCCACCGGAGCATCATAAGGCTTGCCACGATTCTGTTGGTGCTTGCCCTTCCTCTCATTAATGATCTTATAATGAGCATTGTTGTCTTCTTCAAAAATCCTACAACTATCAATCAAATCCGCAAAAACACGAATCTTCTGATATCCAACTGCCTTCTTAATCTCCGGGCGCAACCCACTCTCAAACTTGACGCACTTAGAAAATTCATCATCATCTCCGTTATAGTGCGGATAAAACTTTGCCAACTCAACAAACTTTGTGGCATAGTCCGTAACCGACATGGTTCCTTGCTTCAGCTCAAGAAACTCAATCTGCTGCTTACCACGAACATCCTCTAGGTAATACTTCCTCAGAAACTCCCTCCGGAACACATCCCAAGTGATAACTTCACCTGCAGTTTCCAACCTCTAACGAGTCTCTAGCCACCAGTCATCAGCTTCGACTGCTAGCATATGACTCCCATATCGAACCTTCCGCGCTGGAGTGCAGTCCATCACACAGAAAATTCTCTCCATCTCTTTCAACCAATCCGACGCTCCATCAGGATCATACTTGCCCTTTAAGTTAGGTGGATTCTCCTTCTGAAACGTTGCCAAACTACGAGATCCAGCATTCTCGTCAGCGTTCGGCTGATTCTGCAAAGCTTGAGCCATTGCTTGCATTGCAGCAGTGATTACAGCATCGTTCCTTCCAGCCATCTCAACTTATCACTGCAACATAACAAGAGTAGAACTAATTAACAATACTCGATTGTTAAACAGGACTACGACTCGACAACTTGGCCTGACGGACCGACCTGCTCTGATACCACTAATGTAACACCCCATTTCTACCCGACATTTATAAACGAATCAGAGTGATAAAATTTCAACATAAAACAGGATGTCACATTTTTCAACTTTAAAATCAATAACATGATAGATAATCATGAAAGATACATAGCAAGTTCAAGGAAAAAAACTCATAATTAACAAATAGTCTCCAAAATAACTCAACTTTATAAAATACGACGCAGCGGATTCATAATCAAAGTAATAGCATCTTTATCCAACATAAACAACTTTAAAATAAGCAACAAAGTGTTCTTTGACAATTCAACTTAAAAATTCAGCATGTAAACAAATAAACAAAATAAGACACGCGTCATCCCCCCCGAGTGCTACGTATCAGAGTGACAATCACCGACTCGAACTAAGGTAACCGACTATTCCTCTTGATTACCTGCACGTTGCCAACATAGGGACAACATTCAAACAGAAGGTGTGAGATATCGAACAATATAATCAAATATATGATAAGTAATATATTAGATCAGATTATACAATCATCACTTCACAACATCTCAATCAACGTAAAACAGCAGCACAACAACAACGTTTACTTCATCATTAATCAACAACACAACAACAACTATGCAACATGAAATACGACTCGAAATGCACATGCATGTGGTACCATTGGAGCAGAACTCCCAGCTTAAAAATTTTCCAATTAATATTGACTTCAACAAGGCATAAGCCTTCCACTTAATATTTTGCCAATCCAGGCCAGCTTAATATTTTTCCAATCCAGACCAGCTTAATATATTATGCCATGTGACTCAAATATGAACATCATAATCACAACACTAATACTTATCAATCCGCACAACAACAGCTCAACATTGGCCATAGGCCCACAACTTAATTCTTGCCAATAATTAGAGGCAATTCAACATCGTTCACAGCTTGATAATTTCCAACAATAATATCACATCAACTAGGATATATAATTATGCATCATCTAAAATATATCACAATCCATCATTTAATCAATCGGTAGTTTTCGACTAAAAATCGGTTAATTGGTTCCATCATAATTCTATATCCAATGCTATTGAATTATATAACAACTTCTCAATTAAAATGGACAGAACAAACACACCACATCAGAACATAACAGAAACAGGAAAAGAAACACACAGCAGCATGCGTGACGGTCGTCTCAACACCATCACGGTCATCACGATACCATCACGGTCGTCACAACACCATCACGGTCGTCACGACCCCAAAACCCTTCGTCTCAGAATTCGTTCGTTCCAGTTTCTTTCCAAATTCACAACCTTTCCTCCGATTCATATCAATTTCAATTTGTCCAAGACAGTGAAACAGAACTACAACAGAATTACACCCTAAAGTAACATATACCAGTTTCTCACAACCAATTCATCAATCGCAATGCATTTCAACATTTCTACGACAATCATTTCGACACAGACATAAGAAATTCTACAAACAATTCATCAACAGAAAACCAAATTCAATATTCACGACATCGATTACACAAAAACAGAGGAGAATTCTATAAAACCAACCCCACATATTACTCATCAACTATCCCATTATAGAGTCAGAACCCCACCCTTACCTTGGATTGAAGGTCGCTCTAAAATCTCCGATCGAATTCTCGCTCTCTCGCAACCTCTACGCGATCTCTCGCAACCCTTGTTTTCTCCTCTCTGCAACTTCACGTTCTACTGTTCTATTCCTTTTTCAGCAACTTTGCAACTTCCACGTACTTGATCTTTCCTCCACTTCTAATTATCCTAATTCTATTCAACCCAACCCTTATAATTCTTACTAACTCTTATTGGGCTCAATTCCACACCTCACGTTTTACCACTACTACCCATCTTATAAGCCCACTAACTTATTATAATTCTAGTAAGCTAATACTATATTATTTCTACCACTTAAATCGACTTAGTTAAATTAATCCAACTAAAACCAACATAGCCACTTAACACAACATTTTGATATTTCGAAAATCACCACAAATCAACACAATAATACGAATATAGTTAATTAAATAATTAATTGAATAACCGGGCGTTACAGGGTGACCCAGGGTAAACAAGTGGAAGTGCAACAGCAAAAGGTGCCCCAGGATAGGCAAAAGGAGTTCCAGAGTTAGCAGACTGAAAACTTTGGTAGGGGTGTTGCCCAACAGGTTGAACAGCTAGAGGAATCTGCACATGAATAGGAGGACCTCTATTCTCGGCTTCGGCAGATGTTTCAGCAATCACAGGTGCAAACTTTTGGAATGGCTTCACTGTAAAGCAAATCAACTTCTGATCGAGGAGCTCTTGGACTTTGTCCTTAAAGACAACATAGGTTTCTGTAGAATGCCCCGCATATCCAGCATGGTATCCACAGGTGGCATTAGGATCATGCTTAGGATGATAAGGAAACTTGCCCGACTTGATTTCTTTAGGAACAATTGCCCCAACATGAATCAGAAGAGGCAGTAGATGCGTGTAAGTCATGGGAATTGGATCATGACGATGACGTCTCCTCCCTTGATTATTGTTCCCTTTGCTGATTTGCTTACGCTTTTGTTTCTGATTGCCTTGAGTGGTTTTCTGATTAGGCAAGGGGTGAACCGGTAGATTGCTTACATCCACATTCATGCTCTTATCCACCTTTGGTCCATTATGGGTTGGCTCATCAATCACAACTTGATCAGAGGGGTTCATTGTCATACTATCCAGAAGTAGTTTCACAACCATGTCAACCTTGCCTTCCTTGTGCACCGTGCTCTCATACCCAACCTGTTCCATGATTCTTTGGCTTTCAGCGTCGGAGAATCGTTGTCTTTGGGCTGATGAAGGGAAGAAAGTGAGCTTTCTCTGGTTTGAAGGTATGCACTGCAGATGTACATACGCACATGTTGTTTATGCAGATGGCATGCAAATGAGATATGCAACACCCAATGATGCAAAGGTTAGATGATGCAAAAGTTAAGCATACATATGATGCAACAACTCAGGTTCAAAAGTTTGGCATACATGATGATGCCATAATATTATACAATAACATTAAGCAATAATGTAAGTTAGGGATGCAACATCTTTTGGATAATCTGCCCATGTAGCTCTGTGAAGGTGCGAAGATCTGACGTAATGAGAGAAAAAGGTTGGAAGAGTTTTGGTTTCTTGCAGAAAAACCCAATATCCCCCTCACAGGTATGATATAGAAAGCGGGATTCTCAGTTTCGGATTCTCGATTTGAGAAGCAATAGTACATTCATCCCTCGGGGTACAATACTATCGCCAAACAAAGAGGTCGTCCACTGATTCCCCCAAAAAGGTCATCCTATGGCAAGTTCCCAGCTTTGGGTCCTCAAATCAAGAAGCGTAATGGGTTTGCCATTTCTGGTCTGCCATTATCGCTCCTTAGGAGGAGTGCCTTAACTGAGTCCTCGGAACTGGTTGCCAGAGTCAACAGCTCTCTAGACCAACACCCTAAAATGCGCAAGACACGCACGTTAGAGCATCTCCCAAGAAAACCTCGTCTGGATGTGAATTTCGTGAACACCAAACGCGTCAAGATGGCACGTAGGTCCCACTACTTTCCACGCTAATCCTAGGTGTATACTCAAGCCTATGTATTGGGCTTATCTCTCAAGTAGCAACCCAACCCGCCAACGGTAGCGAAAATAGCAGATGTCCAGAATATACAGCATATGAATATTTAAAGCAGTAAAGAAATGCAATAAATAAACATAAAGCAAATAAAGTGTAAATAAAGCGAGTAAAGCACAAAAGATAAACACCCAAACAAGCAAGAAAGCAAACAAAACTAGGCGAGACCCCTCAAGGGATGGACCAGCAAGAGGTTAATATGTCCCCAGCAGAGTCGCCAGCTGAAGATGGCTAGTTTCTACCTGAGTGAATCGCACACTCAGAGATACAACAGAGTCGCCACCGAACTTTATTTAGTCCCAAAGGATAGGGAAAATATCGATAAAACCCAAAGGGAAGAGAAATGGGAACGGGGGGTCGGTTATGCAAACGGAAGGTATTAGCACCTAACGCATCCGTCGTACTCGACGGGAACCATTTCGCTTGCTTCTAGGCTTGGATGGGTTATCTATCTATAGGTTTCTAGCTAAAAGAAAGAGGAGAGAGAGAAAGGGGAAAAAGAAAGAAAAGAAGGAAAGTGCTCGCGGAGGATTGTGGCCCTCGTGCCTATATACCCTCATAGTGCAATGAGGAAGTCAGAGCGCCGTAGTTCTTGGAACCAGGGGACGAAGAAAAGGGAAGGAAAGAAGGGTGGAAGTGTGCTCGCCAAGACATTACGTCTCGTGGCTACGTATCTGACATCCAAAGGAATGCAGAATCAAAGCTTCCGTAGTTCGGGGAACTAAGACGGAAAAGGAAAATGAAAGGAAAGTGGTGTCAAAACCAAGAGCAAAAGAAACAAGGAAATTCCACAGGGGATTCTAAAGAAATGGTGTCGAAACCAAGAAAGAAACTCCGCTAGAAGAAAATAGGAAAAGAGTATGAAAAGCAAGGAATGGTGTCAAAACCAAGAGCGCAAGGTAAAGGAGTGGTGTCATAACCAAGAGAATAAAAGAATAAGAGGAAAATGGTGTCCATATCAAGAGAATAAAGGAGTAAGAGAGAAATGGTGTCCAAACCAAGAGAATAAGAGATAAGAGAGAAATGGTGTCCAAACCAAGAGAATAAGAGATAAGAGAGAAATGGTGTCTAAACCAAGAGAATAAGGGAATAAGAGAAAGATCCGCTGGGGATGCAAAAGAAATGGTGTCATAACCAAGAAAGTAAGAGCAAAGGGAATAGGAAGGACTCCGCTGGGGATCCAAATAAAGGGATGGTGTCATAACCAAGAGAGAAAGGAAACTCAGTATATTAACTGGCTGGCAGTGGTTAGGCATCCAAATTATCAATATTGGGGAGCGGGTAGGCATCCTTCGAGCATTCCTTATTAAGATCGGTGTAGTCAATGCACATTCTCCATTTGCCATTAGATTTTTTTGCAAGTACAATGTTGGATAGCCAAGTGGTGTACTTGGCCCCCGAGATAAATTTGGCCCCGAGGAAGTCCTTTACAGCTTTTTCTGCAGCCTCCGTTTTCTCTGGAGACTGCTTTCTCCTACGTTGTGCTACTGCTTTGACGGTCGGGTTAATTGTGAGTTGATGGCAGGCGACGGACGGGTCCAAGTCGGGCATCTCGGCGGCACTCCAGGCAAAGAGATCGACGTTATCACTGAGGCATGCCTTGAGTTGCTTCCTCGCGATGTTGGGGAGGTCCGCTTGAATCTTTACTCCCCGTTGAGGGTTGTCGCCAAACAAAATGAGCTCAAAGTTGTCATTCGGGATTGGGCGCATCGGATAGGAGCCGCTGCTGGACGGGGTAGACGAGCTGGTTGAAGCTGCTTGGTTCTCCTGCTGGTATTCCTCGGGGAAGCGGCTGTCGAGGTCAATGGAGTCAACCTGAGGTAGAGGTTTGGCTTCCTCGGAACTACTGGGCAAGGTTGGCTTGCTCGATACCTTTGGCTTGGAGGCCATGGTGTTGAGTCCCTTTGTGGCTACTTTGAAACATCGTCGTGCGGCTTCGATGTCGCCGTGGAGGGTGGCGACCATCCCCTTTGAAGTGTAATACTTCATCTTGAGGTGGACGGTTGAAGGCACAACTACCAACTCGACCAACGTTGGTCTTCCGAAGATACAATGGTACAATGATGGGCAATCGATCACCAGAAACTGCACTTTGAAGGACCTGGCCGTGTCTGCTGATCCAAAGGTTACGATCAGTTCGATGTACCCCCAGGGTCTGGTCACTGATCCGTTGAATCCTTGCAAATCAGACCCCCATAGGGGGTGAGGTGTGATTCGTCCAGCTGAAGTGTTGAAAATAGCTGGGAGTACATGATGTCGACCGAGCTGCCTTGGTCGACGAGGATTCTTTGAACATCGAAGTTCACCATTCGAGCTCTGACGAGCAGGGGCATGCTCGAGTTTGGAGATCCTTCGAGGAACTCTTCCCGATAGAAGGAGATGGGGGCAGAGACTTTCTGGGCTTGGTCGTGCGTGGTCACCTTATTGGAGCTCGTGCTGATTAGGTGCTCGAATTTCCTTTTCACAAAGCCCACCGTGACTTTATTGAAGCCCCCGCCCGAGATGACCATGGCGGAGGGGAATGTTTCCCACGGGCTGTGGGCCGCGAAGTATGGCAGGAGCATTGAGCCCATCCAGGACGTAGAAGTCTTTTGGTCCTGACACGGCCATGGCGACCTGGATGCTGGCTTCTTCCGAGGAAGGTACTTCTTCCTCTATCTTCTTGGACTGTTGGGCGTCTTGCCGAGGAGCATCTCTCTTCTTAGTGAACAGTTTCAGGTGGCCATCCCAGATCAATATCTCAATAGCATCCTTCAAATGGATGTAGTCTTCGGTAGTGTGGCCGTGACTCTTATGGAAACGGCAGTACTTCGATTTGTCGGCGTTGGGTTTGGACGATATTTGTTTGAGGAAGCGGACCCCTGCTTGCTTGAATTCCGAATTCGCGCATTCAAAAAGTATCTTCTCCCTGGAGATGGTCAGGGGATATAGTCGTGGAATCGGCCTTAGGATCCTTTGCTGTCGCGGGAGTCCCGTGGACAGTCTTCGCGCTTCCTTTCTTCTAGACGGGATGTCGAGGCTTCTTCGTCTCTGGAGGCCCGAGCATTCTACTGGTGGCGGGAGGCTCGGACGGAGTTGGCTGCCTCCTTCTCCTCGTACTGGATGTGCGACTGTGCCTTGAGGAGGAGGGCATCCAGATTCCTCGGAGGTGCGAGGCCGACAACTTTAGAAAATTCTGAGCCTGGGCGAAGTCCTTGCTCGAGTAAAAATATTTTCATCTCGTCCGTTGTAGGGACCTGTACCGCTTCTTTGTTGAACCTCTCTATGTATGCCCGAAGAGGTTCGTCCTTTCCTTGGATTATGGCCCCAAGGGAGGCTTCAGTCTTGGGGTGACGTCACGACGCAGGAAATGTCGGGAGAACATCCTCCCCAGTTGCTTCCACGATGTAATAGATCCTTCAGGCAACTGCTTGTACCACGTCATTGCTCCCTTTCGGAGCGTGGTTGGAAATAGTCGGCACTTGATGGCGTCGTAGACGCCACGATAGTCCAATAGCGCATCGATGTTCTCGATGTGTGTAACACCCCAAATTAGATTATGATTAATTATTGCTTATTTGAGGATATAAGGTGGTTTTGATGATATGTGGTTATGCGGCACGATGCATTGTGGTGAAATTATTTTAATAATATTAATAGTAAGAAAAATCATATAGTATTATTCAAATTATTGTTTATTATTTAAAATAATAGAAGTGGGAGTATTGAGGGTATGTTGGTCATTTGAGGAGAATTGGTGAGGGTATAATGGGAAGGGCACATTTAGGGGTATTTTAAGAGAGAATAATGAAAGGAACTCATTATTCGTATTATTTTTTAGGAAAAGGAAAAGGTGCTCTGAAGAACAAGTGAGAAGGAGGCTATGGCATAGAAGAATTCCGGCGAAACATCATGAGAGGTCGAAGGAGACAATATTCTAAGGTATGGGGAGTATCACTTTGCAATATGTTGATATAAAGGTTAGATGTTGGTGGGTGATTGGGGTTTTGGGGGAAATCCATGGGGTTGAATGAGGGTTTTAGGAAGATTTTGTGATAATATGATTGGAATTGATGAATTGGTCTTGTTTGATTTGTTTGGTTGAATTGCAAATGTTATATGTAGGTTATTGGTGCAAAATCTATGAAAAAATACTGTTAAATATCGAGTTTAGTGCAGAAAATCACAGATGGAGGATGAAGATGACAGGTTTATCTCATGAGTGAATCGCACATTCAACGATACAACAGAGTCGCCACCGAACTTTATTTAGTCCCAAAGGACATGGAAAATATCGATAAAACCCAAGGGGAAGAGAAACGGGAACGGGGGGTCGGTTATGCGAAAGGAAGGTACTAGCACCTAACGCATCGGTCGTACTCAACGGGAACCATTTTGCTTGCTTCTAGGCTTGGATGGTTATCTATCTATAGGCTTCTAGCTAAGAGAGAATGAGAGAGAGAGAAAGGGAAAAAGAAAAGAAAGAAAGAAAGTGCTCACAGAGGATTGTGGCCCTCGTGCCTACGTACCCTCATAGTGCGATGAGGAAATCAGAGCGTCGTAGTTCAGGGAACCAGGGGATAGAAAAGAAGGAGGGGAGAAGGAAAGAAGGGTGGACGTGTGCTAGCCAAGACATTGCGTCTCGTGCCTACGTATCTGACATTCAAAAGAATGCAGAATAAGAGCTTCTGTAGTTCGGGGAACTGAACGGACAAAAAAAACAAGAAAGAAACAGGGAGACGAAAGAAGTGGTGTCGAAACCAAGATCAAAAGTGAAAGAGAAAACTCTACTGAAGAAGATCCTACAGTAAGAGCGTTTGCACAAGAGACTAGGAAAAGAATGGTGTCAAAACTAAGAACGAAAGAAACTCCGCTGGGGATAACAAAGAGAACTGGTGTCGAAGCCAAGAAAGCAAGAGCAAAGGGAATATGAAGGATTCCTCTAGGGATCCAAATAAAGGGATGGTGTCAAAACCAAGAGAAAAGGGAGAATCGGTATATTAACTGGCTAGCTGTGGTTAACCGAGGAAAGAGAGTAGGACTGCAACTCTGTGGGGGTAGAGAAGCATTGGTTTGAACAGAGAAAACTATGATTAACTAGGAGAACGGGTGTAGGACCGATCGAAGCTCGTAACCCAAAAGGAATGTTGGTAACGACTGAACAAACAACACTTGACCAACAAAGAAGGGTATTGAACCAAAAGAGGTTACTAGCCCAATGGGTGCAAGTATTCGAACCAAGAAAGGTTGCCAACTGCGGAGAATCGGTGATTAACAGAACACTGTGATTAACCGAGAAAAAGGAGTGATTAACCAAGAGGAGGTGATTAACTCAAAAAGAGGTTCAGTATTTTAACAGACGGACTGTGGTTAACTGAAGAAAAGGGTGATTAACCAGGAATAGGTGATTAACCCAAGAGAACTCAGTATTTTAACAGACAGGCTGTGGTTAATTGAGAGGGAATGCAAACATTGGTGTTTTAACTGACCGGCAGTAATTAACCAAACAAAGGAGAAGAACCAAGAGAAGGTTGCGAACTCTTGGGGAAAAACGGTCGTGACAGGAAAACTGTGTTTGACCAAAGAAAGAGAATTGAGACTTTTTAGGGGAATCAAAAAGCAATGATTGACCGCAAGAAAAGAATAGGGTATCGAAACGAAGAACGCTAGCTAACCCAATGAACAAAGGATCGTAACCAAGAAGGTGTTTGATTAAGAGGGAGATAGGAGCGATCATGGATTGAAGGAGATTGCAAAGAGCGATGAGTGATCAAGGATCGACTCGCCTGGGGAAAGAAAGCACACTACCACCTGGCGATAGAGATGACTAAGCCAAGCACATGGTCATTCGTCCCCTACCTGAAGTTGTCAGAATGAGAGTAGGAATTCTCCCTTCTCATTCCTTCTCTAACACACACAGGGTGTAAAGCGGGAGTTGAAACGGGCGGCACAGTAGTTCTAAGTTGTACAGTGCTCCTGCGTAGAGAAACGGACAACGTAACGGCGTCAATTTGTACAACGCTCCGATACAAGGCGTAGCGCGAAACTACAACTCCACGGGGGAACGAGAGAGAAAGCTCTAAAGGAAGCCTAAAGAGAGGAAAGGGGAAGATCAACTAATCGAAACGTGTTTCGATCAATTAATCAAGGGTGAACTATGCTAACAACTTTCCAAAGAGGATGAAAAGTCATTAAAGCACAAAGGAGTGAATTATTGATTACACAAGATTAAGTTTATCCATGAAGAATAAACTTAATGCAAACTGAAATGGAAGGTGCAAAATAGTGCCAAATGATCATCAAAATGCCACACAAAATCATGTATCATGTGAACAGAGATAGTGCAAGAATTAACTATGTTCATACAATGCTAAGAACATGAAACAAATGAATAATCGAAAATGTGCATCGAAAGTTCATGAATATGCTTCAACCAGAGTTAAATGACACTTAAAACATCCATTAAAATGAAGCACATTGATCCATGGAAGTTAGAAGAAGAAAGGATACCAAACAAGCCTGAAAAACTCAAAATTGGGCATTCTGTTCAGTGGTAACCGGTTAGAGCATATCTGCTAACCGGTTACATGCTTGAAAATCAGCGTATTTGTTGAAAATTGAACTGTGTAACCGGTTACAGCATAACTGCTAACCGGTTACCACTGAGACAGTGGCAAAAATAACAGCAAAAACAGCTTTTCAAAAGTGACTTCCAACACATAATCACTTATGCCAACCACCACATGCTAGGAAATGAATTTGTGTACGAAAATTGAACTTGAAAACAACAAATAAACAGTGATATAATCAACTAACACATTAGGATCATGGATCAAACAAATGCAAAACCAAATCACACACAACAATTATCGACTACATTGCGAACGGTACGAAAATGCGCGAAACAGTAAAATTAGTTAGATCCACCAACCTACAAGCCGGAGATTTGGCTTGGTAAATGTTGCAAAGAGATCTTGATGCAGAAAATCAAAGAAAACCAGAGGATCCTTGATTTGTAGACAAAACGCGTCGAAACCGATCAAAAACGCGAAAATGCACCGAAATCCAATTTGCACCAAATTGAAAGTTGTAGAACTCTTGGATTGAAGTAGAATAAGATGTAATTCCAGAAATCCAACCAAATACTGACAAATGATAGAGGTTAAGCTCAAGAATTAATCACTTTTAATGTGAAAAGTGATTATCCCTCAAGAATAAGAGCTTTTGGTGAGGTTTTGGGATGGGAATTGAGATGAAGATGTAGAAGTTGCAGAAAAATGCAGTGGAGAATGAGAGAATTGAGAGTGAAGAAAGTGTGAATTTGTGTGAATGATTGTGGAGCAGTTGCAAAATGGTGAAGCTTGGCTTATATAGAGTTTAGGTATGGAGTGTGAGAGGTTTGGACTTTGGTTTGGACTTAGCTTTGGGAGGTTTGGAGTTAGGGTTGGAGTTAGTTACACTTGACTCCATGAGTCAAGGCGGTTAACTCGGTTAGTTAGGATCAACTCGGTAACAATCCCAATGCAAGCTTCCACATCCAAAGGTTGACATGCTTGTAAATTAAGTGACATGGTGCTCTTAATTTAAAGTGATGCATTGAATAAATGTAAGGGAAATGTCTTGAATGGTCTTGAATTGTGTAGAATGTTCCACATGCTACTAGAATATTGTAGAATCAGTGACCAAAGAGTGTGCAAGGAGGCTGTCCCAAAAATGCAGCAGGAACTGAAATTTTGCACTGAGTAACCGGTTACAGCATATGTGCTAACCGGTTACATGCTTGAAAACTTGCGTTTTTGGTGAAAAATACACTGAGTAACCGGTTACAGCATACGTGCTAACCGGTTACTTCAACCAAATTTCTACAAAATTGGCAAAAAGATGATGTTGAAGTTCCGTTATTGATTTTCCAACTCTTGCCTTGATAAATAAACATGGAAACCTTTATTTTGAGCTTGTTTTGGTGATGAAATAATCTTGAGAGGTTGCGATTAATCGGGCTTGGAAAACCTGCAGATCCTCCAACAAGAAACACGTAAAGAAAAGTTCGGATGCGTATGCCAACGATGCGAGTGCACATGCTTATACAAATGGAAAAAGAGGGAGGTCAAATTTCGGGTTACGACAGCTGCTCCTATTTAATCCTCTTGGACCTGAATGTACGAATCGCGCCAGCTTTTCAATGATTCGAGGTAAAAGGGGATTAAATAAAAGAGTAGCTTGAGAATTTGGCCGACAACGACAAAAGAAGAGTTGAAAGCATTTGAATAGACAAGTGCAAGGTTTGGCTGAAAATCTGCTGGGAGATAAGTCAGGAAAAAAGAGAGGGAGTATGATCGATGCGTATGCTATGTATGCGTTTCTACATGATGCTTGATATCATGCAATGCGAAGGCGCAAGATAAGGCACAGTGAGAAGTGATTAGGTAGAAATTGTAGCAAAACGACTTCGACACCCTCTGTCGGGGAGAGGACCAGCAGATGAAAACAATCTCTGCTGGAGAAGAAAGCTCACAAAGGATGATGATCCTTCCGGGGAAAGAAACCAAGGACATTTTAGGCTTCTAAATCACCATGGTTGTCTCTGTTGGGGATGAAAGAATTAAATCAATCCTTCCTACCGAGACTGGCTCCGCGTGGGGAAAAAGAAGTTTCTGAGTCATATTGACTCAGTTGAGGAGAAACCACTGGCTGCTGGTGACAGTTAGTTCCTAATCATTGGAGATGATGCACAACCCTTGGTGGGGAAAAGAGAACAAAGCGTCTTTGCTGGGGAACACCTTGGCAACCTGCTAGGGAGAATGATGACTCTACTGAGGAGCTGCTGAGGAGACAATAACTTCTTCATAGAATCATCCCATTGTCGTCCAAGCGTTAGGCTTACCAATGGATATTACTGATTATCCTGCAGGAGTTACCAATAACACATGCAATGCATAATGCCTTCTCGATTGATTTAGCTTTTTATTGTTCTCGACGTTTTTTAGTATTATGTGATCACAAATAATTGTTTATTTTTCAAACAAAATACTGGAATAAAACAAATTGAGATAACAAAAGAATGCATTTTATTGAATGTAAAATTTTTGTACATAATGTGTGTACAAGGATGCAAAATCCTTGATGAGGAAATTTACAATAAAATTGAAAAATAAGTGTAAATGGCAAAGGGAAATCATGTTGTGCATTGATTACAACATTGGCCACCATCCACTGTAAGTCTAAGTTCCAAGCCTTGCACCAGTCGAAGATGATTGGAATGTTATGTCACTGTCTGAGATCTAGCCATGAGGAAGAGAGGCTCAAGCATTCACAGTCAATGCCTTTATCCCTAATTTTTTCTTGGACATGTTTTCACACACATTTTTTTTTCGTCCACCGGGATGCCCATTTTTGCCTAAGTCACCCTTTCAGGTTTTCAACTTAGCGGGCTATTATTGTTTTTTTCATTGTCCCTAACTTTTGCATGGACATCTGTTTTTTTGGTCCATCGGGACGTCCATTTTTTCCTAGATTGTCCTTGCGAATGTTAATCTAGCGGACTCTTATCCATTTTTTTTCAGGCATAATATTTTTTGACTGTGTCGGAGTTCACGGGCGATGGCAACTCCTCCCCATCCATTATGGTGAGGATCAGGGCTCCGCCTGAGAAGGCTTTCTTGACAACAAAGGGTCATATATAATTGGGAGTCCATTTGCCTCTTGGATCCGAGTGAACAGGTGAATACCTTTTGAGCACGAGTTCGCCTTCACAGAATGTTCGAGGGAGAACTTTCTTGTCAAAAGCTCGCTTGAGACGTCTCTGATACAATTGACCATGACAAACGGATGTAAGGCGCTTCTCTTCGATGAGATTCAGCTGGTCGTATCTGAATTGAACCCATTCAGCTTCGTCAAGACCTGCTTCCATGATGACACTGAGCGAAGGAATTTTGACTTCAATGGGTAAAACTGCCTCCATACCATACACAAGTGAATACGGAGTTGTCCTAGTAGAAGTACGAACCGAAGTTCTGTAGCCATACAGTGTAAAGGAAAGCATTTCATGCCAATCTTTGTAAGTCTTGACCATTTTCTGGACAATCCTCTTGATGTTTTTGTTTGCTGCTTCAACGGCGCCATTCATCTTGGGCCGATATGGTGAAGAGTTGTGGTGCTCGATCTTAAATTCTTGACACAACTCCTTCATCATATTGTTGTTATGGTTGCTTGCATTGTCCGTGATAATGTTGCTAGGAATGCCATAACGACAAATTATCTCTTTCTTGATGAATCTGGCAACCACTTGTCGTGTAACGTTTACATAGGAAGCAGTTTCAACCCATTTGGTGAAGTAGTCGATAGCAACCAGAATAAGTCGATGACCGTTGGAAGCCTTTGGCTCGATCATTCCAATCATATCTATACCCCACATGGAAAATGGCCAAGGTGCGGTCAAAACATTCAATGGAGTTGGAGGCACATGAATCTTGTCTCAGTAGATTTGGCACTTGTGACATCTTTTGGCGAAGTTGTAATAATCTACCTCCATCGTTGTCCAGTAATACCCAGCCCGGAGGATCTTCTTGGCCATAGCAGGACCTTTAGCATGTACACCCTCGCAGCCCTCATGTATGGACCTTATGATCGTGTTTGCTTCGTGTCTATCCATGCATTTGAGTAACACGGAATCATAATTCCTCTCGTACAATATACCACCACTTAAAAAGAATTTGGCGCAAAGCTGCCTAAGAGCTTTCCTGTCAGTGATAGTGATACCCTCGGGATATTCCTGTTTTTCCAGATATCTTTTAATATCGTAGAACCAAGGCTTGTCGTCAGACTCGTCCTCGATTGCTAAGCAGTGTACTGGTTCATTCAAGTGATCAATGCGGATATGAGGAGCTTCATTCTTCCACTTGACCTTGAACATGGATGCTAAGGTGGCAAGAGCATCAGCTAGTTGATTTTCCTCTCTGGGAATGTGATAAAAAGTGATCTCATCAAAGTAAGGAATCAACTTCGCTATGTGTTGTTGGTACGAAACCAGCTTGGAATCCCAAGTCACAAAATTCCCTCTGACTTGACCGATGACCAAGGCAGAATCTCCATAGACCTCAAGAATCTTGATTCTCATGTCAATAGTCACTTCAATGCCGTAGATACATGCTTCGTATTCAGCCATATTGTTGGTGCATGCAAAGCATAATCTAGCAGTTAAGGGAAGGTGAAAACCTGTTGGAGAGATGAGGATAGCCCCGATTCCACGACCTTTAGAATTGGAGGCACCATCGAACACGAGCGTCCATCGCGCCCCTGGTTCGGGTCCTATATCAGGGTCTGGAGTCTCATAATCTCTGATGAACAGAACATCCTCATCGGGAAAGTCAAACTTCATTTGTTGATAACCCTCTACAGGTTGGTGAGCAAGGTAGTCAGACAAGACACTCCCTTTTATTGCTTTCTGGGTAACATGTTGGATATCATACTCAATCAACAGCATATGCCATCGAGCAATCCTTCCAGAGACAGCAGGCTTTTCGAATATGTACTTTATCGGATCCATTTTGGATACCAACAAAGTAGTATGGCAAATCATGTATTGTCGTAGGCGTCGAGCAGCCCAGACCAGAGCACAACAAGTTTTTTCCAAGAGTGAGTATCTGGTCTCACAATCAGTGAACTTCTTGCTCAGATAGTATATTGCATGTTCTTTTCTACCAGTGTCGTCATGTTGACCCAATACACATCCCATTGATTCATCGAGGATGGTGAGATACATGATTAAAGGCCTACCAGGAACCGGCGGTACTAAGATCGGTGGTTCTTGCAAGTATTGTTTTATTTTGTCAAATGCTTCCTGACAATCATTATTCCATTCAACCGATTGATTTTTTCTTAGCAATTTGAACATTGGTTCATAGGTAGCCGTCAAATGGGAAATGAACCTTGAGATGTAGTTAAGTCTGCCCAGAAAGCCACAGACTTCTTTTTCTGTTTTGGGAGGCGTCATGTTCTGAATTGCCCGAACCTTATCAGGATCAACTTCAATGCCCTTCTGACTTACAATAAAGCCCAATAGTTTACCAGATCGAACTCCGAAGGTGCACTTCGCAGGGTTCAACCGCAGTCTAAACTTTTAGAGTCTATCAAACAGCTTCTTCAGATGAACCAAGTGATCATCTTCAGTTTTGGACTTGGAAATCATATTGTCCACGTAAACCTCAATCTCTTTATGAATCATATCGTGAAAGAGGGTTGTCATGGCACGCTGGTATGTTGCCCCTACATTCTTTAGACCAAATGGCATGACTTTGTAGCAATATGTACCCCATGGCGTGATAAAAGTAGTTTTCTCCATATCAATTGGGGATATCTTGATCTGATTATAACCTGAAAAACCGTCCATGAAGGAAAAGACAGAGAACCGCGTTGTGTTGTCTACCAAGACATCAATATGGGGCAAATGAAAATCATCCTTCGGGCTTACCTTGTTGAGATCTCGATAATCCACACACATTCTGACTTTGCCGTCCTTCTTGGGAACCGGGACAATGTTGGAAATCCATTCAGGATATTCAGAAGTGGCTAGGAATCCAGCATCAAGCTGTTTCTTTACATCTTCTCGGATTTTGAGTGCCATGTCGGGTCTAGTCCTTCGGAGTTTCTGCTTGACAGGAGGACATCCGGGCTTGAGTGGCAAATGATGTTCAACGATGTTGGTATCCAACCCAGGTATATCTTGATAGGACCAGGCGAAGATATCAACATACTCTTTCAATAGCTTGACCAACTCGGAGTGTACATGCTTTACGAGTGATGTGCCAACCTTGACTTTTCTTCTGACCTCATCGGTACCAAGATTGACAACTTCCACTGGTTCTTTGTGTGACTGAATCTCTCTACGCTCGTGCTCAAGGAGCCTTGCCAGTTCAGCCAGTAATTCACAATCTTCCTTACCATCGTCTTCGGCTTGGTTAATTGGAATTCCAGAATTACAATGGATGTTTGCCATGTTGTTATCAATGCTTTTATTAGTTCTGCATGTTTATGAATATGTTCAAAATGAGCTATTTAAAAGTGAAAAAGAAAAGAAACTTTTTCTATTTGTATGTGAAAAGTAAAATAAAGAAAGAAAATAAAGCATGATTTTGAATGTAAAAAACGTTTATTTATTGATCACATAATATTGCAAAAGCGTGAGGCCCTTTACAAGCTATCCACTCGTCTCAGGTGAGGATGAGGGAATGAGAAAGCAAAATGCATTACATGTTATATGGGAAAACCACGGGAATCACGGTAGATGTCCAATTGTTGAGCTTGAGACCTGGCGGACACTTACGCACAAAGCTTGAAGCCTGATTACTGGGACCGACATCATCAGCAGCTGCCACGATGTCACCCCGTTGAAAACCAGCGCTGTGAAACTTGATCAAGTTGCATCGTTTCTGACCAGAGGAACTAGATTGACGACCAGGACAATAACCCAATCCAAAACGATTATGCTTCCTAACCACATCAATCACGTGCCCCCAGCCTGACAAAGCACCTTTCTGGATAGTCTCCTTAGAACTCTTAGCAGACGCTAAAGTCAATTGTGGTGATCTACTTTGACTAGTTGAAGCAGAGCTGACATCTTCAAACTCGAGACACTGCAACAGCACCTCAGCTATGCCTTCCTCGGTCTCGACATATCGAAAAGATGATAACTCGCTTACAATCAAATCCTCTTCACCACAGACGATGACAAGTTGATCATCAAACATGAACTTTAACTTCTGATGCAAAGTGGAGGTAACTGCCTCTGCCGCGTGGATCCACGGACGACCTAGTAGGCAACTGTACGTAGGACTGATATCCATCACTTGGAAGGTAATGGTAAATAGATGCGGTCCAATATAGATGGGTAAATCCACTTCTCCAATGACCTGCCTTCGAGAACCGTCAAAGGCTCTGACAACTAAAGTGCATGGTCTCATCTCGTTTCCTTCCACCAGTAATTGACTCAATGTGCCCTTAGGCATCACATTGAGAGAAGAACCGGTATCCACTAGAACAAGAGATAACAGGATGTCTGCGCAGGTTACAGATATGTGCAACGCTTTGTTGTGGGCAGTTCCTTCAGGAGGCAATTCTGATTCATTGAAACCTAAATACCGACTTGCAGTTATGTTGGCCACTACATCATCAAACTCGACGACGAATGTATCTTGCATGACATGGGCACTGTTCAATACTTTCAACAAAGCTGATCTGTGAGCAGGCAAACTCATGAGTAAGGACAAAATTGAGATCCTCGAGGGAGTCTGACCCAGCTGATCCATAATTTTAAAGCCACTTTTCTTGATCAACTTAAGGAACTCTTGATCATCAAGGGTCTCCTTGCTCTTTGAAACATCCTCAGACAGGATAGTCGGTACTAGAATGGCAATAGATGCCCCTTGTTGAACAACAGGGTTTGCAATTACAGGCGTTTCCTTGGGAGGAACAACAGTTAGAACTTGAACATGCTTTGTAATGACCTTCAGAGCAAACACTCGTCCACTACGAGTCATACCTCCACCGGCTGTAACATTCACGATCTCGGATTTGGCAAACCTTATCTCTTGACCTCCAGAAAACACGGTAGACCCATACTTCCAAGGTACCTCCTTAGAATTCTGATACTGAAACAGCTTCGGCGGACAAACCACGATGGGTTGCACCCTCTTCTGCTTAGGAGATTCCACATGAACCTTCCTATAGACGATGGTGAACGGCTCGATAGTGGCAACTTCCTTAACAGGTTTAGATCTGGCAAATTGCACTTCGCCTCGGTTCATCAAAATCTGGACACATCCCTTCAGCCTTCGACACTGGTTAGGATTATCGTCACAAATCTGACACTTACCATGCACCCCTTTCAACAGCCCGTGTTCATTCAACTTCTTGAAAACCACAGCCATCGGAGTCTTTACCTCGTCGACATCCGTAATCAATTCAACCTCAGAATTATCATCAATCATGTTAACCACAGGTCCACCGTGATTCGGTAACAGATTATTCTGAATGTTAGGTCCTTCCTCAGCGAAAGTCAGAACCTTCTTATCAATGAGTTCCTGAAATTTGGTTTTGAAAACAAAGCAATCCTCTGTTGCATGTCCTATGTATCCAACATGATAAGCACAGGATGCATTTGGATTATGCTTCGGGCCAAATGGAGGAATCGCAGGTGCAGTCTGTTTGGGGACAATTGCCCCTTGGTGAACCAAGTAAGGAAACAATTCTGTGTATGACACCGGAATTCTATCAAAATTCAGACGTTTGCGGCTTCCTTGATTGTTGTTGTTCTGACGGTTCTGATTCTGCTTGCTTTTGTTCTGTTGATTCTGTTGCTGATTCTGAGCATTCTGAGCATTCTGAGCCAGTTGTTGCGGATGATACTAATATGGAGTTTGTTGATACTGTGCAGCAGTAATGTACGGATATGGATAATATTGCATAGGAGCCATGGGAGCTTGATACTGAGGAGAACCTTGAGCGATCACAGCGTTGGCTTTACCTTCCTTTTTCTTGGAATGACTGTTCTGAGACTTTCTAGCAGTCGGCTGCTGGGAAGCAGCTCCGAGAATCTTTCCAGTCTTCAAACCGTTCTCAATCCGCTCACCAATCGTTACAACAACCACGAAGTTCGATGAGGAACTACCCACCATTTTCTCATAGTAAGATCCTTGCAATGTACCCATAAAGATGTCAACCAACTCATTATCCGAGAGAGCCGGTCGCACACGGGATGCCATCTCACGCCATCTTTGTGCATACTTCTTGAATGTTTCAGCTGAGCGCTGTGACTAATTCTGCAATTGCAATCTAGTTGGCACCAGATCAAGGTTATATTTGTATTGTTTCACAAACGCTTTAGACAAATCCCTCCAAGTACGAATTTTGATGTGCTCCAGGCCCATGTACCAATCCAATGAAGCACCAAACAAACTATCTTGAAAACAATGAATAAGCAATTCATCATTATCAATATGGGATGCCATCTTCCTGCAGTACATAGTGATGTGACTACGCGGGCAGCTTAAACCTTTATACTTTGGCAAATTAGGTATTTTAAATTTCAGCGGCAACATAACATTTGGAACCAAGCACAAGTCTTTGGCTTCCATACCAAAAGCAGAGAACCCTTCGATAGCTCTGATACGGTCTTCCAACAACTTGTAGTCAACAGATCTATTCTGATTAGTGGGCCTGACAAGAATCTAAGGATTTGGCAGCTGAGAAGCGGCAGGAGCATTCACTTGCGAAGTAGCAAACTGAGAAGGATACACCAAACCCGGATTAACCATCTGACCAACATTCTGACCCATCGGAACACCATACGGACAATTCGGAGGAGGTACCCCAGCGGCTGAGGAAGATGCCCCAGGGTAGAACATCCCAGGATGAACATTCGGAACAGCAGTTTGAGCAACTTGAGACTAAACCGGAACATGAATGGGAGGTCCTCTATACACGTGTTCTTCTTTATCAGGAGTTTCAGTGTCAGCCAATCCGGCAGTTTGATGAGTTTGAACCTGAAGATTCTCAGGATCATCATTCACCACTGGAGGCGGGACTGGAGTAGGCACGATCCACGGATATGCGGCAGCATTCCCATTAGTCATGGCCGCAACAAAAGGCTGATATGGCATGAAGGCACTACTATTATTTGCGATCTGAGGAGTGTAATTCGGAGGCATGCCCCAAGGAAAACCAGCGGGCATCTGGTTCAAACTGGGTTGAACGGCAGGCTGATTCACAGGCTCAACTGACACTTCAACTCTAGCAGGAGAAGGAACAACAACAGCATGAGTGGCCGTAACAACAGGAGGAATAGTCACAATAGGAGTGAAAACAGTTGCATAAGTAGTAGTTGCAACAATAGTGGCAGCAGCAGCAGCATCCCTCTGAGCACGAAGGAGCTCCATAATGACATCCATGTTCGTTTGGAACTGATCCATCCGACCTTGGAATTGAGCCAGAGTTTCCTTGTAAGCAGCGTTCTCAGCTTCGAAGTCAGCCATGATTCTGGATTTGCTTGAGCGAGTAAAATACCGATGTCGAGTCGTCATCTTGCTACAAGGAATGCGGACAAGGATGATCAACGGTTTCGGATGAAGGGACGTGCATATGTGTGCAGATGAATGTATGATATGCATGCAAAAATAAAGTTTTAAATTCCAGGAATTCTTAAACTTATCTTTGTTGACAATAATCATAAAGCATACAATTAAAGGCATAAGATATAGTGAGCAGGATTCTTCATTCATTCAATCAATAAAGGAAAGCAGTGCAAGTCGAATACAAGTCAAACATCTGCCTTTTGGGCTACAACAAAATCCGTATGGATCCTATCAAATACCATCCTACATACAGACAAGAAATGGAAAACAACCCAAGGAAGCTGGTGTGGCAATGCATCCGCATAAGCATCCCTCAACAACCCGGGTAGGTCCTCCAATGCATGCTCAGTAAATCTGGCTAGACGGCCGTGCCTCTCACTCCAGTACTTCGCATCCTTCATGAGGTTGCGCAGCAAGGAATGATTAGGTCCCTAAAGCATGTCCTGAAGAAAGGCCTCTTTCTGATCCAGGAGGTTTTGTAGATGACGACTTTGATGCTCCCATTAAGTGCTCTCTGTGTTGAGCTGACTAATCTGCTCTTTGCTCTGATGTGCTTGATCCTGCAGCTTCTGAATCACACCGAAGACTTTGTCTAGCTGGGTTTGACATTGAGAAAAGTCCTTTGCTAACTGATTAGCACGGTCTTGCTCACTCTGCCACTTTGCCTTGAACTCGGATAACTTCCCTCGAAGCTCTTCGAGTTGCTTATTGTAGCTAAGCTCCTCTTTGTAGGCTTGATAATGAGCATCGGCGAGTTGTCTCTTCTTTGAAGCAAGTCCCTCATAGGTGCTCTTCAAAGCATCACCCATCTTCCTATGTTTGTTCTATTCAACCTTCACCTCTTTGAGCATGTGCTCGCGCTTCTGATGGAGCTCAATATGTATGCTATCCTTCTCGGAAGTGACTCTATCAAGGTTGAGACGAAGATCAGCATTCTCCTTCTTCAACTTTTCAATAATCAGTTTGAGTTGATCTACCTCAGATGGAGGAACAATGGCCAGTTCAGGAAGCTTGGCGTTCATGGAAGGCTCAGGAGAGAATGACAACAAAATCTCTTTGACGCGCTCTTTGACCCAAAGTGTGTAAGCTTCCTTGGCTACGTAATTCTTCTTACCCAAATCGGCTCTTCCTTTAAGATGAATCTGAGTCCAAGCGGCACTAAACCTCTTCAGCAAACCCATGTCATCAACCTCTTCATGAAAGATGAACTCTTCCACTACCTCAGGATCAGGCTCGGCAACCATAGGGTACCCCAACTGTCTGAAAGACATTCTCGGATTGTAGTTAATTCCACCCTTTGTACCCAAGAGAGGTACATTGGAGAATTTCCCACAATGAAGAATGATCGAAATGTCGTCGAAGACTCGAGAATACCAAGAAATATCGTTAGTAGTAAGAGACATGATGCGTTGAGACCACTTGAGATTACCCTTATTCTCAACAAAGGGACCCTTTCGTGGAAGGTGAGACATGAACCATCGGTACAGCAAAGGAGCATAACAGACAATGGTTCCTTTCTTCTTTTCATTCCTTGAATGAATAGAATGGTAGGTATCAGCAAGAAGCGTCGGAACAGGGTTCTTGGACAAGAAAATACTGATGGCAACCTGATCTACGAAATCCTCCATGTTCGGAAACAAGACAATCCCATATACCAGCAAAGCGAGAATGGCGTTGAAAGCCTTCCAGTTTCCATCCTTAGCAAAAGTAGTGGCCTTGTCAGCCAAGAACTTCGAAGCAAACCCTCGAATACCCTTCCCTTTGGTCTTTAGATTATCCTCCACAACTTTCTTACTAATGCAAAGCGCATCAGCAATAAGATGAAACTTCGGACAACCACTAGTGTACACATACAAAACCTGCTTCTTGATCTCAACCCCAAGAATATAAGCATACTCCTCAAGTGTAGGTGCTAGCTGATAATCCTGAAATGTGAAGCACCTATATGGCGGGTCGTAGAACTGAACCAGAGTATGAATAGTAGTGATGTTGACTTCAGTGTTGAGGATGGTCAACAGATTACCATAAGTACCTATGAAAACCCCTCTGTGATCTCCAACCAACAAAGATTCCAAACCTCTCAAAATACCCAGCTTAGGCTCCACAAACTTGTAGCTGATGATGCCACGACAACCAGTACTTATCTCTATGATAATGTCAACAAAAGATAAGTCCTCGAAAACCTGGAAATGCACATGTAAAAATTAATTTACATGATGAAATGATATGCAACACAACAACAAGAAGCCAGCACAGCCCGAATAATCAAGTCTGAGCAATCCAGATATCTGCATATAATTTTGTGTCAGTGCAACATAATTTAATGTGTCAGTGAAGAAATCTGGCGTGTGTGAGAACAAGGGTATGAAGTGGCTTGTTTTCATGCAAAAATCCATCCCCCTCACAGGTGTGATCTAGACACAACAAGGTGGTCCCTAGAAAGGTCGCCCAAACCATAGGACTCAGAATGAAAACCCCCCGCCGTAGTGAATTCTCACAGGACGGAAGTATTCTAAAACGAATCACGATCTGGGATGTGGGTCTCGTGATATCCCAACACGTAAAACACAGGCCTCACGACTATCCACATTATATCTTATGTGTATACTAGGCCCGGTGTTAGGACCTTTCTCTCCAATAATATCTACCCATCCCAACAACAGCAGAAAATAGCAGATATCTAGAATATACAGCATATGAATATTCAATGCAGTAAAGAAATGCGATAAATAAACATAAAGCTAAAGAAAGTAAAATAAAGCGAGAAAGATAAACACCCAAGCAAGCAAGAAAAGCAAACGAAACTAGGCGTGACCCCTTAAGGGATGGACCAGCAAGAGGTCAACCACTCCCCAGCAGAGTCGCCAGCTGAAGATGGCTAGTTTATCTCATGAGTGAATCGCACACTCAACGATACAACAGAGTCACCACCGAACTTTATTTAGTCCCAAAGGACAGAGAAAATATTGATAAAACCCAAGGGGAAGAGAAACGGGAACGGGGGGTCGGTTATGCGAAAGGAAGGTACTAGCACCTAACGCATCCGTCGTACTCGACGGGAACCATTTCGCTTGCTTCTAGGCTTGGATGGGTTATCTATCTAAAGGCTTCTAGCTAAGAGAAAAGGAGAGAGAGAGAAAGGGGAAAAAGAAAAGAAAGAAAGAAGGTGCTCGCGGAGGATTGTGGCCCTCATGCCTACGTACCCTCATAATCCAATGAGGAAATCAGAGCGTCATAGTTCAGGGAACTAGGGGACAGAAAAGAAGGAAGGGAGAAGGAAAGAAGGGTGGACGTGTGCTCGCCAAGACATTGCGTCTCGTGCCTACGTATCTGACATTCAAAAGAATGCAGAATTAGAGCTTCTGTAGTTCGGGGAACTGAACGGACAAAAAAAACAAGAAAGAAACAGGGAGACGAAAGAAGTGGTGTCGAAACCAAGAGCAAAAGTGAAAGAGAAAACTCTACTGAAGAAGATCCCACAGTAAGAGCGTTTGCACAAGAGACTAGGAAAAGAATGGTGTCAGAACTAAGAACGAAAGAAACTCCGCTGGGGATAACAAAGAGAACTGGTGTCGAAGCCAAGAAAGCAAGAGCAAAGGGAATATGAAGGATTCCTCTAGGGATCCAAATAAAGGGGTGGTGTCAAAACCAAGAGAAAAGGGAGAATCGGTATATTAACTGGCTGGCAGTCGTTAACCGAAGAAAGAGAGTAGGACTGCAACTCTGTGGGGGTAGAGAAGCATTGGTTTGAACAGAGAAAACTGTGATTAACTAGGAGAACGGGTGTAGGACCGATCAAAGGTCGTAACCCAAAAGGGATGTTGGTAACGACTGAACAAACATCACTTGACCAACAAAGAAGGGTATTGAACCAAAAGAGGTTACTAGCCCAAAGGGTGCAAGTATTCGAACCAAGAAAGGTTGCCAATTGCGGGGAATCGGTGATTAATAGAACACTGTGATTAACCAAGAAAAAGGAGTGATTAACCAAGAGGAGGTGATTAACTCAAAAAGAGGTTCAGTATTTTAACAGACGGACTGTGGTTAACGGAAGAAAAGGGTGATTAACCAAGAATAGGTGATTAACCCAAGAGAACTCAGTATTTTAATAGACAGGTTGTGGTTAACTGAGAGGGAATGCAAACATTGGTGTTTTAACTTACCGGCAGTGATTAACCAAACAAAGGACAAGAACCAAGAGAAGGTTGCGAACTCCTGGGGAAAAACGGTCGTGATAGGAAAACTGTGTTGGACCAAAGAAAGAAAATTGAGACTCTTCAGGGGAATCAAAAAGCAATGATTGACCGCAAGAAAAGAATAGGGTATCGAAACAAAGAACGCTAGCTAACCCAATGAACAAAGGATCGTAACCAAGAAGGTGATTGATTAAGAGGGAGATAGGAGCGACCATGGATCGAAGGAGATTGCAAAGACCGAAGAGTGATCAAGGATCGACTCGCCTGGGGAAAGAAAGCACACTACCGCCTGGTGATAGAGATGACTAAGCCAAGCTCAGGGTCATTCGTCCCCTACCTGAAGTAGTCAGAATGAGAGTAGGAATTCTCCCTTCTCGTTCTTTCTCTAACACACACAGGGTGTAATGCGGGAGTTGAAACGGGAGGCGCAGCAGCTCCAAGTTGTACAGTGCTCCTGCGTAGAGAAACTGACAGCATAACGGCATCAACTTGTACAGTGCTCCGATGCAAGGCGTAGCGCGAAACTCCAACTCCACGGGGGAACGAGAGAGAAAGCTCTAAAGGAAGCCTAAAGAGAGGAAAGAGGAAGATCAACTAATCGAAACGTGTTTCGATCAATTAATCAAGGGAGAACTATGCTAACAACTTTCCAAAGAGGATGAAAAGTCATTAAAGCACAAAGGAGTGAATTATTGATTACACAAGATTAAGTTTATCCATGAAGAATAAACTTAATGCAAACTGAAATGGAAGGTGCAAAACTGTGCCAAATGATCATCAAAATGCCACACAAAATCATGTATCATGTGAACAAAGATAGTGGAAGAATTAACTATGTTCATACAATGCTAAGAACATGAAACAAATGAATAATCGAAAATGTGCATCGAAAGTTCATGAATATACTTCAACCAGAGTTAAATGGCACTTAAAACATCCATTAAAATGAAACACATTGATCCATGGAAGTTAGAAGAAGAAAGGATACCAAACAAGCTTGAAAAACTCAAAATTGGGCATTCTGTTCAGTGGTAACCGGTTACAGCATATCTGCTAACCGGTTACATGCTTGAAAATCAGCGTATTTGTTGAAAATTGAACTGTGTAACCGGTTACAGCATAACTGCTAACCGGTTACCACTGAGACAGTGGCAAAAATAACAGCAAAAATAGCTTTTCAAAAGTGACTTCCAACACATAATAACTTATGCCAACCAACACATGCTAGGAAATGAATTTGTGCACGAAAATTGAACTTGAAAACAACAAATAAACAGTGATACAATCAACTAACACGTTAGGATCATGGATCAAACAAATGCAAAACCAAATTACACACAACAATTATCGACTACATTGCTAACGGTACGAAAATGCGCGAAATAGTAAAATTAGTTAGATCCGTCAACCTACAAGCCGAAGATTTGGCTTGGTAAATGTTGCAAAGAGATCTTGATACAGAAAATCAAAGAAAACCAGAGGATCCTTGATTTGTAGATGAAACGCATCGAAACTGATCAAAAACGCGAAAATACACCGAAATCGAATTTGTACCAAATTGAAAGTTGTAAAACTCTTGGATTGAAGTAGAATAAGATGTAATTCCAGAAATCCAACCAAAGAATGCCAAATGATGGAGGTTAAGCTCAAGAATTAATCACTTTCAATGTGAAAAATGATTATCCCTCAAGAATAAGAGCTTTTGGTGAGGTTTTGGGATGGGAATTGAGATGAAGATGTAGAAGTTGTAGAAAAATGCAGTGGAGAATGAGAGAATTGAGAGTGAAGAAAGTGTGAATTTGTGTGAATGATTGTGGAGCAGTTGCAAAATGGTGAAGCTTGGCTTATATAGAGTTTAGGTATGGAGTGTGAGAGGTTTGGACTTTGGTTTGGACTTAGCTTTGGGAGGTTTGGAGTTAGGGTTGGAGTTAGTTACACTTGAATCACTGAGTCAAGGCGGTTAACTCGGTTAGTTAGGATCAACTCGGTAACAATCCCAATGCAAGCTTCCATATCCAAAGGTTGACATGCTTGTAAATTAAGTGACATGGTGCTCTTAATTTAAAGTGATGCATTGGATAAATGTAAGGGAAATGTCTTGAATGGTCTTGAATTGTCTAGAATGTTCCACATGCTACTAGAATATTGTAGAATCAATGATCAAAGAGTGTGCAAGGAGGCTCTCCCAAAAATGCAGCAGGAACTAAAATTTTGCACTGAGTAACCGGTTACAGCATATGTGCTAACCGGTTACATGCTTGAAAACTCGTGTTTTTGGTGAAAAATACACTGAGTAACTGGTTACAGCATACGTCCTAACCGGTTACTTCAGCCAAATTTCCACAAAATTTGCAAAAAGATGATGCTGAAGTCCTGTTATTGATTTTCCAACTCTTGTCTTGATAAATAAACATGGAAACCTTTATTTTGATCTTGTTTTGGTGATGAAATAATCTTGAGAGGATGCGATTAATCGGGCTTGGAAAACCTGCAGATCCTACAACAAGAAACAAGTAAAGAAAAGTGCGGATGCGTATGCCAACGATGCGAGTGCACATGCTTATGCAAAAGACAAAAGAGGGAGGTCAAATTTTGGGTTACGACAGAGGAGTGCTGTTATCGCAGGGTTTTTCTGCAGAAATCGCGGAGCCCACTTAGCGCGGCCTAGCTCGCTTAGCGTGGTATGGAAGAATTCCGCCTCCTCGAGGCAGTGAGTAGCGCGCTTAGCGCGGGTGGGGCTCGCTTAGCGCGACCTGTGACTGAAAAATAATATTTTTATTGATTAAAATTCATGGAAAATATATGTTTTATATTATAGTGATGTTGTGATGTTGCTGTAAATTGCTGTTATGTGTTAACGTGTTATATGATGAGGTTTTGATGATTAATTGACGAATATGTGATGACATGACGTATATGAGAATTGGTGAATGATGACGCACATTATGAGGTATAATTGATGATGATGATTATTGATGTTTTGTATCATACAATCATATGCATACTCTGTGACGACGCTTCATTACCATTGTGCGGGTATGAGGTAATTATGACGTGCTCGCTTGTGGAGGGTTGATGGCCTAGTGTCCATTATTATGACGATTTGGTACCACACGCATTCTTATGAGGTTGCATTTCATTCTTAGTGGCATTTCATGATTTCATATGAGTGATATTGGTGATGTGATGTTTTATATGATGTTTTGGGTGAGTCGCTGTAGTATTTGATGAAAACAACTGTTGCCCTGTTAATGTCTTTTCCTTATATGATTATATTGAATTGTGATTACTCACCCTGCCTGTTTGAGTGTTGCCTCTACGTGGGTAACGTGCAGATAACCATGAATAGTTTGCGGTGTGTGAAGAGTTAGCTTTGGAGTCAGTTTTCTTTTCAGTTGAGTAGAGGGTGTGTCTTGCTCTGATTATGTAACATCGGGGTTGGGAACACTTTTGTTTGAAATATTGTGTTACTTTGATTAACATGTTTCATGAAGATTTTTGAAGATGTTGTGTTATTTTAAATTCCAATTTTGATGAGATTAAATTACCATGAGTTGTTTTATAAAAGAGATTTTATTTTTATGACGATAATTCCACTGCGACGTTTTTGTTTTAAAGGAGGTGTTGATCCAAAATAAGTTGTTATTCCTATATGTTGTAACCCGTGTTACGGAGCAGGAAAATAAATATGATGCCTTTGTGAAGTGTGACACCCTTGAGCAGTGATTTATTTGATTTAATTTCCATATGTATGTGAAATAATTATCGGGTTAGAAGGGTGTTATAATGTGCTCGTCGGGGTCAGTCGTGCCGTCGTACGTGACCAGTGCTGAGGGCTTTTCCAGGCCATTGGGAAGACGTGTTGCCAAGATTTCTTGGGATAACGGGCCGTGAGGCTCATCATCGCTGCTGGAACTGGTTGGTGAGGGGGACCGGACGATTCGCTCGTGGCGATGACCTCTTCGGGGGAAAGTGAACGGGCCTGACCCTTTGACCTGACCGGAGCTGACTGCTTGTCTCTTCGGGTTCTCTTGTGGCCGGGAGAGTGATGGTTCTACGGGGAAACCTGGTCTCGTTTTCGGACAGCCCGAGATTCTGGCTCTTGGCGCAGCGTTCGGTCGACTTCTCGCCGAGGTTGCGGGCTCTTGGATCGTCGATGGTTCTTCCTCGGAGGTGGGGATCTTGGACGGGTGGATTCCTCCAAAGCCCCGATCCTTTCATTTTGCTGAAGGATCAGGAGCTTGGTCTTGTTGAGCGCCTCCAGAAGAACCACCATGGTCGGGTCGGCATTGGGTGGAGCAGGAACGGCCTGGATGGCCAGCGAGGGCTGGTCGTCTTCGCGATCAGTAGGAGTAGGGGAAAGAGAGTCTGTGGCCCCGTCTCTCAGAAAACGGGGAACTCTGAGGAGAGAAGATGGGCCGTCAACGTCAGTCTTGTTGACGAGGAGGACAGCGGATTGGCGAGCACCTTTGGTGTGATCTTGAGAGTCCATGATTATGATCTTGGAAATTTGCTTTGATCTTTGGTTTTCGGGGAAAGAAAGATGGGGAGAACAAGAGTTCCCACAAACGGCGCCACTGATCGTGAAGGCTGAATCAGATCCTGTTGAAGTGGGCCACCAAGTACGTCTGAGATGTTGGGCGTATGGAGAAGAGGAGGGGGTGTACCTGCAAGGCACTCCGACGCTCAAGTAAGAAAGGGTCAGAGAAAAGGGGCAAGTACAAAGTGTTAGTTCGTAGGGTGAATATTTGATACCTAACCCTATCAAGTGAGAGGGTTTATATAGTGCCCCCAACGAGTGGCCAACGGTCATATTTTTGGGCCGAAATAATCATTTTCCCGAAGAATAGGTAACTGCCCAAACTAGTCGTTATGTCGGGCAGGGTGCCCAAAACTAGCCGTTATGTCTGGCATAAGCATAGTTTCGGGCACATGCCCTTAGCTGTTCGGGGAGTGAAGAAGCCGTACGAAACATGCAGCTTTTCCAGGGAGGAATGATGCAGTCCTTGCCCGGTTGGAGGGGCAGAAAGGTAACTTTTGCCCTTTGTGGATTGGACTTAGGCGATTGGGCAGTTCTGGGAGCAGAAGTGGATTGGGTCGTGCCTGGCCATCGGTCTAGTTTAGAACAATAATACTATTATTATATAATATAATCCAATAGAGTAAAATATCTCCAATTGATTAATTATTAGAGTTACCATAAAATCCTTTCTTGAATTAAAATAATTGATCTGTCCCTTCATTAAATAATCGATCTCTTCAGAGTTCATCAGTTGCTCTAATGATCCCAATTGATAATACTTAAAGTACTTAGAGGATTCCATTAATCCAATTTACTAAAGATAGAGCACATAGATACTCATCTGATCTCATCTGATATCCAATTGAGCATTTAGATAATATGGGGTATTACACTCCCCCCCTTAAATTGAAATTCGCCCTCGAATTTCCTCTACTCAACAATCACACAACTTGTATCCTTGTCTTAGATCCATGCTTAACTTTACTTCCGTTCAAATTTCTGATGTATTCCAATTTCAACTTAACTTCTAACCTTGCCTTTTCCGTAATTCATCTGTTGTTTCATACTAAAAGACTTGGTCACATCTTACCTTCGGAAGAATTACACCATTCTATAATCTTCTACCGAGTCACAAAGCAAAAACTTAACATCTCATCTTGGTTCAAGATAACAAACACTCATCAAGTCTTCATGAGGTAATTCAGTGATTTCTTTCCTTTATGCAATTACCAACAACTATCTTTTCATAAATCCTTTAACATCCAAACCACTTCATAACTAGTCAAACAACTCCTTTACCAGTTCCATCTGGTCTGATACTAAACATTGTAACCATTACATCTGATAATTCATCTCTTTCGTATCACCCCAAAAGGTAACACAATTAGAATGAGATCTTCTTACTTCCATACTTACAAGTAACAATCATTCTAATCCTTATTAGTCTGACTGAACTCTTTCATTTGTCACCTTCCACAGCGCAACTCAATTTCTAACAGTGGAACACCACGGATTCTTAAACACTACTAGGTAGCTAACAGTCAGCGGAGAAACACACTTATCCATTGGGGTCCTTACTAACCAATGATACAAGAAGTTTACTGATGTCCTATGGTAGAACGGTTTCCTTGCCAACACACAATATGTTAATATCGGTCCAATTCTCTCTAGACGATAAGGTGCAGGAGTTACACTGTTACAACCATAACATATACAACTCCAAATCCATTCTAAACTCGAAATAACTCATCCCAAAAGTAGTTTAACAACCTCCGGTTCTAGTTACTACATTATATAACAATCCTTCTTATGGTTTTTCGACTCACGCAAGGTTCCTTGTTGACACGAGTTCTCAACTAGTATTACATAACACCATCACGAAACTTCAATCGTATGCGAGTCACCACTTATCAAAACTTAAACCATTCAAGGCACAATTGTGAGTTTCTATACTACTCATCATTTCACATACAACACTCCACATACACACACACATTCGAAGTCCATACCATGCTTCTCAATTGAATCCATTTCTCTCAATCATTATGTTCCATATACGATCCAAGTTACACGCTCAACTTCGGAACGTCCAATTCTTACTTGTTCTTGGAAGGATAACTTTCAAAATTCCTCTCTGGATAAAGTATGACTGTACACATCTGGTACTACTCTCTCGGTCTAAGTCTGATGCCATGAACTCGCAGAAGATAACAATTACAAACTCTGACCAACCGTTCGTCCCTTACTAACACCATAATTTAACACCGAAATATTCCTGGCGAGGTAAAAACTTCGTGAGTATTCTCTAACTTCGTCCTTAAGGGTCACAATAGTAATGATAACAATACATTTAAGATTTTCTCACACTCCACATAATTCATAAGATTACTTTCCCAAAAGTCAAACTCCCTCGTCGTCTGAACCAATGGTCAACCATGCAAAACCTTTCCAGAAGTTCCTATTTCAAAATACAAACCCATTTCTCATTTACTTGCAATCCCGTTTTCCATTTACACAACACTCTCAAATCGGAGTAACATAAGGTAACAAAACACAAATGATAGTCCTCAAGTAATTTTACAATTTACACATGTTAATCGATTAACCGTCCGTAGTTAATCGGTTAACTCCTCAAAATTCAGCACAAAACCTCATCTTAGCACATGTTAATCAGTTAACCACATTGTGTTAATAGATTAACACTGATGCAGCGGCTAAAAAAATAGTTTCTCTTAATTCAAAAGTCATCAAAACTCAAAACCGTCAGTCCGGCTTGCTCTAACCCATAATATCATTCCCAACTCACGGCCTCTTAACTTTTATAACATTCACCAACCATGATAAACTCAAGGTAATACAAAACAAAGTTAAAACGTGTGAATGACACACTCCAACTAGGAGACAAGGAAGAATTTTGAATTCCGAAGCGGTCACACGACAAATCCTCGGCGGAATAGTTCATTTCCTGCTCATACAACTACACTAGCAGGAAGCTAAAAGATGACGACATTCTAATGCTTAAGCCACAACTTATACTTGATTTGTCCACAAGCAAAACCAAACACGCAGCCATTAATAGTATCACAAAGTGGCGGACATATCATGTCAACATACAACCTTATTCTCTCACTTGAGTTTCTTTGGAGAGAAATAATACAACAACGTTCGTAGTCCAATAAAAGGTAGATTCCGAATATTCCAATCATTCACAAATACAGAAGTCTCTCTATACTTGAAAATAAATCAGGGGAATGCATCCTCTTGAAGGACCTTTCCATCACTTCGTATACCCTAACCGGGATTTCTCGCTCTTCACTACCATTACACATTCCACCTATACCAAATTACTTACTGGAAGATTCGTAATCGACAATTCTCATCAATTATTTACAAAACCCCTCCGGTATAAACCGTTCCACGATTTATACTTAGTCCATAATAAGTCTTGATTTGTTTCTCGTTATTTTGCCGCAATCTTGCTTCTTAGGACACAATGCTCACTATTCCAGAAGGTACGTCCCTCCTCACTTGTCTCAAGAATAAGAATCCATCACGTACACTTGTGACTACAGTGCTACCACTACGCGTTCTTCAATACCAAAGTGTAACTTTTCCCATAAATCCAAGATACTTACTCTGTTTCTCAATACAACTTCTTCCGGTCCGTATCACTACACTTTCCGTTACTAAATGATGCTCATTCTTTCTCCAACACAATACCTTATACTGTTCCTTGGTTAATTTAACAAATTCAAAATTGGTCTCTTACTGGAAACAGAAATCCTAATTTATTAACCCGAACTTGATCTCCTTTCATAATTAAATATATGCAATTTATCTTTTACAATTCGTCCGAAACATACTTGTTTCACTTGAAGCATGTAAACACATCCTTGTGTTCCTTCTCACCGTTCTCTACTACTTTAAGTTCCCATAGAAGCTGAACGTCCTTAACTCTCCACTTTTAACTAGTTGGAAGACATTGCTCTGAACACATTCCTTAAGGTATTATCGTCCATTCAAGATACCATAGCAGCCTTAGAACTGAAGTACCAATACATATCTCACTTCCGGACCTTACGTCACCCATTTCACAAAAAAAACTTTTCTTTCTCACGGGATGAGGTTACTTGAAATCCTTGTCCATACCAGTGGTTAATCCAGCACTACTAGCGACTTTACATATTCCTCAATACCTCGACAATTGTCCGATAGAGATCCTTAACTTTCTGACTCCATAGCTTCCAAAGGATTTCTCGAACAATACTCTACTCTTCAATTCCATGTTACCGGGAGTACAGCTTCCACTAAGACCTCAACTGAGCTGACCAAAACTCCTCACTGCTAACTCTTGGCTTAAGCCTACTCTCATAGCACAAGTCACGATAACACTTCGGAGTCCTCGTGGTCGCTCAACCATGATTCTACCTATCACATACATATCATTAGGTTGATCAAACCCAACACTACATAATATGATATTAAGGTTCATGCTGGCAAGACACACTTAAGAGGCAGGAATAGATTTATTTATGATGTTTCAAGGTTAGGTCGAGGATACGACCTGCTCTGATACCAACTTAACGCCCTGTATAATATTTATCTAGAATAATACCATACAAGTGTTTTATTTGGTACTGACACAATTATAAGTGCCTAATGGCATAATTCACATACTTGACCATTTCTAATACATAAATACAACCTATGGTACAAGTCATGGAAATTAGCCAAAACAATAAAAATCTAAGAATAAGGTACAATATTCCTCATTGTACAAGAAAACAATAATACACAGCAGAATAAGCTCAAATAAGCTTCTCTTGAAACATCCAAGCATAGCTCCACTTGTAAATCATACCTGCAATCGCTTCCTGAAAATAATCAACAATAATGGGGTGAGATATTAAATCTCACTAAGTTCTCTATCTTATGGATTCTCCCGGCTTTACAGGGTTCTAGCCAATCCTAACTCAAGTCAAGGGGAAGGGAAGTGACCTTGAGTTTACAATCTCACACTATATGGAAACATGTCATGAGTTCACCAACTCAAAATATCACTAATCGATACAACATACCAAGACATATTTCCCTGGCTAACCCTACAAGAGAGTTCAACACGGGTCACGGATCCTTAAAATGTAGACAACCATTCTCAACCAACTCTTTCAAAGAGTTTTCGACACAAGTCTTAGATGCTAATATAGATAACTTTCCCCGACCATCCTACATAAGAGGCTCTTCAACACGGGTCATGATTACATACACATGGTACTTTCCCCGGCCATCCTACACAAGAGGCTCTTTAACACGGGTCACTACTACCACTCACCAAGTAACCTAACTTAGTTTACACATGTTCCATACTAGTGTTTCACTCTCTTCTAGACCAATACTCGTCACGAATGCACCTTTCTACATCGAATGCACGAGCATAGCCATCTAGAGTTTCTATGAATTTCTAGTCACAGCCTAGAATCATATCATTAGGTTTGGGGTAAAGTTTCCTCACTCTCCCTAATTCATTTTAAGCATGCATATTTTCTCATTCATACTTAATAACAATTATATAGACATGGTATAACACAATTTGCATATAACAATATCAACCATAAAACACACATGATAACATAACAAGTCAAACATAATCCACATAGTAGTTCACACACATGTTTAAGGCATACAAGACACTACTATCCTCTACCAAGAATCCTGCGTTAAATCATGGTCTAACATTACCATTTAATAGCACATTGGATTCTCTTTCCAAGGCTTCAAGTCCCATATCAATCGGGCTCCCGATTCATGAATTATGGTAGGAATAAGGACCCATACCATTCATATTCATTACATTTCCATCTTTATCTTATCAATCCATGGCATAAACATATGTTTCTACTTCACTATCATAAATAGCATTGAAATATATTTCCAACGCTTCCGGTCGTGCCTCAATCTGAGTTACGGATCAAAAGTTATGCAAGAAACAAAATGGGAAAATCTGTCATGTTCGCTAGGCGAACTTCTTGGAGAACAGAACAGAATGAAAAGGACACAAAGTTCGCAAAGAAAACTTCAAGGCGAACATTCGCCTTCCCCTTCGCTTTGGTTCGCTAAGCGAACCCTGCGAACCCAGAATTCTCAGAAACGATAAAATAGGTCATTTGGGGCCAAAAACCCTCATTTCTTCACCCAAGACATTTCCAACTCATACTCTATCAACCCCAAATCATGACCTGACTATAATATGCATATTATATCGCATTTCATCTGTTAGGTTTCATTGATTCATCCGTTTAATCATTTTCTCTCAAATCTAACCTAAGTTCAAATCATGGATTTCTAGAACTTAGAGTGTCTAACCAGAAACCACCTGACCATTGAAGAGGAGGTTGAAGAAGATGATGAACAATGATCCAATCTTCTTCCCAAGTTTCTTCCTCTTTTCCTCTTCTCTTCTCTTCCTTTTCTTCTTTCTCTTTTCTTCTTCTTTACTATCTTTCCTTTTTTCTTTCTCTTTACAAATATATATATATATATATATATATATATAATATAAAATAATATAATCCAATAGAGTAAAATATCTCCAATTGATCAATTATTAGAGTTACCATAATATCCTTTCTTGAATTAAAATAATTGATCTGTCCCTTTATTAAATAATCGATCTCTTCAGAGTTCATCAGTTGCTCTAATGATCCCAATTGATAATACTTAAAGTACTTAGAGGATTCCATTAATCCAATTTACTAAATATAGAGCACATAGATACTCATCTGATCTCATCTGATATCCAATTGAGCATTTAGATAATATGGGGTATTACATATCTTCTGTTGACTTTTCACTGTCTGATTACCATGATGCTTTTCCATGCGTATTTAGTGATATCTTACCTGTCTGACCATACATGATATTTTTGCTGTGTATTGCATCTATATATTCTTTGATGCCATTTACATGATGTTTTTCCATGTGTCTGTTGTTTTATTTAATCCTTGTTGACCTAATCCAAGGGAAGGGATTGTATGTTGACTTATTGTCATTGTGCAGGTCCCTTGTATACTTGTCTTTGTTGTTGTTTCAGTTCTTAGAACCCTTACAACTCGTAGTTCCACGAACTACAGACGACCTGATTTCTCAAGTTCCTCTTGAGAATACGTAGGCACAAGGCCCCGATCCTTGCTGAGCAACCTTTTCTTTTTTCGCACTTTTATTTTTTACACCCTTTTTTATCATAGTTCTGACTACAATTGCTCTGACTTCCTATTAAAGATACGTAGGCATAGGATTGTGATATCCTAGCGAGCTACCTTTTTCTTTTTCCACCATTTCTCTTTCTTGCCCATCCTTACCTTTAGCAAACAATTTTAGCAAAAACACAAATATTTCAAGAGGTTCCTGTAGAGTACTATAGATACATAGGGTGCTAGTACCTTCCCTTAGTATAACCAACCCCTATACCATTGATCTCTCTTTGCTTAGCTTTAGGCCTTGCTTGTTGCTTTGCATTTTTTACTTAGGGGTTTTGTTCGATATTTTTTCCCTTCCTTTGGATAAAATAAAAGTTCGGTGATGATATCATTATTTTGCGAGGCAAGCTGATCTAATAGCTTTGGCATCTGATTCTCACCGCGACATAAAATGGCGACTTCACTGGGGATTATTGTCTAGAGGGTTAAGCCTATCTTGTTTGTATTTGTGTTATTTTTTTTGCTTGCTTGTATACTTGTATATTTGTATATTTGTATATATTTGTATTGCTTGGGTTTTTCTGCTTGCAGGGTTGTGACCTTTGTGTACTGAGATTGTCATACCCCAAATTTTGACCACAAGATTTCCCATCATTGTCCAAATATCACCACAATATGGATGCACCTTCATTGCCTCATCAATCTTCTCAAGGATTGTTGAGCACCCACCTCAACCAAGAATTAGGGTTTTGAGCCCTCTCAGAGCACTCAGACAAAGGATAGATCAAGAATTGACCTGATCTTCAACTTGTCTAGCCTCTCAAACACCCATAAAGGATCAAGAGGTCTCCCACATCAAGAATCAAGCACAAGAATGCAACATTCCAAGTGGATCAAGCTTCAAGATCACCAATGTCACGAAATTAGGGTTTTGGTCGACCAAGGCCTCCAGAGGAAAATTTTTCATCTGGACATGAGCCAATACTTCAAACCATGGTCCAAGAAGCTCAAAGGGACCTCATGGATCCAGTCATAAAGTCAAAATGGTCTCAGGAGATGCATTCATCAAAAATTAGGAATTAGGGTTTCTTGACCTAATTCACCCCTAAGTTGACTTTTGGAGCAAAGCATGAGCCAAGACCTCAAGAAGTGTTTTGAAGACCTCCAATACATCATATTGATCCATTTACAAGATTGGATTGATTCAAAGAACTTGGTTCATGAGCAATACAAAGATGCAAATTCATCTGGACCAATTAGGGTTTTCTGATGAAAAGTCAACTGTACCTTGGGGCATGATTCAAGATACTATAAAAATCCTATAGAATCCATCCATTAGGTTTGAATTATGTCAAGGACTTGATTTCATAGAGGATCATACAGTTTGAAACTCATCTGACAAAAAGTCAACTGTGCCTAAAAACCACATTTGAATTTTTGAATTTCTTGACAAACATGGCTTCCCTAAGTCAAAAACAATGTTAATTCATGATTTGGATCATCATCCATCAAGAAAAAACAAGAAAAGTGAGGTTACTTGCAAAAGGTTCAACCATAAGAAACTTAAAATTTCACTAAGTTATGAAAAAAAGTGATTTATACTCAAACTTGCAAGGTCATAACTTCCAAACCACAAGACTTTTTTCTTCCATCCAAAGCTCAAATGAAAGCTCTCATTATATACTACAAGACTGTCAACTACAACAAATTCCAAATCCTCATGGATTTTGATTTAGGCAGAATCTGTTTTACATTTTCACCAACTTTGGGGTCATTTCATGATCCAAGTTGATTAAAGACCATAGTTAAACATCAAAGTTGAAGTATGTTATTAGGGCTTTCCAAAAAGTACAAGAACTCATCCTAATTCAACTTGAGCATGAAGTTATAAGCCTTGCGAAATGGCATTAAAACCTGATTTTTCAAGACAGCATGAAAACCAAACTTGTGCCACACAATGATGTCCTTCAAATCTTGTCACTTTGCCAACTTTTTCATCTTCCAAAAGCACAAAACATCTGATGATTCACTTGGTTCTTGATCAAGAAGTTAAGAATTCAACTTGGCATGTGCAAAACCATCATGACATGAACTTTGGAATTCAAATTTGGCAAGGTAACATCAATGCAATACATTGAGGTGTCATGAACCAGACCATAACACTCCAAGCCAGTTAAGATTCGAGTCCAAACTCTGAGCATTCAAACCTACAGAATTGAATGGAGTCAAGATAAGTGAGTTGACTTGGCACTTTTGGATTATCCAAGTCAATGGCTACAAGCTACATGCCATGGTCAACCTCCAATCACTATTGCTCCCAAAACAATGTTGCTCTACTATAAATAGAGGTTCTTTATGATCAATTCAAACACACCAAAGCATAGCAATACATGCTTTCCACCAAATCACATTCTAAAAACCAGAATTTGCTTCTCTTTCAAGTCACTTTCGAATTTTCAAATAGAGAGCAATTCCATCAAAACTAACAATGCCAACACCTCACATATATCATATATGAGTGATCCATAACCTCAAAACACATCTGGAACATCGGGATCACAAAGTCATCCCCCATTTGCTCAAGCTTTTTGGCCTACTTGCAGTTGAGGTGCCACAACAAGATCCAGGTGTAACGCCCCGATTTGTTTAATTGTATTTATTTATTTCATTTATGTGAATTTTGTGAAATGTGTGAATTTATTGTATTTTACCTACTAATTGAGCTAATTGGTTAATTTCTCTGATAGATAAAATATTTGTATTAAATTATTATTTCTTTTCAACTTTTATTTCCCGAAATATATTTCATCGGTATGTTTAGGTTTTATCGCGTTTTGAGAGCGTTTGCGAGATATTTGAGTGTAGGGGTATTTTGGTCATTTTAGGGGTTAGACATTTGTTAGTATTAGAGAGAAAGAAAAAGAAAAGAGAGAAAAGAAAGGAAGAGAAATAAAAGGAGAAGAAATAAAAGAGAGAAGAGGAAAAAGAGGAGAAAGAGGAAAGCTCGGGGAAAGCTCCGTTTCAAGCACTATTAATCGGGTAAAGGTGAGAAGTTTCGATTATATCCTGCTTGTATATGTATGTGTATGTTTGTATATTTTCTTGTCCTTCCATAGCTTTTGATTCTAGGTTGGAAATGGGAAAAATGATGAGAAATTGATGTTTTCGCGGTTGAAAATCGGTGTAAATGCTGTAGAATACTTGTTACCATGCTTGGGTTATGTTTTGATTGCTATGTGTTGGTTTGGAAATGTTTTGGGTGAGAAAATATGATTTTTGGGTTGTGAAATAGCGCTAAAGAATTCTGGGTTCTCCTTGGTTCGCCTAGCGAACCTGGGGCGAAGCAATAGCGAATGAGTTTTCGCGGGTTCGCCTAGCGAACCAGTTAGCGAAGGTCAGCGAGTGTTCGCTAACGTTGTTCGCCTAGCGAACTTTGTATCTTTTTGGTTCTGGTGGTTGCTGCCATGGTTCACTAGAGGGTTCGCCTAGTGAACTTTGTGTCTGTTTTTATCTGATAGTGGGTTCGCTGGACATTCGCCTAGCGAAGGTGGTAGCGAATGCTCGCTAGAGGGTTCGCCTAGAGAACATGGTTGTTTGTGCAATTTTGTTTTCTTCATAACTTTTGATCCGTAAGTCGGATTGGAGTGCGGTTGGGTGCGTTAGAAAGCCTGTGAGATGTTCTTTCTTATAAAAATGGTTTTGAGATTGTTGGCCGATTAAATTATGTCGGGAATTTGGAATAGTGTCGTTTTGTCGACTTTTGTCGTTGTAATTGTGTGTAATTGATGTGTATCATGCAATGTGCTTTTGATATGGATATTGTATGACTTGTGTGATGTTATATGATGTGAATGCATGTGATGACATGTTGTGATGAAAATGGTTTGTGGCCTAAGGGCAAGTAAATGCAATGTGTTGTGTTTGGTTATAAATGCATGATTATGGTTGCATATATGTGTGAAGATGCATTTGATTGTCATGAGTTCTTGTGTGTCAAGCATCATGATATGCATCTTATGATGTCGTGTGCCCGTGTGGGTGTGAGCGACGAATCGATTCCAGAGGGAATCCGCCATAACATCATGTGCCTTATACAAAGAGGACCTAAAGCGATGATTATAGACGATCGTGTGCCTTATACAAAGAGGATCTAAAGTGATCGGATCGTTTGCCTTATACAAAGAGGACCTAAAGCGATCCATAAACGTCGTGTGCCTTAAAAATAAGAGGTGTGAGCGATCGGATGGATCCTGTGCCTTAAAAGTAAGAGGTGTGAGCGACGGGGAACATCGTATGCCCGACGGGGAGTTACATTAAGTAACGAACGATGATTCCAGCAGAGTTCCTGAGTGAACTAGTGATGAGATTGATGGATGGATGGTACCGCATATGCATTGTATAGAGTCGTTGTGTCGGTCTCTGTGCATTTGTATAAATCATGAATGGATTGATTATGTGTGAGAAATTGTGATATGCATTTGTGTGATATGCATTGGTGTTAAATGGATTGTGCATGATTGATATGTATTTGTGAATGGAGTAATTATGTGTTGAGTTTGTGATTGGATTGGTGAATTGATATGCATTCGTGTTAAATGCATTGGTTATGAATGATATATTTTGTGCATAGACATATGTATTGGGTGTGAACATGCGGTTATATGGGGGTAATTGATATATGCTAGATGTTGTGGTGATGAGGTGGTGTGGTTCCATATGTCATAATTGTGGTTGGATTATGTATGATATATTTTGTATTTGTGGCATGCTTTATGTGTTAGTATATGATGGCTTGGGTGAGATGACTTATACTTGTGTTTGAATGTGTGTTTGCATATTATTATGCAATCTTGATTTAGTTGTTATTTCTCACCCTTCTATTGTGGTTTGTTGCTCTATGAGGAAATTGCAGATTTGTAGTCTTGGAGGCTTTTTTGAAGATTAGTTCTCCGTTCTTTTGTCGGTCTTGGTGTCTGCTCTGATACGTAGCACGGGAGTCGGGGAACGATAATGTTATATATGTATACCTTTGTTAGTTTTATAATTGTAATACCGTTGTATATATATTTTGACGTTAGAAAATAATTTATTTGTAAAACAAGTCAGTTATGGATCTTCCGCTTTATTTCATAATTGAACTTCATTTTGTTGGAAAAAGTTGCCCTTTGAGGTTTGCTCCATTTTGTGTTACGTATCAAATAAATGAGCAGGGATTGTGTTTTCTTTCTTTAAGTGTGACATCCCTGTTTTCTGTCGAAAAAATAAATTTTTATTTACTCTGATTTATATTTGTGTTATTTAATCGCGAAGGGAATTGGGGTGTTACACCAGGTGCATTCAATCCATTCCAAGCTTTCACGCACCTTATATTAGGTCCATTGAAGCTGTCCAGATCATCACACAACATCTGTAACACCTACAACTAAGGATTCGATTTCCTCTTGCAGAGGTAAGCCTAACACTCTCAAACTCTAAGATCCATGCATCATACATGTGTTTTCATGTTACAAACATGTTTCTGCACTTATGTAGAGTGTTTCCCCTCAATCAATTGCTTTGTAGCTATCGTGTATAGGATTTCATAGTGTTATTGCATAAATTAGGGTTCATGTGTTTATCTTTTGATTTCTCACTTCGCACTTAATATAAATGCAATTAATTTATATCACTGAGATCCTTGTTAGAAAACGAACAACTTTCATGTTTACAAAAGTCAATTTCATTACGTATTCAGTGAGATAGGTGAGGTTTTGCAAATCTGAGAGTTAGGGCACGCGCGAGGAAGAAGATGAAGTTCTTCATGCCATAATTCAAATATTTGAATTTTTGAATATTTTGATATTTTATTAATTGATTTCAAAAATTAATTTCTCTCTCAATTTTTATCATTTTTTATTGGTTCTTTTTTTTTTTAATTCACAAAAATGTTAAATTATTTTATTCTACAAAAAAATCAAATTTATATTATTTATTTAATATAGCTTGAATTTTTGTAAATAATTTCATTTTTATTTGTTTTAAACAGTTTTAAATGAAATTTCCACCTTGGTTTTTCAAATTCAATTGAATTTCAAGCTTTCATGTGATTAAACATGATTTTTATTTTTCAAAGCTCACATCTTGTTTTTAAATATATTTGATATTTTATATTTAATTTCCTTTCAAAATTATATTTTAAAATTAAAATTAGGGTTTCTCTTAATTTTGATTTTTCAAACTTCATTTGAAACACTTTTGGGCCTATAATAGAGTGTAAGACCCATCCCTTGTCACACACAAACTTTTTGGGCCTCAGTCATTGTATAAGTCCCACTGTTTTTTCCGAAACCGCGGCGCGATCGTCGCCTTTTAAACAAAAATCACATGGGTCTCTCCTTGAGTTGTAAGCCCAATTTTTTTCTTTTTAATCAATTTTGGACCTCTAATAGAGTGTGAGACCCATCTCCTTTGTATATACAATAATTTGGGCCTCAGTCATTGTATAAGTCCCGATACGATTTTCAAAATAAACAGTGTGATCGATGTTTTTCATCTGGGCATCTCATTGAGCTATAAGCTCCAACTCTTATATAAAAATAACGTTTTAGGCCACTATTAGAGTGTAAGACCTATTCCTTCTTATACATAACTTTTTGGGTCTCAATCATTGTATAAGTCCCTCAGTGGTTTTCAAAACCGCGACGTGATCGTCGCCTTTTCAAAATAAGTCATTGGGCCTGTCATTGAGTTTTAAGCCCCAAACTTTCTTTTAAAACAACTTTCTTTTAATTCAAATTCAAATTCAAAGTTTTTTTTCAAAATTTTCTTCAATATGCTTTGGCTTTCATCAGACTGTAAGTCCTAATATCTCTTCAATACATACATGTTTATATATATATATATATATATATATATATATATATATGCTTGTACATACTTCTTTTGAGTTTTCCCCAACAGTTAGGTCTACATTTAGGTCAAACCAGAGGTCATTCTTGAACATAGTCAAAACTAGTTTGCTCATGGGAAATTCCCTATACAGTCTGCCTCCTCTGGGCTTATTCAATATGGAACAGAGAAAGGCATTATTCCCGGTGAAACTTTTCTCAAGACTGTCATAACTTAGAAATACATATATATTTACAAGAAATTCATTTCCCGAAAGAGGATTAATTCCTGGTGAAACCTCTTTTGAATTTCTTCAAATCTTAGAACTGTTCAACAAAGAAAGGATTATTCCCGGTGAAACCTTTCTTGAACTTTTCTTAGGTTTGGACCCTCAGGCTTCCTAGAAGTATCCCCAGCCTCCTCTTGGGCTTAGTACAAGGACCAACAGGCTTCTTAAATGTTCCTAGCCTCCTCTTGGGCTTAATACAAGGACCCCCAGGCTTCTTAAAAGCATAGGATAGAAATTAGTCATCTCTACCAAATTTAATCCCCAGGAGAGTTAAATTTCTAAGATATCCAGTCAGTTAAGGGTTGACCTTCATCCCTTAAACCAACAACGTTCTCTTAAGCATCATACACAGACCTTTCTCCAATCAAAGTCTACCACCTCTTGAGAGACTTAGACAGTCTCAGTCTCCTTTAGGATTTCATTCAAACAGACTTGGGAAGTCTCATCATTTTAACCTATTATGGATTTAATATACTCAAGTTTCCTAAAGAAACAGGATAAAACTTGATCTTTTCACCCATAGTCCAGTTTCCATAAAAGTCCAAACATTTAGGTCTTCAAATTCCTTTGATCCCCAACAAGGTTCAAAAATCCCCAGCCAAGGTCAGTTTACTCTTAACAAATCCCCAACAAAAACAGAACCTCATGGCATCTGATATTTCAACTCTTCTTCAAATCCCCAATAAGAGTTGATATTCCTTTTCGATTTCCCCAATACATATTGGACCTGCTTCTAGGTGTTATCCTCGGCAGAAATCAACCTCCTCTTAGGCTTTATATAATGATTTTCCCCAGTTAGCCTCAATCTTGGGCTTTGTACAAGACATAAAATTCCCCAGTGGAGTCAAATCTTTTAGCCTCAATCTTGTGCTTTGTATAAGACAGATATAACACATGCCCCATCGGAGTCATTTTCTTTTAGCTTCAACCTTGGGCTTTAATCAAGGTACACAAAAATCAACATCCCCTCAGATGAGATCATAAGTTCTCTCTGTAGGAAGATATTTTCTCTCTACATCACATATCAAAACAGAAAATCAAACCCTACTTCCCAGATAACTGCTGTAAGTGGAACACTTGTTGATTCAAAAATCCAAGTTGTAGTCCCTCTTTTATCCTGGAAAATTTCTTCTTTCATCTAACTGCTGTAAGTGGCAAGCCTCTAGATTCCTTACATCCAAGCCAATGTCCCTCTCTTAGCATGAAAGACTCATAAGGAAAAGTGGAATTACTCTACACTGAGTTAAAGTTTCTTCCTTCATGGCATCTCTCTTATATAGGAAATTATGGCATTACTGGATTCCACACATCCCAGTTAAAGTAATTTTCCTTATAACCAATTACCCAACTTTTGTGATGAATATGTGAGATATCTCCCTTTAGAGATGACAAATTCTCTCTCAATAAAACCTATAGCTTCAATCTTAGGCTTTGAACAAGACACAAATACCCTTTTAGCTTCAATCTTGGGCTTTGAACAAGACACAAACTTTTAGCTTCAATCTTGGGCTTTAAACAAGACACCAAACATTTTCCTCCCATAGAAATAGAAGGAACTACGATTGCTCTGATTTCCCTCACCTCTTTACGGGAATACGTAGGCATAAGATTGTGAAATCTTAGCGAGCACACAAATAAAAAAGTTTAGGTCCGGTACCTTCCCAAAAAAAAGAAAACCCGAAAACAACAAAAACATTCTCTCAAACCTCTCAAAGGAGAAACTTTTCCCAACTCATGACAGATAAACACAAGAAATCATTTCAAGATACCAGAAAATACATGTAAATGAAGGTTCTTATGGATTACCATAAATACATTGGGTGTTAATAACTTCCCTTTGTATAACCAGACCCCGATCCCCGATCTCTTAGCATTTGTTAAAGAAAACATTTGCGAGCAAGGTTAGTTTTAGATATCTTCCCTTTCTTTTCCAACATCATAGGATAAATAACAAATCAGAAAGTAGCACCCAATACCATTGCGGTAAGGTGGTCGCATCACCGAAAAAATCACACGCTTCAGAAAAATGGCGACTCTGCTGGGGAGTTTAGGATTAGTGTTCCTAAGAGGTCTAGGCCTTGCTTTACATTTATTTTTCTGCTATCTTACTTGCTTTCTCATTTTATATATCATTTATTGTCATATTACCTGATACCCGTGTTTAAATTAATGTTATTCGAGAATGCGATTGATACGCATGTGGAAAGTTTTAGAGAACATTAATATAAGTTGTGGTGTCTCCGAAAGGCTTATAGGGAGTGAATCATGACCAAGTTAACCCGGCAGTCCACCGAATCAGTGGAGGTACCCGTGTGGACTTGCTAATGTTGAACGACCATGTCGTGAAAGCAAAGTTTTCCCAGTGCGGTATCCATAAAACTGAGGATTTAGTATACATTTAACCATTTGGCCATTTTTAGGTAGTGTGGTGACTATCGGGAATAGTTGATACACGATACTACACTCAAAGGAGATTCTTCTTGGGATATTACAGCTCTCCCGAGTCAATCGGTGTGCTGTTAATATCCTCAAGAGGGGTCAATAATTTTGAGAACCTTTGTTGGAACCCGTTCTACAGGTACAAAAATTGACCTATTAGTACACACCTTTGGGGATAGGTAGATCCATGGCTCTATGCTCATGACGAAGAACCCTTAAACCCATGTTTTCAAATGTTTTTGTTTGCTGCATTCATGCATGCATGCATTCATTAAAAAACTCTTTTCAAACAAAAAAAAATATTTTTTAAAATAACTAAAACAATAATTTCAAATATCAGAGGTTGCGTTATGGATTTCGGTAGAAGAAAAACGCACAAGTACACCTTCGAGGCTCCAAAACTAGAAGACCTAAGGAAATTGGGAATGATGATTATAAATCTCGAGGCTTTCAGAGCTAAGCATGAAGGACTGTTGTCTCTTCTGAAGGTCAACATGGTTGAAGGGATCCTGTCTACACTGGTTAAGTTCTACGATCCGGTATATCATTCCTTCACTTTCCCGGATTACCAACTCACACCAACACCGGAAGAGTACTCCCACCTGATTGATTTACCTATCACTGATCAAGCTCCATTTTTTGGACTGGAAGAAATTCCAAAATTCAAGCCATTGCAAGGGCAATCTCTTTAGAAAAGTCAGAAATCAGGGCTCATATGACCATTAAGGGAGGAATCCCGGGTTTACTAGCTAAATTCCTGATGGAAAAAGCCCTATACTTTGCTAGTATAGGAAACATAACAACTTTCGAAGATGTCTTTGTTCTGCTCAAATATGGGTTATTCCTCTTTCCCAACATTGACAACTTCGTTGATACCAATGCTCTTAAGATATTCTTAATTGGGAACCATGTCCCAACCTTGCTCGCAGATGCTTATCACTCTGTACACTTAAGAAATTTGTACAGTGGAGGGATGATCACATGTTGTGTACCATTACTCTACAAATGGTTCATTTCCCATTTGCCCAAGTTTGCTGCTTTTTGGGATCACAAGAGTAGCCTGCGATGGTCGCAGAAGATTATGTCTCTTAGCAATTTTGACATAGATTGGTGCAATCGGATTTATGACGGGACGAGAATCATCGACAAATGCGAAAATTTCCTCAAAGTACCCCTCACTGGTACTAAAGGAGGGATCAACTATCATCCAATTTTAGCTCGTCGTCAACTTGGATACATGATGAAGAATATCCCACATAATGTTCGTCTGGAAGGTCTTTTCTTCAAGGAAGGAGAAAATGACAGGGCACTAAAGAAAGAAATAGTGCATGCCTGGAAACATGTTCATAGGAAAGGGAGAGAGTCCCTGGGAAGACCAAACTTTACCTCTATAGAACCTTATCTCACAGGGTACAAACCAGGGCCATCAAACTGAGAATGCCTTACCCTCGTCAAGAAGTTTTTCCATTAAAGGAATCTGTCCTTTATTTCATGTCTGATACGAAAAAACTCCAAATCGCTCTCAGCAAAGTTCAACGTGAGAAGAAATCTTGGAAGAACAAATACCAGATTCTCAACTTGTAATGTACCAAGATTCAGGAACTACTAAAGGAAAAGGATGCTCTGATTGAGATATTAGAGCATCATGCTATAGAAAGTCAGGAGGAACAAAGAAATTTACTCACTCCTGTCACTTGGCAAAGGATCGTCGACCCAACAATGGTTGAAGAGCCCCGATCAAAGAAAAGAAAAATTCAAGAACCAGCATTTGAGCTTTCCTCAGAGAGAACTCAGGATCCATGAGCCTAACTTTTCCTTCCCGCGCTTTGTAAAATACTGTACTTTTTCATGTAAAATACTGCAATATTTTGAATTCAATAAAAGGGATCCCCCCGCTGTGTGATATTTGCAATCTAATTGTTAAAGTTTCTTTTGAAAACAAAAACTAAAAAAATATATCATTCTTTGCATATCATTCATCATTCTCACATAACGCATTTTTGTCTTTGAGTCTCACGTATGTGTCACACTCTAGAGTCAAACTGTCTCATTCGTACAATACTCGGGCCAATCGGCAAAAGAAAATGGGCGATCTCGGGGAAGAGAACAGAGAGCTGAGAGAAGAAATCAACGCTCTAAAAGAAATATTGGAAAAACTTCACACCACCATGGAAATCCTGGCAGCAGCTCAGGAGCAACAACATCAAAGGACTATGATATCGGAGATTACATCTACACCCATATTTGAGACGTATGAAAATCATCCTCGGTACAACATGACTAAGGATCGCCCTTGGGGCATGCCTCTCAACTTTATACCTGAAGGATACATCCCACCGGTCACTGAAGACCCAGAAGCCGTAGCAGGAACCTCCAGACCTGAAGGTTACAAACTTCAGGTAAGTGAAGATGCAAGGGTTACAACAGCAACTCCTGAAAGTTACAAACTTCAGGTAATTGAAGCGCCAAGAGTCACCACTGTAATGTCTATAACACAGCCAGTGGTACACACTATTCCAGAGGAACATATTCTGCAAGCCACATTTGGCAGAAACGAAGAAGTATACGAAAGGATGAATGAATTCTAGGAACAATTCTTGGAAATGCAAAAGGAACTGCACCCATTCATGGACAGGATTTATTTGGCAAAGATGCCGCTGACCTCTGTTTGGTCCCTAATGTAAAGATACCGCACAAATTTAAGGTGTCTGACTTTGAAAAATACAAAGGCAACTCTTGCCCTCAAAGTCATTTGGTGATATACGCTCGGAAAATGTCTACTCAGACAGAAAATCGACAGCTACTGATCCATTACTTCCAAGACGGTTTAATCGGTGCAAAGGTATCAGTAATATCACTCTGGGAAAGCAAAGTCGAAGGTATCAACCGGTAGCAGCAATAACTCCCGCTATCAACCCAGCGCCAACTCCGACTTATCAACCTCAGGTTACTCAGAGCCAACCAAATCAAAAATAGTATCAGCAAAGGTCGCAATAGCCTTTTCAGCAGGCTCTCCCGCAGTACATTAACAATAATCGTACTACGCGGCTATCAAGGTTTGACCCTATACCAATGTTATACGCATAATTATTTCCACATCTACTGGCCAAGGGGCACGTCCAGACCAGGACCCCTCTTACAGTACAAGAAAATCCACCTTTTTGGTTCAAAGCAAATCAAACTTGCCCTTACCATCAAGGAGGATCAGGACATAACATTGAGAACTTTCTCGGTTTCAAGTCTGATGTACAAAAGCACGTCAGAAATAAGATTTTATCTTTCAAATATACTAATCCGAATGTTTAGATGAACCTGTTGCCGCAACATGAAAAGGCTCCGGTGAACTTGATAGAAGAAGCATCCGACAGCAATTATCAAATTCACAATGTACTCCTACTTGGAACAAATTTGGTGAAGATACATTGCAGACAAAGTGGGTACGATCATATGCCATCTCACAACTATCATCAGTGTGGTATCTGTTCCAAGAACAATCAACGATGTGCCACAGTACAAGCAGCTCTTCAAGAGTAAATGGATCTGGGTTGGATTCAGGATCACAGGATTCATGAAGTAAACATGGCCCATGCACATCCAAACATCATTCAAAACCATGATATTCATGCAATGAATGTAAATCTAGTGGCAATGCATTCAAGACAAAGTCAGCACTACAATTTTCCGCGACACGATTACAACGCTTGTCCGATTTGCTCAAATGATAATCAGGGATGCTATTTTGTACAAGAGGCCCTCCAGCGTCAAATGGATCTTGAATGGATCCAAGGTTACCGTGATAAGAGTGATCATCAAGTTAACATGGTTCAGATCTTTGACATCCGCTTCATGAATAGCAGTCTTGTGGAATTACATGCCAAGCAGGTCAGACTCGGTTTTCTGGCCTCGCACGATTATCAAGACTGTGAAGAATGCTACAAAAACAACCAAGTTTGTGCGCTGGTACAAATAACTCTTCAACATCTTTTGGACCACTGGTGGCTTCCGATCTACCGGGATGAAAACACACAACAAGTTAGCATGACTGATGGGAATCCTGATAGACATCAAAACTGTGATATCCGCTTACTAGAAATAGATCTGGTAAGGATGCACTACATACAAAGTGGATATGGTTGGGTACCACCTCATGTAACACCCCAATTCCCATCGCGAATAAATAATACATAAATAAATCAGAGTAAATAAAAATTATTATTCTTTAGATAGAAACAAGGATGCCACATTTGAAGAAAGAAAACACAATTTCTGCTCATAAATTTGATACATAACACAAAATGGAATAAATGTAAAAGGGAAACTTTTTCCATATAAAAGGAAAGTTCAATTATGGAATAAAGCGGAAAGATCCATAACTGACTTGTATTACAAAATAAATTGTTTTATAGCATCAAAATATTCATACAAAGTTAATACAAAATAGATCCAACAAATGTATACATATATAACAAAAGCGTTCCCCGACTCCCGTATTACGTATCAGAGCAGACAAACTGACAAACGAATGGAGAACTAATCTCCACAAAAGCCTCCAAGACTACTAATCTACAATTGCCTCATAGAGCAACAAACCACGGCAGAAGGGTGAGAAATAACAACTAAATCAAGATTGCATAATAATATGCAAACACATGTAAATTCACATGCGTAATTATTCTCACCACAAGCATCACATACTAATACATATAGCATATATCAATTATACCAACATAATCACATATTCACACATAAGGCATACCAAGGTTATGATTATGGAAACACACCACCACATCACATATATTCATATATAGCATACAATAGATAATTAATACAATCATTGTAATGTACAACATACCCACAAAACATAGCATATGTCTATACATAAAACATATCATCCATAACCAATGCATTTATAACAAATGCATATCAAATCACCAATGCTATCACAAGCTTAACACATAATCAATCAATTCATGATTTTCCATACATAATCAATCCATTCATGATTTATGCAAATGCAAAGAGACCGACACAACGACTCTATGCAAATGCGGTACCAATCCATCCATCATTATCATCATCAGTTCACTCAGGAACTATTGGAATCATCGCTTGTTACTTAGTTTAACTCCCCGTCGGGCAAACGATGTTCCCCGTCGCTCACACCTCTTTGTATAAGGCACACGACATTTATGGATCGCTCACACCTCTTTGTATAAGGCACACGATCGTCTATAATCATCGCTCACACCTCTTTGTATAAGGCACACGATGTTATAGCGGATTCCCACAGGAATCGTTTCGTCGCTCACATCCACTAGGGCACACGACATCACAAGAATGCATATCATGATGCTTGGCATACAAGGACTCATGACAATCAAATGCATCTTCACAAATCAACAATATGGATTATCTCATCATCATTATTCATGCATTGGAAATCAATTCAAACAATGCATTTACTTGCCATAAGGCCACCAATTAACACACATTGAATTTCATCATAATCCACAAACCGCGACAATTAGCACTTTAGCATATACACTCATATCAATTTACATCAAGAATTACTCACCATCAACCACAACAATCATAACAACATACATTTATATTCAATCAAACAATGCATTTTACGATACAACAACATCATTATCACATGCATCAACATCATATAGATAGCACAAAAGCCCCACATTTATATGACGATAGCATATCGCATCGAACACCAACAAACACAACAAAACCTACAAACCACTAATCGTCCTCTACCAAATATTCTTAGTTAACACATGATATCACATAACCATTTACTAGCACTTTGGATTCTCTTTCCAAGGCTTCAAGTCCCATATCAATCGGATTCCCGATTCATGACTTTTGGTGGAAACGAGGACTACCGTATTCACACATACATTACTTTTCCATATTTTCTTATCAATCCATGGAATAAACATATGTTCCTATTCCACTATCAAAAATAGCATTGAAATTGCTTTCCAACGCATCCGACCGTGCCTCAATCCGAGTTACAGATCAAAAGTTATGAAGGAAACAAAATGGGAAAATCTGTCACATTCGCTTTCCTATTCGCAATGCGAACTCTAGCGAACCGTGGCAGAGACAAAACAACATAAAGTTCGCAATGCGAACTTCTGGGAGAACCTTTGCTTTCCCCTTCGCTGGGGTTCGCAAAGCGAACCTGCGAACCCAGAAATTCACAGCAGCGTCAATATAGGTCATATGGTACCAAAATTCATCATTTCTTCCACCCAAACACTTCCAAATCACAATATATCAACCAAAACATGTTCCAACATAATCGACAAGTATTCTACGCAGTTTATATCGAAATTCATCCGTGAAAACATCAATTTTTATCAATTTATCAATGAGAAAAAGTTGTGAAACAACCAAAACAATTACAACAAACAACACATATACATACACAAGCAAGATATAATCGAAACTTCTCACCCTTACCTGATTAATCGCGATTGAAACGGAGATTTCCTCGATTTTCCTCTTTCTCCTCTTCTCTCTTTCTTTCTTCTCCTTTTCTTTCTCTTCTTTTCCTTTCCCTTTCTTTTCTCTCTTTTTCTCTCCACTTTCTATTTATTGAAAATATCTAGTTTTTTCTAAAATATCTAACCTCTCAAAAGACCATTTTACCCCTCAGCTCAAATATCTCGCAAACGCTCTCAAAACGCGATAAAACATAATAACGATGAAAAATAATATATTGTCAAATAAAAGTCAAGAATAAAATAATATAATAACGAAAATAATTAAATCGACTCGATTAAATAAATCGGACAAAATGTGGCGTTATAATTCTCCCCCACTTAGACATTTTCGTCCTCGAAAATATAACTGATACGAACAACCCCGGATACGACTCTCGTACCCGACTAACAAACTATCATGCCAACAAAAGACACCCCACAAATAACACAAACTGACAAACCACCTCGCTAACAACGACTACAACAACGACCCGACAACGACGACAACTACAACGCAAGATGCAATGCCGATACAATGCACTTGACGACCAACTCACAACTCAAAGAATACCCAAGTTACGACCACACAGGTAACATTCCCCTAATCTCCCACAAAGGGATTTGCTACTCGCACTCGAACTAGCACGATAGAAACGACGCAACAACACAAACAAGAACATAAAGTTCCACGACCCAACATCGTTTCAACAACCTCTACATAACCACAATCCAACGTCCTTGTCACACAACATTATTATAACAATGCTACGATTCACCAACCGAACATACAACCAAAACATCCATCTACATAGTAGTCCATGAATAATATTTAAAACATTCACCTAACACTTCCATTCTGAAACGTCCAATGGTCTCATCATTCCTACATGTTTACAATGTTCAACCTATGAACTCTTACAAGTCACACACGCCTATACGAAATGTGCCACATCACGCTTTTGATGCGCACTCTGATTACTCGCAACAATCAAATCCACCAATCCCACGTCCAAAGTCTAACTCGTTCTCATATTCACTAAAAATCACTGTCCACTTTTAATATACCCAACTTCACACTCTACTGTGTTATCTCACACACCAGACACAAGTCTCTGAAATGCTCAAATATTTTTAATTCTCTGACCATCAAAATAGACATGTATAACAACTTTCGACTTAACTCATCACGAACGACATTAACTTTTACCGAAGATAATCCAAGCCAAATTCATAACTCATCACGAATTCCAACCCTCCTCGTTGTCTCATACTCTATTCCTTCAGACCAAACAAGTACTCTAAACTCTTGTGATTATTAAACACTTCGAACCTAGAACTATAAAGATAATACCTCCAAATATTCCAACACAATACAACCGCAACCAGTCCCAAATCCGGAATAATATAGATCCTTTTATGAATCCTCAATTGTAGTAAAGCATAAGCCACGACTTTACCCACTTACATTAACACACTGCCTAAACTCATCAAAGACGCATCCCAATACCTCACAAACGGTTTATTAGGATCACACAAAATCAAAACTGGAGCCGTAGACAACTTCTACTTCAGCTCACCAAAACTTACTCACAACGAACATCCAAACAAACAGCTCACCCATTGCAAGTCAACTGAGATAACAGAAGTACGAACTTAGTAAAGTCTTCCATAGCCTGCAGTAACAACCAACTGAGCCCAAAAGTTTCTAATCTCATTAACCAACTTCGGAGCCTCTCATTGTAGAACTGCATCTACTTCCGATGGATCCATATCCATACTCTCATCTGAAATAACATATCCAAGAAAACTAACCTTTTTCAACCCAAATTCTCACTTGAATAACTTAGCATAAAACTTCGTCTCTTTTCAACACTTGTAATTCCATTCTCAAACACTCTACCTGTTCTCCCTCTGAGTTTATAACAGATCCAAATATCCTCAATCAAAGCCATTATGAACTTATCCAAATAAATATGGAAGATACGATTCCTCGACTCCACAACATTACAGACGCATTACTAACACCAAATAACATCACTGTACGTTGTAATGCCCAACCAAATTCCAAAAGATATAAATTCTTAAAGCTTTTGCAAAATTTTTCCCTGGGTAACTGGTTACTCACATACAAGCTTAACCGAGTAAATAACAGCCTATCCCGATGATAACAAACATAACCAGTAACATTAAATCGATCAAAGCCTCAACTCACACAATTCACCACTCTTATCAAACATTCCAAACAATTGTAATTTCACTCAAACTCAGCCAAACCATTCCAGTCATCTGTTTATGAAAGTGGACACTTGTTCTCCATCGTTACCTTATTCAACTGGTAGTAATCCATACACAATTTCTTCTCTGGACAGTCCAAATTCCATAAATCCCAAAATGTAGCAACAACCAACCAAAAAGAACTCTCAAATATTACATCCACACCTAAGGGTTTTCTCAAAATTTCCATTAATGCCCTAAAACTTTAAAAACTTCAAAACTCACCAAAACTCTAAGTTTTGCTTTCCATAGTCTCAATACCATCATACACATCATGCTTATTATTCCTTTCAATCATCCATCCTTTTTGTTACTAACACAGCTGGAGCTCTCTAAGACGACACACTTGGTCTCACAAATCCCTTTTTCAGTAAATCTTCCAACCGCTCTTTCAATCTGAGTTTCACTTCCTAAAAGTTCTTCTACTTACTTAGCAGATCCAAACCTGAAATCTTCCCCTTCGTCAAATTTGAGTTCACATTCTACTCTCTGAGAACAACCATTAACGATACCCAATCGTTCTCTCTCAATGACTTCCCAACTGGACCAACATACCAAAACCTCTAATCCGTCTCATCTTCCGATATTAGAATCTTCATCTACTCAACAAGATAATCCGTAATCATTTCCTTAATTCCAAATAATTCATTGGACACACTATCAAAGCCGGAAAGACACGTCTATTCCATCCAACATAATTTCGTCTACTATCAACAAGAGATTAAGGGTGATCAGTTCCTCAATTTGTCAATAGACATCTGACAATCATGATGGGGCATAAACCATCTTTACCAAACTATAATAGCATTTCTTGCATCTTGTGCACACAACTACCTAAGTCACAAATCCTTAATCGACATAAACCTTACCTTCGCATTCCCTCTGGAATTCGGGAACAACACTGTCCAAACAACACTTACAATCTTGCAACCAACGCTCCACAACTGAAGCAACTTGGAGAAGCACCAGCCTCTCCCCCACTTATCTCATTCTCACACCTGAAGACAAAGGATTAGAAAAACCAGAAAGTACTGACAGTGTTTCTAACACATATCACATACTAAGGAACAAACAACATCGACAGTATTCAACTGTCACACCAACTAACTCAACAACTTGGCCGGACGGACCGACCTGCTCTGATACCACTATTGTATCACCCCAATTCCCATCGCAAATAAATAATACATAAATAAATCAGAGTAAATAAAAAATATTATTCTTTAGAGAGAAACAAGGATGCCACATTTAAAGAAAGAAAACACAATTCCTGCTCATAAATTTGATACATAACACAAAATGGAATAAACGTAAAAGGGAAACTTTTTCCATATAAAAGGAAAGTTCAATTATGGAATAAAGCGGAAAGATCTATAACTGACTTGTTTTACAAAAAAATTGTTTTATAGCATCAAAATAATCATACAAAGTTAATAAAAAATAGATCCAACAAATGTATACATATATAACAAAACGTTCCCCGACTCCCGTGTTACGTATCAGAGCAGACATACTGACAAATGGATGGAGAACTAATCTTCACAAAAGCCTCCAAGACTACTAATCTGCAATTGCCTCATAGAGCAACAAACCACGACAGAAGGGTGAGAAATAACAACTAAATCAAGATTTCATAATAATATGCAAACACATGTAAATTCACATGCGTAATTATTCTCACCACAAGCATCACATACTAATACATATAGCATATATCAATTATACCAACATAATCACATATTCACACATAAGGCATACCAAGGTTATGACATATGGAAACACACCACCACATCACATATATTCATATATAGCATACCATAGATAATTAATACAATCATTGTAATGTACAACATCCCCACAAAACATAGCATATGTCTATACATAAAACATATCATCCATAACCAATGCATTTATCACAAATGCACATCAAATCACCAATGTTATCACAAGCTCAACACATAATCAATCAATTCATGATTTTCCACACATAATCAATCCATTCATGATTTATGCAAATGCAAAGAGACCGACACAATGACTCTATGCAAATGCGGTACCAATCCATCCATCATTCTCATCATCAGTTCACTCAGGAACTATTGGAATCATCGCTTGTTACTTAGTGTAACTCCCCGTCGGGAAAACGATGTTCCCCGTCGCTCACACCTCTTTGTATAAGGCACACGACATTTATGGATCGCTCACACCTCTTTGTATAAGGCACATGACCCGATCGCTCACACCTCTTTGTATAAGGCACACGATTGTCTATAATCATCGCTCACACCTCTTTGTATAAGGCACACGATGTTATAGCGGATTCCCTCGGGAATCATTTCGTCGCTCACACCCACTAGGGCACACGACATCACAAGAATGCATATCATGATGCTTGGCATACAAGGACTCATGACAATCAAATGCATCTTCACAAATCAACAACACGGATTATCTCATCATCATTATTCATGCATTAGAAACCAATTCAAACAAGGATTTTACTTGCCATAAGGCCACCAATTAACACACATTGAATTTCATCATAATCCACAAACCACGACAATTAGCACTTTAGCATATACACTCATATCAATTTACATCAAGAATTACTCACCATCAACCACAACAATCATAACAACATACATTGATATTCAATCAAACAATGCATTTTACCACACAACAACATCATTATCACATGCATCAACATCATATAGATAGCACAAAAGCCCAACATTTATATGACGATAGCATATCGCGTCGAACACCAACAAACACAACAAAACCTACAAACCACTAATCGTCCTCTACCAAATATTCTTAGTTAACACATGATATCACATAACCATTTACTAGCACGTTGGATTCTCTTTCCAAGGCTTCAAGTCCCATATCAATCGTTTTCCCGATTCATGAATTTTGGTGGAAACAGGGACTACCGTATTCACACATACATTACTTTTCCATATTTTCTTATCAATCCATGGCATAAACATATGTTCCTATTCCACTATCAAAAAGAGCATTGAAATAGCTTTCCAACACATTCGACCGTGACTCAATCCGAGTTACGGATCAAAAGTTATGAAGGAAACAAAATGGGAAAATCTGTTACATTCGCTTTCCTATTCGCAATGCGAACTCCAGCGAACTGTGGCAGAGAAAAAATAGCATAAAGTTCGCAATGCGAACTTCTGGGCGAACCTTCGCTTTCCCCTTCGCTGGGGTTCGCAAAGCGAACCTGCGAACCCAGAAATTCACAGCTGCGTCAATATAGGTTATATGGGACCAAAACTCATCATTTCTTCCACCGAAACACTTTCAAATCACAATATATCAACCAAAACATGTTCCAACATAATCAACAAGAATTCTACGCAGTTTATATCGAAATTCATCTGTGAAAACATTGATTTCTATCAATTTATCAATGAGAAAAAGTTGTGAAACAACCAAAACAATTACAACAAACAACACATATACATACACAAGCAAGATATAATCGAAACTTCTCACCCTTACCCGATTAATCGCGATTGAAACAGAGGTTTCCTCGATTTTCCTCTTTCTCCTCTTCTCTCTTTCTTTCTTCTCCTTTTCTTTCTCTTCTTTTCCTTTCCCTTTCTTTTCTCTCATTTTCTCTCCACTTTCTATTTATTGAAAATATCTAGTTTTTTCTAAAATATATAACCTCTCAGAAGTCCATTTTACTCCTCAGCTCAAATATCTCGCAAACGCTCTCAAAACGCGATAAAACATAATAACGATGAAAAATAATATATTGTCAAATAAAAGTCAAGAATAAAATAATATAATAACAAAAATAATTAAATCGACTCGATTAAATAAATCGAACAAAATGGGGCGTTACACCTCACAATTATGAACGTTGTGGAATATGCTCGGAAAATAGTCAAGGATGTTATCTCGTACGAGCTGCCCTCCAGAACCAGTTGGACCGAAAGGAGATTCAACCACGCTTGAATTCTCAATCAATCAACATGATACAAGGTTGCCTCCCTGTTCAAAACAAGAACTAGGATGAAGGTACCATCTCAGTTTCCAGTAAAATAAAAAATGTCAATCATAAAATAACCAAGGACGTTTGTTCCATAATCCCTCTACTCAATGAATTAAAGATCCCTCTTGATAGTAGAAAAGTTCCAAACATGGAACTGATTGAGGTTGCCTATGACGATCAAAAGGCTCAAAAAGCTCATGTGGTTGTCTACTTGCCAGGACCAATAACATACAAGTCAGAAAAGGCTATCCCATACAAATTCGGTGCAACAACCATAGAAAATGGAAAAGCAACTCCATTACCCTCCGTTGTGAATATTGCCGACATCAGTCGAGTTACCCAGAGCGGTCGGATCTTCAACAGATGAGTTGGAGAACCTTCCAAAGAAAAGGAACCTCAAGTTGAAGTTCCTAATCAACAAGTTGGTCAACCCAACAATACGGAACCTATAAAGAACAACGACGAAATGCTGAAGCTCGTCCAGAAAAGCGAGTACAACATTGTGGACCAATTGTTGCAAACTCCGTCTCGAATCTCTGTATTATCTCTCCTGCTCAGTTTAGAAGCTCGCAGAGAATCTCTTCAGAAGGTCCTGGAACACGCCTTTGTAGAACAAGATGTGACCGTAGGGAAATTTGACAACATTATCTCCAACATCACTTCCTGCAATAACTTGGGGTTCAGTGATGAAGAACTGCCGGAGAAAGGCAAGAACCATAATATGGCACTCAATATCACAGTCAACTGCCAGGACGATGCTTTAGCTATGGTACTGGTAGACACAGGTTCATCATTGAATGTTATGCTTAAGTCAACTTTGGTACGACTATCATTTCAAGGTACTCCCATGAGAGGTAGTGAGATCATTCTCAAAGCCTTTGAAGGATCCAGGAAAACAGTTATCGGCGAAGTCGACCTTCCCATAACCATTGGTCCCCATACTTTACAAGTCACTTTCTAGGTCATGGACATCCGGGAAGCATACAACTGTTTATTAGGACGACCTTGGATACATGAGGCAGGGCCAGTCACTTCGACACTTCACCAGAAGTTGAAGTTTGTTAAGAATGACAAATTAGTCACAGTATATGGAGAGCAAACTCTAATCGTGAGTAACTTATCATCATTCTCCTGTGTAGAACTAGAGGAGGTTGTTGGAACTCAATTTCAAGCATTCTCGGTGAGCAATGAGAATCACCAAGAAAGAGGAACATCGATTTCCTCATACAAAGACACTCTCAAAGTAATGAGGAGTGATAACATAAAAAGATGGGGACATATTATAATTCCTACCGATAACAAGACAAGAAAAGGTCTTGGTTCTTCTCCAACCTGTACCCAGACTACAAAGAAGGATGAAAGTTTTCGTCCCATTCAGGATATCTTTCATAGTGGAAGTTTCCTTCACCCAGTATCTCGAGAAGTCCATACCATTGATGGGAACAACTCTTCGGATACAGATGAAGAATGGAAATATTATCTCAACGGTGAAGGTTATATAGCTCAGGGAGAAACATACATACCATTCTGCTATCTAAAGCAAAGTCCCAGATATATACCGAGATCAGATGTCAGAATGATTTATGGAGATTATGATCCCGAGGGATGTCGTGCTCCACCCAACTCATTAGAGGAAGACACCCAGATGAAGGATAACTTTGACAATGATTCTTATGATCCACTAGATGATTTACCTATCTGGAAGCCATACATAGAAAACTCGAAGCAAAAGAGTCAGCCTGATGATGCCTATCAGCTGAATGATCTTGAAAAGAATACGCCTGTTCCCCCAGAGTCATGGAGTCATAACCCTGAACACTCCGAAAATGTCCAACACCATGTTAATAGATTCGGAAGGATCGCAGAACAAGAATTTATTAACTATGCATTTCCCAAAATTGACGCCATTGAGGAAGATGACTCATCAGTTCCTAAATAAACATGGGATACCATGGGGCAGCCAAGCGGCAAGTACGACTTTCTAGTCAAGTACACTGCTCCCGAAAGCTCTCGCATCAGGTACGAGGACATCCAGCCAACTGGATGGGGAGATCCTTTTGAGAGTGAAAATACTAAAGAAGATACAACAGAAGAGCTCTTTTATGATAACTCTGCATGGGAAGAAGACTCCAATGATCCTACACCACCAGAAATCAGTGTCATTTCTGAAGACAAACCAAGAAGGAAAGTACCAGACTTTGTGATTCACCGAGGAGTTCGTCACCATTGGATTGCTGTCGATGTCCCGAAGGTCATTCATAAGTCAGAGTAATTGCCAAACCTTTCTTTTGACCTTTCACCTAGCCCGGGTGAAATGGATGTTTTTATAGGGCTTACTTTTCTGTAAATGTCCCTCTTCGCTTCGCCCAAAGCGACAGAGTTTTGTTTTATAGGGTTGTGTTTCAAGAATCGATAAATCATGAATAAATAATGTCATTCTGAATTCCCGCATTCATTTTTATATTCACTTTTCACTTTTTTCAGAAAATGGTAATCCTAAAAAATAACCCAAAATAAAAATAAGCATTTTCAGAAAATACACTACACACACTTTTGCATTCTCTCTACCTTTTCTAAAAAGAATCATCACGTCATGCACATTACTTGTTTTAAACCCCATTGAAACATGCGATCCAATGCCTTCTCCCAACTTTGAGTTCCCGGTATTTGAAGCTGAAGAAGAAGAAGACGCATAAATTCCAGAAGAGATCTCTCGACTACTCAGGCAAGAAGAAAGGTCTATTGAACCTCAAGAAGAACCGTTGGAAACAATCAATTTGGGTTCTGAGGAAGAGAAGAAAGAAGTTAAGATTGGAGCACTGCTCAATCCAACTGTCAAAGAAGACTTGATAAAACTTCTCAAAGAATTTCCAGATGTGTTTTCTTGGTCCTACCAAGACATGCCAGGGTTGGATACCAGCATCGTGGAACATTACTTACCATTGAAAACAGAATGTCCTCCAGTAAAACAAAGATTGAGAAGGACTCATCCGGACATGGCTATCAAAATTAAAAAGGAAGTGCAGAAATAGATCGACGCAGGTTTCCTCGCCACCTCAGAATATCCTCAATTGTTGGCCAACATAGTGCCAGTTCCTAAGAAGGATGGAAAAGTCAGAATGTATGTAGACTATAGGGATCTGAACAAGGAAAGTCCAAAGGATGACTTCCCCTTACCGCACATTGATATGCTGGTGGACAACATTGCAAAATTCAAAGTCTTCTCCTTTATGGATGGATTCTCAGGCTATCATCAAATTAAAATGGCACCAAAAGACATGGAGAAAACTTCATTCATCACCCCATGGGGCACCTTTTGTTACAAGGTAATTTCGTTCGGTCTGAAGAAAGCTGGAGCAACCTATCAAAGGGCCATGACAACTCTGTTTCACGACATGATGCACAAAGAAATTGAAGTGTACGTCAATGACATGATTACATAATCTAAGATAGAAGAAGAGCATGTGGAACACCTATCAAAGTTATTCGAGCGTCTGAGAAAATACAAACTCTGCTTGAATCCCAATAAATGCACATTCGATGTTCGTTCAAGAAAGCTTTTGGGATTCATCGTCAGCCAGAAAGGAATTTGAAATTCTGGTATCAGACGTGTGATGTTAAGGTGTGACGTCACAACAACACACTCTGCACAATGGACAGCAATAACACCAAGAATTGTTGACCCAGTTCGGTTATAACCAACCTACTCTGGGGGCTACCAAGCCAGGGATGGAATTCACTACTTGTAGATATAATTTACAGACTCAACAACCCATTGACAATCTCCTAAACTTATACTCTACTAATGACTTCCTACCTAAGAAACCACTTAGATATGAGAACACCACTCAATCCCTTACAAACACTCAAAGAAACCACTTTGAGTACCCTTGATCTTACTTCACAGCTTCGATCAAATCACACAACTCTCTTTGCTTCACAGCTTTAGAGAGGACAGAAACTCAACACCTATTCCAACCCTAGAATAGTGTAAATACAAGCACTTTAAACAAACTCTAGACACTAAGCCTCCTGCTCTTGATCTTCTGAATGTTTTCTGTCGCTTTTTCCCTTTGGTCTTGTGCGCTTTATATAGCTCCTGAATTGGTCTTGGACTTGTCACAATATTTGATCAGATTTGTTAATTAAAACTGAATCTTCAAAACAGATTTTATCCCCAAAATATTTTTAAATCTTCAACCTTTTAATTCTCCAATAGATTTGCAATCAAATCTCTCATGTAACAGAAAATATCTATCCCAAGATATTCTCATCCAATGAGTTAACCACTCTCCACAATTCCAGCTAATATGCGTGCCCTAATAACATATCCTGCTGTTGTTAATTCTGCAGGTCTGATGTTACAACATCACCTGTGTGACATCAGACATCCAACTTCAGCACTTAACTACTTAACACAGCCCAGTGTTAAGACTTCAATGTTACAACATCAGCACCTTGACATCAACATTGAATAACCTTTGTTTTACCAAAATTCCAGCCAATCCAGGAACTAACAATCTCCCTCTTTGGCTAATTTTAGCTAAAACAACCTCTGCAATCAACTTTTGCACTCTGCACCTTCAGAGATTTCAGCAGCGGAATAATCTTCAAAAATTTGAAACTCATTAGCAGCAGTTTGACACTTTGCATAGTCTTCATCACTTGATCTGCTGCAACACCATCTTCATTATTGACAACAGCCAATTGGTGCTTCCCCTTGAAAACATGAACCAGCATCACAATTGTTCAGTAGCTCATAATGTGCAGCAATTTACTCCCCCTAGATGTCTGCTTGGCTGCACTCTTCAAATGTCATGATATCTTCAAAACTCCCCCTCAATAACTGCATTACCACTTTTCAACTAAACACCTTTTAGCAGCATCAATCTCTGCATCACATCAGCAACATATGGCAATAATCCTCTTGACTATCTTGGCTATGTTCTCCCCCTTTTTAGCCACAATTAGGCAAGCTTCTATAAGAAGCCCTATTAACTAAAGTCAGTATACCCTAGCTCTCATTGTTAGCCTCTCAGTTAGTAAACAGGCAAAACAAATCATAGAAGGAAACATAAACAGTGCATAAAACAACACAATATTCAAATTACAAACCAACAAAGCAAAAACTAAACTAACACAAAACTAATATCTAAGGACAGCAGATAGAGATTAGTCTTCATTCGAGCTGTTACCATCAGCATCTTCTTCACCCTCATCTGATCTGGAGTCCTCAGTGTCACCATTGTCTTTCCCCTGTTCCAAGTTTTTAACCATCTGCTCAATCTTCATTTTCCTGTCAGTGCTGGTCTTGATAACCATGTCAAGATCCTTGCAGGTCGCCCTTAACTCTTTAATCAGTTCAGATTTTGTACTGACCTTCTTAATCCCAGAGCTTGATGTTTCAACAATGTCTGGAACATGGCTCCCAGCAAACAGTTTGGGATGCAAAGATAAAACTGATTTCCTCTTACATGCTGTGTCTGAACTTGTTAAGATGCCTGGATGTTGTTTCATCATAACTCCACAGATGAGCGAAGGAAATGCTATAGGCAGTTTGATAGCATTAGTGGTGGCATGTCTTGCAGTCTGCTCAAACACATATGCTCCATAGTCAAATTTCTTCTTAGTACCCACAACATAAATAAACCTCCCTAGTCCCACAGCTATTGTGGTTTTATGATTGGTAGGTACCTAATTTGCGGCTCCAATTCTGTGTAAGACAGCATACTTAACACTGAGTTTGCTAGTTGGCAGTTTCCCTTTCAAGGGCCACACCTTAACTTGATCAGCAGTTATTTCCTTGCAGACATCATTCTCTGTGGCTTCTAGCTCAGCAAATTCTTCATCTTTTCTTCCTAGATACTTATTTATAACTTCAGGAGAGAATTCAACACATCTTCCTCTCACAAACACTTTCATGTAGTCCACACTGCTTTTGTCTGAAATCTTCACAGGAATATTGACCACAAATTCCTTAACCAGGCTGTCATAGCACTTAGAGAACCCATGAACCATCTTCATCAGACCAGCAGCCTTGATCACCTCTATGATTTCTTTAATCTCTATAATTTCTTTCCCAATCTCTCTTTCAAGAGCAAGTCTTCTTTGACAGATGAACTTCCACATCGACGCACTGCTTGCATAATGGAATGAAATGTTATCAACCGGAGCCTCAGGTATCTTGTCAGCAATTCTCTTCAAGATTGTCTTTCTGACAGGAGTGATGTCTTGAACATCATCCTCAACATCATACTCTGATTCATATTCTTCCATTAGCTTCCTTTTTCTGGGATTCACATCAATCTTACTCCATGCTTTTGTTGGCCCAACAACAGTCTTTTTCCTCTTCTCACCAGAAGCTTTCTTTGACGACGATTCAACCATCTTTCCTTTTCTTGTTCTTAGTCTCTTGGACAGACTAGGCACTGCTCTTCCAATGACTTCATTATCAGACAAGTCATCAACATCAATTACATCAGTAGTCTCAGCATCCCTGCTAAGCGATGTTCTAACCTCCTCTTCAACATCTGCTTCAAGAGAAGTGGGTTCAGCAGATGTCCTAACATTCTCCTCAACATTTGTTTCTTCATGCATGTCTTCACTCTGATCAGCATCTTCAATAGCTGTCATTGCAAGTTGTTGAAGACTTGACTTACCTTCCTGCATGTTGTCTTTCTCAGCTGGCATCCGATTCAGTGGGATTGAAATTCCTTTGACAGGGATACCTTTGTTCAGAATCTTTGAGGCAAGATTACCCATCCTTTTGTCTACATCAAACTTCTCTTCAATAGTCTGATTCTGGGAGCATCATTGAGATAGGTTCTAGATTCAAAGCTTCTTCTGCAAATCCCTCTTCTGAAGAAACCCTACCCTTATCTCGCGAAGAGCTTTGAGCGACAGATTTCTTTGATGAAGACGACGTCTGGTTTGACATGGTTCCCTTGAGGCAGTATGAGTTCAGATGATTCTTCTTGTAGAGGAAGACGAACGGACGGAAGATATGCTCTTTGATGAACTGTGATCTTGCTGTACTAGAGAATGATGGTCTGAGGTATGGCGCCAGCTTTTCAGTATTTAGAGACCAATTACTAATTTTCTCCCTCCATAAAGACTTTCCTTTTAAAACACTCACATCAGAACTAGTTAGCTTTAAGTGACCTTTCAGCATCCTGATGTCATAGTCTGATGTTATAACATCAACTTGTACATCATTCGTTGAATTTCCTTCAAGAGAAATCCACTGATAGCAGTTGTCTTTGGTTCTGGTACCCTTCATAATAACCTGATTATGCTCATCAGAAACCACACAATCATCCTTAGTGTAGCTTACCTTGTAACCTTCATCACACAACTGGCTTATGCTGATCAAATTTTCCCTTAAGCCATTGACAAATATAACATTGTCAAATTCAGGTCTACCATCACCTTGCACTTTCCCAACTCCTGCAACAACACCTTTTTCTCCATTGCCAAATATGACCTCATGAGAGGGGCAAGGTCTAAGATCATCAAACATGGATCTACATCCAGACATGTGCTTGGAACACCCACTGTCAAAATACCATGTTCCTTCTTTATCACCCATGTGAGCCAATAGGCACTTCACCTTCTCCTTAGGTACCCATTGTTTAACAACTTTGGTCCTGTGCTCTCTCCATCTATTTTGAGGTTGAGGGTATCCATGCAGCTTGTAGCAAGAGTACTGCATATGTCCAAATCTTCCACAATAATAGCATCTCACCCTTTCATCTCTGAATCTTCTGCCATGATGAGATTGCTTATGCTGCCATCCATAATGTGGTCTCCTCCTACCATAATTGCCCTGCCATCTATTATGTTGATGTCTTCTCCCATAAGACGGCTGAGAATGCTGTTTCCTAGATTGTCTCCCATGATGGTGTGGCTTTCTTCTTCCATATATATAAGGAACATCATTGGTGTATCCATAACCATAACCATACCAGTTGTCCTGATGTTGAGACATCTGATGAGACATGTGCTGTTTGAACTGAGCAGCTTGCATGCTCTCATGGTATTGTGGGGGGCATATATTGACTAGCTCCTTGTGGTTGCTTTCTCTTCATATAGGGACCAGTCTTCTTCTCAATCTTCTTAGGTTGGGAAACATCAGCTTTCTTAGGGGTAGGATCCTGCTTCTTTGGCTGATGTTGAGATGAAAGTTGTGACACTTCCTTCTTTGAACCTGAAGTGCTTCCTTCAGAAGTTCCCTTATCCTCAGCCACATAACCTATCCCAGCTTTGTCTCCAGCAGCTTTTTCTGACTGAAGAATCTTGTCAAGTGTGTCTGTGCCACAGCTCAGCATCCTAACCGACTTGGTCATTTGATCAAGGTGAGCTCTAACTAGCACCACTTCATTTTCAAGACCAGTCTTTTCATTCTCTAGCTGAGCAATCTGTTGCTTGTGGCACTTGTTCTCTTGACAAATCTCAGCACTCTTTAAACACAGCTCTTGATAGGTGGATGCCAACTCCTCATAAGTTACTTCTCCATCACTAGAATCATCATCAGAAACCACAACTCCTGTTAAAGCTCTCACATGCTTTGCTGACTCGCCTTCACTTTCACTATCAGAGTCAGACCAGGAAACTGTCATGCCCTTCTTCTGCTTTTTCAAGAAGGTGGGACATTCTTTCTTGACATGTCCATACCCTTCACACTCAAAGCACTGCACTCCTTTATCTTGGGCAGTTTTCTCTTCATCCTTCTTGCTGGTGTCAGAAGTCATGTTCTTGACATTAGGCCTGGAGTTATTATTCATTCTCTTGAATACTTTGGTGAACTGTCTTCCCAACATCACTATGGCCTGAGACAGATCCTCCTGGGATTCAGATTTCTTCCCTTTCTCTTCTTCACCATTTGTCACCAGGGCTATACTCTTTGGCTTCTTTTCTGGTTCTTCCTCATTCAACCCAAGCTCAAAGGTTTGAAGACATCCAATGAGCTCATCTACTCTCATCTTGCTGATGTCTTGTGATTCTTCAATGGTAGTAACCTTCATCTTATACTTCTTAGGTAGGGACCTAAGGATCTTCCTCACAAGCTTTTCATCTGACATCTTCTCTCCAAGAGCACTAGATGCATTGGCCAGCTCAAGAACACTCATGTGGAAATCATGAATAGTCTCATCTTCCTTCATCTTCAGGCTTTCAAATTTTGATGTTAAAATCTGAAGTCGTGACATCTTGACTCTAGATGTTCCTTCATGAGTAGCCTGCAAGATATCCCACGCTTCTTTAGCAACTTCACAGGTATTGATTAACCTGAAGACGTTCTTATCCACTCCATTGAAGATAGCATTCAGAGCTTTGGAATTTCCAAGGGCAAGCTCATCATCCTCCTTGGTCCACTCTTCTTCAGGCTTTAGCTTAGAGGTGCCTTCTTTATCTTTTCCAGCATCATCCTTCTTACACATGACAGGTGCTTTCCACTCTTTAATAACAGCCTTCCAAGCCCTACTGTCCAAGGATTTTAAGAAGGTGGTCATCCTTGGCTTCCAATAGTCATAATTGGATCCATCCAAAATAGGGGGTCTGTTGACGAATCCTCTAACTTCTTTGTCCATCTTTTCACCAGAAAGTAACTTCCCTAGATCTCACCCAGAGATAGACAGGATGCCTGCTCTGATACCAATTGAAATTCTGGTATCAGACGTGTGATGTTAAGGTGTGATGTCACAACAACACACTCTGCACAATGGAGAGCAATAACACCAAGAATTGTTGACCCAGTTCGGTTATAACCAACCTACTCTGGGGGCTACCAAGCCAGGGATGGAATTCACTACTTGTAAATATAATTTACAGACTCAACAACCCGTTGACAATCTCCTAAACTTATACTCTACTAATGACTTCCTACCTAAGAAACCACTTAGATATGAGAACACCACTCAATCCCTTACAAACACTCAAAGAAACCACTTTGAGTACCCTTGATCTTACTTCACAGCTTCGATCAAATCACACAACTCTCTTTGCTTCACAGCTTTAGAGAGGACAGAAACTCAACACCTATTCCAACCCTAGAATAGTGTAAATACAAGCACTTTAAACAAACTCTAGACTCTAAGCCTCCTGCTCTTGATCTTCTGAATGTTTTCTATCGCTTTTTCCCTTTGGTCTTGTGCGCTTTATATAGCTCCTGAATTGGGCTTGGACTTGTCACAATATTTGATCAGATTTGTTAATTAAAACTGAATCTTCAAAACAGATTTTATCCCCAAAATCTTTTTAAATCTTCAACCTTTTAATTCTCCAACAGATCTGCAATCAAATCTCCCATGTAACAGAAAATATCTATCCCAAGATATTCTCATCCCATGAGTCAACCACTCTCCACAATTCCAGCTAATACGCGTGCCCTAATAACATATCCTGCTGTTGTTAATTCTGCAGGTCTGATGTTACAACATCACCTGTGTGACATCAGACATCCAACTTCAGCACTTAACTATTTACACAGCCCAGTGTTAAGACTTCAATGTTACAACATCAGCACCTTGACATCAACATTGAATAACCTTTGTTTTACCAAAATTCCAGCCAATCCAGGAACTAACAGAATTGAAGTTGATCCTGACAAGGTCAAGGCAATTCAAGAAATGCCTTCACCAAAAACTGAGAAACAAGTCAGAGTATTTTTGGTAAAAGCACCTCGCTTATGTGTTTGCAATTGAAGCAATCATTTATGATAAACCATGGTACCAAAATATCAAGTGCTTCCTTCAAAGACAAGAATACCCACCTGGGGCATCAAGAAAAGATATAAAAACTCTTAGAAGATTGGCTGGAAACTTCTTCCTGAACAATGATGTTCTATACAAGAGAAACATCGACATGGTTTTACTCAGATGCGTGGATAGACACAATGCAAACATGTTGATGAAAGAGATTCACGAAGGATCCTTTGGCACTCATGCCAATGGGCACACAATGGCAAGGAAAATTCTGAGAGCATGATATTATTGGTTGACAATGGAATCTGATTGCTACAAGTACATGAGGAACTATCATAAGTGTCAGATATACGCTGACAAAATCCATATGCCACCAACGCGTCTCAAAATCCTTTCTTCTCCATGGCCAGTTTCTATATGGGGAATCGACGTGATTGGCATGATTGAACCCAAGGCTTTAAACAGACATCAGTTCATCCTAGTAGCCATTGACTACTTCACCAAGTGGGTTAAAGCATTCTCATACACCAATGTGACCCGACAAGTGGTGGTCTGATTTATCAAAAATAATCTCATCTACTGTTATGGTGTTCTGAGTCAGATCATTACGGATAATGGATCTAAATTGAACAACAAAATGATGAAAGAGTTGTGCTCCGAGTTCAAAATCAAACACCATAACTCGTCTCCATACCAGCCTAAGATGAATGGAGCGGTAGAAGCGGCTAACAAGAATATCAAAAAGATCATTTAGAAGATGGTTATAACCTACAAGGATTGGCACGAGATTCTACCCTTTGCTCTTCACGGTTATCGTACATCAGTCCACACTTCAACAGGGGCAACCCCTTTCACTCTAGTGTATGGCATGGAGGCAATGCTCCCCATAGAAGTAGAGATTCCATCAATGAGAGTATTGATGGAAGCCAGGCTAACAGAGGCTGAATGGTGTCAAAGCAGACACGATGAACTGAACCAAATCGAGGAAAAGAGAATGACGGCTTTATGCCATGGTCAGTTATATTAACAAAGGATGAAGAAAGCGTTTGACAAAAAGGCATGACCCTGTGTCTTCAGAGAAGGAGACCTTGTGCTCAAGAAGATACAATCAATTCTCACTGATCCCCAGGGAAAATGGACTCCGTATTACGACGGCCCCTTGTCGTTAAGAAAGCTTTCTCAGGCGGCGCCTTGAGACTCGCAACCATGGATGGAGAGGAGTTTACTTATCCCCCAAATGTCGATGTAGTCAAGAAATACTTCGCCTAAATGAAATAAAAAAACATCTCGGTGGATTGAAACCCGAAAGGGCGGTCTATGATAACACAAAAATGTATCGTATTTTGGCCTTGATTTACATTCAATTATTATATCATTTTCATCTAATATCCGATTTTCTCGAGAATATTTAAGTGTTTTTGCAGGTATTTTTATTTCCAAGTTAAAAGTATGCAAAGTGGAGAAAATAAGCAAAACAAGGAAGAAAAGATGCAGAAAAGAGCAGAAAACAGCAGAATCCAAATTCTGCTGGTGTGACGACCGTGGCAGGTCCACCACGACCGTGGCAGTTGCGAAATCCACCACGACCGTCACAATCCATTACGATCGTCTTGCGTCCAAAATGTGTTTAATCCGTTAACAGAGACGTGGTTACGAGTTTTCAGAATTTCAGTTATTGCACGTTCAACATTTTCTCCTACATTCTCTCCACTACTTCTCCAACTTCCCACTACTCCCACTTTCTCCACCACTCATTTATGCTCCATCCAAGTTTCTGGGCGCGAAAGCGCTGTTCATAGTTTTAGGCAGTAAATTACCATTGTAAAAGTGGTAGTTATCTCACATTGAGGAACTACCACACCATTAGTATTTAGGTCTTTAATTTGTAACGCTTGGATCAAAGCTTGCCGTCATTATTAAAGTTAATTCAAGTTTTTATTTCCGCATTCTACTTCAAGTCTTTACAGGTTCTTTATCGCATTGCTTATTATTATTATTTATCGCTTTCATAAATTAATTATCGTGATGCTTTCAAATTCAATTACCATTTCTGTGTTGTTTTCATTTAATTCCATGTCTGGCTAAATGTGTAGAGTCCGGTGTATGAGGACCGTCGTTACCGACGGGACTCGGTAGAAAATAATAGGTGCGAACTTATGATTAAAATCCTGTTTTGGTTTTAATTTCCAAGTATAATTTAAATAACTTTGTCACGAGAGTGAGAGGTTATTTAACACGATTTTGTCACGAGAGTGAGAAATTAATTATAGTTAGAGCCGACACTGCGAGAGCGTGAGGATCGAACCGAATAGTGGAAATTAGGCACCATATCTAAATACAGCGGGAGCGCTTTAGATGTTGGTTAGGATATTATTGGCTTTCAAAATGTATTTCTTAGTTACCGGGCGAGCGGGAGAAAAATCTTGGGATTAGGAAGTATGGCTTTAGTTAATACCGCGAGAGCGTGCGGTAGAGTCTTTAAGTTGGTATATTCTACGGAACTAAGTTATAGTCGAAATTAGTACCCGAATTCTACAAAGTCCCTTAGGAGCGCGGAATCCATATTCCGGTCTCTCTTTCTCTATTATATTTACTTAGTTTTATTTTCAGTTCTAGTTTTAGTTTCCCTTAAATCAAAAATATCATTAGCCTTAGCTTTACAACGCAGCAATAGATAACGGTAGGTTCACATTGGTCTCTGTGGGTTCGACAATCTTTTATATTACTTCGATAAATCCGTGCGCTTGCGGAGCATCAAGTTTTTGGCGCCGTTGCCGGGGAACAACAGTCAATATTTTGATTCCGTTGTTGCACCGTATAGACTAAGGCACTCCTATATAAATATATATATATATATATATATATATATATATATATATATATATAATAATAAAAAAAATTTAGAAAATTAAAAACTATGTATCACCCAAATCTTCTCTATGATAACCACTCACAATATCTTGAGGAGCCGCACCCAAATTTTTTCTACAATTATCAACCGCAATACTCCCAATATTTTGAGGAACCGCAACCAAATTTTTCCTATGATTACCATTCCCTAAATTTTGAGGAACCGCAAGAATCACATAATTCCAATCTCGAAATACTAATGGAAGATTTCCACGCGACGCTATCTCATTTCCGCCCAAATCACCACTCTCAATATTTTGAAGAACCGCAAGAATTCGTTCAGTCCAACCTCGAAACATTAATGGAGGATTTCATTGAAACATCAACTAATGCTAGACTAGAATCTATGATGGAGCACTTTGTGGACGCACAAACTATCCAGAATGAAGAGCTTGAAAGACAACATCTCGATAATCATGAAACCCTTAGGCGGATGAACACTATGGTCGAGTCCCTCGTGACTCACACTGAGGAATTGGAGACCCAAATCTTACTACTTGCACTGACACCTATAGGACCCCTTGAGGAGCATGTGGATGTTGTAACAATCATTAATGAAGAACAAATCGAGAATCCCGAGGAGAGTGATATTGAGGTTGAGAAGAGTTTTGGTGAGGAAGAAGTAGAGATTGAGAAAAATTCACCATCCACAAACGAGGTTATCGAAGAGGTAGAGAATGAAGCACGAATTGTTGATCACCCTCCATATACCCCACCATATCCTTACCCATATAAGGTTGCAGACTCCAAAACGTATATACATGTATGGAAAATTATCCACGCACCCTTGTCTGAGGTCTTGCATAAAAAGAGAAAATTTGAAGACCCAACTAAGGAAATCATTAGTGTTAAGAGGGTAAGGTTAAACTTTGAGGTGGTGGATGACATAACTAAGCCAAAACTTGAAAAGTTGATACTTAGCATAGATCCAGAACCACCACCACAAGTTCAAAAGAATGAACCACCCCACAGAAGGAAGAAAAGAAAAGGTGAGGGATATGTGAGATGGCTTGATAAATGGCCATGGAAACCTCAGATTAACAATCCTAACCGTCGAGCTATCGACGTTAAACAAAACCCTGCGTGGGTGGCAACCCGCGAGCTTTTAATTTAATGTTTTACTTTTATCATTTGTGTTTGCAGAGAATAGCGAATTGTATCGCTTGTCACATCTCAGCTACATTTAGGCAAAAGATCTTTAGATGACAATCCCTTGAGATGACCTGGTGCCCACGCACATTCCTGCGAATGTCGCTGCTGGTGGTGACACCAATGACGAGTATGATAGGAGACAGCATGTCTCTCCCATTCGTAACTTACATCCTCCTTGTTCTTTGCATGGTCAGGTTCCACCTGCACACACCGCACCGTATTTTTCTAACAATTTTTTGCAGATACTTCCTTCGGAAATAGGCAATATAATGAGCGGCTTCAAGAAAATGAAGTTTCAGCAAATTCAGATAACTCGTAGTACAAGACGCCAGAGTAGAAGTGGCCAGCGAAGACAGGGACAACAAGGGAAGAATCAGCGCGAATTTGGCCATGGTAGCACGCAATGACATTCATACAGGTTCTATCTTTCCTTTACCACCTTTTATCAAAACATTGAGGACAATGTTTGGTTTAAGTGTGGGGGAGGAAATCTACCGCTTTCATTTTAACGCATTTTAGTTAGATTTATTGCTTTCTAGCATGATTTTAAATTTTTTTTTTCTATTTTCGTTGCGTCTTTGCATGTGTTGTCAAGTCTTTATATGCGATTTTGTGTTTATCGATTTACCACTCCCTTGAGCCACACCAAATATTTTGAAAATTTTTGCGTTAAAAATAGGGTTTCTTTTGAAAATCTTAGGTTACAGACGAAATTAAGGTTAGATTGTGAGTCGTGGGAAAAATTCCGCAAAATCGATATCGTCTTAACACCGTGAGCCTCCCTATTATGGAAATCGATTTGAGTACTTGTTATGCCGTAACCTTAAGTTCTCACCCCTTTAGTAGTCCCTAATTAGTTTATTTAGCAGTCAGCACCATCCTAAGCACGCACTAAGTAGGAAGCCGATGCAAATAAGTGTATGATCTCATGTTTAAATGGTAAATTGAAAAAGAAAAAAAATGAATGAAAAGAAATGCTCCTTCTAAGTTAGGTGATCCTCACCCGATCATTTAGCCCAACGGTGCAAACTTCCTTATTTTATTGATATTTAAGCCAATGTGCAAAAGAAAAATATTTTTTGATAATAATAATGAGATCATAGTCACTAACAGGTTATCCTACCATGAGTGTGAAAGGATAACGGGCTTAATGTGATTGCGCCAGAATGAAAAGGGATGAAAGAAGGATGAGTTAGTTAGGTTTAGGTATAATGACATGATTCAGATTGGTTTGTATAGGAGGGAGGTTGATGACCGCAAAAGCGGAATTGTGTTGTTACGATATCCTTAGTGTGTAAGCTAGTACCTATGACACAAACTCAACCGAAGTAGAGTTGGTAGCCTAGGATGAGTATCCGTATGCACTATTTTTCTTACGAGTCATGGTTTGCTTGAGGACAAGCAAAGGTTTAAGTGTGGGGGTGTTTGATAACACGAAAATGTATCGTATTTTGGCCTTGATTTACATTCAATTATTATATCATTTTCGTCTAATATCCGATTTTCTAATATCCGATTTAAGTGTTTTTCGTCTAATATCCGATTTTCGTCTAATATCCCCTCTATATATAGGATTTCCCTTGTCATTTTGGATCATCCAAGTTTCTGGGCGCGAAAGCGCTGTTCATAGTTTTAGGCAGTAAATTACCATTGTAAAAGTGGTAGTTATCTCACATTGAGGAACTACCACACCATTAGTATTTAGGCCTTTAATTTGTAACGCTTGGATCAAAGCTTGTCGTCATTATTAAAGTTAAGTCAAGTTTTTATTTCCGCATTCTACTTCAAGTCTTTACAGTTAGAGCCGGCACTGCGAGAGCGTGGGGATCGAACTGGATAGTGGAAATTAGGCACCATATCTAAATACAGCGGGAGCGCTTTAGATGTTGGTTAGGATATTATTGGCTTTCAAAATGTATTTCTTAGTTACCGGGCGAGCGGGAGCAAAATCTTGGGATTAGGAAGTATGGCTTTAGTTAATACCGCGAGAGCGTGAGGCAGAGTCTTTAAGTTGGTATATTCTACGGAACTAAGTTATAGTCGAAATTAGTACCCGAATTCTACAAAGTCCCTTAGGAGCGCGGAATCCATATTCCGGTCTCTCTTTCTCTATTATATTTACTTAGTTTTATTTTCAGTTCTAGTTTTAGTTTCCCTTAAATCAAAAATATCATTAGCCTTAGCTTTACAATGCAGCAATAGATAACGGTAGGTTGACATTGGTCTCTGTGGGTTCGACAATCTTTTATATTACTTCGATAAATCCGTGCGCTTGCGGAGCATCAGTCTAAGCAAAAATTAGAGGTATAAACGAAAATCATCCCGATAGATTAAAAACCCAAAAGGGTAATCTAGGCAAAACTTAGGGATTAATGGCAAGTAACTACATCCGACAAGATTGACTCCTCAGTAGTAGTGTCATCCGTCAGGAAAACTTCCGTCAAGGTCACCTTCGACAGAAGCTCAGAATGTCCAGAATTCAAAGTTGGTGGAAGGATAGCGGTCGTTATGTTTCAATGTAGCCTCTTTCCCTTAAAATTACCATTTTCTAAACTTTGTAACGCTCTATAGGATCACGCGCTTGGCTGATTACCATTCTATCAATAGAATTTGAGCCCTAGCGTTTTTGTTTGCAAATCTTATTTATTCTGCTTTGCAAAATGACATGGTTATGTGATTAACATTCTTGAAACAAAAACGAATTTACTTTTCAGAACTGAGTTTTCAAAATGTTCTTCTGCTTTTAAAATAAGGATGGCAATTTCCTTTTGATTACTGAACATAAATGAGACATCGACGACTTCTCCAAAAGTAATCAAACCTCAAAATGTAGAATCAAAGTACTCCTTTTAACCAGTACACCCTGGATGAAGGATCGACTATTTCAGATGGAATGTCCCATCTGACATCCCCGGTTGATGTGTTACCTCTAGGAACCAATGATTGGTCTTTCTCCCCAGTAGGGTCTTCCCTATTAAACAGGAAAAGGATCGTTATCTCAAAACGGTGGTATTTTTTATCCCCCGCAGTGGCCGAGTATCCAGTCGTGTTCATTCACCAGTCCGAATGTCATGTCTGTTTTGTCAGCATAAGCATTTCATACATATATCTTGCATAATTGATTCATGTTCATATTCATATTAATTTTGCATTATTATCACTCTGGTCATGCTCATCCCTAAGTGATAATTATCCTCTCTCCGATAGAGTTGTCCGTCTTCCATATAATTTCAGGTAGGAAAAAATTCTGGTCTAAGTTCTTTCCTCATCAGGAAAATATATCGTCTAAATAATCTCTCTCCAGTGTATCCTTCGATTGAAAATCGGTCCTTGACCAGTTTCGTAACTTGAACCTATGAAAGACAAGAAGTTGTTTGGTTATATACCTTTGGAATTTCACTCTTCACCAGCAAAGATGATATTTTGCTTTCCCAGATTAAAGAAATTCCCTAGAGAAAGCATCTCCACAAGAGACTCTTGGCAATACATCAGTTTTTCTCTCAAGAAATTCACTTTTAATGAAGTCATCAGCTCCTCAAAAATGAATTACATCATATAACATCTCTCAGAGAAGAGGAAGCATAATGTAATTCCTCACCAAGAAAAAAACAATCTCTCAAGAGACTTGTTTTTCCCCAATAGGTCGACAAATGACATCTCCTAAAAGAGAAGTTCGCATACCTCTGCAGTTCAGACAAATGGTTCCGCCCAGCAAGTCTGACATCAAATCTTTTTCCATCAAATGGCATCTCCCTAGTAAACTTAGTGAGAAGTTTGATGAAGACCGCTACAGATAGCGTTCCTTGTCAAGAGAAGAACTCGACAAGAAGAAACTGAGACCAGTTCCATGGCAGAAGATCAGGATCGAGGGGAAGTTTATTTCAGAAGAAGAAACTGAGACTAGTTCCATGGCGAAAGACCAAGATCGAGGGGAAGTTAATTTCAAAGAAAACTAAAACCAGTTCCATGGCTGAAGACCAGAATCGAGGGGAAGTTTTATTCATTTCTAAGTATCGTTACTTAGCAAAAGAAGATGGATAAGCAAATAGCTACCATTCACAACCACAATCAAAATTTTGGGTATTCCAATATTTAACCCTCTTTTACCTTGAATGTATGAATGCCTTCGCCATTCACACCTTTAGGTCCAAGAAGATTAAATAGGGGCATTTGTCATATCCCAAATTTTGACCACAAGATTTCCCATCATTGTGCAAATATCACCACAATATGGATGCACCTTCATTGCCTCATCAATCTTCTCAAATATTGTTGAGCACCCACCTAAACCAATAATTAGGATTTTGACCCCTCTCAGAGCACTCAGACAAAGGATCAATCAAGAATTGACCTGATCTTCAACTTGTCTAGCCTCTCAAACACCCACAAAGGATCAAGAGGTCTCCCACATCAAGAATCAAGCACAAAAATGCAACATTCCAAGTGGATCAAGCCTCAAGATCACCAATGTCACCAAATTAGGGTTTTGGTCGACCAAGGCCTCCAGAAGAAAAATTTTCATCTGGACATCAGTCAATGATTTAAAACATGATCCAATAAGCTCAAAGGTACCTCATGTATCCAATCATAAGGTCAAAATGGTCTTAGGGGATGCATTCATCAAAAATCAAGAATGACGGTTTCTTGACCTAATTTACCCCTAAGTTGACTTTTGGAGCAAGGCATGAGCCAAGACCTCAAGAAGTGTTTTGAAGACCTCCAATACATCATATTGATCCATTTTCAAGATTGGATTGATTCAAAGAACTTGGTTCATGAGCAATACAAAGATGCAAATTCATCTGGACCAATTAGGGTTTTCTGATGAAAAGTCAACTGTAGCTTTGACTTTTGACCAAGACATGATCCCAAACCTTCGGGCATGATTCAAGATAATATAAAAACCTATGGAATCAATCCATTAGGTTTGAATTAGGTCAAGGACTTGATTTCATAGAGGATCACACAATTTGAAATTCATTTGACAAAAAGTCAACTGTGCCTAAAAACCAAGTTTGACTTTTTGAATTTCTTGACAAACATGGCTTCCCTAAGTCAAAAACAATGTTAATTCATGGTTTGGATCATCATCCATCAATAAAAATAAGAAAATTGAGGTTACTTGCAAAAGGGGCAACCATAAAAAAACTTAAAATTTCACTAAGTTATGAAAAAGAAGTGATTTATACCCAACTTTGCAAGGTTGTAACTTCCAAACCACAAAGCCTTTTTCTTCCATCCAAAGCTCAAATGAAAGCTCTCATTACATACTACAAGATTTTCAACTACAACAGATTCCAAATCCTCATGGATTTTGAGTTATGGATTGATCGAAATCACAAAAACATGAAAATGGACACTTTTCCAACATTTAGTGGAATTTTTAGGCAAAATCTGTTTTGCATTTTCACCAACTTTGAGGGTCATTTTTCTCCATGATCCAAGTTTATTCAAGACCATAGTTAAAAATCAAAGTTGAAGTATGTTATTAGGGCTTTCCAAAAAGTACAAGAACTCATCCTAATTCAACTTGAGCATGAAGTTACAAGCCTTGCAACATGGCATAAAAACCTAATTTTTCAAGACAGCATGAAAACCAAACTTGTGCCACACGATTTTGTCCTTCAAATCTTGTCACTTTGCCAACTTTGTCATCTTCCAAAAGCACAAAACATCTTATGATTCACTTGGTTCTTGATCAAGAAGTTAAGAATTCAACTTGGCATGTGCAAAACCATCATGAAATGAACTTTGGAATTCAAATTTGGCAAGGTAACATCAATGCAATACATTGAGGTGTCATGAACCAGACCATAACACTCCAAGCCAGTCAAGATGCAAGTCCAAACTCTTCGCATTCAAACATGTAGAATTGAATGGAGTCAAGATAAGTGAGTTGACTTGACACTTTTGGATTATCCAAGTCAATGGCTACAAGCTACATGCCATGATCATCCTCTATTCACCATTGCTCCCAAAACAAAGATGCTCTACTATAAATAGAGGTTATTTCTGATCAATTCAAACACACCAAGCATAGGAATACATGTTTTCCTCCAAATAACATTCTAAAAACCAGAATTTGCTTCTCTTTCAAGTCACTTTCAAATTTTCAAATAGAGAGCAATTCCATCAAAACCAACCATGCCAACACCTCACATATATCATATACGAGTGATCCATAACCTCAAAACACATCTGGAACATCAGAATCACAAAGTCACCCCCCATTTGCTCAAGCTTTTTGGCTTACTTGCAGTTGAGGTGCCACAACAAGATCCAGGTGCATTCAATCCATTCCAAGCTTCCAAACACCTTATATTAGGTCCATTGAAGCTGTCCAGATCATCACACAACATATGTAACACCTACAACTGAGGATTCGATTACCTCTTACAAAGGTAAGCCTGACACTCTCAAACTCTATGATTCATGCATCATAAATGTGTTTTCAAGTTACAAACATGTTTCTGCATTTATGTAGAGTGTTTCCCCTCAATCAATTGCTTTGTAGCTTTCGTGTATAGGATTTCATAGTGTTCTTGCAGAAATTAGGGTTCATGTGCTCATCTTTTGATTTCTCACTCCACACTTAATATAAATGCAATTAATTTATATCACTGAGATCCTTGTTCAAAAACAAACAACTTTCATTATTCTACAATTTTTATTAATTTAAAAAATTAATTGATTTCAAAAATTAATTTCTCTCTCAATTTTTATCATTTTTGATTGGTTATTTTTTGAAAATTCACAAAAATGTTAAATTATTTTATTCTACAAAAAAATCAAATTTATATTATTTATTTAATATAGCTTGAATTTTTGTAAATAATTTCATTTTTATTTGCTTTAAACATTTTTAAATGAAATTTCCAACTTGATTTTTCAAATTCAATTGAATTTCAAGCTCTCATGTGATTAAACATGATTTTTCAAAACTCACAACTTGTTTTTAAATATATTTGATCTTTTATATTTAATTTCCTTTGAAAATTATATTTGTTAAATTAAAATTAGGGTTTCTCTTAATTTTGATTTTTCAAACTTCATTTGAAGCACTTTTGGGCCTCTAATAGAGTATAAGACTCATCCCTTGTCACACAGAAACTTTTTGGGCCTCAGTCATTGTATAAGTTCCACCGTGTTTTCTAAAACCGCGGCGTGATCGTCACCTTTAAAACAAAAATCACTTGGGCCGCTCCATGAGTTGTAAGCCCCATTTTTTTCTTTTCAATCACTTTTGGTACTCTAATAGAGTGTAAGACCCATCTCATTTGTAAATACAATAATTTGGGCCTCGGTCATTATATTAGTACCGATACGATTTTCAAAATAAACGGTGCAATCATTGTTTTTCATCTGGGCATCTCATTAGCTATAAGCCCCAAATCTTGTATAAAAATAACTTTTTGGGCCACTATTAGAGTGTAAGACCTATTCCTTCTTGTATATAACTTTTTGGGCCTTAGGCATTGTATAAGTCCCTCAGTTGTTTTCAAAACTGCGACGCGATCGTCACCTTTTTAAAATAAGTAATTGGGCCTCTCTTTGAGTTATAAGCCCCAAAATTTCTTTTAAAACAACTTTCTTTTAATTCAAATTCAAATTCAAAGTTTTTTTTCAAAACTTTCTTCAATTTCTTGAAACCCTAACTGTAAGTCCCAATATCTCTTCATCAGACTGTAAGTCCCAAAACTTTCTTCAATTTCTTGAAACCCTAACTGTAAGTCCCAATATCTATTCAAATATAATTTCTTTTAAATCACAATATGCTTGGGCTTTCATCAGACTGTAAGTCCCAATATCTCTTCAATACATACCTATTTATATATCTGTGTATATATATATATATATATATATATATGCTTGTACATATTGTTTAGAGTTTTCCCCAGCAGTTAGGTCTACGCTTAGGTCAAACCAGAGGTCATTCTTGAACATAGTCAAAACTAGTTCCCTCATAGGAAATTCCCTATACAGTCTGCCTCCTCTTGGGCTTATTCAATATGGAACAAAGAAAGGCATTATTCCCGGTGAAACTTTTCTCAAGACTGTCATAACCTAGAAATACATGTATATTTACAAGAAATTCATTTCCCCAAAGAGTATTAATTCCCGGTGAAACCTCTTTGAATTTCTTCAAATTTTAGAATTGTTCAACAAAGAAAGGATTATTCCTGGTGAAACGTTTCTTGAACTTTTCTTAGGTTTGGACCCTCAGGCTTCCTAGAAGTATCCCCAGCCTCCTCTTGGGCTTATTACAAGGACCAACAGGCTTCTTAAATGTTCCTAGCCTCCTCTTGGGCTTAATACAAGGACCCCCAGGCTTCTTAAAATCATAGGATAAAAATTAGTCATCTCTACCAAGTTTAATCCCTAGGAGAGTCAAATTTCTAAGATATCCAGTCAGTTAAGGGTTGACCTTCATCCCTTAAACCAACAGCTTTCTCTTAAGCATCATACACAGACCTATCTCCAATCAGAGTCTACCACCTCTTAAGAGACTTGGACAGTCTCAGCTTTATTTAGGGTTTCATTCAAACAGACTTGGGAAGACTCATCATCTTAACCTATTATGGATTTAATATACTCAAGTTTCCTAAAGGAACAGGATAAAACTTGATCATTTCACCCATACTCCAGTCTCGAACCTTTGATCCTGCTATGTGTGATTTGCATCCTGTTTCATTGCATTGCATATCATTTGCATCATAATTCATTGCATACATCCGTTTTTTCCTGCAACTCATCTCCAGTTGTCTCTATCTTCCAATGTCATCTATCAGTCGTCAAGTTGATTCCTCGATGCCGATACATGACTAGAGCTAATTTCAGACGCAGAATGTCAAGAATAATCCTCTACTAGGGCATGAGAAGTGAAGCTTCAGTTAACTTTAGCAAGACAAACTTTCCTCCTAAAAGCCAGTGTATCAGACAAGACAACTCATCCTTGTTACTGATTAGTCACTAGGCCATATTTCTTATTGTTTGCATTTTTCTTTTATGATGTACTAGTTGTTTGCCTTCAAATTATGTTTGTACTTTTGTAATTAATGAAATGAGCATTGCAACTTTTGATTCAATTCATTTTTTCCATTATTTATATCTTTATGCTTTCCTTTTCAAAAATATTGTATCTCTTTTCCACTTTCTTTTTTATTGTGCAAAGATTAGAGGGAGGATGATGAAAACAAAATACCCATAACTGTTGTGGTATGCTTTCAATAAAACTTTGCTGACGATGTAAGGCATTGTTTCAATCCCCAGACACTATAGAAATAAGGAAGTTATTCCCTAGTCAAACCCTTCGAGCCTAGAAGTAGGAGTTTCTTTCTTTACGAAAAAACCACAATCTTAACCTTGGGATGGGTAGTTCTCAGTTAACTTGGTCGTATATTCATGCAAGACACCTTTCATATAAAGGTTACATTCACAACTTTCCTTCACACACAACAAGCAAGTGTCGAAGATGTTTTTCAAGTCGAAAGCCAATGATGGTTCACTGTAATCATTTAGCCAGGCAGTCACCTTCTTTCTCAAAAAAAAAAAAGAAAAAAAGCCCACTAAGTAAAAACTTATGAAGGAGACTTAGAAAAAATCGGGGCATCCCGCTGACTGTAAACTTCAAATGAAACAGTTCAGGAAAAAGTTATGGATAATAAAAAAGGAGATCTTTAAATCCTTACCATGAAAATCCTGATTGGCAAAAATGACTAAATGTTGTAGGGAAACAATGACTGCTATCTCAAGGGTCCCTTGACTTTTGAACCATCATCATCACTATCATCGGTGCAATTTCCAACTTTTTAGGAACCTGAGCGTATAGTATGAGTTAACTGAGTGTAGGACTGAAGATCATCACGAAGATTGGGTGGGTATAAATAAACCCTCAAAAGACCTAACTGAAGAAAGGTTATTTTGAAAGCATACTACATCAAGGTTGTGTAAACTGACTCCAAAAGATCTTTGCAGATAATTTGTTTTGACATTACACCTTTGCTTTCTATATTTTCTGCTCACAAACATTCAGGAACCTATTTTTCAAAAAAAAATTTCTTCAAACATTCAAACCACCAGCTTGAACAATGGCCTCCATAGCAAAGATTACCAAAGAAACCAAGGATTCTCTCCCGTTTTCTACCAAGCTTCAATCTGTTACTTGTGTTAGGAATCAAGAGTATGTTCCAGAACCACCTAACCAAGAGGAAAAGCTTCAAATCTTCAAAACATAGTTACGCATTCTTTACTTCATTTCTAGAAAACCCATACGCTTATGGGTCCAATTCATGATCCCTCTATAGACTTTACTAAACTTAGGGACTTTTTCCCTTCTTACTAAACTTATGGACCCAACTAACAAGCTCACACAACAACACATACTCCTCACAACTTACAACATCATCAATATTTAACATTTACATTGTTAAATGATTATAATTAATATTCTCAAACATCATAAAATCATTACAAGATGAAATCAACAATTACACACAATTATCATCAATTATTTATGTTATCATGACACATAATCCTGCTCAACCAATCAACATCGACAACTTATAAGCATCTCTATCATAACACAACTGTAACACCCACATATAATATAAGTCTAGAATAATTCATAAGACATGATTGTAAGTTTGGTACCGAAATAAACATAAGCTCCTAGTGACACATTATACATATTACATGGCCAAAAACCAAAATACTAAAGTGGCATAAGCATATACAAGATGTCCAAAACAACTAAGAACTAGTGGTTCAACTTTGTAATTTTGGTCTATGCATACCTAAAAAGTTTGATCTTGCTTTTTATGCTAAAACTTGGTTCAACATTTGCATTATGTTACTAACTTCTTAACTTTGACATTCATTTTGTATTTTTGGCATAATTTTAGAAATGTTCACTAATATGCTTTTCAAATATTATAGTGTTATCCCAGTTAAGATGATTTGGCCATTGCTCAGGCTATGTTGAGGTAAAATCTTAAAAGCATTTGAGAGCATAATTTCATGGATATTTGGTTAATACCTTGGACCTGTAATGTTGCATCATAGGTATTTATATTTAGGTAATTTGAAGAATGCAAATAGACTACTGGATGAGATAAAGAAGCAAACTCAAGCTACTAAGGTTGAGTTTCCTAAGGCTGACTTGATGCAATTCATCAATTTTCTTTTGCAAACGTGAGTTGTATATTTTTTTCAATCAATAACGTGATTAATCTTTGTTTTAATCAATAGGAAAAAGACTTTTGGTATTAGATTCAATCAGAGAGTAACATTTTCTCCTGAGAAAAAGAGTGAAAAAGCTAAGTGTTCCCTTGAGAAAAAGACACCTAACACAAGTAGTTACATTTAATTTTTTCAATTTGCCTCGAATTATTTTCAGTGTCGATGTTGTTTTGGTGTAGGTGTTTTCAATGTTGATGATGTTTTGGTGTATGTGTTTTCAATGTTGATGATGTTTTTCTCTAATTGGGCTTCATAGATCAATTTATATAATAAAGAAATTGACCAACCAACCTCATTATGTTTCAATTTAAGTATCTGACATTGTTGGTCTGAAAGTTTGAAGGCATCCTAGATGTCACACCTTTTTATCCTTCCAAATAACTTGAAATTGATGAGGTTTTTCTATATGGAATTTTTCAAGTGCTTCTAAATTTGATAAAATAATAGTATATTATCATTATGAGTTAATATTCACAGTTTATATTGATGTCATCCTATCACCACTCACCACTACACGGTCAAAGCATCTTACGGCCTTTTTTATAATTCTCAACTTTTTAAGAAAAATGATATCGCATATTCATTACACTTGTACAATTTGGCCACTCATTAAAAAATAAATCTAAAAAAAACCATAAATATCTTGTCAAATTTGTAAATAGTTGTTTAAAATAGTTGATTATAATTTACTGAATCTGTCCACTAAAATGTCATGACGTCTATGATGAACTTAGTTTTAAAATTCCGATCCAGAACTGGTGTCTATTGATTCAACCGTGATAGATATATTTATTGATTATGCAGCATCAAATATGCTTTTAACGTGTGAAATCCATATTTGATGTTAATGAAGCATCGACGACAACATCACGAAAGGTGAATCAAGCACCCAACATGAATAAATGTCTTCCCAAGTTCACATTAGCAGGTTCTAGTATATTTATGTTACTTGTTTTTAATATATGTAGTATTCTTTTGAAAATAACGCTAATCAATTAGATAATTAGCGTTATTTTGAAAATATGTAGTAGTATTTTAATTAAAAATAACGCTAATCAATTAGATAATTAGATCTAATAGCCTTCACATTACTAATAAGTAGAAGTATTTTAGTTTAGTATGAAATGAGTTGTCATAATATTTATGGTGCTAGAAAAAAGTGTCTACACATCTACAAATTTCTAAGTTGTAGTTTGTCTCTATTGAATAGCTCGCTCTTGACAAATTCAAAAATCTTTGTTAAGTTGTTGACTATTGTAAATATATTTGTTTTGCAGTGAATAAGAGGTTGTTGTAGTTGATCTTGTTCTTATAATTACTTGTGAATCAATGAACACTATAAAATGTCGCTCATCTTAGGAAGAATGATGTATTCTATGTGTTCTAGATGAAGGTTGTGATCAACTTGATTATGTCAAATTGGTGAAAGCCCTTTGGGGAGAACACGATGTTAACCCGTTGAAAGTTCCAATTGCAATGACCGTTAGAGAATAGGTTTGTGTTAGTGCCCTTGAATCTTAACCTACTTATGTCCATTTCTTCATGTCATTCATTTTTCAGTTATTAAATTAAAATTGTGAATTTTGAATATCTTATTCTTATGCCTACGTAGTCATGAAACACTATTTAATTTGGATGGATTTTTGGGTGTACTTTTGAACAGGATATACATTGAAATACATATCAGAATATATATATCAGACCATGGCTGGAATTGCTGTTATTTTTTTTTTGAAGAAAATGTATAAAAATTATGGCGATTATAACTGCCTTAATTTTCTATTTATTTTTGACAAAAATCGTAATTTGTGACAATTTAAACACCCATTAATTATCAAACTAAACCGACGTTACATGCTAGGAATATTACGATGGTTTGTACAGTTCTTAATTGTAAACAATCGTTTTATACCTAGCGGCAGCAAAATATACGACGTATTATGAAAACGTCATTTCCGTAAATTATGGCGGTTTAAACCGCCGTAATATAATTTTTTAAACCTCCACAATTTACCAGTTTTTTTATAGTGATGCGGGGAATGCGAGTGCGGATTCTTGTCTAAAAAGGTAAAAAGGGAGGTCAAATTTTGGGTTATGACAGAAAGATCTGATGGGGGAAACATAACAATAGAAATCTTCCAAACTTTTCTAGGGGAAAAGAAAGTCACACAAAATCTTCTCCCGAAGGATGAAGAACTGTTAGAGATACACACAAAGCAAAAATATTCTGGGGATATCAACCTCTGAAAGGGATGATATTCTCATTAACTCTATTAAGGGAATGGAAAGATGAATCTTCCAAAAGACAATCTTTGAAAAGCGTATCTTTGCATAAACTATGCTTTGGGGAAAGAAATGGATCCGCTGAGGATCATACCATAACAAATCTTCCAAAACCAACAGTCATAGTTGCACAAGTTCCACTGAGGAAAATGCGATGGAGATTATCAAAGAAAACTCTATGGGATTAAAAAAACTTTGAGGGAAACATCCCAGACTTGCATGGAAAACTAAGAAGTTAACATCATAGCAGAAAGTCGACCTGCAGGGGATTTTAAAACTCTAAATAAAGTAAGTGAAAACCCAACAGTTGACTGTTATCTCAACACTTCTTAGCAGGAAATATTGTTCTAGATTTGTCGCTTGAGTGACACATAAAAGCCTCAAAACCATAACAGAGAAGGTAAAAAACTGCTGGGGATTTCTCATCAAGTTTCAACATAAAGCGAGATGGAATCCAACAATCACTTTTTCATACATATCTTCTTGATCACAACCTGGCTGGAAGAAGAGAATCACACTCAGCTGGAGAAACCTGAATCAAGACTTAGCTGGGGAGTCTAGGCCTAGGATTCAATTGGGAAACGTTGAATTCAGTACTCGACTGGGGAACATCTGAACTAGCGCTCGGCCGGAGAAAACATCAACAAGAACAAACTTTACTTGGGAGAACATCGAGTTCTGCACTTCAAGATTTTACCATCCTTTGAGTAACTATTGATATTCCTTTTAGTATTCACAAATCAAAGGAAAATATTTTTGTAATTTTCAAAAGTATGATTGTTATTTATCCTTTTTTTTTAAATTATTATAAAAAATAACTGAAATTTTGCAAAACAAAAACAAATATAATAATTGCAAACAAATGGATAAAGGCTCAAATTTTATTAATTGAATGGTAGTCCGCAATTGGCATGACTCCATGGATCATTGTAGCGCGAATTTTTGCGTGGTTGCGAAGCACTATCGCTTTGGGGTACTACAATTCGATTCATTTTTTATCCTATTGAAGTTGATGAAGGAAGGGAAATAGATGTCTTAAATTAACCCTGCTTGCAAACTGAGTTTAAACAGATGACTGTTGGTTTAGAGATGCTCTTAAGATTGTGGGTCTCTCTTAGGTTATTTTGTTAAGAAAACATTGTCTAGGCTATCAGTAGGATGTTAGGTTTGATGCTTTTCGATTGATGTATGAAGGTATGGGATTTTGGGTTTTTTGATTAGTATGCTCGCTAAGATTTTGCAATCTTATGCCTACGTATTCCCGAAACAGGGAAATCAGAGCGATCGTAAGTCCCCCTATTCTATGGGAGGAAAGAGATGTTTTGGTGTCTTGTTCGAAGCCCAAGACGTGAAGCTAAAGGTGATTTGTATCTTGTTCAAAGCCCAAGATGTGAAGCAAAAAGGTTTGACTGAGAGAGAATTTGACATCTCTAAAGAGGAGTTGTTGATGTGAGTAAGGCATGACTTTGATGCTAAAAGGTTAATTGACTCAACTGGGGTTTTCTTTATACAAAGCCTAAAAGGAGGCTAGAAGTTGACTTTTCTGGGGAAAATGTTCTTTCTGTCTTGTACAATGCCCAAGATTGAGGCTAAAAGGGATTTTGTATAAAGCCCAAGATGGAGGCTGAAAGGGTTTGACTCAACAAGAGTGCTGATATGTGTCTTGTACAAAGCCCAAGATGAAGGCTAAAAAGGTTGACTCAACAATAGGGTCTTGAACAAGTGATTGACTCAACAAGAGAGTCCGAAGGTTGATTGACTCAACAAGAGAGTCTTTATATACTCAACAAGAGGGTGATTTGATGTCTCGTACGAAGCCCGAGATTGAGGCTAAAAGGAGACTGATTCAACAAGAGAGTCTTTTATACTCAACAAGAGAGTGATTTATATGTGTCTTTAATGAAGCCCAAGACGGAGGCTAAAAGTTGACTCAACAAGAGAGTCTTTTATACTCAACAAGAGAGTGTTGTATGTGTCTTGTACAAAGCCCGAGAGGGAGGCTAAAAGTTGACTCGACAAGATAGTCTTTTATACTCAACAAGAGAGTGTTTTATCTGTCTTGTACAAAGCCCAAGACGGAGGCTAGAAAGTTGACTCGATAAGAGAGTCTGAAAAGGTTAGCTCCGCTGGGGAGAATCATTTGTACAAAGCCCAAGAGGAGGCTAGCTGGTGCTAGTGACTGTTTTAGTTGAGTGACAGGCCCAGTGTGCTGGATAAAAGAGAAAATCAGTTCTTATAAAGAGAAAGATTATAGGCAAGATTTTTTCCTTGGTATTGATCAGAGGATCAGGGTTATTTCTTGTTCTTTAAGGAAATGGGAAATTCCACGGGTATTGAGACTGTCCAAGTCTACTGGTGTTTTGAGAAATAGATTCTCAGATAGTGAATGATCTTTGTATGATGCCCAAGAGAAAGCTGGTATGTTAAGGGATGAAGGTCAACCCATTAACTGGTCTGACACTTGACTTAGAAAGACAGCTCTAGCAAATTGATGACTAGGTTTTGTTCCTATACCTGTAGAGGTCTCTGGGTCCTTGTACTAAGCCCAAGAGAAGGCATGAGAGCTTGTAAGAAGCCGAAGGGTCCTTGTACAACGCCCAAGAGGAGGCGAGGATGTTTTTAGGAAGCCTGTGGGTCCCTAAACCCTGAGAAGTTCAAGACATGCTATTCACCGAGAATAGATCAAGCCAGGAAAGTTCGAGAATTTGGAAGAAACTCAAGAGATGCCATTCACGGAGAAAAGATCATCTCTGGGGAGTTAGAGTTTCTTTGATAATTTCTAAGGCTGACAGTCTGAGAAATGGTTCACCAAGAATGTTGCCTTTCACGTCTCCATATTATTTAACCCCAAGAAGAGGGAAGACTGTATCTGGTATCCTACGGGGGATCTAGTTTTGTTTGTATTTAAGAGTGACCAATAGGGCTTTACCTAGTGCTAGACATAGTTGTCGGGGAAAACTCTAAATAACTATACTAGTATTACACATTTGATATTTGACAAGTATATAACAGTTTGTGAAAGAAGACTTATAGTGAAACAGCCCCACAATACAGTTATATATATGAAAGCGGTAAATGAAAGCGGATAAACACTTACCCGTTGTAGAGCTTCCATGCTGTTTGGTTAGTTGTTCAACAAAGAAAGTTTTGATAACTACATATATTTTAATTCAAAATAAAAGGATAAGGTGCTTTGAAAAGATTGTTGGGGCTTACAACTCAAGGAGATACCCAAGTTTTAACGATGATCGCACCGTTGTTTTAAAAACTGTACGGAGGGACTTATACAATACGTGAGGCCCAAAAAGTTTTTATGTAGAAGGGGATGGGTCTTACACTCTATTAGAGGCCCAAAGATTTTGAAAAGAAAAGAAATGGGGCTTACAACGCGAGGGGAGGCCCAGATGATTTGTTTTTGAACTGGCGATTGCGCCAAGATTTTTCTTTTAACGCAGAGGGACTTATACGATATCCGAGGCCCAAAATGGTTTTGGTTAAAAGGGGATTGGGTCTTACACTCTACTAGAGGCCCATGAGTGATTATTTTTATACAAGTGGTGGGGCTTACAGCTCAAGGAGAGGCCCAAGGTTGTATCTAAAAAAAAGGCGACGATCGCGCCGAACTTTTTGATGGTATCGGGACTTATACAATACACTGAGGCCCAAATTATTTTAGTTTAAAAATAGGGGTTGGGTCTTACACTCTATTAGAGGTCCAATAAATAAAGATGGGTCTTATAGCTTAAGGAGAAGCCCAGTTGATTTTGTTAAAAAGGCGACGATCGCGCCGTTATTTTTGAAAATACAGTGGGTCTTATACGATGACTGAGGCCCAAAAAGTGATGTATTTACAAAGGGGATGGGTCTTACACTCTAATAGAGGTCCATGAGTGTTTGAAAAAAAGTTTGATGAGGGTTGAATTAATCAAAGCCCTAATGTGTTTTCAAAATATATTTTAATTGCATAAAAATTCAATTAAAATGATCAAAATTGTTAAACATGTGTGAAAACAAATTGTGATCTTGAATCAATGTTTCAAAAATCATGTTTATATCCACAAAATTATTGGGAATCAATTAAGTTTGGAAAATCAAGAAGGAATAAATATTTCAAATGTTAAAAACAAATAAAACATTAATTCTTTGCAAAAATATCAAATATAAGAAATAAATAATATTTTTGGGATTTTTTGGCAAAATAAAATATTTTAACATTTTTGTGAATTATCAAAAAAGGAATCAACTCAAAATCATTAAAACTCAGAGAGAAATTAATTTTTGAATCAATTAAATAAAATCACAAAATTCAAATATTCAAATATTTGAAAAAGGGCGCCAAGAGCATGCCAAGAACACACGCCTTCCCCCTGTTTCTGCAGATTTGCATTTTCCATCCAATCTCACTGAATACTTGATGATATCATGCAATCTACATATCAATCTACTCGTTTTCACCTCACGATCATGTCTATGGTCTTTAATTTCATTTATTTTAAGCATGGAATAAGAAATCAAGACAAAACCTCAAGAACCCTAAATTCTGCCTGAAGGCTAAGAATTTTGATACACGATTCAAACAAAGCAATTGATTGAGGGTAAACACTCTATGCATGATTATGAACATATGGCCAAATTATTGTGCAGCAAAAAATGCATGGATCATGGAGTTAGAAGAGTTCATGCTGACCTCTTGCAGTTGGTGATTGTGTTTTGTGTTAGAGGTGTTACAACTTGGTTCCAAGGATATGGACAGCTTCCCTCGGTGCTATGTGATGTGTCTGGATGCTTGGAATGAATTGAAATGATCTGGAACTTGAGATGCTACCCGAACTGCAAATCTGTCAAAAGCTTGAGCAGTTGGATGGTGATTTTGTGATTTTGGTGTTCCAGATGTTATGTGAGTGTTTAGATCACTTCTATATGATGCTTATGAGGTGTGTGTGTGATTGGTTTGGTTGGAATAGCTCTCAAACTCAAAACCCGATAGTGACTTGCTTTGGAAGGCAATTTTGGAGTGAAAGAAGATATTTTGAGGAAAGCATCTGTTTGATGGCTTTGGTGTACTCAAACTGATCACAAATTGTGTCTATTTATAGTGCAACAAGTTTGTTTTGCAAGCAATAGTGAATGGCAACTGCTGCAGAGGTTTGGCAATGTTGATCAATGGGAATCCAAGTCTCCTCTAGCCATTGACTAGAGGTTAGGGCACAGACTACTGGTTCCCTTGGTCTTGGATAAGTCTTGACTGAATTCAATTGGAAATGGCTCAGCCCATGCCACCTTGGTGCATCCATTAAATGCTCCAAATCAAAATTGAAGTCTTGTCCCTCTATTAGGCATTTCTAGGTTTGGTATGCTACTTTTGGTTCCAAGGACTTGGGAGGCTGATAGATCAGTGTTTGTCCCTCCTTGGTCTCCCCCTGAGGTGTTCAGATAGATAGAGTTGTTTGTCATTTGCACAAATTGGGAAAATCGAGCAAAATGCACAAATCTGCCTAGCCAAGACAGTTTGCAGCAAGGCATATTGGCATGGTCATATCTCATGGCTCAGACTGAGTTTGGTGAAGTTCTTGGCCATTTTGGAAAGCTCTTATATGATACAACATATGTGTGATCATAGTTTGTTTTGATACTTTTTGGATCCAAGTGAAAAATTCCCCTACATTTTGGAAAAAGTGAAACAGATTCTGACATAGTGAAAATTTCACTAAGTGTTGGAAAAAAGTGACATTTTCACTTTTTGTGATTTTGATCATTCCATAATTTGAAATCCATGAGGAATTGGAATGAGTTGTGTTTTAAGCTTTTGTAGAGTTCCATGAGAGCTACAAATCCAGCTTTGGATGGGAAAAATGGCCTTGTGGTTTAGGAGTTATGATCCTCCAAAGTTGGTACCCTAGCCACTTTGTTCCATAACTTAGAAAATTTCTAAGTTTTTATGGTTACCCCTTTTACAAGTTATCCCTCTTTTCTTGATTTTTCTTAATGAATGATGATTTCAATCACACATTAACATCATTTTAGGGTTAAGGAACCATAATTATGAAAAATCTCAAAAAGTCAAAGTTGACTTTTGTGCACAGTTGACTTTTTGTCAGATGAATTCCAAACTGTTCGATCCTCTATGAAACTCAAGTCCTTGACCTAAATCAAACTTGATGGACATGTTCCATGGATGTTATAGGGTGTATTGAATCATGTCCCAAGGTTTGGGAGCATGTCTGGGTCAAAAGTCAAAGGCACAGTTGACTTTTTTCCTCAAAACCCTAATTGTGGTTCTGATGAATTTGAAACTTGTTGATCAAGCTTCTTGGATTAATCCATTGTTACAAATGGATCAATGTAGTGTGTTAGAGACCCTCAAACCCTCTCTTGAGGTCTTGGCTCATGTTTTGTCCCAAAAGTCAACTTAGGGGTGAATTAGGTCAAGAAACCCTAATTCCTGATTTTTGGTAAATGCATCCCCTAAGGCTAAATTGACTTGATGATTGGGTTCATGATGTTCCATGGAGCATCTTAGGTTGTGCTTTGAATCATTGGCTCATGCCCAGAGGAAAATTTCCTACTGGAGGCCTTGGTCGACCAAAACCCGAATTTGGTGACACTGGCGAACATGAGGCTTAATCCACTTGGAATGTTGCAGCCTTGTGCTTGATCCTTGATGTGGGAGTCCTCTTGATCCTTTATGGATGTTTGAGAGGTTAGACAAGTTGAAAATCATGTCATTCCTTGATTGATCCTTTGTCTAAGAGCTCTGGGAGAGCTTGAAACCCTATATTTGATTGTAGTGAATGCTCACCCATCTTTGGGGAGACTAATGAGGTATGACGGTCCATCCATATTATGATGATGATTTGTACAATGATGGGAATCTAGGTGGTCAAAATTTGGGGTATGACAGATGCCCCTATTTAATCTTCTTGGACCTGAAGGTGTGAATGGCGAAGGTATTCAGGCATTCGGGGTGCAAGAGGATTAAATATCGGAATACCCGAAATTTTGATGGTGGTTAGGAATGATAGTTCACACATCCTTCTTCTTTTGCTAAGCGATGATGCTTAGAAAAGGTAAAACTTCCCCTCGATCCTGGTTTCCTACCAAGGAATTGGTCTAAGTTTTTGATGTAAACTTCCCCTCGATCCTGGTTTCTTACCAAGGAACTGGTCTTAGTTGCTGAAATAAACATCCCCTCGATCCTGGTTTCCTACCAAGGAATTGGTCTCAGTTTTTGAAATGAACTTCCCCTCGATCCTGGTTTCCTACCAAGGAACTGGTCTTAGTTGCTGAAATAAACTTCCCCTCGATCCTGGTTTCCTACCAAGGAACTGGTCTCAGTTTCTGAAATGAACTTCCCCTCGATCCTGGCTTTCTACCAAGGAACTGGTCTCAGTTTCTTTTGTCAATAAACTTTATTGACAAGGGACGCTATTTGTAGCGGCTTTCCTCAAACTTCTCGCCGAATTTTCCTGGGGAGACGTCATTTGACGCAAAAAGATTTGATGTCAGAGTTGTTGGGGAACCCAGTCATCTGAGTTGTAGAAGTGTACAATCTTCTCTGTTGGAGACGCCATTTGCCGGCTCTACTGGGGAAAACGAGTCTCTTGAGAGAATGCTTTCAGTTTGGGGATGTTACATCATACTTTTCTCGAGGTCTTCTCAGAGAAATACCATATGATGTGATCCAATTTTGAGGTGTCGGTGACCCTTTTCATCAGCGGATCTTTTGGAGAAAAACGGTTGCATTGCCGAATCTCTGATCAAGATTGTTATTTCGTTGATTTTTTGGTTGGCATTTATTTTGCTAAAACTTTTCTAGCAGCAAGATGTTGAAACAAGATGTTCTAATTTCTGCATACAACATGTCGAATGAAGATGTCCCATACTGGCTCATAGGACATCGTGCCTGAATTCAGTTTAAAAGGAGATTCTGTTGCTGTTAATTGTTACCGAATATTCTGTGAATATTTGGTTATCCTATGTGGCATCCAAAGTATTTTTGGATTGTGTTTTTGTGTGGTTTTAGGATTTTCAGCACTTTCTAATTATGGAGACATATTAGGAAACTTTAGATTGAAGACGTATTTTGTTGGAGTTTATTTTGCAGTTTTGTGAGCAGTCTCTTTGCTGCGTTTTTGAAGCCCAGTCCAGTCCAGATTTAATGTTATATATTGACTGGTGTAAACCTAGTTTAAGGTGTGGAACTTACGTGTGTTTTTGTTAGGGTTTTTCGAGTGTTATTTGTGAGCATAACTGGTATCATTCTGATAACAGTATAAGGACTGGTTTTTGTGTTGTAAGTTCTGTCAGTTACCCATAAGCTTTTAAGCATTGAGTTTCTTGTATGTCAATTCTCATAAGCTTTGAAGTATTGAGAATTGTGTGTTTTGAAAGTGTGACTTTCGTTTTTGTTACTTGTGTTGAAAGGAACCAATCACGGGTTGTGGTTGTAGAGGGATTTGAGGAGGGCCTCATACCTAGGTGAGTCTTAGGTAGACGTCATAGGAAGGGTAGTGATTAAGTGAGCAGATTATAATAGGGTTTGGTTATTGTATGATTTGTGAATTGATACTATCGTATATTGGTTTCATCCCTGGCTTGGTCGCCCCCAGAGTAGGATTGTTGATCCGAACTGGGTAAACATATCACTGTGTTCTTTACTTTCTGCACTATTATTATTATTGTTATCTTGTTCATTGTGTTAGATATCAATGTCTCAACATCTGTGTAGGACATCTGATATCTGTGCCAGAATTTCAATTGGCATCAAGAGCTTGCACCCTTGTTGGTTCTGGGTGAGATTCAGGGAAGGTACTTTCTGGTACAATGGACAAGGATGGAGGATTTTTGAACAAGCCACCTCTGCTTGATGGTTCCAACTATGACTATTGGAAACCAAGGATGATAGCATTCATCAAATCCATGGATGATCAAGCATGGAAAGCTGTTATCAAAGGATGGGAACCCCCAAAGGTTAAAGATGGAAAAGGTACCCCTACTGATGTAGTGAAGGAAGAGGAAGACTGGGATGATGCAGACTACAAAGGGTCCGTGGGAAATTCCAAAGCCATGAATGCATTGTTTAATGGTGTCAATAAGAATATCTTCAGGTTGATTGAACATTGCACCATTGCAAAAGAGGCGTGAGAGGTCTTGCAGGTTGCTCATGAAGGGACTTCAAAGGTGAAGATGTTAAAACTTCAGCTTCTCACTAGCAAGTTTGAGAGTTTGAAGATGAAAGAGGATGAGAGCATTCATGATTTTCACATGAACATTATTGAGATAGCTAATGCCTCAAGTGCCCTAGGTGAAAAGATGTCTGACAGTAAACTGGTTAGAAAAATCCTCAGATCTCTACCTAAGAGATTTGACATGAAAGTAACTATTATAGAGGAAGCTCGGGATATAGATAAGATGAAAGTGGATGAACTTGTTAGATCTCTTCAAACATTTGAATTGGGGATCAGTGAAAATTCTGAAAAGAAGAAGAGCATAACTTTTGTGTCAAATGCTGGTGACTCCGACGATGAAGGTGACCTGGTCAGAGATGAAGGGGTGTCTAAAGATCTGGTTTTGCTTGGAAAACAATTTAACAAAGTGTTGAAAAGGATTGACTGGAAGTCAAGAGCAAATGTTCAGAACAAGTCACTTGACATCAGTAAAAACCAAGCTGGAGGCAGACGGTCCAGAACTGAAGAAGACTCCAATCAAAGGAAGATGAAACCAAACTGTGGCATCAGAAATTGGGTCACTTACACTTGAAAGGGATGAAGAAAGTTATGTCAAGTGAAGCTGTTAGAGGTATTCCCAAGCTGAAGATTGACGAGGAAAGAATATGCGGTGAATGTCAAGTTGGGAAGCAAACAAGGGTGTCACACAAGAGGCTTCAACATCTTACCACAACTTTTAGAGTTCTGGAACTGCTTCACATGGACTTAATGGGACCTATGCAGGTTGAAAGTCTTGGTGGGAAGAAGTATGCCTATGTTGTCGTTGATGATTACTCCAGATTCACCTGGATAAGCTTTATCAGAGAAAAGTCTGAAGTATTTGCAGCCTTCAAAGAGTTGTGTCAAAGGATTCAACGGGAAAAGGATTTTGGTGTTGTTCGAATCAGAAGTGACCATGGGAAAGAATTCGAAAATAGAAGTTTTGAAGAGTTTTGCTTATCTGAAGGAATCACTCATGAATTCTCATCACCAATCACTCCTCAGTAGAATGGTGTGGTGGAACGCAAGAATAGGACTATACAAGAGTGTGCAAGGGTCATGATTCATGCCAAAAAGCTTCCATATCATTTTTGGGCTGAAGCCATGAATACCGCTTGCTATATACACAATAGGGTGACTATCAGATCAGGTACTTCTGTCACTCTTTATGAGCTATGGAAAGGTAGAAAGCCAAATGTGAAGTATTTCCATGTGTTTGGGAGTAAGTGTTATATCTTGACGGATCATGAGTAGAGGCGAAAGATGGATCCTAAGAGCGAGGAAGGGATATTTTTGGGATACTCTACAAAAAGTAAAGCATATAGAGTATTTAATTCCAGAACTAAGGTGATGATGGAATCCATAAATGTGGTGGTTGATGACTCTGGCAAAGACGAAGATGTCCCAGATGATGTTGGAGCATGTTTTCCCATGAACAATGAAATCTCACAAGACATTGAGTCCGTAGAAGATAATGTTCAAGAGACCGACACTAGACTTGAGAATGAAGAGGTGGAGGATGCTAACAAGGGACCCTCTGTAAGGATTCAGAAGGATCACCCTAAGGAGTTGATTATTGGAAATCTGAATGAAGGTGTAAGAACCAGAACGAGGGAGGCTGTGTCAAATGCATGCTTTGTCTCAAATCTTGAACCAAAGAACGTCAAAGAAGCATTGACAGATGAGTTCTGGATAAGTGCTATGCAGGATGAGCTTTGTCAATTCAAGAGGAATGAAGTCTGGGAACTGGTAACACGACCAGTAGGAACAAATGTGATTGGAACAAAATGGGGTTATAAGAATAAGTCTGATGAACAAGGAGTTGTTACCATAAACAAAGCCAGATTAGTTGCTCAAGGATACACACAGATTGAAGGAGTAGACTTCGATGAAACATTTGCTCCTGTGGCTCGACTAGAATCCATCAGATTGCTGCTAGCAGTGGCATGTTTGTTGAAATTCAGACTGTTTCAAATGGATGTCAAGAGTGCCTTTCTGAATGGATATCTTAATGAGGAAGTTTATGTTGAGCAGCCTAAAGGGTTTGTTGATCCAAATTTTCCTAATCATGTTTTCAAGCTAAAGAAGGCTTTGTATGGGTTGAAACAAGCTCCACGAGCTTGGTATGAAAGACTGACCGAGTTCTTAGTCAACCATGGATACAGGAAGGGTGGTATTGATAAAACACTTTTTGTCAAGGAGAAGGATGGGAAACTAATGATTGCTCAGATTTATGTAGATGACATTGTGTTTGGTGGGATGTCGAATGAAATGGTCCAACATTTTATCAATCAAATGCAGTCTGAATTTGAGATGAGCTTGGTAGGTGAATTGACTTACTTCCTTGGATTACAAGTCAAGCAGATGGAAGATTCCATTTTTATTTGTCAGAGCAAATATGCGAGGAATATTGTGAAGAAGTTTGGACTGGATAATGCCAAGCATAAGAGAACTCCTTCTCCTACTCACTTGAAGTTATCCAAAGATGAAAAGGGAGTGAATGTTGAACAAAGTTTATACAGAAGCATGATTGGTAGTCTGCTGTATCTTACAGCAAGTAGGCCAGACATAACATTTGTTTTTGGTGTGCGTGCAAGATACCAAGCAGAACCCAAGGTCAGTCACATCAATCAAGTTAAGAGAATTATTAAGTATGTGAGTGGTACATGTGATTATGGGTTGTTGTACTCCCATGACTCAAGTTCCATTTTAGTAGGATACTGTGATGCTGATTGGGCTGGAAGTGCTGATGATAGGAAGAGTACCTCTGGAGGATGTTTCTTTTTGGGAAATAATCTTATTTCATGGTTTAGTAAGAAGCAAAATTCTGTTTCTCTTTCTACTGCTGAAGCTGAGTACATAGCAGCTGGAAGTAGTTGTGCTCAACTAGTGTGGATGAAGCAAATGCTATCTGAGTATAATGTCACACAAGATGTCATGACATTATTTTGTGACAACCTGAGTGCTATTAATATTTCTAAAAATCCTATTCAACATAGCAGGACTAAGCACATTGATATCAGGCATCACTTCATCAGAGAACTTGTGGAGGACAAAGTCATAACTCTTGAGCATGTGAGTACTGAAAATCAGCTTGCTGACATATTTCCCAAGGCTCTGGATGCAGTTCAGTTTGAAAATCTGAGGAGCAGACTTGGGGTTTGCATTCATGAAGAACTATAGCAATTAATGTTCCTTCTGGCTGCCAGATTGAAAAGATTAAAGGAGGTTCTGGTAGTACAGTGTGTGCATGAGGTTGTGAAGGGGGAGATGCTGAAGTTTGTGCATGACACTTGGTCATGTGAGGTGGTGTGCATCTACTCTCTGATGATGTTTATTCTGGTCTATGACTTGACCATTTCTCAAATATTCAACTTGCCTTTGTCATATTTCTGGCTAAAAAGGGGGAGTAGTATGCTGGTGTGTGTGTGTTGTGCTTGTGCTGGTGCTGCAGTGGAGGGGAGAATATGGAATGTTGTGTTTGTGTGCTTGTGTGTGTGCTATAGTTGAGGGGGAGTCTTTTTTGCTGCTATGGCTGTGTGTTGGTTTTTGCTGCTGTCTCTGATATGGATTTGTTTTTGCTTGTGTTTTCTTTGCAAGATTTTTTTGGTGTGTAGTTTTAGCCAAAATAAGCCAAAGGGGGAGATTGTTATTTCGTTGATTTTATGGTTGGCATTTATTTTGCTAAAACTTTTCTAGCAGCAAGATGTTGAAACAAGATGTTCTAATTTCTGCATACAACATGTCGAATGAAGTCCCATACTGGCTCATAGGACATCGCGCCTGAATTCAGTTTAAAAGGAGATTCTGTTGCTGTTAATTATTACTGAATATTCTATGAATATTTGGTTATCCTATGTGGCATCCAAAGTATTTTTGGATTGTGTTTTTGTGTGGTTTTTGGATTTTCAGCACTTTCTAATTATGGAGACATATTAGGAAACTTTAGATTGAAGACCTATTTTGTTGGAGTTTATTTTGCACTTTTGTGAGCAGTCTCTTTGCTGCGTTTTTGAAGCCAAATCCAGTCCAGATTTAATGCTATATATTGACTGGTGTAAACCTAGTTTAAGGTTTGGAACTTAAGTGTGTTTTTGTTAGGGTTTTTCGAGTGTTATTTGTGAGCCTAACTGGTATCATTGTGATAACAATATAAGGACTGGTTTTTGTGTTGTAAGTTCTGTTAGTTACTCATAAGCTTTTAAGCATTGAGTTTCTTGTGTGTCAATTCTCATAAGCTTTGAAGTATTGAGAATTGTGTGTTTTGAAAGTGTGACTTTCATTTTTGCTACTTGTGTTGAAAGGAACCAATCACGGGTTGTGGTTGTAGAGGGATTTGAGGAGGGCCTCATACCTAGGTGAGTCTTAGGTAGAAGTCATAGGAAGGGTAGTGATTAAGTGAGCAGATTATAACAGGGTTTGGTTATTGTATGATCTGTGAATTGATACTATCGTATATTGGTTTTGTCGCTGGCTTGGTAGCCCCGAAAGTAGGATTGTTGATCCAAACTGGGTAAACATATCACTGTGTTCTTTACTTTCTGCACTGTTATTATTATTATTATCTTGTTCATTGTGTTGGATATCAGTGTCTCAACATCTGTGTAGGACATTTGATATCTGTGCCAGAATTTCAAAGAAGTTTTCTCTAGGGATTTTCCTTAATCCGGGAAAGCGAAGACATCATCTTCAAGGGCGAAGAGTGACGTTTGTCGAGGATTCTCTGGTTCTTCAGAGGTTCAAATTATCAAAGTGGTCAAGGGACCAACTTCAATTCAGCAGCAAAGTGGAGGAGCGATTGTTCAGGCGCCACTTTCCCGACGAGGAGATAACTGACAACTCGATTGAGAGGACTTTTATCACTAAGGGATAATACCGACTGTAGCGATAGTGATGCAATATGAACGTGAATGTAAATCAATAATGCATGATGTATGTATGTATATGCTGACAAAACTGGCGCGACATACAGACTAATAGATGAACACGACGGGATACTCGGCCACTGCGGGGGGAAGAAGAGGTATCACTGGTCCGAAAGTAGCAATTCTGCCTTGCTTAGGAGAGATAGTCCCTGTAGGGAGCTATGTTGGTCGGGCTTAGGAGGTGAGAACTCTGCCGAGGGTGTCAGACAAAACATGGTTTCTGACACAGTTGATGCTTCATTCAGGTGCACTGGTTTAGAAGGAGTACTTTGATTCTGCACTTTGAGGTTCGATTTCTTCTGGAGAAGCGATCGATGTTCTTTCGATATTCAACAGTCAAAAGAAATTGCCATCTTTATTTTAAAAGCAGAAAAAGTTTAACAAGTAAATTCATTTTTGTTTTATTTCAAGAATCGTTGATCATATTAAAATGTCGTTCTGTAAAGCTAAAATAAATGAGAATTGCAAACAAAAGCACAAGGGCTAAAATTTTATTGATAGGATGGAAATCAGCCAAACGCGTGATTACATGGAGTATTTACAAAGTTAGAAAATGGTAATTTACGGGAAAAGGGATACATTGAAACATAACGACCACTATCCTTCTACCAACTTTGAATTCTGGACATCCTGAGCTTCTGTCGAAGATGACCTTGACTGGAGTTTTCTCTGATGGATGGCATGACTGCCGCTGAGGGACTTGCCCCTATTGGACATAGTTACTTGCCATTATCCCTAATTTTTGCCTGGATTGTACTTTGAGATTTCCAATCCATCGGGATGATTTTTGTTCATGTCTCTAATTTTTGCCTGGACCGCCCTTTCGGGTTTTCAATCCACAGAGACATTTTTTTTATTTAGGCGAAGTATTTCTTGACTACATCAACATTTGTGGGGTAGGCAAACTCCTCTCCATCCATGGTTGCAAGTTTTAAGGCGCCGCCTGAGAAAGCTTTCTTGACCTCATAGGGGCCGTCATAATTCGGAGTCCATTTGCTCCGCGAATCAGTGAGGAATGATTGTATCTTTTTGAGCACGAGGTCGCATTTTCTAAAGACGCGAGGTCGGACCTTTTTGTCAAATGCCTTCTTCATTCTCTGTTGATACAACTGACCGTGGCATAATGTCATTCATTTTTTTTCGATCAGATTCAGCTCATCGTGCCGACTTTGACACCATTCAGCCTCTGTTAGCTTAGCTTCCATCAATACCCGGATTAATGGGATCTCTACTTCTATGGGGAGCACTGCTTCCATGCCATATACTAGAGAGAAAGGGGTTGCCCCTGTTGAAGTGCAGACAGATGTGTGATAACCTTGAAGAGCAAAGAGCAACATTTCGTGCTAATCTTTGTAGGTTACAACCATCTTTTGAACGGTCTTCTTAATGTTCTTGTTAGCCGCTTCTACCGCTCCGTTCATCTTGGGTCGGTAGGGAGATGAGTTATGGTGTTCGATCTTGAACTCAGCGCACAACTCTTTCATCATCTTATTGTTCAAATTAGATCCATTATCAGTAATAATCTGGCTAGGAACACCATAACGGCAGATTATATTGTTTTTTATATATCGGACCACCACCTATCGGGTTACATTGGCGTATGACACTGCTTCGATCCACTTGGTGAAGTAATCAATGGCTACTAGGATGAACTGATGTCCGTTTGAAGCCTTGGGTTCGATCATGCCAATCATGTCGATTCCCCATATGGAAAAAGGCCATGGGGAAGAGAGAACTTTGAGATGTGTTGGCGGTACATGGATTCCGTCAGCGTATAACTGACACTTGTGACATCTTCCTCATGTACCTGTAGCAATCAGATTCCATTGTCAACCAATTGTACCCTGCTCTTAGAATTTTTCTCGCCATTGTGTGTCCGTTGGCATGGGTGCCAAAGGATCCCTCGTGAATTTCTTTTATCAGCATGTTTGCTTATGGTCTGTCTACACATCGGAGTAGAACCATGTCGAAGTTTCTCTTATAGAGTGTATCACCGCTCAGGAAGAAATTTCCTGCCAATCTCCTGAGGGTCTTTCTGTCTTTTCTAGATGCCCCAGGTGGGTATTCTCCTTTATGAAGGAAGCACTTGATATCATGATACCAAGGTTTGTCATCTATGACTGCTTCAATCGTGAAGATGTAGGCAGGCCGTTCAAGGCACATTATGTCGATCTTAGGTAAGTCGTTCCATTGACCTACACCAATCATGGAATAGAGGGTGGCTAATGCATCAGCCATGTGATTCTCTTCATGAGGGATATGATGAAACTCGATTCTGTTGAAGAAGGGTAACAACCTTCTCGCGTAGTCTTTGTAAGGAATCAATACTTATTGGTATGTGTTCCAATATCCTTTGATCTGATTGATAACCAGGGCTGAGTCGCCATATACATCCAAGTTCTTGATCCTCAAATCGATCGCTTCTTCGAGACCCATGATACAAGCTTCGTACTTGGCCTCGTTGTTGGTGCACTTGAACGTAAGTCTAGCGATGAAAGGAATGTGGGTACCCTGAGGGGTTATGATGATTGCCCCAATTCTGTTTCCATAATGGTTGACAGCTCCGTCAAAGATTAGTCCCCATTGGGAACCTGGTTCTGGCCCTTCACTGGGTAGTGGTTCATCGCAATCTTTCATTTTCAAATACATGACATCTTCGTCTGGGAAGTCAAATCCGACTGATTCCTGATCGTCAATCATTTGATGAGCCAAATGATCGGCTAAAACACTTCCCTCTACGGCTTTCTGAGCATGGTATTCGATGTCGTATTCTGACAACAACATCTGCCAACGGGCAATCCTTCCCATGAGAGCAGGTTTTTCAAAGACGTACTTGACTGGATCCATTTCGGATATTAACTAAGTAGTGTGACAAATCATGTACTAGCGAAGACGTTTGGCTGCCCAAGCCAGAGCACAACAAGTTTTCTCAAGCATAGTGTACCGAGTTTCACAGTCTGTAAACTTCTTGCTTAAATAGTAGATGGAAGACTCTTTCCTTTTGGTTTCGTCTTGTTGGCCAAGTACACAACCCATTGAGTATTCCAAGACTGTTAAGTAGATGATCAGTGGCCTTCCTTTCACTGGAGGTGATAGAATCGGTGGGTTCAACTGGTATTCTTTGATACTGTCGAAGGCGGTTTGGCAATCTTTTGTCCAAACGCAGTCCTGATTCTTTTTGAGTAATTTGAAGATCGGCGCGCATGTCGCGGTCATGAGGAATATAAATCTGGAAATGTAGTTCAAACGTCTCAGGAATCCCCTGACTTGTTTTTCACTCCTCGGAGAAGGCATTTCTTGAATGGCCTTGACCTTGCCAAGATCATCCTCAATTCCTTTCTGGCTGACGATGAACCCTAGCAGTTTCCCTGAATAGACACCGAAGGTGCATTTGTTGGGATTCAAGCGGAGTTTGTACTTTCTCAGCCGCTCGAATAGTTTTGACAGGTGGGTCACATGCTCCTCGTCAGTTCTGGATTTGGCAATCATATCATCGACATATACCTCAATTTCCTTGTGTATCATGTCATGAAACAGAGTAGTCATGGCCCGTTGATAGGTTGCCCCGACGTTCTTCAACCCGAACGACATTACCTTGTAACAAAAAGTACCCCATGGGGTGATGAAGTAAGTCTTCTCCATGTCTTTCGGTGCCATTTTGATTTGATTATAGCCCGAGAATCCATCCATGAAGGAGACGACTTTGAACTTTGTTGTACTGCCAACCAGCATGTCGATGTATGGTAAAGGAAAGTCGTCCTTCGGACTAGCCTTGTTTAGGTCCCTGTAGTCTATACACATTCTGACCTTTCCGTCCTTTTTCAGAACTGGTACTATGTTGGCTAACCTTTGAGGATATTCTAATGTAGCGAGAAAACCTGCATCGATCTGCTGTTGTACTTCCTCTTTGATTTTGATGGCCATGTCCGGGTGGGTCCGTCTCAACCTCTGTTTTACTGGCGGACATTCTAATCTTAATGGTAGATGATGTTCCACGATGCTGGTATCCAACCTTGGCATATCCTGATAGGACCAAGCGAATACATCGGGAAACTCATTGAGAAGCTTTGTAAAACTTTCTTTGACAGTTGAACTGAGCAGTGCCCCAATCCTGAACTCTTTTCTTTCTTCCTCTGAGCCCAAGTTGACTGCTTCCAATGGCTCTTTGTGAGGTTTAATGGACCTTTCCGCTTGTCTGAGTAATCGGGAGATCTCTTCTGGAATTTCGTTGTCGTCTTCTTCTTCAGCCCCAAATACCGGGAATTCAAAGTTAGGAGAAGGCATCGGATCGTATGTTTCAACGGGGTTTAAAACAAGCAATCTGCATGACGTGATGATTTATGTTTAGAAGAGATAGAGAAAATGCAAGAGTGTGTGCAGTGTATTTTTTACTGCTTGTTTTTATTATTTGTTGTTTTTTAGGATTACCATTTTCTAAAAAACGAAAAGAGAAAACAACAATTAATGTGGAAATTACAGAACGACGTTTATTTATTTATGATTTAGTCGATTCTTGAAACTACAGCCTTATAAAACAAAACTCTGTCGCTTTGGACGAAGCGAAGAGGGATATTTATAGAAAGTGAGCCCTATCAAAACATCCGTTTCACCTGGGCAGGGTGAAAGGTTAAGATAAAGACGACAATTACTTAAACTTATGAACGACTTTCGGAACATCGACTACAACCCATTGGCGGCGAACTCCTCAGTGAATCACAAAGTCTTGTACCTTCCTTGATTTGTCTTTAGAAATAACACTGATTTCTGGTGGAGCAAGATCATTGGAATCTGTCTCCCAGGCAGAGTTGTCGTAGGAGGATTCCTCAGTTGTATTTTGCATAGTATTTGTGTTCTCAGGTAAATCTCCCCATCCAGTTGCCTAGATGTCTTCGAGCTTGATACGAGACCATTCAGGAGCGGTGTATTTGACCATAAAGTCGTATTTTCCACTTGGTTGTCCCAAGGTGTCCCACACGTCTTTGGAACTGGAGGAGTCATCTCTTTCGATGACGTTGACCTTCGGAAAAGTGTAGTTGATGAACTCTAGTCCTGCAAACTTTGCAAATTCATCGTCGTGCCGAATATTTTCTAAATGCCCTAAGTGTTGATCCCATGATTCGGAGGGGATGCAAGTATTTGTTTTAATGACGCTCAGCTGATTTTCATTGTTCGGCTGATTTTCTTGCCCCAAGTCTCCTGGGTACGGCTGCCAAATAGGCAGACCATCCATCGGGCCATAATAGTCGTGGTCAAAGTTGTATTTCATCGGAGTGTCTTCCACTAATGAATTTAGTGGAGCACGACATCCTTCTGGATCGCAATCTCCGTATATCATTTCGACATCTGACCTTGGTATAAATCTCGGACTCTGTGTGGGATAGCAAAATGGCATAGGCACCTCTTCCTGAGACATATAAACGTCCCTGTTAAGATAGGATTTCCATTCTTCATCTATGTCGGAGGCATCTCCTTCATTGATGATATGTACTTCTTGAGACACTGGGTGAAGGAAACCTCCACTGTAGAAGAAGTTCTGAATGGGATGAAGACTTTCATCGTTAGCAGCTGTCTGGGTACAGGTTGCAGAAAAACTAAGACCCTTCTTTGTTTTATTATCAGTAGGAATGACGAGCTATCCCCATCCCTTTGCGTTGTTACTTTTGATCACTTCGAGAGTATCTCTGTACGAGGAAATCGATGTTCCTTTGTCTAGTTGATTCTCACTGCTCGCCGAAAGCACTTGGAACTGGGTTCCAACAACCTCCTCGGGTTCTACACAAGTGAACCATGAAAGGTTACTCACGATCAAGGCTTGTTCTCCGCAGACCGTGACGAGTTGGTCATTCTTGACAAACTTCAGCTTCTAGTGAAGTGTCGAAGTGACTGCTCCAGCCTGGTGTATCCAAGGTCTTCCTAATAAGCAACTGTATGTTGCCCGGATGTCCATGACTTAGAAAGCGACTAGGAAAGTGTGAGGACCGATAGTTATGGGAAGGTCGACTTCGCTGATAACTGTTTTCCTGGATCCGTCAAATGCTTTGACGACGACCTCACTGCCTCTCATCGGAGGTCCTTTGAATGATAGTTACATCAGAGTGGACTTCGGCATGATGTTCAGAGCCGATCCAGTATCTACTAGTACGCTGGCTAAAGCATCATCCTGGCAGTTGACTGTGATATTGAGCGCCATGTTGTGGCTTTTGCCTTCCTCTGGCAATTCCTCATCACTAAACCCCAAGTTGATGCAGGAATTGATGTTAGAGACGATGCTATCGAACTGTTGTATTGACACATCCTGTTCCACAAAGGCCTGCTCTAAGACTTTCTGTAGAGCCTCTCTGTGGGCTTCGAAACTGAGCAAAAGTGATAGCACTGAGATTTTTAAAGGAGTTTGTAAAAGCTAATCAACAATGTTATATTCACTCCTTTGGATGAGCTTCAGCATCTCATCATCATTCTTTGAAAGGTCGGGATCACTAGATTGACCGACTGGTGGATTAGGAACTTCTGTTTGAGGTTCCTTTTCTTTGATGGGTTCTCCAACTCCTCTGTTGAAGATTCGACCACTTCGTGTTACTCGACTGATGTCTGCAATATTCACGACGGAGGGTAATAGAATTTCCTTTCCATTCTCAACTGTTATTGCACCGTATTTGTAAGGGATAGCCTTAGTTGATTCATACGGTAGCGGTCCTGGCAGATAGATAACTTACAAAGCCTTTTGATTTTTCTGACTGTCGTACGCAACTTTAATCAATTCCCGGTTGGGGACTTTCGATTCGTTAAGTAGAGGGATGATGGTACAGACATCCTTGGTTCTTTCCTGATCAGAGATCACAATAACATCATTAATCTGATCAGCAAAATAGTTTGGCGTCCAGTTGATAGACCCCGAAACTGAGTATTGTTGAATCTCTTTGCGGTCCAACTGACTCTAAAGAGCTGCTCGCACGAGGTAACTTCCTTGATTATTTTCCGAGCAGACTCGACAGCGCTCGTAATTATGTGGTGGCACCTGGCCACGTCCACTTTGAATGCAGTGTAACCTTACCAGATCTGTTTCCGTAGATCAGACATCCTGACTTTGATGCCGAGTAGGGTTTCTGTCAACCACACTGATTTGTTGTGTGTCTTCATCCATATAGGTCAGAAGCCACCAGTGGTTTAACAAGTGTTGCAAAGTTCTTTGAACAAGAGCGCACCCTTGATTACTCTCATAACATACTTTACAACTCAGATAATCATGTGAAGTGAGAAAACCGAGTTGGACTTGCCTGGCATGTAACTCCACCAAGCTGGTATTCATCAAACGAATATCAAAGATTTGGATCATGTTTATCTGATAGGGATTTCTATCATGGTAGTCCTGGATCCATCCGAGATCCATCTGACGCTGGAGGGCCTCTTGTACAAAAGATCATCCCTTTTTGTTTACCGAGCAAGTCAGACAGGAATTGTAATCGTGTCGCGGAAGATTATGATACTAGCTTTGCCTTGAGTGCATTGCCACTAAGTTGACATTCATTATACGGATGTCGTGGTTTTGAATGATGTTGGAACTCGTATAAGTCATGTTGACCCCACGAACGTGATTGTAACACGGTGGGAGAACTGACTTTTTTTTGTTTTGTTTTCGCAAAACATGTTGCGGTTAGCAAGAGTCGCCACCGACTTTTCTTTTATCCAATAAGGAAAGGCTGAAAAGAACAGGAAAGACCTTGATAGATTTTGAGTTCGGGGGGTAAGTTATACAAAGGGAAGGTATTAGCACCCTTTGTATCCATGGTTATCCACTGGCTCTTAAATGCTTAGCTCACTTTTTTTTACTTACTTTTTGAATGTGTGTGAACGTTTTTTGAAAATATTTTGTAAAACTTTGACTTTGTAATAATTCGTGTAAGAATGTATACAAAGTGTTTGTTTTTTTTTTTTTGAAAATATTTTTGGAAAAGTGAGATATGAAAAGTATTTGTTTTTGAGTTGTGAGCAAGCATTTAAAAGTTACTTACCCTTAATTTGTAATGTCTTTCTTGTACTTATCATTTTCCTTGAGAGATAGTATTATCCATACCATTAATGGGTAGGTAGTACTGTCTATTGGATGTTGAGGGACAGCGAAGGGTCATTGAATGGTCATAGAAGGCAACATGTAAGGATACCTTAGCAATGCGAAGGGACTATCATCATTTTTCCATAGGGTCGTCGAGGGACAAGATCATTTTTTTGTAGGCAGGTCGAAGGGTCATTGAGGGACTATGATCTTTATATCGAAGGGACTATGATGATATTATTCGTAAACGTCTTTTGCAAAAGTACCCCTACTTTCGAGGGACATGATCGTTTTAATCGTAAGGCAACAAAGAGAGGCTACCCTAGAGTTAAATATGTGCAATGTGCGTTGATTCAATTATATTATCTTGAGTTATAGGTTATTCTACTTTATTGATCATGCCAAGCTGTCCATCAAATATATGGAAGCTGTCCATTCTGCTGTATGCTGGGGAAATGATTAACTTCCTTATCTTCTAGGGGACCCATTGGGGAAGATGATCATGCCAAGCTGTCCATCAAATATATGGAAGTGAACCGCTAGAAGATGCCCCAATTTCTGTCTGAGGGCATACTAATTCTGTCGGGGAATATATCTCTGTTGGGGATAAGCTTGTGAAGATAACTCTATAGAGATAGTTCCATGGAGATTGCTCTGTGGGGATATTTCCATGAAACTGGCTCTATGGGGGTTCGTGGACATCTTGAACATTTACTAGAGTCCTTAGTAAATGTTATTCCTGTTTCACATATATTTTTGGTAAACTTCAATCATATTCAAGTGCATATGTTCATTCAAAGTACCCATTGGACGTTTACGCAAACAAAACAGGGCAAGTAAAAACAATTTTGAATTTGAAAGTAGACTTGTATTGATTTTGAAATTGGCCTATAAACAGGCATTTTGTACAAGGAGACAGAAATCCTAGCAAGAGGAAATTTTCATAAAAATTGAAAAGGTACAAAGTGATAAACAAAGAAAAAACGGCTATGTGGAAATGATCCCATTGAGTTTCAACTCTGCTATTGCCACTATATCTTCAAGCATCTCATCCCTTGCTGTCGAAAGAAAGATGACTGGATTGATCTGCGCCGTTCTAACAAAACTAAGCTGGAAGTGGATAAGTGATCCAACGGGACATAGACGTACGCTTTAATCCCTAACTTTGCCTGGACCGCCTTTTCAGGTTTTCAGTCCACCGGGATACCCCTTTTTTTTTTGCCCAAGCCGCCTTTTCAGGTTTTCGACTTGTCGGGTGTACAATTCTTTTGTATATATATCCCTAATTTTTGCCCGAACCCTTTTGGTTCGCCGGGATGCCCTTATTTTTGCCTAGGCCAGTCAACCTAGCGGGTCTCTTTTTATGCGTAGTATCTTTTGACTATGTCCGCGTTCACAAGGTGTGGGAAATCTTCACCGTCCATAGTAGTAAGCATCATAGCGCCGCCAGAAAATATTTTCTTGATTACAAATGGACCTTCATATGTGGGAGTCCATTTGCCCCTAGGATCACCCTGTGGTAGTATGATACGCTTTATTACCAAATCACGGGCCTGGTACACTTAGTGCTTGACTTTCTTGTTAAAGGCCTTGATCATACGCTTCTGATACATCTGGCTATGACAGACAGCTGCGAGCCTCTTCTCATCAATTAAATTTATCTGATCAAGTTGAGTCTGAACCCATTCGTCTTCGTCTAAGTCTGCATCTTTCATAATCCTTAGGGAAGGAATCTGAACTTCAGCAGGTAAAACTGCCTCCATACCATAGACTAAAGAGAAAGGGGTTGCCCCTGTTGAGGTACGTACTGAGGTGCGATAACCATGAAGAGCAAATGGTAACATCTCATGCCAATCTTTGTATGTCACCGTCATCTTTTGCAAGATCTTCTTAATATTCTTGTTGGCAGCTTCCACTGCGCCATTCAACTTTGGTCAATATGGAGAAGAATTGTGATGCTTAATCTTGAACTGCGTGTAGAGTTCAGTGATCATAGTGTTGTTCAGATTAGTACCATTGTCTGTGATAATCCTTTCAGGGATGCCATACCGGCAGATAAGATTATGCTTGATGAACTGAGCTACAACATTCTTGGTAACAGAAGCGAACGAGACTGCTTCCACCCACTTCGTAAAGTAATCAATAGCAACAAGGATGAAATGATGTCCATTGGAAGCAGTAGGTTTAATCTCTCCTATCATATCAATGCCCCACATTGCAAAAGGACAAGGAGCACTTAGAACATTCAACGGAACCGGAGGTACATGTACTTTGTCATCATAGATCTGGCACTTGTGACAAGTTTTGGAGTGATGATAGCAATCAGTTTCCATGGTAGACTAGTAGTAACCGGCTCTCAAAATCTTCTTAGCCATTGTATGCCCACTGGAGTGAGTTCCAAAGATTCCGTCATGCATTTCTTCCATAATCTTTTCTGCTTCCTTCTTGTCTACACATCGAAGCAAGGTTGAATCGTGGTTGCGTTTGTACAAAATTCCGTTACTCAGAAAGAACTTGGCAGAGAACCTCCTTAGAAACTTCTTGTCATTGATAGATGCTCCTTCAGGATATTCCTGAGTTTTGAGATATCTTTTCACTTCGTGGAACCAAGGTTTCTCTTCTACCCCATCAGTATCAACTTCATAATAGTATACCGGCTCGTCTAGCCTGTCAATAGTAATCCTAAGAGCCTCGTTGTCTCATCTGACTTTGAACATAGATGACATGGTGGCTAACGCATCTGCCAATTGATTCTCTTCTCGTGGAATATGCTCAAAAGTGATTTCTTCAAAGTATGGAATCAAAGTCAACACATGTTCTCGGTAAGGAATGAGATTTGGATGCTTCGTGTCCCATTCTCCTTTAATCTGACTTATCACTAGGGCTGAGTCCCCATATACATTCAAGAATTTGATCCTCATATCACTGGCAGCTTTGATACCCATGATGCATGCTTCATATTCAGCCATATTGTTGGAACAGTCAAAGGAAAGTCTAGCAGTAAACGGCATATGAAAACCCTTAGGAGAGATAATTACAGCACCAATACCATTGCCAAGTGCGTTAGAAGCTCCATCAAAAATCATAGTCCATCGGGATCCCAGTTCAGGTCCTTCATATGGTCCAGGTTCTTCATAATCAGTAACAAGCATAATATTCTCATCTGTGAACTCAAAATTCATAGACTGATAGTCATCCACCGCTTGATGAGCTAAATGATCAGCTAGTACACTTCCTTTGATTGCTTTCTGCGTAGTATACTGGATGTCGTATTCTGTCAAGACCATCTGCCATCTTGCTATTCGTCCGGAGAGAGCGGGTTTCTCAAATATGTATTTGATAGGATTCATTTTAGAGATCAATAAAGTGGTATGAGCCCATGCCAAAGCACAACAAGTTTTCTCAAGCAGTGAATATCTTGTTTCACAGTCGGTAAACTTTTTGCTAAGGTAGTATATTGCATGCTCTTTTCGACCAGACTCGTCATGTTGCCCCAACACACACCCCATTGAATTCTCTAGCACTGTTAAGTACATGATTAGAGGTCTTCCTTCAACTGGTGGCATCAGAATCGGAGGTTCTTGGAGATACTCCTTGATCTTATCAAAAGCTATCTAACATTCGTCGTTCCATTTCACTACTTGATCTTTCCTCAGTAATTTGAAGATTGGCTCACAAGTAGCGGTCAAATGGGAGATAAATCTGGCAATATAGTTCAAACGTCCCAAGAAACCTCTGACTTCTCTCTCAGTACGGGGAGCGGGCATATCTTGTATAGCTTTTACCTTTGCAAGGTCGACTTCAATACCTTTACCACTGACGATGAAAACCAAAATTTTACCGGATCTAACCCCAAAGGTGCATTTGTTTGGATTCAATCTCAACTTGTACTTCTTCAACCTCTCAAACAGCTTGTGTAGGTGGCCAAGGTGCTCTTCTTCATTCTGAGACTTGGCTATCATATCATAAATGTATACCTCTATCTTGTGATGGATCATATCATGGAATAAAGCAACCATAGTGCACTGGTATATTTCCCCTGCGTTCTTCAAACCAAATGGCATTACCTTGTAACAAAAGGTGCCCCACTGTGTAACGAACGTAGTCTTCTCCATGTCTTCAGGTGCCATCTTGATTTGATTATAACCTGAGAAACCATCCATGAATGAGAATACCTTGTGCTGAGCAGTGTTGTCTACCAGAACATCAATATGTGGGAGACGAAAGTCATCTTTGGGGCTTGCCCTGTTCAGATCCCTATAGTCCACTCACATACGAACTTTACCATCCTTCTTAGGCACTGGTACCACATTTGCAACCCACTGAGGATATGATGTGGCAGCTAGAAAACCTGCATTGAACTGCTTCATAACCTCGGCTTTGATTTTTCAGACATCTCAGGGCGCATACGACGAACCTTCTGCTTTATCGGAGGAAATCCTTCCTTCATCGGTAAACGGTGAACCACGATATCGGTATCAAGTCCTGGCATATCTTCATAAGACCAAGCGAAAATCTCAGCATAATCACGTAGCATCTGAATCAGTCTTTTCTTGACACAGTCTTCTAATCCAACACCTATCTTGATTTCTTTCTTATCCTCCTCAGTACCTAGACTTACGACCTCGACTGGCTCTTCGTGCGGTTGTATGGTCTTTTCTTCTTGCTCTAATAGTCTAGCAAGTTCTCTAGGCACTTCACAATCTTCCTCACCTTCGTCCTCGGCTTGGTAGATCGGATTTTTGAAGTCATAATTGACAATAGCAGAACCGTTATCAATGGGATCCAGGGTGGATGTGGATCTGCAGTTTGTCGTGTAGGTGTGTGTAAGAACACATAGCTATTTTGATGAAGATAAAGTAAAAGAAAAGACAAAGAGCGCAAAATTTGAATGCAAAACGTCCATTGATTTATTGAATGAAAATATGCGATGAAATGACGACCCTAACAAATGGGCCACTGTTCCCTGGGCAAGGCATAAGGCTTAAAAGTTTTATTGTTCAAATTACAAAACCAAACTTTGAAAATAAGAAAAACAGAAAATAGCATTTACTCCTGACTAAAGGAGATAGGAATAATGTCTTCAGTCTTCCAATTGTTGAGCCCACTGCCAATGGTAGGAAAGATTCAACTGTCTAGGTCACAGTCACTATCAGCATCTTCCACAGCGTTGACCTGATCTTTATGAACTCCTTTGTTGGTGATACGAATAGCACGAGCATGACGTACAGCCCTCTGAGCCTCTGAAGTGAAGCCCAAACCAAATTTGTCAGACTTGTAAGGAATGTTAGGAAGCTGACCCCAAATGGTACAACCACCTTCTACAACCACAGCTCTTGCATCCTTTAGGGAAGCCATTGTAGGAGGCACTCTAGTAACCTTGGGAACAATAAGAACTGGTTTAGCATTAGGAACAGTCTGAAAAGCCAATTCAAATGTTTGACAAGGAGTCTCGAAGAATTCGCCATCCATCTCAACATACTTGAAGGTATTCAAATGACTAACCATGTACTCTTCTTCACCACAGACGGTGACAATCTTGCCTTTCGCAGGATACTTCAACTTCTGATATAAGGTAGAAGTCACAGCGCCTGTCCCATGTATCCAAGGGCGCCCAAGCAAACAGGAATAGGAAGGACGAATATCCATTACATAGAAAGTAGAATCAAAGACTTGAGAACCCACTCTGATCGGGAGATCAACCTCTCCATGCACCATTCTCTTCGAACCATCAAAGGCTCTTACCACGACGTCACTAGGTTTCAGCACAACCCCTTCATAGTCGAGTTTGTCTAGAACAGCCTTTGGCAACACATTCAATGAGGAACCATTGTCCACCAATACATGAGATAGGGTAGTGCCCTTACTCTCAATAGAGGAGTGCAGGGCCTTATTGTGGTTCCTTCCGGCGGGAATCAAATCAGCATCAGAAAAGCCTATACCATTATCAGTTGTCAGGCTAGCGACACAATTTTCAAGTTGGTCAACAGAGATTTCTTGCGGCACGTGCGCAGATTTCAAAAACTTCACCAAAGCTTTAGCATGGGCCTCAGAGCACAACAACATAGATAGCATAGAGATCTTGGAGGGGGTGTGCCCCAACTGTTCAACAACATTGTAATCACTCTTGCGGATAATTTTCAGCACTTCCTCCATTTCTTGCTTGGAGGAATCTTCGATAGCAGTTTCACCTGGGGCCTCCATCTGGGCAGGCTGAATCATTGGTTCTTTGCCTCGAGTCTCAGTAATTGGCTCGGAGGCAGAGATACGAATTGGAGTAGTAACAGTCTTCGGAGAGATTTCTGGGGAGAATATCCTTCCACTTCGGGTAACCTTACTAGTCCTAATGATATTGTCGACATCGGGATTAGTAACTTCAGCAGTTCCATCAGTCAAAGGCTCTTACTTGACACTATGAATGTCAACATCAGCACCATAATTCCAAGGGATAGCCTTGCTAGAGGAATATGGAATCAGACCAGGTGTAGTAATAATCAGGGGAGCCACTCTAGGCTCGGCAGTAATCTTCACAGGACCTTTAGAGATGATCCTCACTGGAGTTTTGGAATTAGTAACCACATACACGTCCTCAAACTTCAGACCTCGGGACAAATTTTCACATAAGCTCTCCATAGAAGGAGTCTTCTCAAAAAATATAGTACAGTCGTCCATCAAACGTTGAATGCCTTCTTTCAGCTTCACACAACCATTGGATTGAGATGCACAATAATAACAGTTTTCAACGCAACCCGAAAATAAACCGGCTTGCAACAGCTTCTTCTTAACAATTGATAGAGGAACAATCAAGTCAACCACGGTAGAAACACAAGAACCATCGTCAATAGCATTAACGATCTTGTCATGATTCGGCATAGGAGCGGTAATCACATTAGGAGTCTCAGGGGGATCAAACTCAATCTCCTTAGCGTCAATCATGTCTTGAATCTTGTTCTTCAGTGCCCAACAGCTGTTCGTATCATGTCCAGGACTATTAGAATGGTATGCACACCTTACATTGGGATTATAGCTAGGAGCGGAAGTATTAGGATTCCTAGGAGGATCCCTCAAAGTAATCAATTCTGCCTTCTACATATGCTGCAATGCCTGAGCCAATGACATGTTGATCTTTGTAAACTGTCTCCTGGGTGCATCCTGCTTACGCTGACTACCCTGTTGTTGTTGTGGCACCGGTGCAGAGATCAGAACTGCCCCAACAGATTGGTTACGGTCATTCTTATTACGACCCTTCTGGCCGTACACAGCATTAGACTCCTTCTTCCCATTATGTGGCTTCTTTGTAGCGTTTGAAGATGTAGCCACTTGTATTTTACCACTTCGAATTCCACTTTCAACACGTTCTCCTCTCAATATCAGCTCGGTGAAATCGGATGACGAGCTTCTAAGTAGATGACTATAGAAAGGACCGGTTAGTGTGCTCATGAACATGTCAACCAACTCTCTATCATTTAAAGGAGGCTGAACCCTGCCTGCAAGATCTCTCCATTTCTGGGCGTACTCTTTGAAACTTTCATTAGGGCCCATGGACATGCTTTGGAGTTGCATTCGAGTTGGCGCCAAATCAGAGTTATATTGGTATTGTCGGAAGAAACCTTCAGGCAAATTATTCCAGGTACGAATATTGGTACTCTCAAGTTGATAGTACCACTCCAGTTGAGCTCCAGACAAACTCTCTTGGAAAAAATGCATCCACAACTTTTTGTCAGTAGTACGTGCCTGAATCTTTCGGACATAAGATCTCAAATGCAGCTTCGGGCAAGACACACTGTCATATTTAGCAAACGTGGGAATTTTGAACCTAGGAGGAATGACAACTCCTGAAACCAAGCCCAAGTCCTCAAAATCTAAACCAGGTACTTTCTGAACCTCCATGACCATCAGACGTTCTTCAAGTAATTTGTATTTCTCATCACCAGGGGGATATTGATCATCCAGATAATCATCATCCTCTTCAGAGTGTCCACCGGTGCCGTGGTTACTATTTTCCTCATGTTTGTCATTTTCATAGTTGTCATCCAGTTCATCATCTTGGTCTACTGGGATCCCAATTTCCTTGACCTGTTTAGACGGACCTTTGAATCTCCTCCCCATGTTGATGACGCCAGTTGATTTTCTTGCTTTCTTCTTCTTCTTGGTCAGAAGTGCTTTCAGTTCTTCTTGCCCCTTTGGACAAGTTTAGGATCAGCTCTTGGAACTGGGCGTTCTGGGCCTGGAGATCTTTGACGGTTTGCTCGAGAGCCATTTCTTCTGAAATAAACAGCGAGAAGATGAGAAACCTGTCTTAGAAACCTGCTATGCAATGATTATGAGATGTAGATGCATATGCAATGATTTCAAGGACTTTAGAGTTTATCTTTGCAAACAAACAGAAACAAAAGGAAAACTTTTATTAGTAAACTCAAAATTCCTTTTTTTTATGCCTCTTGGGCTACAATGAAAGGAAATCTCAAAAAGCAAATTCAAAAATGCCTAAGACCTAGGACTCAAGATTCAAGTCTCCCACAGGCACTTCCTCTTTGTGCCGATGTAAGCATTGATGCTCTGCTCCTCATGAAGTAATTTCGTCAACTCCAACACCTTCTTCTCACTAGCATAGAACTGGGTCTCAAAGGTGTCCCTTTCTTCTTTCATCTGAACCCAGGACTTCTGCAGCTCTTCAAGATCGGTAGGCATATCTGGATGGAGAATGACTTGAGGAACACCTCCTTCAAACTCAGGTTAAACAATCACTGGTCTGACAGCTGGATATGGCATAATAAAATCTCGAGCACGAGTGTACACCCATCTAAGGTAATGCTCCAAAGGAATAGATTTCTTCTGTCCCAAGGTCTTGATTTCAATCTTATACACCTTATTCCACGCGCGTATAAACCTTTGACGGTAACCTTGAGGATCATCTTCATAATCGAACACAATACCTTGAATAAGCATATCATGAGGGCCATTCCTTCGAGCATGACCAAATTGGCGCAAAGCTAGCGAAGGATTATAGGTGATGCCTCCCCTAATGCCAAGGAGTGGCACATTAGGGAATTCCCCACAATGATCAATAAGAGTGAAGTCTTCAAGAGATCGGGCACACCAATAGATATCTGAATGGGAGAGTGACATTATCCTTCGAGACCACTGTAACCTTTGTTCATTCTTCAACACTGACCGGGGAAGGTGCGAAATAAACCACTTGGATAGTAAGGGTACGCAACACATGAGATTCCCTCGCTCCTTGATAGTACGAGTGTGAAGCGAGTGCAGAATATCTCCGAGCAAGGTAGGTACCGGGTTATGAGTCAGAAATATTTTGATAGCGTGCACGTCTATGAGTTGGTCTGGATTAGGGAACAACACCAACCCATAGATCAACAAAGCCAATACTTCCTCAAAAGCATGGTAACTCATAGCGCTTAGAAACAATTGAGCCTTCTCAATCAGGAACTTAGCAAGAAACCCCTTGACTCCACTCCTTGTTTCCCAATTGGACACAATGTCTGACCTCTTCAGATGTAAAGCAGCTGCAATAACTTCAGGCTTTGGAACGCCTTCTAGACCGGTAAAAGATATCTGATCGAGAATAGGTATTCCAAGTAGCTTAGAGAACTCCTCCATCGTGGGCACCAATTGGTAATCCGGGAAGGTGAAACAGTGGTGCTTAGGATCAAAGAACTGGAATAGGACTCTCATCATGTCTTATTCAAAACCTGAGGTAACCAAGTTGAGTAGAAAACCATGCCTTTCGGTGAATTGAGAGCCATCGGGAACCTTCGGACCAATTCTTTAAGCTGGGAAGGAACCCTTACAAAGTTGACTCGGATGAAATTTCTAGGAACGGAAGCCATGGCCTGCAATGACGAATAAAGATAAATTCCTTGGTCCTTGAAATGGTTAGTGAAAATGATATGTTATGATGTTATGATGTCATGTACATGTTAATAGTAAATATGTAGCACACACAAACAAGTCATACAAGAGCCTTAGGTTTAAAGGCTTGTATGAAGTTCAAAGGTAAGTACCCTTCCCTACTGAGGTTTAGTTGGCTCAACCTGTCCTAGAATAGTAACCGGGTTCTAAAGGACTCATATCACGGATCTTTCTCGAAGGCTTTATTTTAGTGCGACGCTCGAGTGGCCGACCAAAACATCCCGAAAGTCTGATCTCAATGGGCGTAGCCTCGAGTATCAACCAACTTCAGGTCTAAATCCAAAGCCAGTGATCTCACTACCTTCTAATGGCCAAAGATGAGTTAACTAGGGTTCTAAAGACTGTGACCATCATATCAACCATATCGGTACATGCCGTACAGTCTCCATGATCTATTGTCACTTACCTAAGGAATCACTAGGTCCGGGTGTAGGACCTTTCACACAAATAACCCCAAAACAAAGCCCAATAGAAATAAAGCACATAAGTCAAACAATTTTAAGCAAGTGGTAAAGTGATCTAACTCTAAGGTAACCCCTCTTTTATTACACTCCCCAGCAGAGTCGCCAGTTCTGTAACACTGTGGGAGAACTGACTTTTTTTTGTTTTGTTTTCGTAAAACATGTTGCGGTTAGCAAGAGTCGCCACCGACTTTTTTTTATCCAATAAGGAAAGGCTGAAAAGAACAGGAAAGACCTTGATAGACTTTGAGTTCGGGGGGTAAGTTATACAAAGGGAAGGTATTAGCACCCTTTGTATCCATGGTTATCCACGAGCTCTTAAATGCTTAGCTCACTTTTTTTTACTTACTTTTTGAATGTGTGTGAACGTTTTTTGAAAATATTTTGTAAAAGTTTGACTTTGTAATAATTCGTGCAAGAATGTATACAAAGTGTTTTTTTTTTTTAAATATTTTTGGAAAAGTGAGATATGAAAAGTATTTGTTTTTGAGTTGTGAGCAAGCATTTAAAAATTACTTACCCCTAATTTGTAAGGTATTTCTTGTACGTATCATTTTCCTTGAGAGATAGTACTATCCATACCATTAATGGGTAGGTAGTACTGTCTATTGGATGTTGAGGGACAGCGAAGGGTCATCGAATGGTCATAGAAGGCAACATGTGAGGATGCCTTAGCAATGCGAAGGGACTATCATCATTTTTCCATAGGGTCGTCGAGGGACAAGATCATTTTTTTGTAGGCAGCTCGAAGGGTCATCGAGGGACTATGATCTTTATATCGAAGGGACTATGATGATATTATTCGTAAGCGTCTTTTGCTAAAGTACCCCTACTTTTGAGGGACATGACCGTTTTAATCGTAAGGCAATAGAGAGAGGCTACCCTAGAGGTGAATATGTGCAATGTACGTTGATTCAATTATATTATCTTGAGTTATAGGTTATTCTAATGTTTGATTTTAGATCTTGCCATACATTCCTATTTATCTAGCAAATAAAATATAAGTGCGAAAAATAAATACCTACACTATTACATGGCTTATGGGCAGTTACATGATATAATCGTGCGAGAATGTAACATAGACTATTACAAGGCTTATGGACAGTTACATAATATAATCGTGCGAGAAATGTAAACTACACTATTACAAGGCTTATGAACAGTTACATAATATAATCGTACAAGAAATGTAAACTACACTATTACAATTTATGCACAAACTTATACATTTATTCTAAGAAAATAAATGATAAACGAAAAGAAATTACATATTAAAAATCAAGTTAAATGTCCTAAATATCTAAGCCAATATTCATTTTTTTTATAGAAATAATTTTAAAATAAATAAACCTAATTTCTAATTCATTTGTACAAAAATTAATTAATTATAAGCCTAAGTCTAAAAAATTAATTTTAATAAAAAATAATCTATGCCTAAAAAATGATTACATAACCTAAACTATATTTTTTATTCTTTTAACGGTTTTATGATTTTTTTTATTGTTTTAATTTAATTGAAAAGAAATAAATAAATTAATTGAAATATGATAAAAGAAAGGGATTAGAAAATGGTTAAAAGGAAATTGCATGGGGTGGGAATCGAACCTTCAGGATTAATATTTAATCCTTGGTTTGGATTGAGAATGATTGGAAATGGGGTTTTGAATTTTCACCTTTTTTTTCAAGAATTTTGTGATTTGGAAGCCTTCCTTTTTGAAGTCTCTTCTCTTGTGTTTGAGCCTTGTATTTATAGGAGAAACATGGTAGACAAAGAATCATTGAAGAGCTAAGATCAAGGAACATGTTTCCAACCATTTTAATTTTTTGAAAACCATATTTCCTTCACTCTCTCCCACGGTTTTACTTGGGTTTTGATGGCCTTGAATGACATGTTTTAACCTTCTAGAAACTCCATTAAAAGGATCCATGTGCCCACCATTATTTGATTTATTTTGTTTTATTTAATTTTGTTTATTTCTTTGAATAAAATCAAAATAAAATAAAATCAAAATCAAAATAATACCAAAGTGAACTTTGAGGTCCTTGAATATGTCATAAACATGATTCAACCTTAAAAGATAGGCCCATTGGTCCAAAAGCTCAAAAATGTTCAATGTAGGTTTCATTCGTTTCTCAAATTTTGCTTAACTTGCACCAATCGTAACTCTCTCAATTTTTGTCATATGAAGGTGATCTTGGACTTTTTGGAACCCTCAAGATGTCCCCTACAACCTTCGTGTTGATCACTTTTTCATTTGAAGTCTTTATTTTTGTGTAAATTGCTTTGACGAAAAAAAGTGTCTTTTTGTTGACTTTCAAAATGACCTGTAAAGTTTTGGTCCATATCTCTCAAACGAGGCATTTTGGCCTTGAGCTTAGAGAGACAAAGTTGTAGAGAATTGAATTTCCTTCAAAATGAGCTTTGGTTGAGGAATTTCTGATGAAGTATATGAAAGTTGTGCGTGGTCAAAATTCAGTTGACTTTTCCTTAAGAAAACCCTTATTTGGCAATTTTTGACTTTTGAGTAAATCTTGATTTTCTTAAGGAATCATGATCAACCCTTGATCAAATGATGAATGGGACTTAATAATCTTGATGTTGGCAAGAAATGATGACGTTTGACTGTAAATTGGTCAAAGTTGACTTTTGGTCCAATACAATCGACTGTTGATCATTTGAGCAATTGACTGAGCAAACTTGTGAAGCAAGGCTTGAGACTTGACATGAGGATACCCTAGAGCACATAGAGAACCATGAAGTCCATCTGAGGTATTGAGAGCTCAATTCCTTTTGAGAAAAAATAAAACCCTAGTTCTAGGTTGATTGTTTAGGAGGAGAGCTTGTATGGTCAATCCTTGAGTAGTCTTGAGCTTTTGAGACTCCTAGAAGTGTGAGGAAGCTTCTTGAATCAATTTATCTCAAAGATGTGAGGGTAAATTTTGGGGTGCAACAGCGATGCTCCTGGATCCACCAGAGATCCAACTGTTCCTGTAGAGCCGATTGCACCACAGAACATCCTTGATTATTTTTAGGATAGATATCACACTGGTGATAATTATGAGGTGGCACATGGCCGTATCCACTCTGTCTACAATGCATCTTGACCAAATTGGCCCTTAATAAGAGTACATCGTGAATTTGATAGCTGTTGTTAAACTCTCCTTCTATCAAATTTACCGCAGCTTTCTCGTGTTGAGGCAACGCGTTCGTGAGAACGTTCGGATTCGTATCTTTGAAAGATAAGACCCCGCTTCTAACAAGCTTTTGCACATCGGATTTGAAACTGAGACAATTTTCTATGTTATGCCCCGGTACTCCTTGATGGTAAGGGCAAGTCTGATCCGCTTTGAACCAAAAAGGCGGATTTTCTGGTATAGTAAGAGGAGCCCTGGGTTGGACATGCCCCTTGACCAGTAAGAGTGGAAACAATTCTGCGTACAACATCGGTATAGGGTCGAACCCTGGTGGTCACGTTGCACGGTTGTTGTTGTACGGAGGACGAGCCTGCTGAAGAGGCTGTTGTATCATTTGCTGAAATTACTGTTGAATCGGTTGGCTCTGCGCAACCTGAGGTTGATACGTAGGAACAGGTGCAGGGTTGATAGCAGGAGTTACAGCCGTTACTGGTTGATACTGTCGCCTTTGCTTTCCGTGAGAGATATTCCTAATATCATACTCTTTTTTCTTAGGGAGAGCACTACCGTATCGTTTTGTACTGCTTGATGATCCAGCGTCTTTTACTAAAAGTCCTTCTCGGACCACTTCCTCAAGACGAACTCCCATGCCCACCATCTCGGTGAAGTCACTGGGTGCACTGGTAACCATTCTGTCATAGTAAAATGAGCTTAAGGTTTTCAAGAAGATCTTTGTCATCTTTTTTTCCTCAAGAGGTGGACAAATCTGGGTGGCAATTTCACGCTATCTCTGAGCGTACTCCTTAAAGGTTTCCTTGTCCTTTTGTGACATCGATCTGAGTAGATCTCTGTCTGGTGCCATGTCCAGGTTATACTTATATTGTTGAACGAAGGCAGCGCCAATATCTCTGAAAGTGGCAATCTTAGTGTGGTTTAAACCCATGTATCATTTGAGTGCGGCACCGATTAAACTATCCTGAAAGTAGTGAATTAGTAGCTCCTGGTTCTTTGTCTGAGCTGACATTTGTAGAGCGTACATCACCAAATGGCTCTGAGGGCAAGAGTTACCCTTGTAATTTTCCAAATCGGGTACCTGGAACTTGTGCGGAACTTTTAAATTAGGGACCAAACAAGGGTCTGCGGCGTCCTTTCCAAATAAATCCTGACCGCGAAGGGCTTGCAATTCTTTCTGCATCTCTAGGAATTGTTCCTGGAACTCATTCATTCTGTCGAACATACTTTCGTTTCCATCAGAAGGTATCTGTGGAATCTGTCTATCCGGGACAGTGTGTACCGCGGGTGGTGGTATAGTCGTTATGGCTGAGACTCTTGGTGCCTCCCGAAGTTTGTAACCTTCAGGCCCGGCTCCTGCTGAAGTTTTCGGATCCTCAGTGATCGGCAGAATATATCCTTCCAGGATATAGTTGAGTGGCATGCCCTAGGGACGATGTTTCGGTATTCTGTACCTAGGATCATATTTTTCCACTATGGGAGTTGATGTGATCTCTGAGATCACAGTCCTTTGTTGTTGCATCTGAGATTCTGCTAGAGCTTGCATGTCGTTATGAAGTTTTCTCAGATCCTCTTTCAGAGTGTCGATCTCTTCCCTCAACTCTCTGTTCTCTTCCTCGAGATCATCCATCTTTTTCCGACGATTGGCCCGAGTATTGTAAGAATGAGACAGTTTGACTCTAGAATCGAGACACAGACGTGAGATTCGTAGGTAAGAATAATGTGTTACGCGAGAATGATGAATGATATGCAATGGTTATATTAATTGTACATTTTTTTGGTTATTCAAAGTAAACTTCGACAATTGGATTGTAAATATCAAACAGTGGGGAAACCCCGTTTTATTGAATTCAAAGGATTGCGGAAATGGAAATACAGTAATTTACATAGTGCTGCAAAAGGAAATCTAAGCTAATGGATCCCGAGTCCTCTCTGAGGAGAGCTCAGGTGCTGATTCTGGTACTTTCCTTTTCTTTGACCGAGGCTCTTCGGCCGTTGTCGGGTTGTCATTCCTTTGCCAAGTGAAAGGGGAGAGCAAATTCCTTTGGTCGTCCTGATTTTCCACAGCATGTTGCTCTAAAATCTCAATCAGAGCATCTTTTTCTTTTAACAATTGCTGTATTTTCTTGCACTCCACATTGAGAATACGGTACTTGTTCCTCCAAGACCTCTTCTCCTGTTGATCTTTGTTGAGAGTAACCCGATGTTTTTCCGTCGCAGACATAAAATAAAGGACAGAGTCCCTTAATGGAAGAACTTCATGGCGAGGGTAAGGCATCCTCAGCTTGAGAGCTCTAGTTTGTACCTAGTGGAGATAAGGCTCCACCGAGACACAGTCTGGTTTTCCTAGAGACTCTCTTCCTTTCCTGTGAATGTGTTTCCAGGCATGCACTATTTCTGTCTTTATGCCCTATCATTTTCTCCTTCCTTGAAGAAAAAACCTTCCAGATGAGCATTACGCGGGACATGCCTCATCGGGTATCCGAATTGATGACGAACTAAAACTGGATGATAATTGATTCCTCCTTTAGTTCCTATGAGGGGTACATTTGGGAAATTTCCATAACGGTCAATGATTTTGATCCCGTCATAGATTCGATTATACCAATCGATGTCAGGGTTGGTAAGAGACATGATTCTCTGCGACCAACGTAAAGTATTCTTTGGATCCCAAAATGCAGCAGACTTTGGCAAGTGGGAAGTGAACCATTTGTATAGCAGGGGTACACAACATGTGATCATTCCTCCACTATACCAATTCCTTAAGTGTCCCAAATGATAAGCATCAGCGAGCAAAGTCGGTACAGGGTTTCCAATCAGAAAAATCTTAATGGCGTTGATATCTACAAAGTTATCAATGTTGGGAAACAAAAATAACCCGTAGGTGAGCACATGGCCGTATCCACTCTGTCTACAATGCATCTTGACCAAATTGGCCCTTAATAAGAGTACATCGTGAATTTGATAGCTGTTGTTAGACTCTCCTTCTATCAAATTTACCGCAGCTTTCTCGTGTTGAGGCAACGGGTTCGTGATAACGTTCGGATTCGTATCTTTGAAAGATAAGGCCCCACTCCTAACAAGCTTTTGCACATCAGATTTGAAACTGAGACAATTTTCTATGTTATACCCCGGTCCTCCTTGATGGTAAGGGCAAGTCTGATCCGCTTTGAACCAAAAAGGCAGATTTTCTGGTATAGTAAGAGGAGCCCTGGCTTGGACATGCCCCTTAACCAGTAAGAGTGGAAATAATTCTGCGTACAACATCGGTATAGGGTTGAACCCTGGTGGTCGCGTTGCACGGTTGCTATTGTACGGAGGACGAGCCTGCTGAAGAGGTTGTTGTGTCCTTTGCTGAAATTGCAGTTGAATCGGTTGGCTCTGCGCAACCTGAGGTTGATACGTAGGAAAAGGTGCAGGGTTGATAGCAGGAGTTACAGCTGCTACTGGTTGATACCGTCGCCTTTGCTTTCCGTGAGAGATATTCCCAATATCCTGCTCTTTTTTCTTAGGGAGAGCACTACCGTATCGTTTTGTACTGCTTGATGATCCAGCTTCTTTTACTAAACGTCCTTCTCGGACCGCTTCCTCAAGACGAACTCCCATGCCCACCATCTCGGTGAAGTCACTGGGTGCACTGGCGGCCATTCTGTCGTAGTAAAATGAGCTTAAGGTTTTCAAGAAGATCTTTGTCATCTCTTTTTCCTCAAGAGGTGGACAAATCTGGGCGGCAATTTCACACCATCTCTGAACGTACTCCTTAAATGTTTCCTTGTCCTTTTGTGACATCGATCTGAGTTGATCTCTGTCTGGTGCCATGTCCAGGTTATACTTATATTGTTGAACGAAGGCAGCGCCTATATCTCTGAAAGTGGGGATCTTAGTGCGGTTTAAACCCGTGTACCATTTAAGTGCGGCACCGATTAAACTATCCTGAAAGTAGTGAATCAGTAGATCCTGGTTCTTTGTATGAGCTGACATTCGTCGAGCATACACCACCAAATGGCTCTGAGGGCAAGAGTTACCATTGTACTTCTCGAAATCGGGTACCTGGAACTTGTGCGGAACTTTCACATTGGGGACCAAACAAGGGTCTGCGGCGTCCTTTCCAAATAAATCCTGACCGCGAAGGGCTTGCAGTTCTTTCTACATCTCTAGGAATTGTTCCTGGAACTCATTCATTCTGTCGAACATACTTTCGTTTCCACCAGAAGGTATCTGTGGAATCTGTCTTTCCGGGACAGTGTGTACCACGGGCGGTGGTATAGTCGTTATGGCTGAGACTCTCGGTGCCTCCCGAAGTTTGTAACCTTCAGGAGTTGCTGTCATGCCCCTGGCATCTTCGCTTTCCCGAAGTTTGTAACCTTCAGGCCCAACGGCTCCTGCTTAAGTTTCCAGATCCTCAGTGATTGGCGAAATATATCCTTCCGGGATATAGTTGAGTGGCATGCCCCATGGACGATCTTTCGACATTCTGTACCTAGGATTATACTTTTCCACTATGGGCGTTGATGTGATATCTGAGATCACAGTCCTTTGTTGTTGCATGTGAGCTTCTAATAGAGCTTGCATGTCATTATGAAGCTTGCTCAGATCCTCTTTCAGAGTGTCGATCTCTTCCCTCAACTCTCTGTTTTCTTCCTCGAGATCATCCATCTTTTTCTGACAATTGACCCGAGTATTGTACGAATGAGACAGTTTGACTCTATAATCTAGATGCAAACGTGAGATTCGTAGGTAAGAAGAATGTGTTACGCGAGAATGATGAATGATATGCAATGATTATATTAATTGTACACTTTTTTTTATTCAAAGTAAACTTCGACAATTGGATTGCAAATATCAAACAGTGGGGAAACCCCGTTTTATTGAATTCAAAGGATTGGGGAAATGGAAATACAGTAATTTACATAGTGCTGCAAAAGGAAATCTAAGCTAATGGATCCCGAGTCCTCTCTGAGGATAGCGCAGGTGCTGGTTCTGGTACTTTCCTTTTCTTTGACCGAGGCTCTTCGGCCGTTGTCGGGTTGTCATTCCTTTGCCAAGTGAAAGGGGCGAGCAAATTCCTTTAGTCATCCTGATTTTCCACAGCATGTTGCTCTAAAATCTCAATCAGAGCATCTTTTTCTTTTAACAATTGCTGTATTTTCTTGCACTCCACATTGAGAATACGGTACTTGTTCCTCCAAGACCTCTTCTCCTGTTGAACTTTCTTGAGAGTAACCCGATGTTTTTCCGTCTTAGACATAAAATAAAGGACAGAGTCCCTTAATGGAACAACTTCCTGGCGATGGTAAGGCATCCTCAGCTTGAGAGCTCTAGTTTGTACCCAGTGTAGATAAGGCTCCAGCGAGACACATTGTGGTTTTCCTAGAGACTCTGTTCCTTTCCTGTGAATGTGTTTCCAGGCATGCACTATTTCTGTCTTTAGTGCCCTGTCATTTTCTCCTTCCTTGAAGAAAAGACCATCGAAATGAGTATTACGCGGGACATGCCTCATCGGGTATCCGAATTGACGACGAACTAAAACTGGATGATAATTGATTCCTCCTTTAGTTAATATGAGGGGTACATTTGGGAAATTTCCACAACGGTCAATGATTCTGATCCCGTCATAGATTCGATTGTACCAATCGATGTCAGAGTTGGTCTCTGCGACCAACGTAGAGTATTCTTTGGATCTCAAAATGCAGCAAACTTTGGCAAGTGGGAAGTGAACCATTTGTATAGCAGGGGTACACAACATGTGATCATTCCTCCGTTATACCAATTCCTTAAGTGTCCCAAATGATAATCATCGGCGAGCAAAGTCGGTACAGAGTTTCCAATCAAAAAAATCTTAATGACGTTGATATCTATAAAGTTATCAATGTTGGGAAACAGAAATAACCCGTAGGTGAGCACATGGTCGTATCCACTCTGTCTACAATGCATCTTGACCAAATTGGCCCTTAATAAGAATACATCGTGAATTTGATAGCTGTTGTTAGACTCTCCTTCTTTCAAATTTACCGCAGCTTTCTCGTGTTGAGGCAATGGGTTCGTGAGAACGTTCGGATTCGTATCTTTTAAAGATAAGACCCCGCTCCTAACAAGATTTTGCACATCGGATTTGAAACTAGGACGGTTTTTATGTTATACCCCGGTCCTCCTTGATGGTAAGGGCAAGTCTGATCCGCTTTGAACCAAAAAGGCAGATTTTCTGGTATAGTAAGAGGAGCCCTGGCTTGGACATGCCCCTTGACCAGTAAGAGTAGAAACAATTCTGCGTACAACATCGGTATAGGGTCGAACACTGGTGGTCGCGTTGATAGGGTCGAACACTGGTGGTCGCGTTGCACGGTTGTTGTTGTACGGAGGACGAGCCTGCTGAAGAGGTTGTTGTGTCCTTTGCTGAAATTGCTGTTGAATCGGTTGGCTCTGCGCAACCTGAGGTTGATATGTAGGAACAGGTGTAGGGTTGATAGCAGGAGTTACAGCCGCTACTGGTTGATACCGTCCACTTTGCTTTCCGTGAGAGATATTCCCAATATCCTGCTCTTTTTTCTTATGGAGAGCACTATCGTATCGTTTTGTACTGCTTGATGATCCAGCGTCTTTTACTAAACGTCCTTCTCGGACCACTTCCTCAAGACGAACTCCTTTGCCCACCATCTCGGTGAAGTCACTGGGCGCACTGGCGACCATTCTGTCGTAGTAAAATGAGCTTAAGGTTTTTAAGAAGATCTTTGTCATCTCTTTTTCCTCAAGAGGTGAACAAATCTGGGTTGCAATTTCCCGCCATCTCTGAGCGTACTCCTTAAAGGTTTCCTTGTTCTTTTGTGACATCGATCTGAGTTAATCTCTGTTTGGTGCCATGTCTCGGTTATACTTATATTGTTGAACGAAGACAGCGCCAATATCTCTGAAAGTGGCAATCTTACTGCGGTTTAAACCCATGTACCATTTGAGTGCGGCACCGATTAAACTATCCTAAAAGTAGTGAATTAGTAGCTCCTGGTTCTTTGTCTGAGCTGACATTCGTCGAGCGTACATCACCAAATGGCTCTGAGGGCAAGAGTTACCCTTGTACTTTTCGAAATCGGGTACCTGGAACTTGTACGGAACTTTCACATTGGGGACCAAATAAGGGTCTGCGGCGTCCTTTCCAAATAAATCCTGACCACGAAGGGCTTGCAGTTCTTTTTGTATCTCTAGGAATTGTTCCTGGAACTCATTCATTCTGTCGAACATACTTTCGTTTCCACAATAAGGTATCTGTGGAACCTGTCTTTCCGGGACAGTGTGTACCACGGGCGGTGGTATAGTCGTTATGGCTGAGACTTTCGGTACCTCCTGAAGTTTGTAACCTTCAGGAGTTGCTGTCATGCCCCTGGTATCTTCGCTTTCCCGAAGTTTGTAACCTTCAGGCCCAACGGCTCCTGCTGAAGTTTCCGGATCCTCAGTGATCGGCGGAATATATCCTTCCAGGATATAGTTGAGTGGCATGCCCCAGGGACGATCTTTCGGCATTCTGTACCTAGGATCATACTTTTCCACTATGGGCGTTGATGTGATCTCTGAGATCACAGTCCTTTGTTGTTGCATCTGAGATTCTGCTAGAGCTTGCATGTCGTTATGAAGTTTTCTCAGATCCTCTTTCAGAGTGTCGATCTCTTCCCTCAACTCTCTGTTCTCTTCCTCGAGATCATCCATCTTTTTCCGACGATTGGCCCGAGTATTGTAAGAATGAGACAGTTTGACTCTAGAATCGAGACACAAACGTGAGATTCGTAGGTAAGAATAATGTGTTACGCGAGAATGATGAATGATATGCAATTGTTATATTAATTGTACATTTTTTTGGTTATTCAAAGTAAACTTCGACAATTGGATTGTAAATATCAAACAGTGGGGAAACCCCGTTTTATTGAATTCAAAGGATTGCGGAAATGGAAATACAGTAATTTACATAGTGCTGCAAAAGGAAATCTAAGCTAATGGATCCCGAGTCCTCTCTGAGGAGAGCTCAGGTGCTGATTCTGGTACTTTCCTTTTCTTTGACCGAGGCTCTTCGGCCGTTGTCGGGTTGTCATTCCTTTGCCAAGTGAAAGGGGTGAGCAAATTCCTTTGGTCGTCCTGATTTTCCACAGCATGTTGCTCTAAAATCTCAATCAGAGCATCTTTTTCTTTTAACAATTGCTGTATTTTCTTGCACTCCACATTGAGAATACGGTACTTGTTCCTCCAAGACCTCTTCTCCTGTTGATCTTTGTTGAGAGTAACCCGATGTTTTTCCGTCGCAGACATAAAATAAAGGACAGAGTCCCTTAATGGAAGAACTTCATGGCGAGGGTAAGGCATCCTCAGCTTGAGAGCTCTAGTTTGTACCTAGTGGAGATAAGGCTCCACCGAGACACAGTCTGGTTTTCCTAGAGACTCTCTTCCTTTCCTGTGAATGTGTTTCCAGGCATGCACTATTTCTGTCTTTATGCCCTATCATTTTCTCCTTCCTTGAAGAAAAAACCTTCCAGATGAGCATTACGCGGGACATGCCTCATCGGGTATCCGAATTGATGACGAACTAAAACTGGATGATAATTGATTCCTCCTTTAGTTCCTATGAGGGGTACATTTGGGAAATTTCCATAACGGTCAATGATTTTGATCCCGTCATAGATTCGATTATACCAATCGATGTCAGGGTTGGTAAGAGACATGATTCTCTGCGACCAACGTAAAGTATTCTTTGGATCCCAAAATGCAGCAGACTTTGGCAAGTGGGAAGTGAACCATTTGTATAGCAGGGGTACACAACATGTGATCATTCCTCCACTATACCAATTCCTTAAGTGTCCCAAATGATAAGCATCAGCGAGCAAAGTCGGTACAGGGTTTCCAATCAGAAAAATCTTAATGGCGTTGATATCTACAAAGTTATCAATGTTGGGAAACAAAAATAACCCGTAGGTGAGCACATGGCCGTATCCACTCTGTCTACAATGCATCTTGACCAAATTGGCCCTTAATAAGAGTACATCGTGAATTTGATAGCTGTTGTTAGACTCTCCTTCTATCAAATTTACCGCAGCTTTCTCGTGTTGAGGCAACGGGTTCGTGATAACGTTCGGATTCGTATCTTTGAAAGATAAGGCCCCACTCCTAACAAGCTTTTGCACATCAGATTTGAAACTGAGACAATTTTCTATGTTATACCCCGGTCCTCCTTGATGGTAAGGGCAAGTCTGATCCGCTTTGAACCAAAAAGGCAGATTTTCTGGTATAGTAAGAGGAGCCCTGGCTTGGACATGCCCCTTAACCAGTAAGAGTGGAAATAATTCTGCGTACAACATCGGTATAGGGTTGAACCCTGGTGGTCGCGTTGCACGGTTGCTATTGTACGGAGGACGAGCCTGCTGAAGAGGTTGTTGTGTCCTTTGCTGAAATTGCAGTTGAATCGGTTGGCTCTGCGCTACCTGAGGTTGATACGTAGGAAAAGGTGCAGGGTTGATAGCAGGAGTTACAGCTGCTACTGGTTGATACCGTCGCCTTTGCTTTCCGTGAGAGATATTCCCAATATCCTGCTCTTTTTTCTTAGGGAGAGCACTACCGTATCGTTTTGTACTGCTTGATGATCCAGCTTCTTTTACTAAACGTCCTTCTCGGACCGCTTCCTCAAGACGAACTCCCATGCCCACCATCTCGGTGAAGTCACTGGGTGCACTGGCGGCCATTCTGTCGTAGTAAAATGAGCTTAAGGTTTTCAAGAAGATCTTTGTCATCTCTTTTTCCTCAAGAGGTGGACAAATCTGGGCGGCAATTTCACACCATCTCTGAACGTACTCCTTAAATGTTTCCTTGTCCTTTTGTGACATCGATCTGAGTTGATCTCTGTCTGGTGCCATGTCCAGGTTATACTTATATTGTTGAACGAAGGCAGCGCCTATATCTCTGAAAGTGGGGATCTTAGTGCGGTTTAAACCCGTGTACCATTTAAGTGCGGCACCGATTAAACTATCCTGAAAGTAGTGAATCAGTAGATCCTGGTTCTTTGTATGAGCTGACATTCGTCGAGCATATACCACCAAATGGCTCTAAGGGCAAGAGTTACCATTGTACTTCTCGAAATCGGGTACCTGGAACTTGTGCGGAACTTTCACATTGGGGACCAAACAAGGGTCTGCGGCGTCCTTTCCAAATAAATCCTGACCGCGAAGGGCTTGCAGTTCTTTCTACATCTCTAGGAATTGTTCCTGGAACTCATTCATTCTGTCGAACATACTTTCGTTTCCACCAGAAGGTATCTGTGGAATCTGTCTTTCCGGGACAGTGTGTACCACGGGCGGTGGTATAGTCGTTATGGCTGAGACTCTCGGTGCCTCCCGAAGTTTGTAACCTTCAGGAGTTGCTGTCATGCCCCTGGCATCTTCGCTTTCCCGAAGTTTGTAACCTTCAGGCCCAACGGCTCCTGCTTAAGTTTCCAGATCCTCAGTGATTGGCGAAATATATCCTTCCGGGATATAGTTGAGTGGCATGCCCCATGGACGATCTTTCGACATTCTGTACCTAGGATTATACTTTTCCACTATGGGCGTTGATGTGATATCTGCGATCACAGTCCTTTGTTGTTGCATGTGAGCTTCTGATAGAGCTTGCATGTCATTATGAAGCTTGCTCAGATCCTCTTTCAGAGTGTCGATCTCTTCCCTCAACTCTCTGTTTTCTTCCTCGAGATCATCCATCTTTTTCTGACAATTGACCCGAGTATTGTACGAATGAGACAGTTTGACTCTATAATCTAGATGCAAACGTGAGATTCGTAGGTAAGAAGAATGTGTTACGCGAGAATGATGAATGATATGCAATGATTATATTAATTGTACACTTTTTTTTATTCAAAGTAAACTTCGACAATTGGATTGCAAATATCAAACAGTGGGGAAACCCCGTTTTATTGAATTCAAAGGATTGGGGAAATGGAAATACAGTAATTTACATAGTGCTGCAAAAGGAAATCTAAGCTAATGGATCCCGAGTCCTCTCTGAGGATAGCGCAGGTGCTGGTTCTGGTACTTTCCTTTTCTTTGACAGAGGCTCTTCGGCCGTTGTCGGGTTGTCATTCCTTTGCCAAGTGAAAGGGGCGAGCAAATTCCTTTAGTCATCCTGATTTTCCACAGCATGTTGCTCTAAAATCTCAATCAGAGCATCTTTTTCTTTTAACAATTGCTGTATTTTCTTGCACTCCACATTGAGAATACGGTACTTGTTCCTCCAAGACCTCTTCTCCTGTTGAACTTTCTTGAGAGTAACCCGATGTTTTTCCGTCTTAGACATAAAATAAAGGACAGAGTCCCTTAATGGAACAACTTCCTGGCGATGGTAAGGCATCCTCAGCTTGAGAGCTCTAGTTTGTACCCAGTGTAGATAAGGCTCCAGCGAGACACATTGTGGTTTTCCTAGAGACTCTGTTCCTTTCCTGTGAATGTGTTTCCAGGCATGCACTATTTCTGTCTTTAGTGCCCTGTCATTTTCTCCTTCCTTGAAGAAAAGACCATCGAAATGAGTATTACGCGGGACATGCCTCATCGGGTATCCGAATTGACGACGAACTAAAACTGGATGATAATTGATTCCTCCTTTAGTTAATATGAGGGGTACATTTGGGAAATTTCCACAACGGTCAATGATTCTGATCCCGTCATAGATTCGATTGTACCAATCGATGTCAGAGTTGGTCTCTGCGACCAACGTTGAGTATTCTTTGGATCTCAAAACGCAGCAAACTTTGGCAAGTGGGAAGTGAACCATTTGTATAGCAGGGGTACACAACATGTGATCATTCCTCCGTTATACCAATTCCTTAAGTGTCCCAAATGATAATCATCGGCGAGCAAAGTCGGTACAGAGTTTCCAATCAAAAAAATCTTAATGACGTTGATATCTATAAAGTTATCAATGTTGGGAAACAGAAATAACCCGTAGGTGAGCACATGGTCGTATCCACTCTGTCTACAATGCATCTTGACCAAATTGGCCCTTAATAAGAATACATCGTGAATTTGATAGCTGTTGTTAGACTCTCCTTCTTTCAAATTTACCGCAGCTTTCTCGTGTTGAGGCAATGGGTTCGTGAGAACGTTCGGATTCGTATCTTTTAAAGATAAGACCCCGCTCCTAACAAGCTTTTGCACATCGGATTTGAAACTAGGACAGTTTTTATGTTATGCCCCGGTCCTCCTTGATGGTAAGGGCAAGTCTGATCCGCTTTGAACCAAAAAGGCAGATTTTCTGGTATAGTAAGAGGAGCCCTGGCTTGGACATGCCCCTTGACCAGTAAGAGTAGAAACAATTCTGCGTACAACATCGGTATAGGGTCGAACACTGGTGGTCGCGTTGATAGGGTCGAACACTGGTGGTCGCGTTGCACGGTTGTTGTTGTACGGAGGACGAGCCTGCTGAAGAGGTTGTTGTGTCCTTTGCTGAAATTGCTGTTGAATCGGTTGGCTCTGCGCAACCTGAGGTTGATATGTAGGAACAGGTGTAGGGTTGATAGCAGGAGTTACAGCCGCTACTGGTTGATACCGTCCACTTTGCTTTCCGTGAGAGATATTCCCAATATCCTGCTCTTTTTTCTTAGGGAGAGCACTATCGTATCGTTTTGTACTGCTTGATGATCCAGCGTCTTTTACTAAACGTCCTTCTCGGACCGCTTCCTCAAGACGAACTCCTTTGCCCACCATCTCGGTGAAGTCACTGGGCGCACTGGCGACCATTCTGTCGTAGTAAAATGAGCTTAAGGTTTTTAAGAAGATCTTTGTCATCTCTTTTTCCTCAAGAGGTGAACAAATCTGGGTTGCAATTTCCCGCCATCTCTGAGCGTACTCCTTAAAGGTTTCCTTGTTCTTTTGTGACATCGATCTGAGTTAATCTCTGTTTGGTGCCATGTCTCGGTTATACTTATATTGTTGAACGAAGACAGCGCCAATATCTCTGAAAGTGGCAATCTTACTGCGGTTTAAACCCATGTACCATTTGAGTGCGGCACCGATTAAACTATCCTAAAAGTAGTGAATTAGTAGCTCCTGGTTCTTTGTCTGAGCTGACATTCGTCGAGCGTACATCACCAAATGGCTCTGAGGGCAAGAGTTACCCTTGTACTTTTCGAAATCGGGTACCTGGAACTTGTACGGAACTTTCACATTGGGGACCAAATAAGGGTCTGCGGCGTCCTTTCCAAATAAATCCTGACCACGAAGGGCTTGCAGTTCTTTCTGTATCTCTAGGAATTGTTCCTGGAACTCATTCATTCTGTCGAACATACTTTCGTTTCCATAATAAGGTATCTGTGGAATCTGTCTTTCCGGGACAGTGTGTACCACGGGCGGTGGTATAGTCGTTATGGCTGAGACTTTCGGTACCTCCTGAAGTTTGTAACCTTCAGGAGTTGCTGTCATGCCCCTGGTATCTTCGCTTTCCCGAAGTTTGTAACCTTCAGGCCCAACGGCTCCTGCTGAAGTTTCCGGATCCTCAGTGATCGGCGGAATATATCCTTCCAGGATATAGTTGAGTGGCATGCCCCAGGGACGATCTTTCGGCATTCTGTACCTAGGATCATACTTTTCCACTATGGGCGTTGATGTGATCTCTGAGATCACAGTCCTTTGTTGTTGCATCTGAGCTTCTGCTAGAGCTTGCATGTCGTTATGAAGCTTGCTCAGATCCTCTTTCAGAGTGTCGATCTCTTCCCTCAACTCTCTGTTCTCTTCCTCGAGATCATCCATCTTTTTCTGACGATTGGCCCGAGTATTGTACGAATGAGACAGTTTGACTCTAGAATCTAGATGCAAACGTGTGATTCGTAGGTAAGAAGAATGTGTTACACGAGAATGATGAATGATATGCAATGATTATATTAATTGTACATTTTTTTTGTTTATTCAAAGTAAACTTCGACAATTGGATTGCAAATATCAAACAGTGGGGAAACCCCGTTTTATTGAATTCAAAGGATTGCGGAAATGGAAATATAGTAATTTACATAGTGCTGCAAAAGGAAATCTAAGCTAATGGATCCCGAGTCCTCTCTGAAGAGAGTGCAGGTGCTGGTTTTGGTACTTTCATTTTCTTTGACCGAGGCTCTTCGGCCGTTGTCGGGTTGGCATTCCTTTGGCAAGTGAAAGGGGCGAGCAAATTCCTTTGGTCATCCTGATTTTCCACAACATGTTGCCCTAAAATCTCAATCAGAGCATCTTTTTCTTTTAACAATTGGTGTATTTTCTTGCACTCCACGTTGAGAATACGGTACTTGTTCCTCCAAGACCTCTTCTCCTGTTGAACTTTGTTGAGAGTAACCCGATGTTTTTCCGTCTCAGACATAAAATAAAGGACAGAGTCCCTTAATGGAAGAACTTCCTGGCGAGGGTAAGGTATCCTCAGCATGAGAGCTCTAGTATGTTCCCAGTGGAGATAAGGCTCCACCGAGACACAGTCTGGTTTTCCTAGAGACTCCCTTCCTTTCCTGTGAATGTGTTTCCAGGCATGCACTATTTCTGTCTTTAGTGCCCTGTCATTTTCTCCTTTCTTGAATAAAAGACCTTCCAGATGAGCATTACGCGGGACATGCCTCATCGGGTATCCGAATTAACGACTAACTAAAACTGGATGATAATTGATTCCTCCTTTAGTTCCTATGATGGGTACATTTGGGAAATTTCCACAACCGTCAATGATTCTGATCCTGTCATAGATTCGATTGTACCAATCGATGTCAGAGTTGGTAAGAGACATGATTCTCTGCGACCAACGTAAAGTATTCTTTGGATCCCAAAATGCAGCATACTTTGGGAAGTGGGAAGTGAACCATTTGTATAGCAGGGGTACACAACATGTGATCATTCCTCCGCTATACCAATTCCTTAAGTGTCCCAAATGATAAGCATCGTCGAGCAAAGTCGGTACAGGGTTTCCAATCAGAAAAATCTTAATGGCGTTGATATCTACAAAGTTATCAATGTTGGGAAACAAAAATAACCCGTAGGTGAGCACATGGCCGTATCCACTCTGTCTACAATGCATCTTGACCAAATTGGCCCTTAATAAGAGTACATCATGAATTTGATAGTTGTTGTTAGACTCTCCTTCTATTAAATTTACCGCAGCTTTCTCGTGTTGAGGCAACGGGTTCGTGAGAACGTTCGGATTCGTATCTTTGAAAGATAAGACCCCGCTCCTAACAAGCTTTTGCACATCGGATTTGAAACTAAGACAGTTTTCTATGTTATGCCCCGGTCCTCCTTGATGGTAAGGGCAAGTCTGATCCGCTTTGAACCAAAAAGTCATATTTTCTGGTATAGCAAGAGGAGCCCTGGCTTGGACATGCCCCTTGACCAGTAAGAGTGGAAACAATTCTGCGTACAACATCGGTATAGGGTCGAACCCTGGTGGTCGCGCTGCACGGTTGTTATTGTACGGAGGACGAGCCTGCTAAAGAGGCTGTTGTGTCCTTTGCTGAAATTGCTATTGAATCGGTTGGCTCTGCGCAACCTGAGGTTGATACGTAGGAACAGGCGCAGGGTTGATAGCAGGAGTTACAGCCGCTACTGGTTAATACCATCGCCTTTGCTTCCCGTGAGAGATATTCCCAATATCCTGCTATTTTTTCTTAGGGAGAGCACTACCGTATTGTTTTGTACTGCTTGATTATCCAGCGTCTTTTACTAAACGTCCTTCTCGGACCGCTTCCTCAAGACGAACTCCCATGCCCACCATCTCGGTGAAGTCACTGGGCGCACTGGCGACCATTCTGTTATAGTAAAATAAGCTTAAGGTTTTCAAGAAGATCTTTGTCATCTCTTTTTGCTCAAGAGGTGGACAAATCTCGGCGGCAATTTCACTCCATCTCTGAGCGTACTCCTTAAAGGTTTCCTTGTCCTTTTGTGACATCGATCTGAGTTGATCTCTTTCTGGTGCCATGTCCCGGTTATACTTATATTGTTGAACGAAGGCAGCGCCAATATTTTTGAAAGTTGCAATCTTAGTGCGGTTTAAACCCATGTACCATTTGAGTGCGGCACCGATTAAACTCTCTTGAAAGTAGTTAATTAGTAGCTCCTGGTTCTTTGTCTGAGCTGACATTCGTCGAGCGTACATCACCAAATGGCTCTGAGGGCAAGAGTTACCCTTGTACTTTTCGAAATCAGGTACCTGGAACTTGTGCGGAACTTTCACATTGGGGACCAAACAAGGGTCTGCGGCGTCCTTTCCAAATTAAGCCTGACCGCGAAGGGCTTGCAGTTCTTTCTGCATCTCTAGGAATTGTTCCTGTAACTCATTCATTCTATCAAACATACTTTCGTTTCCAACAGAAGGTATCTGTGGAATCTGTCTTTCCGGGATAGTGTGTACCATGGGCGGTGGTATAGTCGTTATGGCTGAGACTCTCGGTGCCTCCCAAAGTTTGTAACCTTTAGGAGTTGCTGTCATGCCCCTGGCATCTTCGATTTCCCGAAGTTTGTAACCTTCAGGCCCAACGGCTCCTGCTGAAGTTTCTGAATCCTCAGTGATCGGCGGAATATATCCTTCTGGGATATAGTTGAGTGGCATGCCCCAGGGACGATCTTTCGGCATTCTGTACCTAGGATCATACTTTTCCACTATGGGCGTTGATGTGATCTCTGAGATAACACTCCTTTGTTGTTGCATCTGAGTTTCAACTAGATCTTAAATGTCGTTATGAAGTTTTCTCAGATCCTCTTTCAGAGTGTCAATCTCTTCCCTCAACTCTCTGTTCTCTTCCTCGAGATCATCCATCTTTTTCTGACGATTGGCCCGAGTATTGTACAAATGAGACAGTTTGACTCAAGAATCGAGACGCAAACGTGAGATTCATAGGTAAGAAGAATGCGTTACGCGAGAATGATGAATCATATGCAATGATTATATTAATTGTACATTTTTTTTGTTTATTCAAAGTAATCTTCGACAATTGGATTGCAAATATCAAATAGTGGGGTAACCCCGTTTTATTGAATTCAAAGTATTGCAGAAATGGAAATATAGTAATTTACATAGTCCTACGAAAGGAAATCTAAGCTAATGGATCCCGAGTCCTCTCTGAGGAGAGCGCAGGTGCTGGTTCTGGTACTTTCCTTTTCTTTGACTGAGGCTCTTCGGCCATTGTCGGGTTGTCATTCCTTTTCCAAGTGAAAGGGGCGAGCAAATTCCTTTGGTCATCCTGATTTTCCACAGCATGTTGCTCTAAAATCTCAATCAGAGCATCTTTTTCTTTTAACAATTGCTGCATTTTCTTGCACCCCACATTGAGAATACGGTACTTGTTCCTCTAAGACCTCTTTTCCTGTTTAACTTTGTTGAGAGTAACCCGATTTTTTCCGTCTCAGACATAAAATAAAGGACAGAGTCCCTTAATGGAAGAACTTCCAGGCAAGGGTGAGGCATCCTCAGCTTGAGAGCTCTAGTTTGTACCCAGTGGAGATAAGGCTCCACCGAGACATAGTCTGGTTTTCCTAGAGACTCTCTTCCTTTCTTGTGAATGTGTTTCCAGGCATGCACTATTTCTGTCTTTAGTGCCCTGTCATTTTCTCCTTCCTTAAAGAAAAGACCTTCCAGATGAGCATTACGCGGGACATGCCTCATCGGGTATCCGAATTGGCGACGAACTAAAACGAGATGATAATTGATTCCTCCTTTAGTTCCTATGAGGGGTACATTTAGGAAATTTCCACAACGGTCAATGATTCTGATCTCGTCATAGATTCGATTGTACCAATCAATGTCAGACTTGGTAAGAGACATGATTCTCTGCAACCAACGTAAAGTATTCTTTGGATCCCAAAATGCGGCAGACTTTGGCAAGTGGGAAGTGGACCATTTGTATAGCAGGGGTACACAACATGTGATCATTCCTCCGCTATACCAATTCCTTAAGTGTCCCAAATGATAAGCATCGGCGAGCAAAGTCGGTACAGGGTTTCCAAGCAGAAAAATCTTAATGGCGTTGATATCTACAAAGTTATCAATGTTGGGAAACAAAAATAACCCGTAGGTGAGCACATGGCCGTATCCACTCTGTCTACAATGCCTCTTGACCAAATTGGCCCTTAATAAGAGTACATCGTGAATTTGATAGCTGTTGTTAGACTCTCCATCTATCAAATTTACCGTAGCTTTCTCGTGTTGAGGCAACGGGTTCGTGAGAACGTTAGGATTCGTATCTTTAAAAGATAAGACCCCGCTCCTAACAAGCTTTTGCACATCGGATTTGAAACTGAGACAAATTTCTATGTTATGCCCCGGTCCTCCTTGATGGTAAGGGCAAGTCTGATCCGCTTTAAACCAAAAAGGCAGATTTTCTGGTATAGTAAGAGGAGCCCTGGCTTGGACATGCCCCTTGACCAGTAAGAGTGGAAATAATTCTGCGTACAACATCGGTATAGGGCTGAACCCTGGTGGTCGCGTTGCACGGTTATTGTTTTACGGAGCACGAGCCTGCTGAAGAGGCTGTTGTGTCCTTTGCTGAAATTGCTGTTGAATCGGTTGGCTCTGAGCAACCTGAGGTTGATACGTAGGAACAGTCGCAAGGTTGATAGTAGGAGTTACAGCCGCTACTGGTTGATATCGTCGTCTTTGCTTCCCGTGAGAGATATTCCCAATATCCTGCTATTTTTTCTTAGGGAGAGCACTACCGTATTGTTTTGTACTGCTTGATGATCCAGCGTCTTTTACTAAACGTCGTTCTCGGACCGCTTCCTCAAGACGAACTCCCATGCCCACCATCTCGGTGAAGTCACTGGGCGCACTGGCGACCATTCTGTCATAGTAAAATAATCTTAAGGTTTTCAAGAAGATCTTTGTCATCTCTTTTTCCTCAAGAGGTGGACAAATCTAGGCGGCAATTTCACTCCATCTCTGAGCGTACTCCTTAAAGGTTTCCTTGTCCTTTTGTGACATCGATCTGAGTTGATCTCTGTCTGGTGCCATGTCCCGGTTATACTTATATTGTTGAACGAAGGCAGCGCCAATATTTTTGAAAGTTGCAATCTTAGTGCGGTTTAAACCCGTGTACCATTTGAGTGCAACACCGATTAAACTATCCTAAAAGTAGTTAATTAGTAGCTCTTGCTTCTTTTTCTGAGCTGACATTCGTCGAGCGTACATCACCAAATGGCTCTGAGGGCAAGAGTTACCCTTGTACTTTTCGAAATCGGGTACCTGGAACTTGTGCGGAACTTTCACATTGGGGACCAAACAAGGGTCTGTAGCGTCCATTCCAAATAAATCCTGACCGCGAAGGGCTTGCAGTTCTTTCTGCATCTCTAGGAATTGTTCCTGCAACTCATTCATTCTATCGAACATACTTTCGTTTCCAACAGAAGGTATATTTGGAATCTGTCTTTCCGGGATAGTGTGTTCCACGGGCGGTGGTATAGTCGTTATGGCTGAGACTCTCGGTGCCTCCTAAAGTTTGTAACCTTTAGGAGTTGCTGTCATGCCCCTGGCATCTTCGCTTTCCTTAAGTTTGTAACCTTCAGGCCCAACGACTCCTGCTGAAGTTACCGGATCCTCAGTGATCGGCGGAATATATCCTTCAGGGATATAGTTGAGTGGCATGCCCCAAGGACGATCTTTCGGCATTCTGTACCTAGGATCATACTTTTCCACTATGGGCGTTGATGTGATCTCTGAGATCACACTTCTTTGTTGTTGCATCTGAGCTTCTACTAGATCTTGTATGTCGTTATGAAGCTTTCTCAGATCCTCTTTCAGAGTGTCAATCTCTTCCCTCAACTCTCTGTTCTCTTCCTCGAGATCATCCATCTTTTTCTGACGATTGGCCCGAGTATTGTACAAATGAGACAGTTTGACTCTAGAATCGAGACGCAAACGTGAGATTCGTAGGTAAGAAGAATGTGTTACGTGAGAATGATGAATGATATGTAATGATTATATTAATTGTACACTTTTTTTGTTTATTTAAAGTAAACTTCGACAATTGGATTGCAAATATCAAACAGTGGGGAAACCCCGTTTTATTGAATTCAAAGGATTGCGGAAATGGAAATACAGTAATTTACATAGTGCTGCAAAAGGAAATCTAAGCTAATGGATCCCGAGTCCTCTTTGAGGAGAGCGTAGGTGCTGGTTCTGGTACTTTCCTTTTCTTTGACCGAGGCTCTTCAGCCATTGTCGGGTTAGCATTCCTTTGCCAAGTGAAAGGGGCGAGCAAATTCCTTTGGTCATCCTGATTTTCCTTAGCATGTTGCTCTAAAATCTCAATCAGAGCATCTTTTTCTTTTAACAATTGCTGCATTTTCTTGCACTCCACATTGAGAATACGGTACTTGTTCCTATAAGACCTCTTTTCCTGTTGAACTTTGTTGAGAGTAACCCGATGTTTTTCCGTCTCAGACATAAAATTAAGGACAGAGTCCCTTAATGGAAGAACTTCCAGGCAAGGGTAAGGCATCCTCAGCTTGAGAGCTCTAGTTTGTACCCAGTGGAGATAAGGCTCCACCGAGACATAGTCTGGTTTTCCTAGAGACTCCCTTCCTTTCTTGTGAATGTGTTTCTAGGCATGCACTATTTCTGTCTTTAGTGCCCTGTCATTTTCTCCTTCCTTAAAGAAAAGACCTTCCAGATTAGCATTACGCGGGACATGCCTCATCGGGTATCCAAATTGACGACTAACTAAAACTAGATGATAATTGATTCCTCCTTTCGTTCCTATGAGGGGTACATTTGGGAAATTTCCACAACGGTCAATAATTCTGATCCCGTCATAGATTCGATTGTACCAATCAATGTCAGAGTTGGTAAGAGACATGATTCTCTGCGACCAACGTAAAGTATTCTTTGGTTCCCAAAATGCAGCAGACTTTGGCAAGTGGCAAGTGGACCATTTGTATAGCAGGGGTACACAACATGTGATCATTCCTCCACTATACTGATTCCTTAAGTGTCCCAAATGATAAGCATCGGCGAGCAAAGTTGGTACAGGGTTTCCAATCAGAAAAATCTTAATGGCGTTGATATCTACAAAGTTATCAATGTTGGGAAACAAAAATAACCCGTAGGTGAGCACATGGCCGTATCCACTCTGTCTACAATGCATCTTGACCAAATTGGCCCTTAATAAGAGTACATCGTGAATTTGATAGCTGTTGTTAGACTCTCCATCTATCAAATTTACCGCAGCTTTCTCGTGTTGAGGCAACGGGTTCGTGAGAACGTTCGAATTCGTATCTTTGAAAGATAAGACCCCGCTCCTAACAAGCTTTTGTACATCGGATTTGAAACTGAGACAAATTTCTATGTTATGCCCCGGTCCTCCTTGATGGTAAGGGCAAGTCTGATCCGCTTTAAACCAAAAAGGCGGATTTTCTGGTATAGTAAGAGGAGCCCTGGCTTGGACATGCCCCTTGACCAGTAAGAGTGGAAACAATTCAACGTACAACATCGGTATAGGGTTGAACCCTGGTGGTCGCGTTGCACGGTTGTTGTTGTACGGAGGACGAGCCTGCTGAAGTGGCTGTTGTGTCCTTTGCTGAAATTGCTGTTGAATCGGTTGGCTCTGTGCAACCTGAGGTTGATACGTTGGAACTGTCGCAAGGTTGATAGTAGGAGTTGCAGCCGCTACTGGTTGATACCGTCGTCTTTGCTTTCCGTGAGAGATATTCCCAATATCCTGCTATTTTTTCTTAGGGAGAGCACTGCCATATTGTTTTGTACTGCTTGATGATCCAGTGTCTTTTACTAAACGTCCTTCTCGGACCGCTTCCTCAAGACGAACTCCCATGCCCACCATCTCGGTGAAGTCACTGGGCGCACTGGCGACCATTCTGTCGTAGTAAAATGAGCTTAAGGTTTTCAAGAAGATCTTTGTCATCTCTTTTTCCTCAAGAGGTGAACAAATCTAGGCGGCAATTTCACTCCATCTCTGAGCGTACTCCTTAAAGGTTTCCTTGTCCTTTTGTGACATCGATCTGAGTTGATCTCTGTCTGGTGCCATGTCCCGGTTATACTTATATTGTTGAACGAAGGCAGCGCCAATATTTTTGAAAGTTGCAATCTTAGTGCGGTTTAAACCCATGTACCATTTGAGTGCAGCACCGATTAAACTATCCTGAAAGTAGTTAATTAGTAGCTCCTGCTTCTTTGTCTGAGCTGACATTCGTCGAGCGTACATCACCAAATGGCTCTGAGGGCAAGAGTTACCCTTGTACTTTTCGAAATCGGGTACCTGGAACTTGTGCGGAACTTTCACATTGGGGACCAAACAAGGTCTGCGGCGTCCTTTCCAAATAAATCCTGATCGCGAAGGGCTTGAAGGAATTGTTCATGCAACTCATTCATTCTATCGAACATACTTTCGTTTCCAACAGAAGGTATCTGTGGAATCTGTCTTTCCGGGATAATGTGTACCACGGGCGGTGGTATAGTCGTTATGGCTGAGACTCTCAGTGCCTCCCAAAGTTTGTAACCTCTTGGAGTTGCTGTCATGCCCCTGGAATCTTCGCTTTCCCGATGTTTGTAACCTTCAGGCCCAACGGCTCCTGCTGAAGTTTCCGGATCCTCAGTGATCGGCAGAATATATCCTTCAGGGATATAGTTGAGTGACATGCCCCAGGGACGATCTTTCGGCATTCTGTACCTAGGATCATACTTTTCCACTATGGGCGTTGATGTGATCTCTGAGATCACACTCCTTTGTTGTTGCATCTGAGCTTCTACTAGATCTTGCATGTCGTTATGAAGCTTTCTCAGATCCTCTTTCAGAGTGTCAATCTCTTCCCTCAACTCTCTGTTCTCTTCCTCGAGATCATCCACCTTTTTCTGATGATTGGCGCGAGTATTGTACAAATGAGACAGTTTGACTCTAGAATCGAGACGCAAACGTGAGATTCGTAGGTAAGAAGAATGCGTTACGCGAGAATGATGAATGATATGCAATGATTATATTAATTGTACACTTTTTTTGTTTATTTAATGTAAACTTCGACAATTGGATTGCAAATATCAAACAGTGGGGAAACCCCGTTTTATTGAATTCAAAGGATTGCGGAAATGGAAATACAGTAATTTACATAGTGCTGCAAAAGGAAATCTAAGCTAATGGATCCCGAGTCCTCTCTGAGGAGAGCGCGGGTGCTGGTTCTGGTACTTTCCTTTTCTTTGACCGAGGCTCTTCGGCAATTGTCGGGTTGTCATTCCTTTGGCAAGTGAAAGGGGCGAGCAAATTCATTTGGTCATCCTGATTTTCCTCAGCATGTTGCTCTAAAATCTCAATCAGAGCATCTTTTTCTTTTAACAATTGCTGCATTTTCTTGCACTCCACATTGAGAATACGGTACTTGTTCCTCTAAGACCTCTTCTCCTGTTGAACTTTGTTGAGAGTAACCCGATGTTTTTCCGTCTCAGACATAAAATAAAGGACAGAGTCCCTTAATGGAAGAACTTCCAGGCAAGGGTAATGCATCCTCAGCTTGAGAGCTCCAGTTTGTACCCAGTGGAGATAAGGCTCCACCGAGACATAGTCTAATTTTCCTAGAGACTATCTTCCTTTCTTGTGAATGTGTTTCCAGACATGCACTATTTCTGTCTTTAGGGGCGTGTCATTTTCTCCTTCCTTGAAGAAAAGACCTTCCAGATGGGCATTACGCGGGACATGCCTCATCGGGTATCCGAATTGATGACGAAGTAAAACTAGATGATAATTGATTCCTCCTTTAGTTCCTATGAGGGGTACATTTGGGAAATTTCCATAACGGTCAATGATTCTGATCCCGTCATAGATTCGATTGTACCAATCAATATCAGAATTGGTAAGAGACATTATTCTCTACAACCAACGTAAAGTATTCTTTGGATCCCAAAATGCAGCAGACTTTGGCAAGTGGGAAGTGGACCATTTGTATAGTAGGGGTACACAACATGTGATCATTCCTCCGCTATACCAATTCCTTAAGTATCCCAAATGATAAGCATCGGCGAGCAAAGTCGGTACAGGGTTTCCAATCAGAAAAATCTTAATGGCGTTGATATCTACAAAGTTATCAATGTTGGGAAACAAAAATAACCCGTAGGTGAGCACATGGTTGTATCCACTCTGTCTACAATGCATCTTGACCAAATTGGCCCTTAATAAGAGTACATCGTGAATTTGATAGCTGTTGTTAGACTCTCCATCTATCAAATTTACCGCAGCTTTCTCGTGTTGAGGCAACGGGTTCGTGAGAACGTTCGGATTCGTATCTTTGAAAGATAAGACCCCGCTCCTAACAAGCTTTTGTACATCGGATTTGAAACTGAGACAAATTTCTATGTTATGCCCCGGTCCTCCTTGATGGTAAGGGCAAGTCTGATCCGCTTTAAACCAAAAAGGTGGATTTTCTGGTATAGTAAGAGGAGCCCTGGCTTGGACATGCCCCTTGACCAGTAAGAGTGGAAACAATTCTGCATACAACATCGGTATAGGGTTGAACCCTGGTGGTCGCGTTGCACGGTTGTTGTTGTACGGAGGACGAGCCTGCTGAAGAGGCTGTTGTGTCCTTTGCTGAAATTGCTGTTGAATCGGTTGGCTATGCGCAACCTGAGGTTGATACGTTGGAACTGTCGCAAGGTTGATAGTAGGAGTTGCAGCCGCTACTGGTTGATACCGTCGTCTTTGCTCTCCGTGAGAGATATTCCCAATATCCTGCTATTTTTTCTTAGGGAGAGCACTGCCATATTGTTTTGTACTGCTTGATGATCCAGCGTCTTTTACTAAACATCCTTCTCGGACCGCTTCCTCAAGACGAACTCCCATGCCCACCATCTCGGTGTAGTCACTGGGCGCACTGGCGACCATTCTGTCATAGTAAAATAAGCTTAAGGTTTTCAAGAAGATCTTTGTCATCTCTTTTTCCTCAAGAGGTGGACAAATCTAGGCGGAAATTTCACTCCATCTCTGAGCGTACTCCTTAAAGGTTTCCTTGTCCTTTTGTGACATCGATCTGAGTTGATCTCTGTCTGGTGCCATGTCCCGGTTATACTAATATTGTTGAACGAAGGCAGCGCCAATATTTTTGAAAGTTGCAATCTTAGTGCGGTTTAAACCCATGTACCATTTGAGTGCAGCACCGATTAAACTATCCTGAAAGTAGTTAATTAGTAGCTCCTGCTTCTTTGTCTGAGCTGACATTCGTCGAGCGTACATCACCAAATGGCTCTGAGGGCAAGAGTTACCCTTGTACTTTTCGAAATCGGGTACCTGGAACTTGTGCGAAACTTTCACATTGGGGACCAAACAAGGGTCTGCGGCGTCCTTTCCAAATAAATCCTGATCGCGAAGGGCTTGTAGTTCTTTCTGCATCTCTAGAAATTGTTCCTGCAACTCATTCATTCTATCGAACATACTTTCGTTTCCAACAGAAGGTATCTGTGGAATCTGTCTTTCCGGGATAGTGTGTACCACGGGGGGTGGTATAGTCGTTATGGCTGAGACTCTCGGTGCCTCCCAAAGTTTGTAACCTCTTGGAGTTGCTGTCATGCCCCTGGAATCTTCGCTTTCCCGATGTTTGTAACCTTCAGGCCCAACGGCTCCTGCTGAAGTTTCCGGATCCTCAGTGATCGGCAGAATATATCCTTCAGGGATATAGTTGAGTGACATGCCCCAGGGACGATCTTTCGGCATTCTGTACCTAGGATCATACTTTTCCACTATGGGCGTTGATGTGATCTCTGAGATCACACTCCTTTGTTGTTGCATCTGAGCTTCTACTAGATCTTGCATGTCGTTATGAAGCTTTCTCAGATCCTCTTTCAGAGTGCCAATCTCTTCCCTCAACTCTCTGTTCTCTTCCTCGAGATCATCCATCTTTTTCTGATGATTGGCGCGAGTATTGTACAAATGAGACAGTTTGACTCTAGAATCGAGACGCAAACGTGAGATTCGTAGGTAAGAAGAATGCGTTACGCGAGAATGATGAATGATATGCAATGATTATATTAATTGTACACTTTTTTTGTTTATTTAAAGTAAACTTCGACAATTGGATTGCAAATATCAAACAGTGGGGAAACCCCGTTTTATTGAATTCAAAGGATTGCGGAAATGGAAATACAGTAATTTAGATAGTGCTGCAAAAGGAAATCTAAGCTAATGGATCCCGAGTCCTCTCTGAGGAGAGCGCAGGTGCTGGTTCTGGTACTTTCCTTTTCTTTGACCGAGGCTCTTCGGCAATTGTCGGGTTGTCATTCCTTTGGCAAGTGAAAGGGGCGAGCAAATTCATTTGGTCATCCTGATTTTCCTCAGCATGTTGCTCTAAAATCTCAATCAGAGCATCTTTTTCTTTTAACAATTGCTACATTTTCTTGCACTCCACATTGAGAATACGGTACTTGTTCCTCTAAGACCTCTTCTCCTGTTGAACTTTGTTGAGAGTAACCCGATGTTTTTCCGTCTCAGACATAAAATAAAGGACAGAGTCCCTTAATGGAAGAACTTCCAGGCAAGGGTAATGCATCCTCAGCTTGAGAGCTCCAGTTTGTACCCAGTGGAGATAAGGCTCCACCGAGACATAGTCTGATTTTCCTAGAGACTCTCTTCCTTTCTTGTGAATGTGTTTCCAAACATGCACTATTTCTGTCTTTAGGGGCGTGTCATTTTCTCCTTCCTTGAAGAAAAGACCTTCCAGATGGGCATTACGCGGGACATGCCTCATCGGGTATCCGAATTGATGACGAACTAAAACTAGATGATAATTGATTCCTCCTTTTGTTCCTATGAGGGGTACATTTGGGAAATTTCCACAACGGTCAATGATTCTGATCCCGTCATAGATTCGATTGTACCAATCAATATCAGAATTGGTAAGAGACATTATTCTCTACAACCAACGTAAAGTATTCTTTGGATCCCAAAATGCAGCAGACTTTGGCAAGTGGGAAGTGGACCATTTGTATAGTAGGGGTACACAACATGTGATCATTCCTCCGCTATACCAATTCCTTAAGTGTCCCAAATGATAAGCATCGGCGAGCAAAGTCGGTACAGGGTTTCCAATCAGAAAAATCTTAATGGCGTTGATATCTACAAAGTTATCAATGTTGGGAAACAAAAATAACCCGTAGGTGAGCACATGGTTGTATCCACTTTGTCTACAATGCATCTTGACAAAATTGGCCCTTAATAAGAGTACATCGTGAATTTGATAGCTGTTGTTAGACTCTCCATCTATCAAATTTACCGCAGCTTTCTCGTGTTGAGGCAACGGGTTCGTGAGAATGTTCGGATTCGTATCTTTGAAAGATAAGACCCCGCTCCTAACAAGCTTTTGTACATCGGATTTGAAACTGAGACAAATTTCTATGTTATGCCCCGGTCCTCCTTGATGGTAAGGGCAAGTCTGATCCGCTTTAAACCAAAAAGGCGGATTTTCTGGTATAGTAAGAGGAGCCCTGGCTTGGACATGCCCCTTGACCAGTAAGAGTGGAAACAATTCTGCATACAACATCGGTATAGGGTTGAACCCTGGTGGTCGCGTTGCACGGTTGTTGTTGTACGGAGGACGAGCCTGCTGAAGAGGCTGTTGTGTCCTTTGCTGAAATTGCTGTTGAATCGGTTGGCTATGCGCAACCTGAGGTTGATACGTTGGAACTGTCGCAAGGTTGATAGTAGGAGTTGCAGCCGCTACTGGTTGATACCGTCGTCTTTGCTCTCCGTGAGAGATATTCCCAATATCCTGCTATTTTTTCTTAGGGAGAGCACTGCCATATTGTTTTGTACTGCTTGATGATCCAGCGTCTTTTACTAAACGTCCTTCTCGGACCGCTTCCTCAAGACGAACTCCCATGCCCACCATCTCGGTGAAGTCACTGGGCGCACTGGCGACCATTCTGTCATAGTAAAATAAGCTTAAGGTTTTCAAGAAGATCTTTGTCATCTCTTTTTCCTCAAGAGGTGGACAAATCTAGGCGGAAATTTCACTCCATCTCTGAGCGTACTCCTTAAAGGTTTCCTTGTCCTTTTGTGACATCGATCTGAGTTGATCTCTGTCTGGTGCCATGTCCCGGTTATACTTATATTGTTGAACAAAGGCAGCGCCAATATTTTTGAAAGTTGCAATCTTAGTGCGGTTTAAACCCATGTACCATTTGAGTGCAGCACCGATTAAACTATCCTGAAAGTAGTTAATTAGTAGCTCCTGCTTCTTTGTCTGAGCTGACATTCGTCGAGCGTACATCACCAAATGGCTCTGAGGGCAAGAGTTACCCTTGTACTTTTCGAAATCGGGTACCTGGAACTTGTGCGGAACTTTCACATTGGGGACCAAACAAGGGTCTGTGGCGTCCTTTCCAAATAAATCCTGATCGCGAAGGGCTTGCAGTTCTTTCTGCATCTCTAGAAATTGTTCCTGCAACTCATTCATTCTATCGAACATACTTTCGTTTCCAACAGAAGGTATCTGTGGAATCTGTCTTTCCGGGATAGTGTGTACCACGGGGGGTGGTATAGTCGTTATGGCTGAGACTCTCGGTGCCTCCCAAAGTTTGTAACCTTTTGGAGTTGCTGTCATGCCCCTGGAATCTTCGCTTTCCCGATGTTTGTAACCTTCAGGCCCAACGGCTCCTGCTGAAGTTTCCGGATCCTCAGTGATCGGCAGAATATATCCTTCAGGGATATAGTTGAGTGACATGCCCCAGGGACGATCTTTCGGCATTCTGTACCTAGGATCATACTTTTCCACTATGGGCGTTGATGTGATCTCTGAGATCACACTCCTTTGTTGTTGCATCTGAGCTTCTACTAGATCTTGCATGTCGTTATGAAGCTTTCTCAGATCCTCTTTCAGAGTGCCAATCTCTTCCCTCAACTCTCTGTTCTCTTCCTCGAGATCATCCATCTTTTTCTGATGATTGGCGCGAGTATTGTACAAATGAGACAGTTTGACTCTAGAATCGAGACGCAAACGTGAGATTCGTAGGTAAGAAGAATGCGTTACGCGAGAATGATGAATGATATGCAATGATTATATTAATTGTACACTTTTTTTGTTTATTTAAAGTAAACTTCGACAATTGGATTGCAAATATCAAACAGTGGGGAAACCCCGTTTTATTGAATTCAAAGGATTGCGGAAATGGAAATACAGTAATTTACATAGTGCTGCAAAAGGAAATCTAAGCTAATGGATCCCGAGTCCTCTCTGAGGAGAGCGCAGGTGCTGGTTCTGGTACTTTCCTTTTCTTTGACCGAGGCTCTTCGGCAATTGTCGGGTTGTCATTCCTTTGGCAAGTGAAAGGGGCGAGCAAATTCATTTGGTCATCCTGATTTTCCTCAGCATGTTGCTCTAAAATCTCAATCAGAGCATCTTTTTCTTTTAACAATTGCTACATTTTCTTGCACTCCACATTGAGAATACGGTACTTGTTCCTCTAAGACCTCTTCTCCTGTTGAACTTTGTTGAGAGTAACCCGATGTTTTTCCGTCTCAGACATAAAATAAAGGACAGAGTCCCTTAATGGAAGAACTTCCAGGCAAGGGTAATGCATCCTCAGCTTGAGAGCTCCAGTTTGTACCCAGTGGAGATAAGGCTCCACCAAGACATAGTCTGATTTTCCTAGAGACTCTCTTCCTTTCTTGTGAATGTGTTTCCAAACATGCACTATTTCTGTCTTTAGGGGCGTGTCATTTTCTCCTTCCTTGAAGAAAAGACCTTCCAGATGGGCATTACGCGGGACATGCCTCATCGGGTATCCGAATTGATGACGAACTAAAACTAGATGATAATTGATTCCTCCTTTAGTTCCTATGAGGGGTACATTTGGGAAATTTCCACAACGGTCAATGATTCTGATCCCGCATAGATTCGATTGTACCAATCAATATCAGAATTGGTAAGAGACATTATTCTCTACAACCAACGTAAAGTATTCTTTGGATCCCAAAATGCAGCAGACTTTGGCAAGTGGGAAGTGGACCATTTGTATAGTAGGGGTACACAACATGTGATCATTCCTCCGCTATACCAATTCCTTAAGTGTCCCAAATGATAAGCATCGGCGAGCAAAGTCGGTACAGGGTTTCCAATCAGAAAAATCTTAATGGCGTTGATATCTACAAAGTTATCAATGTTGGGAAACAAAAATAACCCGTAGGTGAGCACATGGTTGTATCCACTCTGTCTACAATGCATCTTGACCAAATTGGCCCTTAATAAGAGTACATCGTGAATTTGATAGCTGTTGTTAGACTCTCCATCTATCAAATTTACCGCAGCTTTCTCGTGTTGAGGCAACGGGTTCGTGAGAATGTTCGGATTCGTATCTTTGAAAGATAAGACCCCGCTCCTAACAAGCTTTTGTACATCGGATTTGAAACTGAGACAAATTTCTATGTTATGCCCCGGTCCTCCTTGATGGTAAGGGCAAGTCTGATCCGCTTTAAACCAAAAAGGCGGATTTTCTGGTATAGTAAGAGGAGCCCTGGCTTGGACATGCCCCTTGACCAGTAAGAGTGGAAACAATTCTGCATACAACATCGGTATAGGGTTGAACCCTGGTGGTCGCGTTGCACGGTTGTTGTTGTACGGAGGACGAGCCTGCTGAAGAGGCTGTTGTGTCCTTTGCTGAAATTGCTGTTGAATCGGTTGGCTATGCGCAACCTGAGGTTGATACGTTGGAACTGTCGCAAGGTTGATAGTAGGAGTTGCAGCCGCTACTGGTTGATACCGTCGTCTTTGCTCTCCGTGAGAGATATTCCCAATATCCTGCTATTTTTTCTTAGGGAGAGCACTGCCATATTGTTTTGTACTGCTTGATGATCCAGCGTCTTTTACTAAACGTCCTTCTCGGACCGCTTCCTCAAGACGAACTCCCATGCCCACCATCTCGGTGAAGTCACTGGGCGCACTGGCGACCATTCTGTCATAGTAAAATAAGCTTAAGGTTTTCAAGAAGATCTTTGTCATCTCTTTTTCCTCAAGAGGTGGACAAATCTAGGCGGCAATTTCACTCCATCTCTGAGCGTACTCCTTAAAGGTTTCCTTGTCCTTTTGTGACATCGATCTGAGTTGATCTCTGTCTGGTGCCATGTCCCGGTTATACTTATATTGTTGAACAAAGGCAGCGCCAATATTTTTGAAAGTTGCAATCTTAGTGCGGTTTAAACCCATGTACCATTTGAGTGCAGCACCGATTAAACTATCCTGAAAGTAGTTAATTAGTAGCTCCTGCTTCTTTGTCTGAGCTGACATTCGTCGAGCGTACATCACCAAATGGCTCTGAGGGCAAGAGTTACCCTTGTACTTTTCGAAATCGGGTACCTGGAACTTGTGCGGAACTTTCACATTGGGGACCAAACAAGGGTCTGCGGCGTCCTTTCCAAATAAATCCTGATCGCGAAGGGCTTGCAGTTCTTTCTGCATCTCTAGAAATTGTTCCTGCAACTCATTCATTCTATCGAACATACTTTCGTTTCCAACAGAAGGTATCTGTGGAATCTGTCTTTCCGGGATAGTGTGTACCACGGGGGGTGGTATAGTCGTTATGGCTGAGACTCTCGGTGCCTCCCAAAGTTTGTAACCTTTTGGAGTTGCTGTCATGCCCCTGGAATCTTCGCTTTCCCGATGTTTGTAACCTTCAGGCCCAACGGCTCCTGCTGAAGTTTCCGGATCCTCAGTGATCGGCAGAATATATCCTTCAGGGATATAGTTGAGTGACATGCCCCAGGGACAATCTTTCGGCATTCTGTACCTAGGATCATACTTTTCCACTATGGGCGTTGATGTGATCTCTGAGATCACACTCCTTTGTTGTTGCATCTGAGCTTCTACTAGATCTTGCATGTCGTTATGAAGCTTTCTCAGATCCTCTTTCAGAGTGCCAATCTCTTCCCTCAACTCTCTGTTCTCTTCCTCGAGATCATCCATCTTTTTCTGATGATTGGCGCGAGTATTGTACAAATGAGACAGTTTGACTCTAGAATCGAGACGCAAACGTGAGATTCGTAGGTAAGAAGAATGCGTTACGCGAGAATGATGAATGATATGCAATGATTATATTAATTGTACACTTTTTTTTGTTTATTTAAAGTAAACTTCGACAATTGGATTGCAAATATCAAACAGTGGGGAAACCCCGTTTTATTGAATTCAAAGGATTGCGGAAATGGAAATACAGTAATTTACATAGTGCTGCAAAAGGAAATCTAAGCTAATGGATCCCGAGTCCTCTCTGAGGAGAGCGCAGGTGCTGGTTCTGGTACTTTCCTTTTCTTTGACCGAGGCTCTTCGGCAATTGTCGGGTTGTCATTCCTTTGGCAAGTGAAAGGGGCGAGCAAATTCATTTGGTCATCCTGATTTTCCTCAGCATGTTGCTCTAAAATCTCAATCAGGGCATCTTTTTCTTTTAACAATTGCTACATTTTCTTGCACTCCACATTGAGAATACGGTACTTGTTCCTCTAAGACCTCTTCTCCTGTTGAACTTTGTTGAGAGTAACCCGATGTTTTTCCGTCTCAGACATAAAATAAAGGACAGAGTCCCTTAATGGAAGAACTTCCAGGCAAGGGTAATGCATCCTCAGCTTGAGAGCTCCAGTTTGTACCCAGTGGAGATAAGGCTCCACCGAGACATAGTCTGATTTTCCTAGAGACTCTCTTCCTTTCTTGTGAATGTGTTTCCAAACATGCACTATTTCTGTCTTTAGGGGCGTGTCATTTTCTCCTTCCTTGAAGAAAAGACCTTCCAGATGGGCATTACGCGGGACATGCCTCATCGGGTATCCGAATTGATGACGAACTAAAACTAGATGATAATTGATTCCTCCTTTAGTTCCTATGAGGGGTACATTTGGGAAATTTCCACAACGGTCAATGATTCTGATCCCGCATAGATTCGATTGTACCAATCAATATCAGAATTGGTAAGAGACATTATTCTCTACAACCAACGTAAAGTATTCTTTGGATCCCAAAATGCAGCAGACTTTGGCAAGTGGGAAGTGGACCATTTGTATAGTAGGGGTACACAACATGTGATCATTCCTCCGCTATACCAATTCCTTAAGTGTCCCAAATGATAAGCATCGGCGAGCAAAGTCGGTACAGGGTTTCCAATCAGAAAAATCTTAATGGCGTTGATATCTACAAAGTTATCAATGTTGGGAAACAAAAATAACCCGTAGGTGAGCACATGGTTGTATCCACTCTGTCTACAATGCATCTTGACCAAATTGGCCCTTAATAAGAGTACATCGTGAATTTGATAGCTGTTGTTAGACTCTCCATCTATCAAATTTACCGCAGCTTTCTCGTGTTGAGGCAACGGGTTCGTGAGAATGTTCGGATTCGTATCTTTGAAAGATAAGACCCCACTCCTAACAAGCTTTTGTACATCGGATTTGAAACTGAGACAAATTTCTATGTTATGCCCCGGTCCTCCTTGATGGTAAGGGCAAGTCTGATCCGCTTTAAACCAAAAAGGCGGATTTTCTGGTATAGTAAGAGGAGCCCTGGCTTGGACATGCCCCTTGACCAGTAAGAGTGGAAACAATTCTGCATACAACATCGGTATAGGGTTGAACCCTGGTGGTCGCGTTGCACGGTTGTTGTTGTACGAAGGACGAGCCTGCTGAAGAGGCTGTTGTGTCCTTTGCTGAAATTGCTGTTGAATCGGTTGGCTATGCGCAACCTGAGGTTGATACGTTGGAACTGTCGCAAGGTTGATAGTAGGAGTTGCAGCCGCTACTGGTTGATACCGTCGTCTTTGCTCTCCGTGAGAGATATTCCCAATATCCTGCTATTTTTTCTTAGGGAGAGCACTGCCATATTGTTTTGGACTGCTTGATGATCCAGCGTCTTTTACTAAACGTCCTTCTCGGACCGCTTCCTCAAGACGAACTCCCATGCCCACCATCTCGGTGAAGTCACTGGGCGCACTGGCGACCATTCTGTCATAGTAAAATAAGCTTAAGGTTTTCAAGAAGATCTTTGTCATCTCTTTTTCCTCAAGAGGTGGACAAATCTAGGCGGCAATTTCACTCCATCTCTGAGCGTACTCCTTAAAGGTTTCCTTGTCCTTTTGTGACATCGATCTGAGTTGATCTCTGTCTGGTGCCATGTCCCGGTTATACTTATATTGTTGAACGAAGGCAGCGCCAATATTTTTGAAAGTTGCAAATCTTAGTGCGGTTTAAACCCATGTACCATTTGAGTGCAGCACCGATTAAACTATCCTGAAAGTAGTTAATTAGTAGCTCCTGCTTCTTTGTCTGAGCTGACATTCGTCGAGCGTACATCACCAAATGGCTCTGAGGGCAAGAGTTACCCTTGTACTTTTCGAAATCGGGTACCTGGAACTTGTGCGGAACTTTCACATTGGGGACCAAACAAGGGTCTGCGGCGTCCTTTCCAAATAAATCCTGATCGCGAAGGGCTTGCAGTTCTTTCTGCATCTCTAGAAATTGTTCCTGCAACTCATTCATTCTATCGAACATACTTTCGTTTCCAACAGAAGGTATCTGTGGAATCTGTCTTTCCGGGATAGTGTGTACCACGGGGGGTGGTATAGTCGTTATGGCTGAGACTCTCGGTGCCTCCCAAAGTTTGTAACCTCTTGGAGTTGCTGTCATGCCCCTGGAATCTTCGCTTTCCCGATGTTTGTACCCTTCAGGCCCAACGGCTCCTGCTGAAGTTTCCGGATCCTCAGTGATCGGCAGAATATATCCTTCAGGGATATAGTTGAGTGACATGCCCCAGGGACGATCTTTCGGCATTCTGTACCTAGGATCATACTTTTCCACTATGGGCGTTGATGTGATCTCTGAGATCACACTCCTTTGTTGTTGCATCTGAGCTTCTACTAGATCTTGCATGTCGTTATGAAGCTTTCTCAGATCCTCTTTCAGAGTGCCAATCTCTTTCCTCAACTCTCTGTTCTCTTCCTCGAGATCATCCATCTTTTTCTGATGATTGGCGCGAGTATTGTACAAATGAGACAGTTTGACTCTAGAATCGAGACGCAAACGTGAGATTCGTAGGTAAGAAGAATGCGTTACGCGAGAATGATGAATGATATGCAATGATTATATTAATTGTACACTTCTTTTGTTTATTTAAAGTAAACTTCGACAATTGGATTGCAAATATCAAACAGTGGGGAAACCCCGTTTTATTGAATTCAAAGGATTGCGGAAATGGAAATACAGTAATTTACATAGTGCTGCAAAAGGAAATCTAAGCTAATGGATCCCGAGTCCTCTCTGAGGAGAGCGCAGGTGCTGGTTCTGGTACTTTCCTTTTCTTTGACCGAGGCTCTTCGGCAATTGTCGGGTTGTCATTCCTTTGGCAAGTGAAAGGGGCGAGCAAATTCATTTGGTCATCCTGATTTTCCTCAGCATGTTGCTCTAAAATCTCAATCAGAGCATCTTTTTCTTTTAACAATTGCTACATTTTCTTGCACTCCACATTGAGAATACGGTACTTGTTCCTCTAAGACCTCTTCTCCTGTTGAACTTTGTTGAGAGTAACCCGATGTTTTTCCGTCTCAGACATAAAATAAAGGACAGAGTCCCTTAATGGATGAACTTCCAGGCAAGGGTAATGCATCCTCAGCTTGAGAGCTCCAGTTTGTACCCAGTGGAGATAAGGCTCCACCGAGACATAGTCTGATTTTCCTAGAGACTCTCTTCCTTTCTTGTGAATGTGTTTCCAAACATGCACTATTTCTGTCTTTAGGGGCGTGTCATTTTCTCCTTCCTTGAAGAAAAGACCTTCCAGATGGGCATTACGAGGGACATGCCTCATCGGGTATCCGAATTGATGACGAACTAAAACTAGATGATAATTGATTCCTCCTTTAGTTCCTATGAGGGGTACATTTGGGAAATTTCCACAACGGTCAATGATTCTGATCCCGTCATAGATTCGATTGTACCAATCAATATCAGAATTGGTAAGAGACATTATTCTCTACAACCAACGTAAAGTATTCTTTGGATCCCAAAATGCAGCAGACTTTGGCAAGTGGGAAGTGGACCATTTGTATAGTAGGGGTACACAACATGTGATCATTCCTCCGCTATACCAATTCCTTAAGTGTCCCAAATGATAAGCATCGGCGAGCAAAGTCGGTACAGGGTTTCCAATCAGAAAAATCTTAATGGCGTTGATATCTACAAAGTTATCAATGTTGGGAAACAAAAATAACCCGTAGGTGAGCACATGGTTGTATCCACTCTGTCTACAATGCATCTTGACCAAATTGGCCCTTAATAAGAGTACATCATGAATTTGATAGCTGTTGTTAGACTCTCCATCTATCAAATTTACCGCAGCTTTCTCGTGTTGAGGCAACGGGTTCGTGAGAATGTTCGGATTCGTATCTTTGAAAGATAAGACCCCGCTCCTAACAAGCTTTTGTACATCGGATTTGAAACTGAGACAAATTTCTATGTTATGCCCCGGTCCTCCTTGATGGTAAGGGCAAGTCTGATCCGCTTTAAACCAAAAAGGCGGATTTTCTGGTATAGTAAGAGGAGCCCTGGCTTGGACATGCCCCTTGACCAGTAAGAGTGGAAACAATTCTGCATACAACATCGGTATAGGGTTGAACCCTGGTGGTCGCGTTGCACGGTTGTTGTTGTACGGAGGACGAGCCTGCTGAAGAGGCTGTTGTGTCCTTTGCTGAAATTGCTGTTGAATCGGTTGGCTATGCGCAACCTGAGGTTGATACGTTGGAACTGTCGCAAGGTTGATAGTAGGAGTTGCAGCCGCTACTGGTTGATACCGTCGTCTTTGCTCTCCGTGAGAGATATTCCCAATATCCTGCTATTTTTTCTTAGGGAGAGCACTGCCATATTGTTTTGTACTGCTTGATGATCCAGCGTCTTTTACTAAACGTCCTTCTCAGACCGCTTCCTCAAGACGAACTCCCATGCCCACCATCTCGGTGAAGTCACTGGGCGCACTGGCGACCATTCTGTCATAGTAAAATAAGCTTAAGGTTTTCAAGAAGATCTTTGTCATCTCTTTTTCCTCAAGAGGTGGACAAATCTAGGCGGCAATTTCACTCCATCTCTGAGCGTACTCCTTAAAGGTTTCCTTGTCCTTTTGTGACATCGATCTGAGTTGATCTCTGTCTGGTGCCATGTCCCGGTTATACTTATATTGTTGAACGAAGGCAGCGCCAATATTTTTGAAAGTTGCAATCTTAGTGCGGTTTAAACCCATGTACCATTTGAGTGCAGCACCGATTAAACTATCCTGAAAGTAGTTAATTAGTAGCTCCTGCTTCTTTGTCTGAGCTGACATTCGTCGAGCGTACATCACCAAATGGCTCTGAGGGCAAGAGTTACCCTTGTACTTTTCGAAATCGGGTACCTGGAACTTGTGCGGAACTTTCACATTGGGGACCAAACAAGGGTCTGCGGCGTCCTTTCCAAATAAATCCTGATCGCGAAGGGCTTGCAGTTCTTTCTGCATCTCTAGAAATTGTTCCTGCAACTCATTCATTCTATCGAACATACTTTCGTTTCCAACAGAAGGTATCTGTGGAATCTGTCTTTCCGGGATAGTGTGTACCACGGGGGGTGGTATAGTCGTTATGGCTGAGACTCTCGGTGCCTCCCAAAGTTTGTAACCTCTTGGAGTTGCTGTCATGCCCCTGGAATCTTCGCTTTCCCGATGTTTGTAACCTTCAGGCCCAACGGCTCCTGCTGCAGTTTCCGGATCCTCAGTGATCGGCAGAATATATCCTTCAGGGATATAGTTGAGTGACATGCCCCAGGGACGATCTTTCGGCATTCTGTACCTAGGATCATACTTTTCCACTATGGGCGTTGATGTGATCTCTGAGATCACACTCCTTTGTTGTTGCATCTGAGCTTCTACTAGATCTTGCATGTCATTATGAAGCTTTCTCAGATCCTCTTTCAGAGTGTCAATCTCTTCCCTCAACTCTCTGTTCTCTTCCTCGAGATCATCCATCTTTTTCTGACGATTGGCCCGAGTATTGTACAAATGAGACAGTTTGACTCTAGAATCGAGACGCAAACGTGAGATTCGTAGGTAAGAAGAATGCGTTACGCGAGAATGATGAATGATATGCAATGATTATATTAATTGTACACTTTTTTTGTTTATTTAAAGTAAACTTCGACAATTGGATTGCAAATATCAAACAGTGGGGAAACCCCGTTTTATTGAATTCAAAGGATTGCGGAAATGGAAATACAGTAATTTACATAGTGCTGCAAAAGGAAATCTAAGCTAATGGATCCCGAGTCCTCTCTGAGGAGAGCGCAGGTGCTGGTTCTGGTACTTTCCTTTTCTTTGACCGAGGCTCTTCGGCAATTGTCGGGTTGTCATTCCTTTGGCAAGTGAAAGGGGCGAGCAAATTCATTTGGTCATCCTGATTTTCCTCAGCATATTGCTCTAAAATCTCAATCAGAGCATCTTTTTCTTTTAACAATTGCTGCATTTTCTTGCACTCCACATTGAGAATACGGTACTTGTTCCTCTAAGACCTCTTCTCCTGTTGAACTTTGTTGAGAGTAACCCGATGTTTTTCCGTCTCAGATATAAAATAAAGGACAGAGTCCCTTAATGGAAGAACTTCCAGGCAAGGGTAAGGCATCCTCAGCTTGAGAGCTCTAGTTTGTACCCAGTGGAGATAAGGCTCCACCGAGACATAGTCTGATTTTCCTAGAGACTCTCTTCCTTTCTTGTGAATGTGTTTCCAGACATGCATTATTTCTGTCTTTAGGGGCGTGTCATTTTCTCCTTCCTTGAAGAAAAGACCTTCCAGATGGGCATTACGCGGGACATGCCTCATCGGGTATCCGAATTGATGACGAACTAAAACTAGATGATAATTGATTCCTCCTTTAGTTCCTATGAGGGGTACATTTGGGAAATTTCCACAACGGTCAATGATTCTGATCCCGTCATAGATTCGATTGTACCAATCAATATCAGAATTGGTAAGAGACATTATTCTCTGCAACCAACATAAAGTATTCTTTGGATCCCAAAATGCAGCAGACTTTGGCAAGTGGGAAGTGGACCATTTGTATAGTAGGGGTACACAACCTGTGATCATTCCTCCGCTATACCAATTCCTTAAGTGTCCCAAATGATAAGCATCGGCGAGCAAAGTCGGTACAGGGTTTCCAATCAGAAAAATCTTAATGGCGTTGATATCTACAAAGTTATCAATGTTGGGAAACAAAAATAACCCGTAGGTGAGCACATGGTTGTATCCACTCTGTCTACAATGCATCTTGACCAAATTGGCCCTTAATAAGAGTACATCGTGAATTTGATAGCTGTTGTTAGACTCTCCATCTATCAAATTTACCGCAGTTTTCTCGTGTTGAGGCAACGGGTTCGTGTGAACGTTCGGATTCGTATCTTTGAAAGATAAGACCCCGCTCCTAACAAGCTTTTGTACATCGGATTTGAAACTGAGACAAATTTCTATGTTATGCCCCGGTCCTCCTTGATGGTAAGGGCAAGTCTGATCCGCTTTAAACCAAAAAGGCGGATTTTCTGGTATAGTAAGAGGAACCCTGGCTTGGACATGCCCCTTGACCAGTAAGAGTGGAAACAATTCTGCATACAACATCGGTATAGGGTTGAACCCTGGTGGTCGCGTTGCACGGTTGTTGTTGTACGGAGGACGAGCCTGCTGAAGAGGCTGTTGTGTCCTTTGCTGAAATTGCTGTTGAATCGGTTGGCTATGCGCAACCTGAGGTTGATACGTTGGAACTGTCGCAAGGTTGATAGTAGGAGTTGCAGCCGCTACTGGTTGATACCGTCGTCTTTGCTCTCCGTGAGAGATATTCCCAATATCCTGCTATTTTTTCTTAGGGAGAGCACTGCCATATTGTTTTGTACTGCTTGATGATCCAGCGTCTTTTACTAAACGTCCTTCTCGGACCGCTTCCTCAAGACGAACTCCCATGCCCACCATCTCGGTGAAGTCACTGGGCGCACTGGCGACCATTCTGTCATAGTAAAATAAGCTTAAGGTTTTCAAGAAGATCTTTGTCATCTCTTTTTCCTCAAGAGGTGGACAAATCTAGGCGGCAATTTCACTCCATCTCTGAGCGTACTCCTTAAAGGTTTCCTTGTCCTTTTGTGACATCGATCTGAGTTGATCTCTGTCTGGTGCCATGTCCCGGTTATACTTATATTGTTGAACGAAGGCAGCGCCAATATTTTTGAAAGTTGCAATCTTAGTGCGGTTTAAACCCATGTACCATTTGAGTGCAGCACCGATTAAACTATCCTGAAAGTAGTTAATTAGTAGCTCCTGCTTCTTTGTCTGAGCTGACATTCGTCGAGCGTACATCACCAAATGGCTCTGAGGGCAAGAGTTACCCTTGTACTTTTCGAAATCGGGTACCTGGAACTTGTGCGGAACTTTCACATTGGGGACCAAACAAGGGTCTGCGGCGTCCTTTCCAAATAAATCCTGATCGCGAAGGGCTTGCAGTTCTTTCTGCATCTCTAGAAATTGTTCCTGCAACTCATTCATTCTATCGAACATACTTTCGTTTCCAACAGAAGGTATCTGTGGAATCTGTCTTTCCGGGATAGTGTGTACCACGGGGGGTGGTATAGTCGTTATGGCTGAGACTCTCGGTGCCTCCCAAAGTTTGTAACCTCTTGGAGTTGCTGTCATGCCCCTGGAATCTTCGCTTTCCCGATGTTTGTAACCTTCAGGCCCAACGGCTCCTGCTGCAGTTTCCGGATCCTCAGTGATCGGCAGAATATATCCTTCAGGGATATAGTTGAGTGACATGCCCCAGGGACGATCTTTCGGCATTCTGTACCTAGGATCATACTTTTCCACTATGGGCGTTGATGTGATCTCTGAGATCACACTCCTTTGTTGTTGCATCTGAGCTTCTACTAGATCTTGCATGTCGTTATGAAGCTTTCTCAGATCCTCTTTCAGAGTGTCAATCTCTTCCCTCAACTCTCTGTTCTCTTCCTCGAGATCATCCATCTTTTTCTGACGATTGGCCCGAGTATTGTACAAATGAGACAGTTTGACTCTAGAATCGAGACGCAAACGTGAGATTCGTAGGTAAGAAGAATGCGTTACGCGAGAATGATGAATGATATGCAATGATTATATTAATTGTACACTTTTTTTGTTTATTTAAAGTAAACTTCGACAATTGGATTGCAAATATCAAACAGTGGGGAAACCCCGTTTTATTGAATTCAAAGGATTGCGGAAATGGAAATACAGTAATTTACATAGTGCTGCAAAAGGAAATCTAAGCTAATGGATCCCGAGTCCTCTCTGAGGAGAGCGCAGGTGCTGGTTCTGGTACTTTCCTTTTCTTTGACCGAGGCTCTTCGGCAATTGTCGGGTTGTCATTCCTTTGGCAAGTGAAAGGGGCGAGCAAATTCATTTGGTCATCCTGATTTTCCTCAGCATATTGCTCTAAAATCTCAATCAGAGCATCTTTTTCTTTTAACAATTGCTGCATTTTCTTGCACTCCACATTGAGAATACGGTACTTGTTCCTCTAAGACCTCTTCTCCTGTTGAACTTTGTTGAGAGTAACCCGATGTTTTTCCGTCTCAGATATAAAATAAAGGACAGAGTCCCTTAATGGAAGAACTTCCAGGCAAGGGTAAGGCATCCTCAGCTTGAGAGCTCTAGTTTGTACCCAGTGGAGATAAGGCTCCACCGAGACATAGTCTGATTTTCCTAGAGACTCTCTTCCTTTCTTGTGAATGTGTTTCCAGACATGCATTATTTCTGTCTTTAGGGGCGTGTCATTTTCTCCTTCCTTGAAGAAAAGACCTTCCAGATGGGCATTACGCGGGACATGCCTCATCGGGTATCCGAATTGATGACGAACTAAAACTAGATGATAATTGATTCCTCCTTTAGTTCCTATGAGGGGTACATTTGGGAAATTTCCACAACGGTCAATGATTCTGATCCCGTCATAGATTCGATTGTACCAATCAATATCAGAATTGGTAAGAGACATTATTCTCTGCAACCAACATAAAGTATTCTTTGGATCCCAAAATGCAGCAGACTTTGGCAAGTGGGAAGTGGACCATTTGTATAGTAGGGGTACACAACCTGTGATCATTCCTCCGCTATACCAATTCCTTAAGTGTCCCAAATGATAAGCATCGGCGAGCAAAGTCGGTACAGGGTTTCCAATCAGAAAAATCTTAATGGCGTTGATATCTACAAAGTTATCAATGTTGGGAAACAAAAATAACCCGTAGGTGAGCACATGGTTGTATCCACTCTGTCTACAATGCATCTTGACCAAATTGGCCCTTAATAAGAGTACATCGTGAATTTGATAGCTGTTGTTAGACTCTCCATCTATCAAATTTACCGCAGCTTTCTCGTGTTGAGGCAACGGGTTCGTGTGAACGTTCGGATTCGTATCTTTGAAAGATAAGACCCCGCTCCTAACAAGCTTTTGTACATCGGATTTGAAACTGAGACAAATTTCTATGTTATGCCCCGGTCCTCCTTGATGGTAAGGGCAAGTCTGATCCGCTTTAAACCAAAAAGGCGGATTTTCTGGTATAGTAAGAGGAACCCTGGCTTGGACATGCCCCTTGACCAGTAAGAGTGGAAACAATTCTGCATACAACATCGGTATAGGGTTGAACCCTGGTGGTCGCGTTGCACGGTTGTTGTTGTACGGAGGACGAGCCTGCTGAAGAGGCTGTTGTGTCCTTTGCTGAAATTGCTGTTGAATCGGTTGGCTATGCGCAACCTGAGGTTGATACGTTGGAACTGTCGCAAGGTTGATAGTAGGAGTTGCAGCCGCTACTGGTTGATACCGTCGTCTTTGCTCTCCGTGAGAGATATTCCCAATATCCTGCTATTTTTTCTTAGGGAGAGCACTGCCATATTGTTTTGTACTGCTTGATGATCCAGCGTCTTTTACTAAACGTCCTTCTCGGACCGCTTCCTCAAGACGAACTCCCATGCCCACCATCTCGGTGAAGTCACTGGGCGCACTGGCGACCATTCTGTCATAGTAAAATAAGCTTAAGGTTTTCAAGAAGATCTTTGTCATCTCTTTTTCCTCAAGAGGTGGACAAATCTAGGCGGCAATTTCACTCCATCTCTGAGCGTACTCCTTAAAGGTTTCCTTGTCCTTTTGTGACATCGATCTGAGTTGATCTCTGTCTGGTGCCATGTCCCGGTTATACTTATATTGTTGAACGAAGGCAGCGCCAATATTTTTGAAAGTTGCAATCTTAGTGCGGTTTAAACCCATGTACCATTTGAGTGCAGCACCGATTAAACTATCCTGAAAGTAGTTAATTAGTAGCTCCTGCTTCTTTGTCTGAGCTGACATTCGTCGAGCGTACATCACCAAATGGCTCTGAGGGCAAGAGTTACCCTTGTACTTTTCGAAATCGGGTACCTGGAACTTGTGCGGAACTTTCACATTGGGGACCAAACAAGGGTCTGCGGCGTCCTTTCCAAATAAATCCTGATCGCGAAGGGCTTGCAGTTCTTTCTGCATCTCTAGAAATTGTTCCTGCAACTCATTCATTCTATCGAACATACTTTCGTTTCCAACAGAAGGTATCTGTGGAATCTGTCTTTCCGGGATAGTGTGTACCACGGGGGGTGGTATAGTCGTTATGGCTGAGACTCTCGGTGCCTCCCAAAGTTTGTAACCTCTTGGAGTTGCTGTCATGCCCCTGGAATCTTCGCTTTCCCGATGTTTGTAACCTTCAGGCCCAACGGCTCCTGCTGCAGTTTCCGGATCCTCAGTGATCGGCAGAATATATCCTTCAGGGATATAGTTGAGTGACATGCCCCAGGGACGATCTTTCGGCATTCTGTACCTAGGATCATACTTTTCCACTATGGGCGTTGATGTGATCTCTGAGATCACACTCCTTTGTTGTTGCATCTGAGCTTCTACTAGATCTTGCATGTCGTTATGAAGCTTTCTCAGATCCTCTTTCAGAGTGTCAATCTCTTCCCTCAACTCTCTGTTCTCTTCCTCGAGATCATCCATCTTTTTCTGACGATTGGCCCGAGTATTGTACAAATGAGACAGTTTGACTCTAGAATCGAGACGCAAACGTGAGATTCGTAGGTAAGAAGAATGCGTTACGCGAGAATGATGAATGATATGCAATGATTATATTAATTGTACACTTTTTTTGTTTATTTAAAGTAAACTTCGACAATTGGATTGCAAATATCAAACAGTGGGGAAACCCCGTTTTATTGAATTCAAAGGATTGCGGAAATGGAAATACAGTAATTTACATAGTGCTGCAAAAGGAAATCTAAGCTAATGGATCCCGAGTCCTCTCTGAGGAGAGCGCAGGTGCTGGTTCTGGTACTTTCCTTTTCTTTGACCGAGGCTCTTCGGCAATTGTCGGGTTGTCATTCCTTTGGCAAGTGAAAGGGGCGAGCAAATTCATTTGGTCATCCTGATTTTCCTCAGCATATTGCTCTAAAATCTCAATCAGAGCATCTTTTTCTTTTAACAATTGCTGCATTTTCTTGCACTCCACATTGAGAATACGGTACTTGTTCCTCTAAGACCTCTTCTCCTGTTGAACTTTGTTGAGAGTAACCCGATGTTTTTCCGTCTCAGATATAAAATAAAGGACAGAGTCCCTTAATGGAAGAACTTCCAGGCAAGGGTAAGGCATCCTCAGCTTGAGAGCTCTAGTTTGTACCCAGTGGAGATAAGGCTCCACCGAGACATAGTCTGATTTTCCTAGAGACTCTCTTCCTTTCTTGTGAATGTGTTTCCAGACATGCATTATTTCTGTCTTTAGGGGCGTGTCATTTTCTCCTTCCTTGAAGAAAAGACCTTCCAGATGGGCATTACGCGGGACATGCCTCATCGGGTATCCGAATTGATGACGAACTAAAACTAGATGATAATTGATTCCTCCTTTAGTTCCTATGAGGGGTACATTTGGGAAATTTCCACAACGGTCAATGATTCTGATCCCGTCATAGATTCGATTGTACCAATCAATATCAGAATTGGTAAGAGACATTATTCTCTGCAACCAACATAAAGTATTCTTTGGATCCCAAAATGCAGCAGACTTTGGCAAGTGGGAAGTGGACCATTTGTATAGTAGGGGTACACAACCTGTGATCATTCCTCCGCTATACCAATTCCTTAAGTGTCCCAAATGATAAGCATCGGCGAGCAAAGTCGGTACAGGGTTTCCAATCAGAAAAATCTTAATGGCGTTGATATCTACAAAGTTATCAATGTTGGGAAACAAAAATAACCCGTAGGTGAGCACATGGTTGTATCCACTCTGTCTACAATGCATCTTGACCAAATTGGCCCTTAATAAGAGTACATCGTGAATTTGATAGCTGTTGTTAGACTCTCCATCTATCAAATTTACCGCAGCTTTCTCGTGTTGAGGCAACGGGTTCGTGTGAACATTCGGATTCGTATCTTTGAAAGATAAGACCCCGCTCCTAACAAGCTTTTGTACATCGGATTTGAAACTGAGACAAATTTCTATGTTATGCCCCGGTCCTCCTTGATGGTAAGGGCAAGTCTGATCCGCTTTAAACCAAAAAGGCGGATTTTCTGGTATAGTAAGAGGAACCCTGGCTTGGACATGCCCCTTGACCTGTAAGAGTGGAAACAATTCTGCATACAACATCGGTATAGGGTTGAACCCTGGTGGTCGCGTTGCACGGTTGTTGTTGTACGGAGGACGAGCCTGCTGAAGAGGCTGTTGTGTCCTTTGCTGAAATTGCTGTTGAATCGGTTGGCTATGCGCAACCTGAGGTTGATACGTTGGAACTGTCGCAAGGTTGATAGTAGGAGTTGCAGCCGCTACTGGTTGATACCGTCGTCTTTGCTCTCCGTGAGAGATATTCCCAATATCCTGCTATTTTTTCTTAGGGAGAGCACTGCCATATTGTTTTGTACTGCTTGATGATCCAGCGTCTTTTACTAAACGTCCTTCTCGGACCGCTTCCTCAAGACGAACTCCCATGCCCACCATCTCGGTGAAGTCACTGGGCGCACTGGCGACCATTCTGTCATAGTAAAATAAGCTTAAGGTTTTCAAGAAGATCTTTGTCATCTCTTTTTCCTCAAGAGGTGGACAAATCTAGGCGGCAATTTCACTCCATCTCTGAGCGTACTCCTTAAAGGTTTCCTTGTCCTTTTGTGACATCGATCTGAGTTGATCTCTGTCTGGTGCCATGTCCCGGTTATACTTATATTGTTGAACGAAGGCAGCGCCAATATTTTTGAAAGTTGCAATCTTAGTGCGGTTTAAACCCATGTACCATTTGAGTGCAGCACCGATTAAACTATCCTGAAAGTAGTTAATTAGTAGCTCCTGCTTCTTTGTCTGAGCTGACATTCGTCGAGCGTACTTCACCAAATGGCTCTGAGGGCAAGAGTTACCCTTGTACTTTTCGAAATCGGGTACCTGGAACTTGTGCAGAACTTTCACATTGGGGACCAAACAAGGGTCTGCGGCGTCCTTTCCAAATAAATCCTGATCGCGAAGGGCTTGCAGTTCTTTCTGCATCTCTAGGAATTGTTCCTGCAACTCATTCCTTCTATCGAACATACTTTCGTTTCCAACAGAAGGTATCTGTGGAATCTGTCTTTCCGGGATAGTGTGTACCACGGGGGGTGGTATAGTCATTATAGCTAAGACTCTCGGTGCCTCCCAAAGTTTGTAACCTCTTGGAGTTGCTGTCATGCCCCTGGAATCTTCGCTTTCCCAATGTTTGTAACCTTCAGGCCCAACGGCTCCTGCTGAAGTTTCCGGATCCTCAGTGATCGGCAGAATATATCCTTCAGGGATATAGTTGAGTGACATGCCCCAGGGACGATCTTTCGGCATTCTGTACCTAGGATCATACTTTTCCACTATGGGCGTTGATGTGATCTCTGAGATCACACTCCTTTGTTGTTGCATCTGAGCTTCTACTAGATCTTGCATGTCGTTATGAAGCTTTCTCAGATCCTCTTTCAGAGTGTCAATCTCTTCCCTCAACTCTCTGTTCTCTTCCTCGAGATCATCCATCTTTTTCTGACGATTGGCCCGAGTATTGTACAAATGAGACAGTTTGACTCTAGAATCGAGACGCAAACGTGAGATTCGTAGGTAAGAAGAATGCGTTACGCGAGAATGATGAATGATATGCAATGATTATATTAATTGTACACTTTTTTTGTTTATTTAAAGTAAACTTCGACAATTGGATTGCAAATATCAAACAGTGGGGAAACCCCGTTTTATTGAATTCAAAGGATTGCGGAAATGGAAATACAGTAATTTACATAGTGCTGCAAAAGGAAATCTAAGCTAATGGATCCCGAGTCCTCTCTGAGGAGAGCGTAGGTGCTGGTTCTGGTACTTTCCTTTTCTTTGACCGAGGCTCTTCGGCAATTGTCGGGTTGTCATTCCTTTGGCAAGTGAAAGGGGCGAGCAAATTCATTTGGTCATCCTGATTTTCCTCAGCATGTTGCTCTAAAATCTCAATCAGAGCATCTTTTTCTTTTAACAATTGCTGCATTTTCTTGCACTCCACATTGAGAATACGGTACTTGTTCCTCTAAGACCTCTTCTCCTGTTGAACTTTGTTGAGAGTAACCCGATGTTTTTCCGTCTCAGACATAAAATAAAGGACAGAGTCCCTTAATGGAAGAACTTCCAGGCAAGGGTAAGGCATCCTCAGCTTGAGAGCTCTAGTTTGTACCCAGTGGAGATAAGGCTCCACCGAGACATAGTCTGATTTTCCTAGAGACTCTCTTCCTTTCTTGTGAATGTGTTTCCAGACATGCATTATTTCTGTCTTTAGGGGCGTGTCATTTTCTCCTTCCTTGAAGAAAAGACCTTCCAGATGGGCATTACGCGGGACATGCCTCATCGGGTATCCGAATTGATGACGAACTAAAACTAGATGATAATTGATTCCTCCTTTAGTTCCTACGAGGGGTACATTTGGGAAATTTCCACAACGGTCAATGATTCTGATCCCGTCATAGATTCGATTGTACCAATCAATATCAGAATTGGTAAGAGACATTATTCTCTGCAACCAACATAAAGTATTCTTTGGATCCCAAAATGCAGCAGACTTTGGCAAGTGGGAAGTGGACCATTTGTATAGTAGGGGTACACAACCTGTGATCATTCCTCCGCTATACCAATTCCTTAAGTGTCCCAAATGATAAGCATCGGCGAGCAAAGTCGGTACAGGGTTTCCAATCAGAAAAATCTTAATGGCGTTGATATCTACAAAGTTATCAATGTTGGGAAACAAAAATAACCCGTAGGTGAGCACATGGTTGTATCCACTCTGTCTACAATGCATCTTGACCAAATTGGCCCTTAATAAGAGTACATCGTGAATTTGATAGCTGTTGTTAGACTCTCCATCTATCAAATTTACCGCAGCTTTCTCGTGTTGAGGCAACGGGTTCGTGAGAACGTTCGGATTCGTATCTTTGAAAGATAAGACCCCGCTCCTAACAAGCTTTTGTACATCGGATTTGAAACTGAGACAAATTTCTATTTTATGCCCCGGTCCTCCTTGATGGTAAGGGCAAGTCTGATCCGCTTTAAACCAAAAAGGCGGATTTTCTGGTATAGTAAGAGGAACCCTGGCTTGGACATGCCCCTTGACCAGTAAGAGTGGAAATAATTCTGCATACAACATCGGTATAGGGTTGAACCCTGGTGGTCGCGTTGCACGGTTGTTGTTGTACGGAGGACGAGCCTGCTGAAGAGGTTGTTGTGTCCTTTGCTGAAATTGATGTTGAATCGGTTGGCTATGCGCAACCTGAGGTTGATACGTTGGAACTGTCGCAAGGTTGATAGTAGGAGTTGCAGCCGCTACTGGTTGATACCGTCGTCTTTGCTCTCCGTGAGAGATATTCCCAATATCCTGCTATTTTTTCTTAGGGAGAGCACTGCCATATTGTTTTGTACTGCTTGATGATCCAACGTCTTTTACTAAACGTCCTTCTCGGACCGCTTCCTCAAGACGAACTCCCATGCCCACCATCTCGGTGAAGTCACTGGGCGCACTGGCGACCATTCTGTCATAGTAAAATAAGCTTAAGGTTTTCAAGAAGATCTTTGTCATCTCTTTTTCCTCAAGAGGTGGACAAATCTAGGCGGCAATTTCACTCCATCTCTGAGCGTACTCCTTAAAGGTTTCCTTGTCCTTTTGTGACATCGATCTGAGTTGATCTCTGTCTGGTGCCATGTCCCAGTTATACTTATATTGTTGAACGAAGGCAGCGCCAATATTTTTGAAAGTTGCAATCTTAGTGCGGTTTAAACCCATGTACCATTTGAGCGCAGCACCGATTAAACTATCCTGAAAGTAGTTAATTAGTAGCTCCTGCTTCTTTGTCTGAGCTGACATTCGTCGAGCGTACATCACCAAATGGCTCTGAGGGCAAGAGTTACCCTTGTACTTTTCGAAATCGGGTACCTGGAACTTGTGCGGAACTTTCACATTGGGGACCAAACAAGGGTCTGCGGCGTCCTTTCCAAATAAATCCTGATCGCGAAGGGCTTGCAGTTCTTTCTGCATCTCTAGGAATTGTTCCTGCAACTCATTCATTCTATCGAACATACTTTCGTTTCCAACAGAAGGTATCTGTGGAATCTGTCTTTCCGGGATAGTGTGTACCACGGGGGGTGGTATAGTCGTTATGGCTGAGACTCTCGGTGCCTCCCAAAGTTTGTAACCTCTTGGAGTTGCTGTCATGCCCCTGGAATCTTCGCTTTCCCGATGTTTGTAACCTTCAGGCCCAACGGCTCCTGCTGAAGTTTCCGGATCCTCAGTGATCGGCAGAATATATCCTTCAGGGATATAGTTGAGTGACATGCCCCAGGGACGATCTTTCGGCATTCTGTACCTAGGATCATACTTTTCCACTATGGGCGTTGATGTGATCTCTGAGATCACACTCCTTTGTTGTTGCATCTGAGCTTCTACTAGATCTTGCATGTCGTTATGAAGCTTTCTCAGATCCTCTTTCAGAGTGTCAATCTCTTCCCTCAACTCTCTGTTCTCTTCCTCGAGATCATCCATCTTTTTCTGACGATTGGCCCGAGTATTGTACAAATGAGACAGTTTGACTCTAGAATCGAGACGCAAACGTGAGATTCGTAGGTAAGAAGAATGCGTTACGCGAGAATGATGAATGATATGCAATGATTATATTAATTGTACACTTTTTTTGTTTATTTAAAGTAAACTTCGACTATTGGATTGCAAATATCAAACAGTGGGGAAACCCCGTTTTATTGAATTCAAAGGATTGCGGAAATGGAAATACAGTAATTTACATAGTGCTGTAAAAGGAAATCTAAGCTAATGGATCCCGAGTCCTCTCTGAGGAGAGCGCAGGTGCTGGTTCTGGTACTTTCCTTTTCTTTGACCGAGGCTCTTCGGCAATTGTCGGGTTGTCATTCCTTTGGCAAGTGAAAGGGGCGAGCAAATTCATTTGGTCATCCTGATTTTCCTCAGCATGTTTCTCTAAAATCTCAATCAGAGCATCTTTTTCTTTTAACAATTCCTGCATTTTCTTGCACTCCACATTGAGAATACGGTACTTGGTCCTCTAAGACCTCTTCTCCTGTTGAACTTTGTTGAGAGTAACCCGATGTTTTTCCGTCTCAGACATAAAATAAAGGACAGAGTCCCTTAATGGAAGAACTTCCAGGCAAGGGTAAGGCATCCTCAGCTTGAGAGCTCTAGTTTGTACCCAGTGGAGATAAGGCTCCACCGAGATATAGTCTGATTTTCCTAGAGACTCTCTTCCTTTCTTGTGAATGTGTTTCCAGACATGCACTAATTCTGTCATTAGGGGCGTGTGATTTTCTCCTTCCTTGAAGAAAAGACCTTCCAGATGGGCATTACGCGGGACATGCCTCATCGGGTATCCGAATTGATGACGAACTAAAACTAGATGATAATTGATTCCTCCTTTAGTTCCTTTGAGGGGTACATTTGGGAAATTTCCACAACGGTCAATGATTCTGATCCCGTCATAGATTCGATTGTACCAATCAATATCAGAATTGGTAAGAGACATTATTCTCTGCAACCAACGTAAAGTATTCTTTGGATCCCAAAATGCAGCAGACTTTGGCAAGTGGGAAGTGGACCATTTGTATAGTAGGGGTACACAACATGTGATCATTCCTCCGCTATACCAATTCCTTAAGTGTCCCAAATGATAAGCATCGGCGAGCAAAGTCGGTACAGGGTTCCCAATCAGAAAAATCTTAATGGCGTTGATATCTACAAAGTTATCAATGTTGGGAAACAAAAATAACCCGTAGGTGAGCACATGGTTGTATCCACTCTGTCTACAATGCATCTTGACCAAATTGGCCCTTAATAAGAGTAGACCGTGAATTTGATAGCTGTTGTTAGACTCTCCTTCTATCAAATTTACAGCAGCTTTCTCGTGTTGAGGCAACGGGTTCGTGAGAACGTTCGGATTCGTATCTTTGAAAGATAAGACCCCGCTCCTAACAAGCTTTTGCACATCGGATTTGAAACTGAGACAATTTTCTATGTTATGCCCCGGTCCTCCTTGATGGTAAGGGCAAGTCTGATCCGCTTTGAACCAAAAAGGCGGATTTTCTGGTATAGTAAGAGGAGCCCTGGCTTGGACATGCCCCTTGACCAGTAAGAGTGGAAACAATTCTGCGTACAACATCGGTATAGGATTGAACCCTGGTGGTCGCGTTGCACGGTTGTTGTTGTACGGAGGACGAGCCTGCTGAAGAGGTTGTTGTGTCCTTTGCTGAAATTGCTGTTGAATCGGTTGGCTCTGCGCAACCTGAGGTTGATACGTTGGAACTGTCGCAAGGTTGATAGTAGGAGTTACACCCGCTACTGGTTGATACCGTCGTCTTTGCTTTCCGTGAGAGATATTCCCAATATCCTGCTATTTTTTCTTAGGGAGAGCACTACCGTATTGTTTTGTACTGCTTGATGATCCAGCATCTTTTACTAAACGTCCTTCTCGGACCGCTTCCTCAAGACGAACTCCCATGCCCACCATCTCGGTGAAGTCACTGGGCGCACCGGCGACCATTCTGTCATAGTAAAATAAGCTTAAGGTTTTCAAGAAGATCTTTGTCATCTCTTTTTCCTCAAGAGGTGGACAAATCTAGGCGGCAATTTCACTCCATCTCTGAGCGTACTCCTTAAAGGATTCCTTGTCCTTTTGTGAAATCGATCTGAGTTGATCTCTGTCTAGTGCCATGTCCCGGTTATACTTATATTGTTGAACGAAGGCAGCGCAAATATTTTTGAAAGTTGCAATCTTAGTGCGGTTTAAACCCATGTACCATTTGAGTGCAGCACCGATTAAACTATCCTGAAAGTAGATAATTAGTAGCTCTTGCTTCTTTGTCTGAGCTGACATTCGTCGAGTGTACATCACCAAATGGCTCTGAGGGCAAGAGTTACCCTTGTACTTTTCGAAATCGGGTACCTGGAACTTGTGCGGAACTTTCACATTGGGGACCAAACAAGGGTCTGCGGCGTCCTTTCCAAATAAATCCTGACCGCGAAGGGCTTGCAGTTCTTTCTGCATCTCTAGAAATTGTTCCTGCAACTCATTCATTCTATCGAACATACTTTCGTTTCCAATAGAAGGTATCTGTGGAATCTGTCTTTCTGGGATAGTGTGTACCACGGGCGTTGGTATAGTCGTTATGGCTGAGACTCTCGGTGCCTCCCGAAGTTTGTAACCATTAGGATTTGCTGTCATGCCCCTGGCATCTTCGTTTTCCCGAAGTTTGTAACCTTCAGGCCCAACGGCTCCTGCTGAAGTTTCCGGATCTTCAGTGATCGGCGGAATATATCCTTCAGGGATATAGTTGAGTGGCATGCCCCAGGGACGATCTTTCGGCATTCTGTACCTAGGATCATACTTTTCCGCTATGGTCGTTGATGTGATCTCTGAGATCACACTCCTTTGTTGTTGCATCTGAGCTTCTACTAGATCTTGCATGTCGTTATGAAGCTTTCTCAGATCCTCTTTCAGAGTGTCAATCTCTTCCCTCAACTCTCAGTTCTCTTCCTCGAGATCATCCATCTTTTTCTGACGATTGGCCCGAGTATTGTACAAATGAGACAGTTTGACTCTAGAATCGAGACGCAAACGTGAGATTCGTAGGTAAGAAGAATATGTTACGTGAGAATGATGAATGATATGCAATGATTATATTAATTGTACATTTTTTTTGTTTATTCAAAGTAAACTTTGACAATTGGATTGCAAATATCAAACAGTGGGGAAACCCCGTTTTATTGAATTCAAAGTATTGCGGAAATGGAAATACAGTAATTTACATAGTTCTACGAAAGGAAATCTAAGCTAATGGATCCCGAGTCCTCTCTGAGGAGAGCGCAGGTGCTGGTTCTAGTACTTTCCTTTTCTTTGACCGAGGATCTTCGGCCATTGTCAGGTTGTCATTCCTTTGCCAAGTGAAAGGGGCGAGCAAATTCCTTTGGTCATCCTGATTTTCCACAGCATGTTGCTCTAAAATCTCAATCAGAGCATCTTTTTCTTTTAACAATTGCTGCATTTTCTTGCACTCCACATTGAGAATACGGTACTTGTTCCTCTAAGACCTCTTCTCCTGTTGAACTTTGTTGAGAGCAACCCGATGTTTTTCCGTCTCAGACATAAAATAAAGGACAGAGTCCCTTAATGGAAGAACTTCCAAGCAAGGGTAAGGCATCCTCAGCTTGAGAGCTCTAGTTTGTACCCAGTGGAGATAAGGCTCCACCGAGACATAGTCTGGTTTTCCTAGAGACTCTCTTCCTTTCTTGTGAATGTGTTTCCAGGCATGCACTATTTCTGTCTTTAGTGCCCTGTCATTTTCTCCTTCCTTGAAGAAAAGACCTTCCAGATGAGCATTACGCGGGACATGCCTCATCGGGTATCCGAATTGACGACGAACTAAAACTAGATGATAATTGATTCCTCCTTTAGTTCCTATGAGGGGTACATTTGGGAAATTTCCACAACGGTCAATGATTCTGATCCCGTCATAGATTCGATTGTACCAATCAATGTCAGAGTTGGTATGAGACATGATTCTCTGCGACCAACGTAAAGTATTCTTTGGATCCCAAAATGCAGCAGACTTTGGCAAGTGGGAAGTGAACCATTTGTATAGCAGGGGTACACAACATGTGATCATTCCTCCGCTATACCAATTCCTTAAGTGTCCCAAATGATAAGCATCGACGAGCAACGTCGGTACAGGGTTTCCAATCAGAACAATCTTAATGGCATTGATATCTACAAAGTTACCAATGTTGGGAAACAGAAATAACCCGTAGGTGAGCAAAACAAAGAAGCTCTCGAAAGCGGCCACTTTCCCTATACTAGCAAAGTATAGAGCTTTCTTTGTCAAAAACTGGGTTGGCAAACCCTGGATTCCACCTTTAGTGGTCATGTGAGTCCTGACTTCTGACTCATCCAAATAAATTGCCCTTTCAATGGTTTGATCCTTTGGAATTTCTTCCAGTCCAGAAAATGGAGCTTGATCAGTAATGTGCAGATCAGTCAAGTGAGAGTACTCCTCCAGTGTTGGTGCTAGTTGATAATCCAGGAATGTGAAACAGTGATAAACCGGATCGTAGAACTGGATTAGCGTGGACAGGATTCCTTCAATTATGTGAACCCTTACCAGAGACAGTAGTCCTCCATATTTGGCTCTGAAAGCCTCGGGGTTGGTTATCATCTTAGCCAGAACTCTCAAATCCTCTAGTTTTGGAACCTTGAAGGTGTACTTGTGAGTTTTCCTTCTACCAAAATCCATTAGCGCAATCTTTTTTATCTGACATTTGCAATCATTGTCTTAAAAAAAAGAGAGACTAGAAGAGAAGTTTTTTTTTTGTTTTAATGTTTTTTAAATGAATGTATGAATACAGCACACAAAAACATAGAAAAAACATGGGGTCAAAGGTGCGGTGTCATGAAGTCAAGGCTCTACCCCCCACCCCCCCCAAGGTTTATACTGGTGATTTTTTGTACCTGTCCGGAAAATCATTGACCCCTCTTTGGATAACAACAACAAGCGGATAGCCAGCGAGCTGATGTATCCTAGAGTGATCTCAGATGAGGGTAGTATCGTGTGATAACTATTTCCGATAGCTTCCGCACTACAAAATGGTTTAAGCCTACTAAAAACCTCAGCTTCTCAGATAACCACGTCGACCGTACTACTTTCAACAACCGAAGTCGTATAGGCAATGTATCTGCAAAGGGAGTCTCCACTGAGTTTGATGGTCGATCGAGGACTCTTAACTGGGATTCACTCCCCGCAAGATTACCCGCATTGCCATCACCTATCTTAGGTGTATACTCAATCTTTCCACATGCGGCATCACACGCATTCCCATTAGCAGAAAAATAAACACAGACATCAATTAGGAAAAGCAGTATATATATTTGTCTTAATCATCCTAGACCTCTAGTCTTATGATCTTACACAGACAATGACTCCCCAGCAGAGTCGCCATTTCTGTGACACTTTGAGAACTTAAGGTTTTCTACCTTAGATATGGGAAGAGAACAATATCTCGTGGTCCCTAGTGAAGTTGCCATTTTTCTGTGGAAAATGGGGACGATGATGACTAGATCTTACTTTGACTCCCCAGTGAAGTCGCCATTTTTCTGTGGAAAATGGGGACGATGATGACTAGATCTTACTTTGACTCCCCAGTGAAGTTGCCATTTTTCTGTAGCGCAAATTTTTACGTGGTTGCGAAGCACTATCGCTTTGGGGTACTACAATTCGATTCATTTTTTATCCTATTGAAGCTGATTAAGGAAGGGAAATAGATGTCTCCAATTAACACTGCTTGCAAACTGAGTTTAAATAGATGACTGTTGGTTTACAGATGCTCTGAAGATTGTGGGTCTCTCTTAGGTAATTTTGTTAAGAAAACAGTGTCTATGCTATCGGTAATATGTTAGGTTTGATGCTTTTTTATTAATGTATGAAGGTATGGGATTTTGGGTTTTTTTATTAGTATGCTCGCTAAGATTTTGCAATCTTATGCCTACGTATTCCCAAAACAGGGAAATCAGAGCGATCATAGTTCCCCCTATTCTATGGGAGGAAAGAGATGTTTTGGTGTCTTGTTCGAAGCCCAAGACGTGAAGCTAAAGGTGATTTTTATCTTGTTCAAAGCCCAAGATGTGAAGCTAAAAGGTTTGACTGAGAGAGAATTTGTCATCTCTAAAGAGGAGTTGTTGATGTGAGCAAGGCATGACTTTGATGCTAAAAGGTTAATTGACTCAACCGGGGTTTTCTTTATCTAAAGCCTAAGAGGAGGCTAGAAGTTGACTTTTCCGGGGAAAATGTTCTTTCTGTCTTGTACAACGCCCAAGATTGAGGCTAAAAGGGATTTTGACTCCGTTGGGGAGAATGTATCTTGTATAAAGCCCAAGATGGAGGCTGAAAGGGTTTGACTCAACAAAAGAGTGCTGGTATGTGTCTTGTACAAAGCCCGAGATGGAGGCTAAAAAGGTTGACTCAACAATAGGGTCTTGAACAGGTGATTGACTCAACAAGAGAGTCTGAAGGTTGATTGACTCAACAAGAGAGTCTTTTTATACTCAACAAGAGGGTGATTTGTTGTCTCATACGAAGCCCGAGATTGAGGCTAAAAGGAAATTGACTCAACAAGAGAGTCTTTTATAATCAACAAGAGAGTGATTTATATGTGTCTTGTATGAAGCCTAAGACGGAGGCTAAAAGTTGACTCAACAAGAGAGTCTTTTATACTCAACAAGAGAGTGTTGTATGTGTCTTCTACAAAGCCCGAGACGGAGGCTAAAAGTTGACTCGACAAGAGAGTCTTTTATACTCAACAAGAGAGTGTTTTATCTGTCTTGTACGAAGCCCAAAACGGAGGCTAGAAAAGTTGACTCGACAAGAGAGTCTGAAAAGGTTAGCTCCGCTGGGGAGAATCATTTGTACAAAGCCCAAGTGTCATACCCCAAATTTTGACCACTAAGATTTCCCATCATTTTGCAAATCATCATCACAATATGGATGAACCATCATGCCTCATCAAATGCCTCAAGGGTTGTTGAGCATTCACTACAATCAAAATTAGGGTTTTAAGCCGTCTCAGAGCCTTAGACAAAGGATCAATCAAAGATTGACTTGATCTTCAACTTGTCTAGCCTCTAACATATCCATAATGGATCAAAAGGACTCCCACTTCAAGGATTAAGCACAAGGCTGCTCCCTTCTAGGTGGATCAAGTCTCAGGATCGACAGTGTCACCAAATTAGGGTTTTGGTCGACCAAGGCCTCCAGATGGAAATTTTTCATCTGGGCACAAGCCAATGCTTCAAAACATGACCTAATATACGCCATGGAACCTCATGAACCCAATCATCAAGTCAATTTGACCTCAGGGGATGCATACATCAAAAATCAGGAATTAGGGTTTCTTGACCTAATTAACCCCTAAGTTGAATTTTGGGACAAATCATAAGCCAAGACCTCAAGACATGATTTGAGGGTCTCCAATGAACTACATTGATCCATTTGCAACAATGGATTGATCCAAGAAGCTTGAGCAACAAGTCTCAATTTCATCTGCACCACAGTTAGGGTTTTAAGGGAAAAGTCAACTGTAACTTTGACTTTTGACCAGGACATGCTCCCAAGCCCTAGTACATGAATCAATATACCCTATGACACCCATGGAACATGTCCATTAAGTTTTATTTAGGTCAAGGACATGATTTCCTGAAGAATTGCACAGTTTGGAATTCATCTGATAAAAAGTCAACTGTGCACAAAAGTCAACTTTGACTTTTTGAGATTTTTCACCAAAATGGATTTTTAACCCTAAAATGATGTTAATGTATGATTTAAATCATCATTCATCAAGAAAAATCAATGAAAGTGGGATAACTTGTAAAAGGGGTAACTATAAAAACTTAAAAAAAATTTCTAAGTTATGGAAAAAGTGACACTAATGTGCCAACTTTGGAGGACCATAACTCCTAAACCACAAGGCCATTTTTCCCCATTCAAAGCTTGATTTGTAGATCACATTACCCTCTACAAAAACTTCATACTGACCTATGTCCAAATTCCTCATGGATTTTGAGTTATGGAGTGATCAAAATCAAGAAAAATCACTTTGTTCCAACACTTAGTGAAAATTTCACTAAGTCAGAATCTGCCTTTACTTTTTTCCAAATGTAGGGGGATTTTTCACTTGGATTCAAAAGAGATCAAAACCAAAAATGTTCAAAAAGTTGTTGTATCATGTAAGGGCTTTCCAAAATGGCCAAGAACATTACCAAATTCAATTTGAGCTATGAGATATGACATTGGCAAGATGCCTTGCTGAAATCTGTCAAGGCAAGGCAGATTTTTGCACTTTTGGTCGATTTGCCAAAATCAGCCAATTCCAAGCCTTGTCATCACTTTGGACACATCTGAGGATTGAATCTAAAGGGGACAATCACTGAGCCAAGCCTCCAAAGTCTTTGGAACAAGAAATAGCATGTTGAACCTAGAATTGCCAAAATAGGGACAAGACTCCAATTTTGGATTGGAGCATTCAATGGAAGCATTAAGGTGGAATGGACTGAGCCATTTGCAACTGAATTCAGTCAAGACTTAACCAAGACCAAGGGAACCAGCAGCCTGTGCCCTAACCTCTAGTCAATGGCTAGAGGAGACTTGGATTTTCATTTGCCAACATTGGCCAAACCTACTCAGCAGTTGCCATTCACTATTCCTTGCAAAACAAACTTGATCTACTCTAAATAGAGCTCAACTGTGATCAGTTTGAGTACACCAAAGCCATCAAACAGATGCTTTCCTCAAAATCTCTTCTTTCACTCCAATTTTGCCTTCTAAGGCAAGTCACTATCAGGTTTTGAGTTTGAGAGCTTTTCCAATCAAACCAATCACACACACACCTCATATACATCACATATGAGCTGATCAAACACTTAAACAACAACTGGAACACTGATTTCTCAGAATCACCAGTCAATTGCTCAAGGTTTTAACCAAGTTGCAGTTGAGATGCCATGAAATGATCCAACCAATTTCAATCAAGTCCAAGCATTCAAACACACTCCATAGGGTGTAGGGAAGCTGTTCAGATCATCACAACTCATCTGTAACACCTCCAAATCAAAAATCACATTGCACTTGCTGTCACGGCCTAGAGGTAAGCATAAACTTGGTCATCTCACAATCTATGCATATTTCCTCGCACAATAATTTGGCCATATGTTCATAATCATGCATGGAATGTTTCCCCTCAATTAATTGCATTGTTTGAATCGTGTATCAAAAATCCCAGCCTTCATGCAGAATCTAGGGTTCTTGAGGATTGTTCATGATTTCTTGTTTTATGTTTAATTTAAATGAAATTAATTGTCATAGACATGATCGTGAGGTTGAAACGAGTTGATTGATATGTGGATTGCATGATATGATTAAGTATTCAGTGAGATTGGATAGAAAACGCAAATCTGGGAAACTCAGAACACGCGCGTGTTCTTGCCCTTGTTCTTGGCGCCATTTTCCAACATTTGAATATTTGAATTTTGTGATTTTTATTTAATTGATTCAAAAATTATTTTGTCTCTGAGTTTTAATGATTTTGAGTTGATTCTTTTTTTAATAATTCACAAAAATGTTGAAATATTTTATTTTCCCAAAAAATCCCAAAAATATTATTTATTTCATATAATTGATATTTTTGTAAAGAATTAATATTTTAATTGTTTTTGACATTTAAAATATTTTTTCCTTCTTGATTTTGAAAAGATTAATGACTTCTAATTATTTTGTAGGTCAATACTTGATTTTTAAAGCATTAATCCAAGATCATAATTTGTTTCCCATATGTTAAACAATTTTTGATCATTTTAATTGAATTTTTATTCAATTAAAATACACATTTGGAAATAAATTAGGGTTTTGATTAATTCAACCCTCACAAATCATTTTCAAAACACTTTGGGCCTCTATTAGAGTGTAAGACCCAACCCACTTGTACAGAAATCATTTTGGGCCTCACTTATTGTATAAGTCCCTGTGTACATTTTAAATTCGGCACGATAATCGCCAGTTTAAAAACAAACCTTGGGCCTACCCTCGAGTAGTAAGACCCATTTTAAAACTTTTGGGTCTCTATTAGAGTGTAAGACCCAACCCCCTTTGAAAACCAAACCATTTTGGTCCTCAATGCATTGTATAAGACCCACTGCATTTTCAAAAATCTCGGCGCGATCGCCATTTTAAACGAAAAATCATTTGGGCCTACCCTCGTGTTATAAGCCCCACTCTTTTTCTTTTGGGCCTCTAATAGAGTGTAAGACCCAACCCTTTGTAAATACAACCTACTTTGGGCCTCACTTATTGTATAAGTCCCGTTGTATTTCAAAAAAATTCGACGCGATCATCATCCGTTGAAAAATAAATCTTGGGCCTACCCTCGTGTTATAAGCCCCACTCCTTTTCTTTTGCGCCTCTAATAGAGTGTAAGACCCAACCCTTTGTAAATATAACCTACTTTAGGCCTTGCTTATTGTATAAGTCCCGTTGTATTTCAAAAAAAATCGACGCGATCATCATCCGTTGAAAAATAAATCTTGGGCCTACACTCGTGTTGTAAGCCCCACTCTTTTTCTTTTGGGCCTCTAATAGAGTGTAAGACCCAAGCCTTTGTAAATACAACCTACTTTGGGCCTCACTTATTGTATAAGTCCCGTTGTATTTCAAAAAAATTCGATGCGATCATCATCCGTTGAAAAATAAATCTTTGGCCTACCCTCAAGTAGTAAGACCCATTTCTTTTCTTTAAAACTTTTGGGCCTCTTGAGAGAGTGTAAGACCCATCCCTTTGTACAGAAAACCTTTTGGGCCTCAGTCACTTGTATAAGTCCCTCTGTACAAAAACAACAGTGCGATCACTGATAAAACCCTGGGCCTCTCCTTGAGCTGTAAGCCCCAAATCTTTCTTTTTCAAAGCACTCTCTCCTTTGATTTTAAAATATATTGTTGTTTTCAATCTTTCTTTGTTGAACAACTAACTAAACAACATGGAAGCTCTACAACCGAGTAAGTGTTTATCCGCTTTCCTTTACTGCTTTCATATACATATAATTGTATTGTGGGGCTGTTTTGCTGTAAGTCTTCTTTCATAAACTCATGTCAACTGTGTAATAATAGTATAGATATTTTGAGTTTCCCCGGCAACTATGTCTAGAACTAGGTAAAGCCGTTTCGTTTATTCGTAGAAATAGATAGCTAGATCCCCAATAGGATCACCAGATACAGTCTTCTCTTCGGCTGTCCTCTTTAGGAGTTGTCAAGAAACTCTACTCCCCGAGATGAATGTATTCTCCGTGAATGGAATCTTTGAGTTTCTTCCAAATTCTTGAACTTTCCGGACTTGATCTATTCCTTGTGAATAGCTTGCCTTGAATTTCTCGGGGTATGGGGACCCACGGGCTTCTTAAAAGCATCGGCCTCCTCTTGGGCATCGTACAAGGACCCACAGGCTTCCTAAAAGCAACTCCGCCTCCGCTTGGGCTTAGTACAAGGACCCGTCGGCTTCTCAGAAGTATTCATAGCCTCCTCTTAGGCTTCGTATAATGATTCTTCCTCCGGGAATGATAGCCTCCTCTTGGGCTTCGTACAAGGACCGATCGGCTTCTTAAAAGTTTCCAGCCTCCTCTTAGGCTTCGTACAAATTGTCCCGACGACCTCCTAGAGGTATAGGAACAGAACTTAGTCATCTTCATAGAACAGTCCATTCAAAGAGTCTATTACTGTTTCTCAAAGCATAGTACAAAAGATGAAACTCTAGACTTGGACAGTCTAAAACCCTTGAGTCCCGAAAAATGTTCTTAAGCACCCTTCAAAAATAGGAAGAAAACCCGTAGACTCGGACAGTCTCGATAACCTTCGGATTTCCCATTTCCTTAAAGAAAAGGAAATAACCCTGATCCTCGAATCAAATCCCTGAGGGCAAACATTACTCATATAAGAACTGATTTTCTCTTTAACTCAGCAATACTGGACCTGTCACTCAACTGAAACAGTCACCCTAGCCTCCTCTTGGGCTTTGTACAATGATTCTCCCCAGCAAAGTTAAACAACATTTAGCTTCTCTCTCGGGCTTCGTACGAGACATATAAGAGACTCCCTCATTGAGTCAATAACCCCTTTCGCCTCCATCTCGGGCTTTGTACGAGATACAAAAACTCTCTTGTTGAGTCAAATAGCCTCCATCTCAGGCTTTATACGATATACCAAAAGACTCCATCGTCGAGTCAAAACCTTTTAGCCTCTCTCTCGGGCTTTGTACGAGACACATATTAGCCTCCTCTTAGGCTTTGTATAAGAAAACCACTGGTTAATCCAATCAACCTTTTAGCATCAAAGTTGTGCCTCGTTCACAGTACACAAACATCAACAACTCCTTCCCCTTCATCTAATTGCTGTAAGCGGCAAGCCTCTGGATTATTTACATCCATGCCACTGTCCCTCTTTTAGCATGAGAAATTCCAAAGGAAAGATAGCATTGCTCTACACTGAGTTAAAGTCTTCTCCTTCAGGTTAAAATCCCCTATAAAGGAAATTATGGCATTGCCGGATTCATACATCCCGGTTAAAGTAATTCTCCTTTATAAACAGTTGTGACAAACAAACCCCTTTAGAGATGACAAATTCTCTCTAAATTCAAAACCTTTTAGCTTCATATCTTGGGCTTCGAACAAGATACAAATAAACTCTTCAGCTTCATATCTTGGGTTTTGAACAAGATACAAATCACCTTTAGCTTCACGTCTTGGGCTTTGAACAAGACACCAAAACACCATTTCCTCCCATAGAATAGGAGGAACTACGATCGCTCTGATTTCCTTGTTTCGGAAAAAATGGGAATACATAGGCATAAGATTGAAAGAAAAATCTTAGCGAGCACACTAAACAAAAACCCAAAATCCCATACTTTCGTATATCCGTCCTAATATCTAAACCTCCCGCCGCATTTTAACAAAATACACCCAATAGAGACCCCGAATCTTTGTAGCATCTGTAACCTAACAGACCGCTGTTTAACCTCAGTTTGCAAGCAGGGTTAATTTGAGACATCTATTTCCCTTCCTTCATCGGCTTTAATAGGATAAAAAATGAATCGAGCTGTAGATACCAAAGAGCGGTAGTGCTTCACAACCACATCCAAAAATCGCTCGCTACAGAAAAATGGCGACTTCACTGGGGAACATGTCATTCGGATCTATCTCACCTTTGTAGTGAGATTTCGTTCTCTTCCCATCTATTAGGTGGAAAACTTTAAAAGTGGCGCCCACCGTGGGGCTTTTCTAACCTTTTTTTTTTCTCTCTTCTCTTGTGTGAAAACCACAGGACGGTGACTCCGCCGGAGAACCATTTCTGTCAGGAACATAGGATTCATAGCTTTAAAGGTCTAGGATGATTAGGACAAATATATATACTGCTTTTCCTAATTGATATATGTGTTTATCTTTCTGCTAATGGGAATGCGTGTGATGCCGCATGTGGAATGATTGAGTATACACTTAAGATAGGTGATGGCGATGAGGTCGACCATCAACCTCATTGGAGGCTTCCCAATGCAACCCATTCCCTCTCACAGACAATGGGTCTATTGTGGTGTCTGAGAAGCTGGGGAGCAAATTAGTGGCGCAGAGGCTATCGGAAATAGTTGTCATGCGATGCCACCCTCTTATGAGGACTCTTCAAAAAACATCAAATAGCACGGTTCCCGGCCCGCTGGTGTTTTCTTGACAAGAGTTAATGATGAAGAGAGACAGATACAAGAGTCACTAGTAAACCTTGGGGATGGATAGAGCCTTGACTCCATGACAACGACCCTTTGACCCCATGTTTTTTCTATGTTTTTGTGTGCTGCATTCATGCATTCATTTAAAAAACATTAAAACATTCAAAAAATTTCTCTTCTAGTCTCTCTGTTTTTCAAATTAAACTAAGACTGTGATTGCAAATATCAGAGAAAAGGATTGTGCTAATGGATTTCGGTAGAAGGAGAACTCATAAGTATACCTTCAAGGTTCCAAAACTAGAGGATTTAAGAGGTTTGGCGAGGATGATCACAAACCAAGAGGCTTTCAGAGCCAAGCACGGAGGTTTGCTATCTCTGCTAAGAGTCCATGTGATTGAGGTAATCATGGATGCGCTCATTCAGTTCTACGATCCAGTCTATCATTTTTCACATTCCCGGATTACCAGCTAGCACCAACGCTGGAGGAATATTCTCATCTGACTGATCTGCACATTACAGATCAATCTCCATTTTCTGGACAGGAAGAAATTCCAAAGAATCAGACCATTGCGAGAGCAATTCAATTGGACGAGTCTGAGGTCAGGACTCACATGACCACTAAGGGTGGCATACAAGGTTTGCCAGCCCAGTTCTTGACAAAGAAAGCCCTGTACTTCGCCAGTATCGGGAACGTGATTACTTTTGAAAGCATCTTTGTCTTACTCGCCTACGGGTTATTTTTGTTTCCCAACATCAATAACTTTGTAGATATCAATGCCATTAAGGTTTTTCTCATTGGAAACCCTGTGCCGACTTTGCTCACAGATGCGTATCATTCTGTACACTTAGGAAATTTATACAGCGGAGGAATGATCACGTGTTGTGTACCCCTACTATATAAATGGTTTATCTCCCACTTGCCCAAGTCTGCTGCATTTTGGGATCATAAGAGTGCCTTACGTTGGTCGCAGAAGATCATGTCTCTTACCAACTCTGATATAGATTGGTGTAATAGGATTTATGACGGAATCAGGAGCATTGACCGTTGTGGAAACTTCCCCAACGTACCCCTTATAGGAACTAAGGGAGGAATCAATTACCATCTAGTTCTCGCTCGTCGTCAATTTGGATACCCGATGAGACACGTCCCACGGGGTGTTAATCTGGAAGGTCTTTTCTTCAAGGAAGGAGAAAGTGACAGAGCACTAATGACGAAAATAGTGCAAGCTTGGAAATACATTCATAAGAAAGGACGGGAGTCTCTAGGAAAACCGGATTGTGTCTCAGTGGAGCCTTATCTCCACTGGGTACAAACTAGAGCTCTCAAACTAAAATTACCTTATCCGCGTCACGGAATTCTTCCGCCAAAGGAATCTGTCATGTACTTCATGACTGAAACAGAAAAACTTCAGGTTACTCTCAACAAAGTTCAAAAGGAGAGAAGGTCTTGGAAGAACAAGTACCGCACCCTCAACGTAGAGTGCATCAAAATACAGCAACTACTGAAAGATAAGGATGCTCTGATTGAGATTTTAGAGCAACATGCTGTAGAGAATCAAGATGACCAAAGGAATTTGCTCGCTCCTTTCACCTAGCAAAGGAATGAAAACCCGACAACGGCCCAAGAGCCCCGGTAAAAGAAAAGGAAAGAGTCAGCACCCGATTTCTCTTCAGAGAGGACTCGGGACCCATTAGCTTAGGTTTCTGTTTCTGCACCTTGTAATCTACTATATTTCCATTTCTGTAATCCTTTGAATTCAATAAAAAGGGGTTTCCCCACTGTTTGATATTTGCAATCTAATTGTCAAAGTTTATTTTGATTAAACCAAAAAACAATTAATATTAATCATTGCATTCATCATTCTCACATCGCGTATTCTTCTTACCTACGAATCTCACGTTTGTGTCTCGATTCTAGAGTCAAACTGTCTCATTCGTACAATACTCAGGCCAATCGTCAGAAAAAGATGGATGATCTTGAGGAAGAAAACAGAGAGTTGAAAGAAGAGGTCGGCGCTCTGAGAGAGGATATGAGAAAGCTTCGTAACGACATGCAAGCCATGGTAGAAGCTCAGCTACAAAGGACTGTGATCTCAGAGATCACCTCAACGCCCATAGTGGAAAAGTCCGATTTTAGGTATCAAATGCCGAAAGATCGTCCTTGGGGCATGCTTGTTAACTATATCCCGGAAGGATATGTTCCGCCGATCGCTGAAGATCAGGGAATCATAACAGAAGCCGCTGGGCATGAAGGTTACAAACTTCGGGAAAATGAAGATACCAGGGGCATATTGAAGACTCCTAATGGTTACAAACTTCGGAAAATGCCAAGATTCGCTGCCGTAGTCACGGTACCACCCCCTGTGGTGCACACTGTCCCGGAAGGACAGATTCTTCCAATACCTTCTGGTAAGAAGGAAACTATGTTTGATAGAATGGATGAATTCCAGGAGCAGTTCCTGGAAATGCAGAAGGAACTGCAAGCCATCCGCGGTCAGGACTTTATTTGGAAAGGACGCCGCAGACCTCTGCTTGGTCCCCAATGTGAAAGTCCCGCACAAGTTCCAAGTGCCCGACTTTGAAAAATACAAGGGTAACTCTTGCCCTCAAAGGCATCTGGTGATGTACACTCGGCGAATGTTAGCTCAGATGGAGAATCAGGACCTACTGATTCACTACTTTCAGGATAGTTTGACCGGTGCCGCACTCAAATGGTACATGGGTTTAAACCGTACTACGATCAGTACATTCAGAGATCTTCGTACTGCCTTCGTCCAACAATATAAATACAATTTGGACATGGCACCGGACAGAGATCAACTCAGATCAATGTTGCAAAAGGACAAGGAAACCTTTAAGGAGTATGCTCAAAGGTGGCGTGAAATCGCCGCTCAAATTTTTCCGCCTCTTGAGGAAAAAGAGATGACAAAGATCTTCTTAAAGACCTTAAGCTCATTTTACTATGACCGAATGGTTGCCAGTGCGCCCAGTGACTTCACCAAAATGGTCGGCATGGGCGTACGTCTTGAGGAAGCCGTCCAAGAGGGACGTTTGGTAAAAGACACTGGATCGACAAGCGGTACTAAAAAATACGGTAGTGCTCTCCCTAATAAAAAAGAGCAAGATATTGGGAATATCTCTCTCGGAAAGCAAAGGCGTCATTATCAACTGGTAGCAGCTGTAACTCCTGTTATTAACCCCGTGCCTATTCCTACTTATCAACCTCAGGTTGCGCAAAGCCAACCTGATCAGCAAAGGACACAACAGTCTCTTCAGCAGGCTCGTCCTCCATACAATAACAACTGTACAACATGACCATCAGGGTTTGATCCTATACCCATGTTGTACGCAGAACTATTTCCGTTACTACTGGCCAAGGGGCACATTCAGACTAAGTCCCCTCTTACAGTACCAAAAAATCTGCCTTTCTGGTTTAAGGTGGATCAAACTTGCCCTTACCACCAAGGAGGACCAGGGCATAACATCGAGACTTGTCTCAATTTCAAGTCCTACGTGCAAAAGCTTGTTAGGAGCGGGGTCTTATCCTTCAAGGATACAAATCCTAATGTTCTCACGAACCCGCTGCCTCAACATGACAAGGCTGCCGTCAACCTAATAGATGGAGAGACTAACAATGTCTATCAAATTCACGATGTACTCTTAATGAAGACCAATCTGGTCAAAATGCATTGTAGATAGAGTAGATATGGCCATGTGCCACCTCATAACTATCACCAGTGTGATATCTGCTCTAAAGACAACCAGGGATGTTCTGTGGTGCAAGCAGCTCTACAGGAACAAATGGATCTTGGATGGATCCAAGATCAATGAGTTCGTGGAGTTAACATGGTTTACACGAATTCCAACGTAATTCAAAACCACGATATCCGTGCAATGAATGTCAACTTGGTGGCGATGCACTCAAGGCAAAGCCAGTATCATAATCTGCCGCGGCATGATTACAATTCTTGTCTGACTTGCTTGGTAAACAAACAGGGATGCTCTTTCATACAGAAGGCCCTCCAGCGTCAGATGGATCTTGGATGGATCCAAGACTACCATGATAAGAACCCTTATCAGATCAATATGGTTCAAATCTTTGACATTCGCTTGATGAATACTAACTTAGTAGAGTTACATGCTGAACAGGTCCGACTCGGATTCCTGATATCACATAATTATCACAGCTGTAAAGCGGGTTGCGAAAACGATCAGGGATGTGCCCTTTTCCTGGAGGCACTTCAGCACTTGTTAAATCATTGGTGGATGCCAATCTACATGGAGATACTCAACAAATTAGTATCAGTAACAGGAATCCTACTCGGCGTCAGAGTCAGGATGTCCGATCAATGGAAGCTAACCTAGTGAGGTTACATTGTATTCAAAGTGGGCGTGGCCAGGTGCCACCACACAATTATGACTGTTGTAGCATCTGTTCGAAAAGTAACCAAGGGTGTTACCTTGTGAGACCAGCTCTTCAGGGTCAGGTGGATCGTGGAGAGATTCGTCCATATCCGGGTTCTGGACCCATCAACTGGACGCCGAACTACCTTGCCGATCAAGTTGAGGATGTTGTCACAATCTCTGGTCATCATAGGACCAGGGATGTTTTTGCCATCATCCCTCTACTTGACGAATCTAAAGTTCCCAACCGGGAACGGATCGGGATTACTTACGATGGTCAAAAAAATCAGAAGGCTCCTGTAGTCATCTATCTACCAGGACCATTACCGTATGAATCAACTAAGGTTATCCCTTACAAATACGGTGCAACAACCATTGAAAATGGAAAGGAAATTCCATTACCCTCCGTCGTGAATATTGCAGACATCAGTCGTGTAACGAGGAGTGGTAGAATCTTCAACAGAGGAGTTGGAGAGTCTAACAAAGAAAAGGAACTTCAGACGGAAGCTCCCGATCCACCAGTCGGTCAATCCAGTAATCCCGACCTTTCGAAAAACAACGATGAGATGCTGAAGCTCATCCAAAGGAGTGAATATAACATTGTTGATCAGCTGTTACAAACTCCTTCAAAGATCTCGGTATTATCACTGTTACTCAGTTCAGAAGCACACAGAGAGGCTCTACAGAAAGTCTTGGAGCAAGCCTTTATCGAACAAGATGTAGCAATCAGACAGTTCGATAGTATTGTCTCTAACATCACTTTCTACAACAATTTGGGATTTAGTGATGAGGAATTACCCAAAGAGGGTCGCCGTCATAACATGGCGCTCAATATCACAGTTAACTGCCAGGACGATGCTTTAGCCAGCGTACTGGTAGACACAGGGTCAGCCCTGAATGTTATGCCAAAGTCCACTTTGATGCAATTATCATTCAAAGGCCCTCCGATGAGAATCAGCAAGGTTGTCGTCAAAGCATTCGACGGATCCAAAAAAATGATTATCGGCAAAGTCGATCTTCCCATAACTATTGGTCCTCACACTTTCTAAGTCACCTTCCAGGTCAAGGACATCTGGGCAACGTACAATTGTTTATTAGGAAGACCTTGGATACATCAGGCTGGAGCGGTCACTTCAACCCTCCACCAAAAGCTAAAGTTCGTCCAGAACGGCCAACTCATCACAGTCTGTGGGGAACAGGCCTTGCTCGTCAGCAATTTATCGTCATCCACTTATGTGGAACCAGAAGGGATAATCGAACCCAGTTCCAAGCGCTTTCTCTACACAAGGATGAACAATCCGAAGGAGGAACTTCGATTTCCTCGTACAAAGATGCTATTAAAGCAGTCGAGAGTACCGATACAATAGGATGGGGACAGCTTGTCATTCCTACTAGCAATACAACAAAGAAGGGTCTTGGTTTTTCTGCAACCTGTACCCGGACGACTGCTAACGATGAAAGTCTTCATCCCATTCAGGACTTCTTCCGCAGTGGAGGTTTTCTTCACCCAGTCCCTCAAACATTCCATGCTATCAATGAGAAAGATTCCTCCGACACAGAGGAAGAGTGGAAGTCCTATCTTAACAAGGACGATTATATGTCTCAGGACGAAACGCAAACTCCTTTTTGCTTTCCTACAGAGAGTCTGAGATTTATACCCAGGTCAGACATCGAAATGATATACGGGGATTGTGATCCAGAAGGATGCCGTGCTCTGCCAAATTCATTAGAGGAGGACACTCTGATGAAAGACCAATTTGACTACACCTACTATGGCCCAATGGATGGCCTGCCGATGTGGCAGCCCTACCCAGGAAACTTGGGGCAAGAAAGTCAGCCAAACAATGAAAATCAGCTGACCGTCATTGAACAGAATACCTGTGTCCCCACCATGTCATGGGATCAACACTCGGGTCATCCTGAAACTACTCAACATGAGGATGAATTCGCAACGTTTGCGGGACTTGAGTTCATCAACTATGCCTTTCCCGAGATCAACGTCATCGAGAGAGATGACTCCTCCAGTTCCAAAGAAGTTTGGGACACTCTGGGAGAACCAAGTGGAAAATACAACTTTATGGTCAAGTACACCGCTCCCGAAATCTCTTGTATCAGGCTCGAAGATATCCAGTCAAATGGATGGGGAGATACACCTGAGAGCACCAATACTCTGCATAATGCAACAGAGGAATCCTCCTACGACAACTCTGCTAGGGAGACAGATTCCAATGATCCTGCTCCACCAGAAATCAGCGTCATTTCTGAAGACAAGTCAAGGAAGGTGCCAAACTTTGTGATTCACCGAGGAGTTCGCCGCCAATGGGTTGCTTCGATGTTCCGAAGGTCGTTCACCAGTCAAAGTAATTGCCATCTTTAACCTTTCACCCTGCCCAGGTGAAACAGATGTTTTAATAGGGCTCGTTTTCTGTAAATTTTCACTCTTCACTTCGCTCAAAGCGACAGAGTTTTGTTTTATAGGGCTGTAGTTTCAAGAATCAACTTGTTCATTAATAAAATAACGTCGTTCTGTAATTTCCGCATTAATTGTTGTTTTCTCTTTTTGCTTTTCTCAGAAAATGGTAATCCTAAAAAACAATTCAAATAATAAAAACAAGCAGTAATAAAAATAAAACACTGCACACACTCTTGCATTTTCTCTATCTCTTCTAAACATGAATCATCACGTCATGCAGATTGCTTGTTTTAAATCCCGTTGAAACATACGATCCGATGCCTTCTCCCAATTTTGAGTTCCCGGTATTTGGGGCTGAAGAAGAAGTTGACAACGAAATTCCAGAAGAGATCTCCCGACTACTCAAACAAGAGGAAAGGTCCATTGAACCTCACAAAGAGCCGTTGGAAACGGTAAACTTGGGTTCAGTAAAAGAGAGAAAAGAAATCAGGATTGGGGCACTGCTCGGTCCAACTGCCAAAGAGAGTTTGACAAAGCTTCTCAGAGAGTTTCCCGATGTATTCGCTTGGTCCTATCAGGATATGCCAGGGTTGGATACCAGCATCGTGGAACACCATCAACCGTTGAGATCGGAGTGTCCGCCGGTAAAACAAAGGTTGAGACGGACTCATCCAGTCATGGCCATCAAAATCAAGGAGGAAGTACAGAAACAGATTGACGCAGGTTTCCTCGCCACATCAGAATATCCTCAATGGTTATCCAACATTGTACCCGTTCCCAAAAAGGACGGAAAATTCAGAATGTGTGTCGACTACAGGGATCAGAACAAGGCAAGTCCAAAGGGCGACTTTCCTTTACCACACATTGACATGCTGGTGGACAGTACAACAAAGTTCAAAGTTTTCTCCTTCATGGATGGATTCTCGGGCTATAATCAAATCAAAATGGCGCCGAAAGACATGGAGAAAACTTTGTTCATCACCCCATGGGGCACCCTTTGTTACAAGGTAATGCCGTTCGGTTTGAAGAACGTCGGGGCAACCTATCAAAGGGCCATGACTACTCTGTTTCATGACATGATACATAAAGAAATCGAGGTATATGTCGATGATATGATTACAAAATCAAAAACAGAGAGTGAGCACGTTGAACATCTGTCAAAATTGTTCGAACGTCTAAGAAAATTCAAACTTCGCTTGAATCCCAACAAATGCACCTTCGGTGTCCGTTCAGGGAAACTACTAGGGTTCATCATCAGCCAGAAAGGAATTGAGTTTGATCCTGACAAGGTCAAGGCCATTCAAGAAATGCCTTCTCCGAAAACTGAGAAATAAGTCAGAAGATTCCTGGGACGTTTGAATTACATTTCCAGATTCATATTCCTCATGACCACGACATGCGCGCCAATCTTCAAATTACTCAAAAAGAATCAGGACTGCATTTGGACAGAGGACTGCCAAACCGCCTTCAACAGTATCAAGGAATACCTGTTGAACCCACCGATTATATCACCTCCAGTGGAAGGAAGACCACTGATTATCTACCTCACAGTCTTGGAAGACTCAATGGGGTGTGTACTTGGCCAACAAGACGAAACTAAAAGGAAAGAGTCTGACATTTACTATTTGAGCAAGAAATTCACCGACTGCGAAACTCGGTACACGATGCTCGAGAAAACTTGTTGCACTTTGGCTTGGGCAGCCAAACGTCTTCGCCAATACATGATTCGTCATACTACTTGGTTAATCTCTGAAATGGATCCAATCAAGTATGTCTTCGAAAAGCCTGCTCTCACTGGAAGAATTGCTCGTTGGCAGATGTTATTATCAGAATATGACATAGAGTATCATGCTCAGAAAGTCGTTAAAGGAAGTATTTTAGCCGATCATTTGGTTCATCAACCGAATGACGATCAGGAATCAGTCGGGTTTGACTTCCCAGATGAAGATGTCATGTATCTAAAGATGAAAGATTGCGATGAACCACTACCCAATGAAGGGCCAAAACCAGGTTCCCAATGGGGACTTATCTTTGACGGAGCAGTTAATCATTACGGAAACAGAATTGGGGCAATAATTGTTACCCCTTAGTGTACCCACAATCCTTTCACCGCTCGACTTACGTTTAAGTGTACAAACAACAAGGCCGAATACGAAGCTTGCATCATGGGCCTCGAAGAAGCGATTGATTTAAGGATCAAAAACTTGGACGTATACGGCGACTCAGCCCTGGTTATCAATCAGATAAAAGGAGATTGGAACACATACCAATCAGGATTGATCCCTTACAAAGATTATGCAAGAAGGTTGTTACCCTTCTTCAACAGAATTGAGTTTCATCATATCCCTCATGATGAGAATCACATGGATGACGCTTTAGCCACTCTCTCTTCCATGATTAGTGTAGGTTAATGGAATGACCTACCTAAGATCGACATCATGTGCCTTGAAAGGCCCACTTACATCTTCACGATTGAAGCAGTCATAGACGACAAACCTTGGTATCACGATATCAAATGCTTCCTTCAGAAACAGGAGTACCCACCTGGGGCATCCAAGAAAGATAGAAAGACCCTCAGAAGATTGGCTGGAAACTTCTTCCTGAGCGGTGACACTCTCTATAAGAGAAATTTTGACATGGTCTTGCTCTGATGTGTAGACAGACCAGAAGCAGACATGTTGATGAAAGAAATTCATGAAGGATCCTTTGGCACTCATGACAACGGACACACAATGGCGAGAAAAATTCTAAGAGCAGGGTACTATTGGTTGACCATGGAATCCGACTGCTACAAGTACATAAGGAGGTGTCACAAGTGTCAGATATGCTCCGACAAAATCCATGTACCGCCAACGCATCTCAAAGTTCTCTCTTCCCCATGGCCTTTTTCCATATGGGGAATCGACATGATTGGCATGATTGAACCCAAGGCTTCAAATGGACATCGGTTCATCCGTGTTGCCATTGACTACTTCACCAAGTGGGTCAAAGCAGCGTCATACGCAATGTAACCCGACAAGTGGTGGCCCGATTTATCAAAAACAATATCATTTGCCGTTAGGGTGTTCCAAGCCTGATCATTACTGATAATGGATCTAACTTGAACAATAAGATGATGAAAGAGTTGTGTGCAGAGTTCAAGATCGAACACCATAACTCATCTCCCTACCGACCCAAGATGAACGGAGCGGTAGAAGCGGCTAACAAGAACATCAAGAAGATCGTTCAAAAGATGGTTGTAACCTACAAAGACTGGCATGAGATGCTACTCTTTGCTCTTCACTGTTATCGCACATCTGTCCGCACTTAAACAGGGGCAACCCCTTTCTCTCTAGTGTATGGCATGGAAGCAGTGCTCCCCATAGAAGTAGAGATCCCGTCAATCTGAGTATTGATGGAAGCTAAGCTCACCGAAGCTGAATTGTGTCAAAGCTGACACGATGAATTGAATCTGATCGAGGAGAAGCGAATCGCGGCACTATTCCATGGTCAGCTGTATCAACTGAGAATGAAGAAGGCCTTTGACAAAAAGGTCCGACCTCGCATCTTCAGGAAAGGAGATCTCGTGCTCAAGAAAATATAATCATTTCTCACTGATTCTCGGGGCAAGTGGACTCTGAATTACGACGGCCCCTATGTGGTCAAGAAAGTTTTCTCAGACAGTGTAACACCACCAATCTATACCCCCAATTAATTAAAGCAGTAAAAGAAAATTCAAAAGAAAATTCAAAATTTCATCAGAGTATATTTAAATTATCATGGCATAGACGGGGGAATCACATTATATTGAAACAAATCATACAACACCTGCTCATAAAGATATTCAACAGTGGGGTAGCAATCAACAGAGGAACTCAGTTCCTTACACCCACATTTCAGATTTTAGAATAAAAGCGGAAAATCTAAAACTGAATATCATATATATATCACATGAAAAGTATGTCCTTCATCAAGTTATACATGCACAAGCCAAAAGATATATATACATAATACACAATAATCACACACGGCCTCCCTAACTACCCGATGTCACATATCAGAGTCGACCGACAAAAGAATGAAGTCCTAAGCTTCACAAAAAGAACTCCAGCAACTCTAATCTGCAATGCCTCATAGAGCATTATAAAACAGCAGAAGGGTGAGAAAAACAATCATATTACAGTTGCATATAATTATATATTAACACATAAATACGCAGGTAAAACATTCTCACCACAAATGCACCACAATCAAATACAACACAATAAAGTACAATTCTCAAGTATCCAATACTATTACACATCAATCATATGCAATACACTCATCATTAATACAATTACACATATTCCATCTCATCAATCACATTCACAATTTTATGCACAATTAATCCATGATTTATGCAAATGCACAGAGACCGACACAACGACTCTATGCACATGCCATGTGGTACCGACTTTCAATATTTCTCATCACTAGTTCACTTAGGAACTCTGCTGGAATCATCGCTCGTTACTGAGGATCACTCAAGTAACACCCCGTCGGGCCTACGATGTTCCCCGTCGCTTTAGGTCCTCTTGGTATAAGGCGTACGACGTTTATGGATTGCTTTAGGTCCTCTCGGTATAAGGCGTACAATCCGATCGGTCACACCCCACATGGGCACACGATCGTCTATAACCATCGCTTTAGGTCCTCTTATTTTTAAGGCGCACGATATATCAGATCGCTTTAGGTCCTCTTATTTTTAAGGCGCACGATGTTATAGCAGATTCCCTCTGGAACCAATCCGTCACTCAGGACGTCACAACCATGCATATCATGATGCTTGGCATACAATGACACATGACATTTAATATGCACACATATACACATCCATAATCATGCATATACCAACATTTACCATACATCACATTTTCTTGCCATAAGGCCACCAATCATCATCACAATATATGTTTCATGCAATTTCATCACTCAACAGTACACAAGTCATACAATATCCGCACCAACAGCATATGGCATATACACATCAAGTTCACACAATTAAACGGCAAAAGTCGGCAATAAAAACAACACATTTTCTAATTCTCGACATAATTTAATCGGCCAACAATCTCAAAACCATCATCATAAGAAAGTACATGCTACAAGCTTTCTAACGCATCGAACCCGCCTCAAACCGAACCACAGATCAAAAGTTGTAAGGAAAACAAATTGGGAAAAACTGCTACATTCGCAATGCGAAGCTCCTAGCGAGTCCTTCGCTACCTCATTCGCAGTGCGAATGTCCCAGCGAACTAAGGTAGAAGTAAAATAGCCTAGAAAATTCCCACCGTTCGCAGTGCGAACCATCCAGCGAATGCTTGCTACCCCATTCGCAGTGCGAACCCTCCAGCGAACAGTGGCAGAATGAAAAATACTACAACGTTCGCAGTGCAAACATCACGCGAACGCTCGCCACCCATTCGCAGTGCGAACCTGCATTTTCAGCAAAACCCAGCAGCGCACCAGTTCATCCAAAATAAATGATATTTCTCATACCAAACAGTTCCAAACCAACATATGACAATCAGAACCTATTCAAATCATGATAACAAGTATTCTACTACGTTTACACCGATTTTCAACCGCGAAACCATCGATTTTTCATCATATCTCTCATTTCAACCTAGAACTCAAAGCTATGGAAAGACAAGAAACATTCAAGCAAACACATACATAATCATACACAAACATAGTATAATCGAGTTTCGCACCCTTACCCGATTTAATCGTGTTCTAGAAAGTCGGTTGATTGATTTCCAAGTTTTCTCAAATTCTCTCTTTTCTTCTCTTCTCCTCTTCTTTTCTTTTTCTCTTCTTATTCTTTCTCCTACTATTTTTCTCTCTTCTATTCTATTATAACTTATCAACATAAATCAAAATGCCCAAAATGCCCCTACACTCAAATATCTCGCAAACGTTCCCAAAACCCGATAAAATAGATTCACGATGAAAAATAACATACTTTCACATAAAAGTAAGAAATAAAATAATATAATAATAAAATAATAAAAAACGACTCAAATAGATAAAACGGCAAAACTGACAAAACTGACCGGGGCGTTACAACTCTCCCCCACTTAGAAATTTTCGTCCTCAAAAATCTTACCTGAGACGAACAACTCTGGATACGACTCCCGCATCCGACTCTCCAACTCCCAAGTCAAATTGCCCTCAGCAGCGCCTCCCCACGCCACCTTCACAAGTGCAATATCCTTGCCCTGCAACCTCTTCACCTCGTGATCCAAAATCCTAACTGGTAAAGCCTCGACCGTAAGGCTCTCCCTTACCTCAACCTCATCCATCGGAATCACATGCGACGGATCCAGAACATACTTACGAAGCTGTGAAACATGGAAAACATCGTGCAAATTTGACAGATTCAGCGGCAACGCCACCCTATAAGCCACAGCACCCACTCTCGCGGATATCTGGTAAGGACCAATAAACCGAGAAGTAAGTTTCTTCGATTTCAATGCACGACCAACACCCGTAACCGGCGTAACCCTCAGAAATACATGATCACCTTCTTGAAACTCAAGATCCTTCCGTCTCCGATCATGATAACTCTTTTGTCTACTCTGAGAAGCCCTCATTTTCTCACGAATAAACTTCACCTTTTCCGTCGTCTGTTGCACCAACTCCGGTCCAACCACCGAAATCTCACCAGATTCGTGCCAACACAAAGGTGTTCGACATCTTTGTCCATATAATGCTTAGAACGGTGCCATTCCAATACTCGAATGGAAACTGTTATTATACGTAAATTCAATCAACGCAAGATAACTATCCCACGCACCACCTTGTTCCAAAACACATGCTCTCAACAAATCTTCCAACGACTGAATCGTTCTCTCCTTCTAACCATCCGTCTGCGGATGATAAGCCGAACTCAATCTCAATTTATAACCCAATGCCTTATGCAAACTTTCCCAAAATCTCGAAGTAAACCTCGGATCTCGATCCGAAATAATACTCAACGGAACCCCATGCAACTTCACAATCACACTGATGTAAATCTCAACCAACCTCTCCAAAGAAAAACTGATGTCAATCGGAATGAAATGAGCCGATTTAGTCAGCCTATCCACAACCACCCAAATAGCATTATGCCCTCGTTGTGTATTCGGCAACCCCGTTACAAAATCCATCGAAATGCTATCCCATTTCCACTCAGGAATATCCAACGGTTGCAACAAACCACTAGGCCTCATATGTTCCAGCTTCGATTTCTGACAAGTCAAACATGCATAAACAAACTGAGCCACATCTCTTTTCAATCCTGACCACCAGAAAATCTTCTTCAAATCTTGGTACATCTTATTCGCTCCCGGATGTATACTCAAATTACTCCGGTGTCCTTCCTCCAAAATCATCTTTTTCAACTCCGCATCATCCGGAATACAAATTCTACCTCGGAATCTAAAAACACCATTAACGTCCACTTGAAAATCACTATTCGCATCTTTTTCTCCCAACAACATCAAATCCACAAATTTCACATCCAGCATCTGTTTCTCACTAACCGTCATCAGAAAATCGTTAGTAATCGTCAGCATTCCAAGCCTCACGCTATCCAACGTCACTTCACATACCAAACTCAAATCTCTAAACGATTCCAAAAGCTCCCATTCCTTAACCATTAAAGCGGACATATGCAACGATTTCCGGCTCAATGCATCGGCTACCACATTAGCTTTACTAGGATGGTAATTCAAGCCAAAGTCGTAGTCCTTCAAAAATTCCAACCATCTACGTTGCCTCATATTTAGCTCTTTCTGATCAAACAAATATTTCAAACTTTTATGATCACTAAAGACTTCAAACCTTGCACCGTAGAGATAATGCCTCCAAATCTTCAACACAAAAACCACAACCGCTAATTCAAGATCATGAGTAGGATAATTTTTCTCATGCACTCTCAACTGCCTTGAAGCATAAGCCACCACCTTACCTTCTTGCATCAGAACACCACCTAGACCAATCAAAGAAGCATCACAATAAACCACAAATGGTTCATTAGGATTTGGCAAAATCAAAATTGGAGCTGTCGTCAATCTTCTCTTCAGCTCATTAAAACTTTCCTCGCACCGAATATCCCAAATGAACGCTTGCCCTTTACAAGTCAACTGGGTCAAAGGAAGTGCTAGCTTAGAAAAACCTTCAATGAATCTTCGATAATATCCGGCCAAACCCAAAAAGCTTCGAATTTCAGTAATAGATCTCGGAGCCTCCCATTGTAGAACTGCTTCTACTTTAGATGGATCCACAGAAATACCATTACCTAAAATCACGTGCCCAAGAAAACTCACCTCCGACAACCAGAACTCACACTTGGACAACTTGGCAAAAAGCTTCCTTTCTTTCAAAACCTGCAAAACAATACGTAAATGCTCCGCGTGCTCCTCCCGAGACTTAGAGTAAATTAAGATGTCATCAATAAACACCACCACGAAATGATCCAACTACACGTGGAAAATATGATTCATGTACTCCATAAACACACCTGGCGCATTAGAAACCCCGAACGGCATCACAGAATATTCATAATGACCGTAACGTGTCCTAAAGGTCGTCTTCTGAATATCTTCCTCTTTCACCCTAATCTGATGATACCCTGACCTCAAGTCAATCTTACTAAACACACACGCACCAACCAACTAATCCATCAGATCATCGATTCTCGGAAAAGGATACTTATTCTTAATCGTCAACTTATTCAACTGGCGATAATCAATACACAACCACATACTTCCGTCCTTCTTTTTCACCAATAAAACTGGAGCACCCCAAGGAGAAACACTTGGCCTCACAAACCTCTTCTCTAACAACTAATTCAACTATTTCTTTAACTCAACCAACTCAGATGCCGACATACGATAAGGTGCCATCGCTACAGGTCTAGTACAAGGAACTAGATCTATAGAAAACTCCTCCTCTCTCTCTAGCAGCAAGTCCGAAATATCCTCCGGAAACACTTCTGGAAATTCACACACAACAGGAAACACATCAAGTGAAACTTGACTATCCACAGTCAAAGATGCAAACAACCCAAACAACTGAGCTTCATCCTCCAAAAGTCTCTTCAACTCTTTGGTAGATAAGAAACTCGAGTCTTCGTCTTCCTCAAGAGAAGGAAACCTTACCAGCTTATGATAACAATCAATATGAACTCGATTGAATTGCAACCAATTCATTCCCAGAACCACATCTAAACCCTTCAACGGTAAACACACCAAATCTATCTCAAAGTCTTTACCATAAATGGTCAAAGGACAACTCAAACAAACCAAAGAAGTAGTTACTGACCCCATTGTTGGAGTATCAATAACCATTTCACCACCCATCGAAGACAACACAAGATTCAAACGTTTCGCACACTCAGACGAAATAAACGAATGAATCGCTCCAGCATCAATAATAGCAACTAAAGGCGTACTATTAATAAAACAAGTACCTCAGATCAGACGATCTGCACTTGAAGTCTGAGTCCCTACCAATGAAAACACTTTCCCACTAGTTGGAGCTTGCTTCGATTTCTGACACTTTGTACTAATATGATCAGGTTCACCACAGTTGAAACACTTCACCATATTCTTCCGTTTACAATCAGCTACGACATGTCCGACACCTCCACAATTAGAACACTTTCTCACATCTTTCCTGCACTCAAACTGACGATGTCCTAGCTCACCACACTTAAAACATCTCAAAGAATTAGACATACCTCCTCCACCTGACCTTCGATCAAAAGTACCCCTTTGCTTACCTTTATCAGCTGGTGTTACATACGGCCCACCACGGAACTGTTGCTTCCCTTTTCTATCACTCACACTCTTATAGTGAGTAGAACGAGCCCTACTATCCTCTTCATAAATCCTACAACATTCCACCAAATTAGAAAACCTTCTTATCCTTTGATAACCGATTGCTTGCTTAATCTCAGGACGCAATCCACTCTCATACTTCACACACTTAGAAAACTCTGCAGTCGCTTCAGCATAATGAGGATAAAATTGCACAAGTTCCACAAACTTAGCAGTATAATCAACAACAGACATACTACCTTGTTTCAGTTCCAAGAACTCAATCTCCTTCTTTCCTCTAACATCCTCGGGAAAATACTTCCTCAGAAACTCCTGGCTAAACAATTCCCAAGTAACTTCTTCATCCCCGGCTTCCAACAGCTGACGAGTACTAATCCACCAGTCATCAGCTTCTTCTTGTAACATGTGAGTTCCCAGTCTCACCTTACTGTCCTCAGCACAATCCATAACTCGGAAAATACTTTCAATCTCTTTCAGCCATATCTGTACACCATCAGGATCATATCTTCCTTTGAAGACAGGCGGTCTGTTCTTCCTGAACTCATCATTACTGGCAGCATTAGGTGCACCCTGCACAGCACTAGCCATAGCTTGCATCGCAGCAGCCAAAGCAGCGTCATTCCTACCAGCCATATTCTGTTTATTTCCAATAACAGAAACTATGGTTAAACAAACAGCTTACTCCAAACACCAAGACCGACAAGGACTGACATAACCAGACACAAACTGACACAGACTAGCTCAAACTGACATGGACTGGCTCTGATACAACTTAATGTAACACCACCAATCTATACCCCCAATTAATTAAAGCAGTAAAAGAAAATTCAAAAGAAAATTCAAAAGAAAATTCAAAATTTCATCAGAGTATATTTAAATTATCATGGCATAGACGGGGGAATCACATTATATTGAAACAAATCATACAACACCTGCTCATAAAGATATGCAACAGTGGGGTAGCAATCAACAGAGGAACTCAGTTCCTTACACCCACATTTCAGATTTTAGAATAAAAGCGGAAAATCTAAAATGAATATCATATATATATATCACATGAAAAGTTTGTCCTACATCAAGTTATACATGCACAATCCAAAAGATATATATACATAATACACAATAATCACACACGGCCTCCCTAACTACCCAGTGTCACATATCAGAGCCGACCGACAAAAGAATGAAGTCCTAAGCTTCACAAAAAGAACTCCAGCAACTCTAATCTGCAATGCCTCATAGAGCATTATAAAACAGCAGAAGGGTGAGAAAAACAATCATATTACAGTTGCATATAATTATATATTAACACAGAAATACGCAGGTAAAACATTCTCACCACAAATGCACCACAATCAAATACAACACAATAAAGTACAATTCTCAAGTATCCAATACTACTACACATCAATCATACGCAATACACTCATCATCAATACAATTCCACATATTCCATCTCATCAATCACATTCACAATTTTATGCACAATTAATCCATGATTTATGCAAATGCACAGAGACCGACACAACGACTCTATGCACATGCCATGCGGTACCTACTTTCAATATTTCTCATCACTAGTTCACTCAGGAACTCTGCTGGAATCATCGCTCGTTACTGGGGATCACTCAAGTAACACCCCTTTGGGCCTACGATGTTCCCTTTCGCTTTAGGTCCTCTTGGTATAAGGCGCACGACGTTGATGGATTGCTTTAGGTCCTCTCGGTATAAGGTGCACAATCCGATCGCTCACACCCCACATGGGCACATGATCGTCTATAACCATCGCTTTAGGTCCTCTTATTTTTAAGGCGCACGATATATCAAATCGCTTTAGGTCCTCTTATTTTTAAGGCGCACGATGTTATAGCAGATTCACTCTGGAACCAATCCGTCACCCAGGACGTCACAACCATGCATATCATGATGCTTGGCATACAATGACTCATGACATTTAATATGCACACATATACACATCCATAATCATGCATATACCAACATTTGCCATACATCGCATTTTCTTGCCATAAGGCCACCAATCATCATCACAATATGTATTTCATGCAATTTCATCACTCAACAGTACACAAGTCATACAATATCCGCACCAACAGCATATGGCATATACACATCAAGTTCACACAATTAAACGGCAAAAGTCGGCAACAAAAACAACACATTTTCTAATTCTCGACATAATTTAATTGGCCAACAATCTCAAAACCATCATCATAAGAAAGTACATGCTACAAGCTTTCTAACGCATCGAACTACGCCTCAAACCGAACCACAGATCAAAAGTTGTAAGGAAAACAAATTGGGAAAAACTGCTAGATTCGCAGTGCGAAGCTCCTAGCGAGTCCTTCGCTACCTCATTCGCAGTGCGAATGTCCCAGCGAACCAAGGCAGAAGCAAAATAGCCTAGAAAATTCCCACCGTTCACAGTGCGAACCATCCATCGAATGCTCACTACCCCATTCGCAGTGCGAACCCTCCAGCGAACAGTGGCAGAATGAAAAATACTACAACGTTCGCAGTGCGAACATCACGCGAATGCTCGCCACCCATTCGCTGGCCATTCGCAGTGCGAACCTGCGTTTTCAGCAAAACCCAGCAGCGCACCAGTTCATCCAAAAAAAATGATATTTCTCAAACCAAACAGTTCCAAACCAACATATGACTCTCAGAACCTATTCTAATCATGATAACAAGTATTCTACTACGTTTACACCGATTTTCAACCGCGAAACCATCGAATTTTCATCATATCTCTCATTTCAACCTAGAACTCAAAGCTATGGAAAGACAAGAAACATTCAAGCAAACACATACATAATCATACACAAACATAGTATAATCGAGTTTCGCACCCTTACCCGATTTAATCGTGTTCTAGAAAATCGGTTGATTGATTTCCAAGTTTTCTCAAATTCTCTCTTTTCTTCTCTTCTCCTCTTCTTTTCTTTTTCTCTTCTTTTTCTTTCTCCTACTATTTTTCTCTCTTCTATTCTATTATAACTTATCAACATAAATCAAAATGCCCAAAATACCCCTACACTCAAATATCTCGCAAACGTTCCCAAAACCTGATAAAATAGATTCACGACGAAAAATAACATACCTTCACATAAAAGTCAGAAATAAAATAATATAATAATAAAATAATAAAAAACGACTCAAATAGATAAAACGGCAAAACTGACAAAACTGACCGGGGCGTTACAGGCAGCGCCTTGAGACTCACAACCATGGACGGAGAGGAATTTGCCTACCCCACAAATGTTGATGTAGTCAAGAAATACTTCGCCTAAATTAAAAAAAAAATGTGTGTGTCTCGGTGGATTGAAAACCCGAAAGGGCGATCCAGGCAAAAGTTAGAGACAAAATAAAAAATAAATCATCCCGGTGGATTGGAAAAGTCAAAGTACAATCCAGGTAAAAATTAGGGATAATGGCAAGTAACTATGTTCAACAGAGGCAAGTCCCTCAGCAGCAGCAGTTACATCGTCCATCGAAGGAAAACTCCAGTCGAGGTCATCTTCGACAAAAGCTCAGGATGCCCAGAATTCAAAGTTGGTAGAAGGATAGTGGTCGTTATGTTTCAACCCTTTTCCCTGTAAATTACCATTTTCTAACTTTGTAAATACTCTTTGGAATCACGCGTTTGGCTGATCTCCATCTTATCAATAAAATTTGAGCCCTTGTGCTTTTATTTGTAATTCTCATTTGTTTTAGCTTTACAGAACGACATTTTAACATGATCGACGATTCTTGAAATAAAACAAAAATGAATTTACTTGTTAAAACTTTTTCTGCTTTTAAAATAAAGACGGCGATTTCTTTTGACTATTGAACATCAGAAGAACATCGGTCGCTTCTCCAGAAGTAATCGAACCTCAAAGTGCAGAATCAACGTACTCCTTCTATGCCAGCACGCCTGAATGAAGGATCAACAGTGTCAGGTGCGACTAATCCATCTGACATCCTCGGCCGAGTTCTTATCTCCTAAGCCTGACCAACATAGCTCCCAACAGGGACTATCTCTCCTAAGCAAGGTAGAATTGCTATTTTGAACCAGTGATACCTTTCATCCCCTGCAGTGGCCGAGTATCCAGTCCTGTTCATCTTTTAGTTTGTATGTCACGTCAGTTTTGTCAGCATATACATACATACATCATGCATTACCAATTTGCATTCACATTTCATATTGGATCACTATCACTCCAGTCGGTCTAGTCCCCTAGTGATAAAAGGTCCTCTCAATCGAGTTGTCAGTTCTTTCTTCGTCAAGAAGGGTTGCGTCTGAATAATCTCGCCTCCAGTTTATTTCTGGAATGAAGTTGGCCCTTGACCACTTTGATAATTTGAACCTCTGAAAGACCAGAGAACATTCAATAAACATCACTCTTCGCCATTGAAGATGATATCCTTGCTTTCCCGGATTAAGGAAAATCTACAGAAAAAGCCTCATTAGCAGAGATTTGGCAATACAGCTGCCTTTCTCTGAAAGACCGCTGATGAAAAGGTCATCGGCACCTCAAAATTGAAGCCCATCATATGGAATTTCTCTAGGAAGATCCCGAGAAATGTATGATGTATGACCCCAAGCAGAAGCAGTCTCTCAAGAGACTCATTTTCCCCAGATAGAGTCAACAAATGGCGTCTCCAACGAAGAAGTTTGTGCACCTCTACAACTCAGATGATTGGGCTCCCCAGCAAGTCTGACCACTTTTTCCACTCAAATGGCATCTCCCCAGGAAAATTCGGCGAGAAGTTTGAGGAAAGCCGCTACAAATAGCGTCCCTTGTCAATAAAGTTTATTGACAAAAGAAACCGAGACCGGTTCCTTGGTAGGAAACCAGGATCGAAGGGAAGTTTAAATCACAAACTAAGACCAGTTCCTTGGTAGGAAACCGGGATCGAGGGGAAGTTGACAAAAGAAACTAAGACTAGTTCCTTGGTAGGAAACCAGGATCGAGGGGAGGTTTATTTCAAAAGAAAACTGAGACCAGCTCCTTAGCTGAAGACCAAGATCGAGGGGAAGTTTACCTTTTCTAAGCATCATCTCTTAGCTAAAGAAGATGAATGCGTAAGCTACCATTCATAACCACCATCAAAATTTCGGGTATTCCGATATTTAATCCTCTTGCACCCCGAATTCCTGAATACCTTCGTCATTCACACCTTCGGGTCCAAGAAGATTAAATAGGGGCATCTGTCATACCCCAAATTTTGACCACTAAGATTTCCCATCATTGTGCAAATCATCATCACAATATGGATGAACCATCATGCCTCATCAAATGCCTCAAGGGTTGTTGAGCATTCACTACAATCAAAATTAGGGTTTTAAGCCCTCTCAGAGCCTTAGACAAAGGATCAATTAAAGATTGACTTGATCTTCAACTTGTCTAGCCTCTAACATATCCACAATGGATCAAAAGAACTCCCACTTCAAGGATTAAGCACAAGGCTGCTCCCTTCTAGGTGGATCAAGTCTCAGGATCGACAGTGTCACCAAATTAGGGTTTTGGTCGACCAGGGCCTCCAGATGGAAATTTTTCATCTAGGAACAAGCCAATGCTTCAAAACATGACCTAATATACTCCATGGAACCTCATAAACCCAATCATCAAGTCAATTTGACCTCAGGGGATGCATACATCAAAAATTAAGAATTAGGGTTTCTTAACCTAATTCACCCCTAAGTTGACTTTTGGGACAAATCATAAGCCAAGGCCTCGAGACATGATTTGAGGGTCTCCAATGAACTACATTGATCCATTTGCAACAATGGATTGATCCAAGAAGCTTGAGCAACAAGTCTCAATTTCATCAGCACCACAGTTAGGGTTTTAAGGGAAAAGTCAACTGTAACTTTGACTTTTGACCAGGACATGCTCCCAAGCCCTAGGACATGAATCAATATACCCTATGACACCCATGGAACATGTCCATCAAGTTTGATTTAGGTCAAGGTGTCATACCCCAAATTTTGACCACTAAGATTTCCCATCATTGTGAAAATCATCATCACAATATGGATGAACCATCATGCCTCACTAAATGCCTCAAGGGTTGTTGAGCATTCACTACAATCAAAATTAGGGTTTTAAGCCCTCTCAGAGCTCTTAGACAAAGGATCAATCAAGGAATGACATGATCTTCAACTTGTCTAAACCTCTCAAACATCAACAAAGTATCAAAAGGACTCCCACTTTAAGGATTAAGCACAAAGCTGCTCCCTTCTAGGTGGATCAAGCCTCAAGATCGCCAGTGTCACCAAATTAGGGTTTTGATCGACCAGGGCCTCCAGATGGAAATTTTCATCTGGGTACAAGACAATAATCCAAAATATAACCTAATATGCTCCATGGAACCTCATGGACCCAATCATCAAGTCAATTTGACCTCAGGGGATGCATACATCAAAAGTCAGGAATTAGGGTTTCTTGACCTAATTCACCCCTAAGTTGACTTTTGGGGAAAATCATAAGCCAAGACCTCAAGATAGGGTTTGAGGGTCTCTAATAAACCAAATTGATCCATTTGGAACAATGGATTAAGCCAAGAGGCTTGAGCAACAAGTCTCAATTTCATCTGCACCACAATTAGGGTTTTAAGGAAAAAGTCAACTGTAACTTTGACTTTTGACCAAGACATGCTCCTAAACCCTAGGACATACCTCAATTCACCCTATGACACCCTTGGAACATGTCCATCAAGTTTGATTTAGGTCAAGGACATGATTTCCTAAAGAATTGCACAGTTTGGAATTCATCTGATAAAAATTCAACTGTGCACAAAAGTCAACTTTGACTTTTTGAGATTTTTCACCAAAATGGATTTTTAACCCTAAAATGATGTTTATGTATGATTTGAATCATCATTCATCAAGAAAAATCAAGAAAAGTTGGATAACTTGTAAAAGGGGTAACCATAAAAACTTAGAAAATTTTCTAAGTTAAAAGATAAAGTGACAAAGGTACCAACTTTATAGGACCATAACTCCTAAACCACAAGGCCATTTTTTTCCATCCAAAGCTTGATTTTTAGATCTCATTACCCTCTACAAAAACTTCAACTAGGCCTAACTCCAATTCATTATGGATTTTGAGTTATAAGTGAGCCAAAGTGGCTTAAAACATGAAAATGTACCATTTTCCAACACTTAGAAAAATTCTGTCCAAGACAGATTTTGTTGAAACACCAAAACTTGTGGGATCTTTTCACACAGTTGCAAGCTAAATCAAGTCCAAATTTAAACATCAATGTTGTTACACATGTTGCCAAGAATTCAAAGAGCTCAACAGCATGAATTGATTCAACTTGAGCCAAGAAAAATCCTTGCCCAAAGTCATGCTGCTGCAGGCTGTTTTGAGAAAATCAGTTTGCATGTTTGCTTGCCACACACGATTTTGAGCCAAAGACTAAGGATCACTATGCCACCTGTGTTCAAACCAATCACATTGCATCTGATCCAAGTGATAAATCTGAGTCAAAAAGCCAAGGAATCTTCCAACTTGAAGTTCATCCACTTTGGCACATTTTGCCTTGAATTCAAAGTGCATTAATGTGGAATAGTGCATTGTCAAGGTAGCTACCCTACTCAGTTAATTTCTCTGATTAAACAACATTAAAAACATCTGAGGAATGTGGCTTTGGTCAAGGCATAGCCCTGCTCTTGGGAATGGCTAGCTTGCCTTGCTTTAGAAGAAATCCTCCAAGCCAATCCATGCAAATGTGATCTGATCCAGCAGCCATTCACTATTCCTCCAAAACAAAAGTTGATCACCTATAAACAGAGGTCCCAATGGATCATTCAACTCACACCAAAGCCAGTTACAGCACTGCTTTCTCTCATTCTTTCTTAAACCTCAAGTTTTCTTGTTTTGGAGTAACCACTATCGGGTTTTGAGTTGCAGCCATAATAAAACCATTCCAATTGCTCAAACACATCACATATGATGTATTTGAGGTGTCCAAACACTTAAACGCCAACTGTAACACCCCAGGCTCAAAATCACTCTTCAACCAAGCCATTATGCTTCAATTTTGCAGGTGGAGGTCTCTAGCTTGATCCAGAAGGTTTTAGAGTGTTCCAAAGCTTGCAACATACTCCATAACATCCATTGAAGCTGTAGGGATCATCAATTCACGACTGGAACACCATCTGGGCAAAGTTCCATTTCAGCTTGCATCAAGGTGAGCTTCAAACTCAAACTCCATGATCCATGCATATTTCCTCGCATGATATTTTTGCCATTTGCTTGCCATCATGTGTTGATTGTTTTGCCTCAAGAAATTGGATCATAGACCTTATAACCATGCCTGTACGATTGCTTTTGCAAATTAGGGTTCATCTGTGTTCATCATGATTATTTTACTCCACACTGAAAATAAATAAAATTGGGTATTGCCATCTTATTCCTTGTGAAAAAATGCACGAGTTTGGTGTTTGAGTCATGTCCAATGGCTGAGAGATGAGTGAGATATGGTGCTTCACGCACGAGCTCGAGGAAGAAGATGGCCATGGCGCCATTCTTCAGAAAATCCAACAAGTTTGATATATATTTTTCACTTGCCATGTTATTAATGAATTGGCATTGCGCCCCAGCGGTTCATCAGCTGGTTTTGTGAGTATTGGCAAGCGAGAGGTCTGGGGTTCGAATCCCCCTCGCCCCAGACTTCTTTTTACCACTTTTTTATTTTGTTATTTTTCATATTATTATTTTTAATGATTTGAAAAATTAATAACTCCTTCAATTTTTATCATTTTTGATTGGTTCTTTTTGCAACAATTCACAAAAATGTTGAAATATTTTATTCCACCAAAAAATTAGATTTATATTATTTATTTAATATAATTAGTATTTTTTCATTTTTAATTGTTTTTAAACATTCTAAAAATGAATATTTACTTTGAAAATCAAAACCTAATGAGTTTAAATATTCCTTGTGATTATCCCTCATTTTTTTTAAAACCTTAAGCAAAATCATAAGTGGATTATTCAAATTTATTTTGAATTTTGTTTGATTTTCTTTAAATATTTATTTTTAAAGATTAAAATTAGGGTTTTTTTTATTCAACTTTCAAAATTGATTTTCTTTAAACTTTTTTGGGCCTCTTGAGAGAGTGTAAGACCCAACCCACTTGTACAGAAATATTTTGGGCCTCATTCGTTGTATAAGTCCCTCTGTACATTTTCAAATAAACGGCACGATCATCGCCTTTTGAAAAATAACCTTGGGCCTCTCCTTGAGCTATAAGACCCATTCAAAACTCTTGGGCCTCTATTAGAGTGTAAGACCCAATCCTCTTTTAACCAAAACAATTTTTGGGCCTCACTTATCGTATAAGTCCCTCTGCGTTAAAAGAAAACCTTGGCGCGATCGCCATTTTAAACGGAAAATCAATTGGGCCTACCCTCGTGTTATAAGCCCCACTCTTTTTCTTTAAACTTTTTTGGGCCTCTTGAAAGAGTGTAAGACCCATCCCTTTGTACAGAAAACATTTTTTGGCCTCAGTCACTTGTATAAGTCCCTCTGTACAAATAACAGTGCGATCACTGATAAAACCCTGGGCCTCTCCTTGAGCTATAAGACCCATTCTTTCTTTTTCAAAGCACTTTCTCCTTTGATTTTGAATATACTGTTGTTTTCAATCTTTCTTTGTTGAACAACTAACCAAACAGCATGGAAGCTCTACAACCGAGTAAGTGGTTATTGCTTTCATTTACCGCTTTCATATACATATAACTGTATTGTGGGGCTGTTTCACTGTAAGTCTTCTTTCATAAACTCATATCAACTGTGTAATAATAGTATAGATATTTAGAGTTTCCCCGGCAACTACGTCTAGAACTAGGTGACGCCGTTTCATTTATTCGTAGAAATAGACAACTAGATCCCCAATAGGATCATCAGATACAGTCTTCTCTTCGGCTGTCCTCATTAGGAATTGTCAAGAAACTCTACTCCCCAAAGATGAATGTCTTCTCCGTGAATGGCATCTTTGAGTTTCTTCCAAATTCCCGAACTTTCCTGACTTGATCTATTCCTTGTGAATAGCTTGCCTTTAATTTCTCGGGGTTTGGGGACCCACAGACTTCTTAAAAGCATCGGCCTCCTCTTGGGCATCGTACAAGGACCCACAGGCTTCCTAAAAGCAACCCCGCCTCCTCTTGGGCTTAGTACAAGGACCCTACGGCTTCTTAGAAGTATTCACAGCCTCCTCTTAGGCTTTGTATAATGATCTCTTCCTCCGGGAATGATAGCCTCCTCTTGGGCATCGTACAAGGACCGATCGGCTTCTTAAAAGTTTCCAGCCTCCTCTTGGGCTTCATACAAATTATCCCGACGACCTCCTAGAGGTATAGGAACAGAACCTAGTCATCTTCATAGCACAGTCCTTTCATAGAGTCTACTACTGTTTCTCAAAGCATAGTACAAAAGATGAAACTCTAGACTTGGACAGTCTAATCTCCTTGAGTCTCAAAGACATTCTCAAGTGACCCCTTCGTTAAACAGGAAGGAAACCCGTAGACTCGGACAGTCTCAATACCCTTCGGATTTCCCGCTTCCTTAAAGAACGGGAACAACCCGGATCCTTGAAACAAATCCTTGAGTACAGTGTTGCTCATATAAGAACTGATTTTCTCTTTCAAAATCAGCATACTGGACCTGTCACTCAACTGAAACAGTCACCATAGCCTCCTCTTGGGCTTTGTACAATGATCCTCCCAGCGGAGTCAAACAACGTTCAGCCTCTCTCTCGGGCTTTGTACGAGACACATAAGAGACTCCCGCGTTGAGTCAATCACCCTTTTGCCTCTATCTCGGGCTTTATACGAGATACAAAAAGGTTCTTATTGAGCCAAATAAACAACAGCCTCCATCTCGGGCTTTGTACGAGGTACAAAAAACTCTCTTGTTGAGTCAAATAGCCTCCATCTCGGGCTTTATACGAGATTCCAAAAAAATTCCATCGTTGAGTCAAAACCTTTTAGCCTCTCTCTCGGGCTTTGTACGAGACACATATTAGCCTCCTCTTAGGCTTTGTATAAGAAAACCACTGGTTGATCCAATCAACCTTTTAGCATCAAAGTTGTGCCTCGTTCACAGTACACAAACATCAACAACTCCTTCACCTTCATCTAATCGCTGTAAGCGGCAAGCCTCTGGATCATCTACATTCATGCCACTGTCCCTCTTTTAGCATGAGAAATTCCTATGGAAAGATAGCATTGCTCTACACTGATTTAAAGTCTTCTCCTTCAGGTTGAAATCCCCTATAAAGGAAATTATGGCATTGCCGGATTCACAAATCCCGGTTAAAGTAATTCTCCTTTATAAAACAGTTGTAACATACAACCCCCCTCTTTAGAGATGACAAATTCTCTCTAAAGTTGAGACCTTTTAGCTTCACATCTTGGGCTTTGAACAAGATACAAACCACCTTTTCACTTGACGTCTTGGGCTTTGAACAAGACACCAAAACAACCACTTCCTCCCATAGAATAGGAGGAACTACGAACGCTCTGATTTCCCTGTTTCGGTAAACGGGAATACGTGGGCATAAGATTGAAAGAAAAATCTTAGCGAGCACAATCAACAAAAAAACCAAATCCCATACTCTTACATCAAAAAGCATCAGTCCTAACATCCTAATCCTTGTTCCCCGCTAGAAAGTCCTAAAAAGAAAGAAACCGTACTGGCGAAAATACAAATAACCAGTACAAAGGCCCCCCCACATTGATAGCATTCGAAACCTAACAGACCGCTGTTTAAACTCAGTATGTAAAGCAGGGTTAATTGGAGACATCTATTTCCCTTCCTTCATCAGCTTTAATAGGATAAAAAATGAATCGACCTGTAGTTTAAGCTCAAACCGCAGAGAGCGACCAGCGCTTAAGAACCGCGTCCAAAATCGCTCGCTACACAAGGACATGATTTCCTGAAGAATTGCACAGTTTGGAATTCATCTGATAAAAAGTCAACTGTGCACAAAAGTCAACTTTGACTTTTTGAGATTTTTCACCAAAATGGATTTTTAACCCTAAAATGATGTTAATTTATGATTTAAATCATCATTCATCAAGAAAAATCAAAGAAAGTGGGATAACTTGTAAAAGGGGTAACCATAAAAACTTTAAAAAAATTTCTAAGTTATGGAAAAAGTGACACTAATGTGCCAACTTTGGAGGACCATAACTCCTAAACCACAAAGCCATTGTTCCCCATTCAAAGCTTGATTTGTAGATCACATTACCCTCTACAAAAGCTTCATACTGACCTATGTCCAAATTCCTCATGGATTTTGAGTTATGGAGTGATCAAAATCAAGAAAAATCACTTTGTTCCAACACTTAGTGAAAATTTCACTAAGTCAGAATATGCCTTTACTTTTTTCCAAATGTAGGGGGATTTTTCACTTGGATTCAAAAGAGATCAAAACCAAAAATGTTCAAACAGTTGTTGTATCATGTAAGGGCTTTCCAAAATGGCCAAGAACATTACCAAATTCAATTTGAGCTATGAGATATGACATTGGCAAGATGCCTTGCTGAAATCTGCCAAGGCAAGGCAAATTTTTGCACTTTTGGTCAATTTGCCAAAATCAGCCAATTCCAAGCCTTGTCATCACTTTGGACACATCTGAGGATTGAATCTAAAGGGGACAATCACTGAGCCAAGCCTCCAAAGTCTTTGGTAGCATGTTGAACCTAGAATTGCCAAAATAGGGACAAGACTCCAATTTTGGATTGGAGCATTCAATGGAAGCATCAAGGTGGCATGGACTGAGCCATTTGCAACTGAATTCAGTCAAGACTTATCCAAGACCAAGGGAACCAGCAGCCTGTGCCCTAACCTCTAGTCAATGGCTAGAGGAGACTTGGATTTTCATTTGCCAACATTGGCCAAACCTACTCAGCAGTTGCCATTCACTATTCCTTTCAAAACAAACTTGCTCTACTATAAATAGAGCTCAATTTTCATCAGTTTGAGTACACCAAAGCCATCAAACAGATGCTTTCCTCAAAATCTCTTCTTTCACTCCAATTTTGCCTTCTAAGGCAAGTCACTATCGGGTTTTGAGTTTGAGAGCTTTTCCAATCAAACCAATCACACACACACCTCATATACATCACATATGAGCTGATCAAACACTTAAACAATAACTGGAACACTGATTTCTTAGAATCACCAGTCAATTGCTCAAGGTTTTAACCAAGTTGCAGTTGAGATGCCATGAAAAGATCCAGCCAATTTCAATCAAGTCCAAGCATTCAAACACACTCCATAGGGTGTAGGGAAGCTGTTCAGATCACCACAACTCATCTGTAACACCTCCAAATCAAAAATCACATTGTACTTGCTGTCACGGCCTAGAGGTAAGCATAAACTTGGTCATCTCTCAATCTATGCATATTTCCTCACACAATAATTTGGCCATATGTTCATAATTATGCATGGAATGTTTCCCCTCAATTAATTGCATTATTTGAATCGTGTATCAAAAATCCCAGCCTTCATGCAGAATCTTGGGTTCTTGAGGATTGTTCATGATTTCTTGTTTTATGTTTAATTTAAATGAAATTAATTGTCATAGACATGATCGTGAGGTTGAAACGAGTTGATTGGTATGTGGATTGCATGATATGATTAAGTATTCAGTGAGATTGGATAGAAAATGCAAATCTGGGAAACTCAGAACACGCGCGTGTTCTTGCCCTTGTTCTTGGCACCATTTTCCAACATTTGAATATTTGAATTTTGTGATTTTTATTTAATTGATTCAAAAATTAATTTCTCTCTGAGTTTTAATGATTTTGAGTTGATTCTTTTTTTAATAATTCACAAAAATGTTGAAATATTTTATTTTCCCAAAAAATCCCAAAAATATTATTTATTTCATATAATTGATATTTTTGCAAAGAATTAATATTTTAATTATTTTTGACATTTAAAATATTTTTTCCTTCTTGATTTTGAAAAGATTAATGACTTCTAATTATTTTGTAGGTCAATACTTGATTTTTAAAGCATTAATCCAAGATCATAATTTGTTTCCCATATGTTAAATAATTTTTGATCATTTTAATTGAATTTTTATTCAATTAAAATACACATTTGGAAATAAATTAGGGTTTTGATTAATTCAACCCTCACAAATCATTTTCAAAACACTTTGGGCCTCTATTAGAGTGTAAGACCCAACCCACTTGTACAGAAATCATTTTGGGCCTCACTTATTGTATAAGTCCCTCTGTACATTTTAAATTCGGCACGATCATCGCCAGTTTAAAAATAAACCTAGGGCCTACCCTCGAGTAGTAAGACCCATTTAAAAACTTTTGGGCCTCTATTAGAGTGTAAGACCCAACCCCCTTTGAAAACCAAACCATTTTGGGCCTCAATGCATTGTATAAGACCCACTGCGTTTTCAAAAATCTCGGTGCGATTGCCATTTTAAACGAAAAATCATTTGGGCCTACCCTCGTGTTATAAGCCCCACTCTTTTTCTTTTGGGCCTCTAATAGAGTGTAAGACCCAGCCCTTTGTAAATACAACCTACTTTGGGCCTCACTTATTGTATAAGTCCCGTTGTATTTCAAAACAATTTGACGCGATCATCATCCATTGAAAAATTAATCTTGGGCCTACCTTCGTGTTATAAGCCCCACTCTTTTTCTTTTGGGCCTCTAATAGAGTGTAAGACCCAACCCTTTGTAAATACAACCTACTTTGGGCCTCACTTATTGTATAAGTCCTGTTGTATTTCAAAAAAATTCGACGCGATCATCATCCGTTGAAAAATAAATCTTGGGCCTACCCTCGAGTAGTAAGACCCATTTATTTTCTTTAAAACTTTTGGGCCTCTTGAGAGAGTGTAAGACCCATCCCTTTGTACAGAAAACCTTTTGGGCCTCAGTCACTTGTATAAGTCCCTCTGTACAAAAACAACAGTGCGATCACTGATAAAACCCTGGGCCTCTCCTTGAGCTGTAAGCCCAAAATCTTTCTTTTTCATAGCACTCTCTCCTTTGATTTTAAAATAGATTATTGTTTTCAGTCTTTCTTTGTTGAACAACTAACCAAACAACATGGAAGCTCTACAACCGAGTAAGTGTTTATCCGCTTTCCTTTACCGCTTTCATATACATATAACTATATTGTGGGGCTGTTTCGCTGTAATTCTTCTTTCATAAACTCATGTCAACTGTGTAATAATAGTATAGATATTTCGAGTTTCCCCGGTAACTACGTCTTGAACTAGGTAAAGCCGTTTCATTTATTCGTAGAAATAGACAGCTAGATCCCCAATAGGATCACCAGATACAGTCTTCTCTTCGGCTATCCTCTTTAGGAGTTGTCAAGAAACTCTACTCCCCGAGATGAATGTATTCTCCGTGAATGGCATCTTTGAGTTTCTTCCAAATTCTCGAACTTTCCTGACTTGATCTATTCCTTGTGAATAGCTTGCCTTGAATTTCTCAGGGTTTGGGGACCCACTGGCTTCTTAAAAGCATCGGCCTCCTCTTAGGCATCGTACAAGGACCCACAGGCTTCCTAAAAGCAACCACACATCCTCTTGGGCTTAGTACAAGGACCCGTCGGCTTCTCAGAAGTATTCATAGCCTCCTCTTAGGCTTCGTATAATGATTCTTCCTCTGGGAATGATATCTTCCTCTTGGGCTTTGTACAAGGACCGATCGGCTTCTTAAAAGTTTCCAGCCTTCTCTTGGGCTTTGTACAAATTGTCCCGACGACCTCCTAGAGGTATAGGAACAGAACTTAGTCATTTTCATAGAACAGTCCTTTTAAAGAGTCTACTACTGTTTCTCAAAGCATAGTACAAAAGATGAAACTCTAGACTTGGACAGTCTAAAACCCTTGAGTCCCGAAAGACGTTCTCAAGCACCCTTCAAAAATAGGAAGAAAACCCGTAGACTCGGACAGTCTCGATAACCTTCGGATTTCCCATTTCCTTAAAGAAAAGGAAATAACCCTGATCCTCGAATCAAATCCCTGAGGGCAAACATTACTCATATAAGAACTGATTTTCTCTTTAACTCAGCAATACTAGACCTGTCACTCAACTGAAACAGTCACCCTAGCCTCCTCTTAGGCTTTGTACAATGATTCTCCCCAGCAGAGTCAAACAACGTTTAGCTTCTCTCCCGGGCTTCGTACGAGACACATAAGAGACTCCCTCATTGAGTCAATCACCCCTTTCACCTCCATCTCGGGCTTTGTACGAGATACAAAAACTCTCTTATTGAGTCAAATAGCCTCCATCTCAGGCTTTATACGAGATACCAAAAGACTCCATCGTCGAGTCAAAACCTTTTAGCCTACAAAGTCTTCTCCTTCAGGTTAAAATCCCCTATAAAGGAAATTATGGCATTGCCGGATTCATACATCCCGGTTAAAGTAATTCTCCTTTATAAACAGTTGTGACAAACAGACCCCTTTAGAGATGACAAATTCTCTCTAAAGTCAAAACCTTTTAGCTTCATATCTTGGGCTTCGAACAAGATACAAATAAACTCTTCAGCTTCATATCTTGGGCTTTGAACAAGATACAAATCATCTTTAGCTTCACATCTTGGGCTTTAAACAAGACACCAAAACACCATTTCCTCCCATAGAATAGGAGGAACTACGATCGCTCTGATTTCCTTGTTTCGGAAAAAATGGGAATACGTAGGCATAAGATTGAAAGAAAAATCTTAGCGAGCACACTAAACAAAAACCCAAAATCCCATACTTTCATATATCCGTCCTAATATCTAAACCTCCCACCGCTTTTTAACAAAATACACCCAATAGAGACCCCGAATCTTTGTAGCATCTGTAACCTAACAGACTGCTGTTTAACCTCAGTTTGCAAGCAGGGTTAATTTGAGACATCTATTTCCCTTCCTTCATCATCTTTAATAGGATAAAAAATGAATCGAGCTGTAGATACCAAAGAGCGGTAGTGCTTCGCAACCATATCCAAAAATCGCTCGCTACACCAAGAGGAGGCTAGCTGGTGCTGGTGACTGTTTCAGTTGAGTGACAGGTCCAGTGTGCTGGATAAAAGAGAAAATAAGCTCTTATAACGAGAAAGATAATAGGCAAGATTTTTTCCTTGGTATTGATCAGAGGATCAGGGTTATTTCCTGTTCTTTAAGGAAATGGGAAATTCCACGGGTATTGAGACTGTCCAAGTCTACTGGTGTTTTGAGAAATAGATTCTTAGATAGTGAATGATCTTTGTATGATGCCCAAGAGAAGGCTGGTATGTTAAGGGGTGAAGGTCAACCCATTAACTAGTCTGACACTTGACTCAGAAAGACAGCTCTAGCAAATTGATGACTAGGTTTTGTTCCTATACCTGTAGAGGTCTCTGGGTCCTTGTAATAAGCCCAAGAGAAGGCATGAGAGCTTGTAAGAAGCCAAAGGGTCCTTGTACAATGCCCAAGAGGAGGCGGGGATGCTTTTAGGAAGCCTGTGGGTCCCCAAACCCCGAGAAGTTCAAGACATGCTATTCACCGAGAATAGATCAAGCCAGGAAAGTTCGAGAATTTGGAAGAAACTCAAGAGATGCCATTCACGGAGAAAAGATCATCTCTGGGGAGTTAGAGTTTCTTTGACAATTTCTAAGGGTGACAGTCTGAGAAAGGGTTCACCGAGAATGTTGCCTTTCACGTCTCCATATTGTTTAACCCCAAGAGGAGGGAAGAATGTATCTGGTATCCTACAGTGGATCTAGTTTTGTTTGTATTTAAGAGTGACCAACAAGGCTTTACCTAGTGCTAGACGTAGTTTCCGGGGAAAACTCTAAATAACTATACTAGTATTACACAGTTGATATTTGACAAGTATATAACAGTTTGTGAAAGAAGACTTAAAGTGAAACAGCCCCACTATAGCGCGATTTTTGTGGTTTCGAAACACTATCATTTTTGTACTACAGTTCAATTCATTTTTTATCCTATTAAAGCTGATGAAGGAAGGGAAATAGATGTCTCCAATTAACCCTGCTTGCAAACTGAGGTTAAACAGTCAAAACTGTTGATTTACAGATGTTATCAAAATAGGGGGTTCGCCCTTTGGGGTTATTTTGTTAAAAACAGTGTCGGGGTAGGGTGTTGGGGACTGATGCTATGGGATTTTGGGTTTTTTTATTAGTGTGCTCGCTAAGATTTCTCTTTCAATTTTATGCCTACGTATTCCCGTTTACCGAAATAGGGAAATCAGAGCGATCGTAGTTCCTCCTATTCTATGGGAGGAAATGGTGTTTTGGTGTCTTGATCAAAGCCCAAGACGTGAAGCTAAAGGTGGTTTGTATCTTGTTCAAAGCCCAAGATGTGAAGCTGAAAGGTCTATTTTGTATCTTGTTCAAAGCCCAGGATATGAAGCTAATGGGTTTTGACTTTAGAGAGAATTTGTCATCTCTAAAAGGGAAGATTTGGTTTTTTTGTCACAACTGTTGGGTGACTGATTATAAAGGAGGATTACTTTAATTGGGATATGTGAATCCAGCAATGCCATAATTTCCTTTATAGGGGATTTTTAACCTGAAGGAGAAGACTTTAACTCAGTTTAGAGCAATGCCATCTTTCCTTAGGAATTTCTCATGCTAAAAGAGGGACAGTGGCGTGGATGTAAATAATCCAGGGGCTTGCCGCTTACAGCAATTAGATGGGGGAAAAGGAGTTGTTGATGTTTGTATACTGTGACCAAAGCACAGTTTTTGACGCTAAAAGGTTGATTGACTCAACCAGGTTTTTCCTTATACAAAGCCTAAGAGGAGGCTATTGACTCAACAAGAGGGTATTTTTTTGTGTCTCGTACGAAGCCCGAGAGAGAGGCTAAAAGGGTTGACTCAACAAGAGAGTGCTTTTATAGGTGTCTTGTACGGAGCCCAAGACGGAAGCTAGAAGTTGTTTGACTCAACAAGGGAGTCTTTTATACTCAACAAGAGAGTGTTTTTGTATCTCGTACGAAGCCCGAGATGGAGGCTAAAAGGAAATTGACTCAACAAGAGAGTCTTTTTATACTCAACAAGAGAGTGATTTTTTTATCTCGTATGAAGCCCGTGACGGAGGCTAAAGGTGTTTGACTCAACAAGAGAGTCCTTTATACTCAACAAGAGAGTGTTTTTGTATCTCGTATGAACCCCGAGATGGAGGCTAAAAAAATGTTTGACTCAACAAGAGAGTCTTTTATACTCAACAAGAGAGTTTTGTATATCGTACGAAGCCCGAGATGGAGGCTGAAGGAAATCGACTCAACAAGAGAGTCTTTTTATACTCAACAAGAGAGTGTTTTGTATCTCGTACGAAGCCCGAGATCGAGGCTGAAGGGGTTTGACTCAAAGAGAGAGTCTTTTATACTCAACAAGAGAGTGCTTGTGTATCTCGTACGAAGCCCGAGATGGAGGCTAAAAGGTGTGACTCAACAAGAGAGTCTTTTATACTCAACAAGAGAGTGTTTTGTATCTCGTACGAAGCCCGAGATGGAGGCTAAGAAAGGTTTGACTCAACAAGAGAGTCTTTTATACTCAACAAGATAGTTTTTGTATCTCGTACGGAGCCCGAGATGGAGGCTAAAAGGCTAGCTCCGCTGGGGAGAATCATTGTACAAAGCCCAAGAGGAGGCTAGAGTAAATGTTTCAGTTTAGTGACAGGTCCAGTATGTTGGTTAAAAGAGAAAATCAGTTCTTATATGAGTAATGTTGTACTCATGGATCTGATTTGAGGATCGAGATTTATTTCCTGTTCTTTAAGGAAACGGGAAATCCAAAGGGAATTGAGGCTTTCCAAGTTTCTGGGTTTTATCTTTTGTACTATGCTTAAGGAAAAGTAGCAACAAGATCTAGACTCTTTGAAAGACTGCTCTATTAAGATGACTAATTTATGTTCCTATACCTCTAGGAGGTCGTTGGGACAATTTGTACAAAGCCCAAGAGAAGGCGAGAATAACTTTTAAGAAGCCGAGGGACAATTTGTACAAAACCCAAGAGAAGGCTATCTTCCCAGAGGAAGAATCTTTATACGAAGCCTAAGAGGAGGCTGTGAAAACTTCTAAGAAGCCGATGGGTCCTTGTACAACGCCCAAGAGGAGGCAGGGATGCTTTTAGGAAGCCTGTGGGTCCTTGCACTAAGCCCAAGAGGAGGCTGATGAATAGTTCCAGAAGGGGTTTCACTTGGAACATTGGCCTTCTGTATACGAACTGTTCAAGGGGGAGATTCCTTAGATCTAGTTGTCTAAAATTGATGTAAGGAGACGAGGTTTTGTCTAATTCTAGACGTAATTGCCGGGGAAACTCTAAATATCTATACTATTATTACACAGTCGATATGAGTTAATGAAAGAAGACTTACAGTGAAACAGCCCCACAGTACAGTTATATACATATGAAAGGGGTAAATGAAAGCAGGTAAACACTTACTTGGTTGTAGAGCTTCCATGCTGTTTTGTTAGTTTGTTCAACAAAGAAAGCTTTGATAACAATATTATAATTCAAAATCAAAGGAGAAAGTGCTTTGAAACGAAAATTGGGGCTTACAGCTCAAGGAGAGGCCCAGGGTTTTATCCGTGATTGCACAGTCATTTTGTGTTTGTACAGGGACTTATACAAGTGACTGAGGCCTAAGAAAGGTTTTCTGTACAAAGGGGATGGGTCTTACACTCTCTCAAGAGGCCCAAAAAAAGTTTTAAACAAAAGAAAAGGGGCTTATAACACGAGGGTAGGCCCAAGGGTTTGATTTTTCAACTGGCGATCGCGCCGAGGTTTTCTTTTAACACAGAGGGACTTAGGCAATATCTGAGGCCCAAAATTGTTTTGGTTAAAAGGGGATTGGGTCTTACACTCTTTTAGAGGCCCAAGTGAGTTTTAAGAAAAGAAATGGGTATTACTACTCGAGGGTAGGCCCAGGGTTTGTTTTACACGGGCGACGATCGCGCCGAACTTTTGAAATACCACGGGACTTTTACAATAAGTGAGGCCCAAAAAAGGTTTGGTTTTCAAAGGGGTTGGGTCTTACACTCTAATAGAGGCCCAAGTGTTTTGAAAAAAAATAATTGGGACTCATAGCTCGAGGAGAAGCCTAGTTGATTTTGGTAAAAAGGCGACGATCGCGCCGTTGTTTTTGAAAATACAGTGGGACTTATACAATGACTGAGGCCCAAAAGGTGGTGTATTTACAAAGGGGTTGGGTCTTACACTCTATTAGAGGCCCAAAAAGTTTTGAAAAAAGTTTGTTAGGGTGAAAATCAACAAAAACCCTAATTTTATCATTTTTAAAGTAATTATTCAAAGAAAATTAATTAAAATGATACAAATACCAAATAAGTTCTAATAAACAACTTATGATCTTTGGTTAAGGTTTGGAAAATGATATTTTATTCACAAGATGAATTAAAGCTCATTTGGTTTTGATTTTTCAAGATGAGTATTTATTTTAAAATGTTTTAAAAAAACAATGAAAATGAATTTATTTACAAAAATATCAACTATATTAAATAATTAATATAAATCTGATTTTTTGGTGGAATAAAATATTTTAACATTTTTTGTGCTTTTTTGCAAAAAGAACCAATAGAAAATAATTAAAATTGAGCGAGTTATTAATTTTTCAAATCATTTAAAATAAATATGAAAAATAGTAAAAAATAAGAAAAAGTGATAAAAAAGAGATATGGGGTGAGGGGGTTTCGAACCCCAGACCTCTCGCTTTCCAATACACACAAACCAGCTGATCAACCACTTGGGCGCAATGCCAATTCATTAAACATATGGCAAGTGAAAAATATATAGAGAACTTAGTTGGAAAACCTGAAAAATGGCGCCATGGCCATCTTCTTCCCCGAGCTCGTGCATGAAGTCCCCTATCTCATTCATCTCTCAACCATTTGACATGATTCAAACACCAAAATTGTGCGTTTTTCAACAAGGAACAAGATGGCAATACTTGATTTTATTTATTTTCAGTGTATAGCAAGTTATGTCATTGTGACCGTATGAACCCTACTTTTGCAAAAGCAGTCGTGCAGACATGGTTATGAGGGCTATGATCAAATTTCTTGAGGGGAAATACTCAACATATGATGGCAATCAATTAGCAAAAATATCATGCGAGGAAATATGCATGGATCATGAAGTTGAAGTTTTGAGGCTTACCTTGATGCAAGCTGAAATGGAACTCTCCATAGGTGGTGTTCCAGATGCAATTTGATGATCCCTACAGCTTCAATGGATGTTATGGAGTGTGTTTCAAGCTTTGGAACACTCTGAAAACTTCTGGATCAAACTGGAGAACTCCAACTGCATAATTGAGGCATAATGGCTTGATTGAAGGGTGATTTTGAGCTAGGGGTGTTACAGTTGATGTTTAAGTGTTTGGACACCTCAAATACATCATATGTGATGTGTTTGAACAATTGGAATGGACTGCTTAGGGCTGCAATTCAAAACCCGATGGTGGTTGCTCAAAAACAAAGAAAATTGGCACTTAAGAGAGACTGAGAGAAAGCAGTGCTATAACTTGCTTTGGTGTACCTTGAATGATCCATTGGAACCTCTATTTATAGGTGACCAATTCTTGTCTTGGAGGAATAGTGAATGGCTGCTGGATTAGATCACATTCAAAGGGATTGGTTGGGCAAAAATGCCTCTTGCATTAGGTATAATAGCTGCTCCAAATAGATCACCTATGCCTTGACTGAAATCACATTCCTCAATAATTTTAATTGTTGTTTAATCAGAGAACTTGACTGAGGAGAGTGAGAATCTTGACAATGCACTATTCCACATTAATGCTCTTTGAATTCAAGGTAAAATGTGACAAAATGCATGGATTTCAAGTTGGAAGATTCCTTGGCTTTGTGACTCAGCTTTGTAGATGGATCAGATGTATTGTGATTAGTTTGAGTACATGTGGCATGATGATCCTCAGTTTTGATCCAGAAATCGTGTGTGGCAAGCAAACATGCAAATTGATTTTTCCAAAACAGCTTGTAGCAGCATGACTTTGGGCATGGATTTCTCTTGGCTCAAGTTGAATTAATTCATGCTGAGAGGCTCTTTGGATTCTTAGAAACATATGCAACAATATTGATGTTTACCTTTGGATCTGTTTCAGCTTGCAACTATGTGAAAAGATCTCACAAGTTTTGGTGTTTTCAACAAAATCTGCCTTGGCCAAAATTTTTCTAAGTGTTGGAAAATGATGTATTTTCATGTTTTAGTCATTTTGGCCCAATCATAACTCAGAATCCACAATGAATAGGAGTGAGGTGTAGTTGAAGCTTTTGTAGAGGGTAATGAGATCTACAAATCCAGCTTTGGATGGGGAAGAATGACCTTGTGGTTTAGGAGTTATGATCCTCCAAAGTTGGTACCCTTGCCACTTTGTTCATAACTTAGAAAATTTTCTAAGTTTTTATGGTTACCCCCTTTTACAAGTTATCCCACTTTTCTTGATTTTTCTTGATGAATATTGATTCAAATCATACCTTAACATCATTTTAGGGTTAAAAAAACCATTTTTGTGAAAAATCTCAAAAAGTCAAAGTTTGACTTTTGTGCATAGTTGACTTTTTGTCAAATGAATTCCAAACTGTGCGATCCTCTATGAAATCAAGTCCTTGACCTAAATCAAACTTGATGGATTGATTTCATAGGCGATATAGGGTGTATTGAATCATGTCCTAGAGTTTGGGAGCATGTCCTGGTCAAAAGTCAAAGCTACAGTTGACTTTTTCTCCAAAACCCTAATTGTGGTTCAGATGAAATTGAGACTTGTTGCTCAAGCTTCTTGGATCAATCCATTGTTGCAAATGGATCAATGTATTATGTTAGAGACTCTCAAATCCTCTCTTGAGGTCTTGGCTCATGTTTTGTCCCAAAAGTCAACTTAGGGGTGAATTAGGTCAAGAAACCCTAATTCCTGATTTTTTTGTGTATGCATCCCCTGAGGCTAAATTGACTTGATGATTGGGTTTATGATGTCCCTTGGAGGATCATAGGTTATGCTTTGAAGCATTGGCTCATGCCCAGAGGAAAATTTCCATCTGGAGGCCCTGGTCAACCAAAACCCTAATTTGGTGACACAATTGATTTTGAGGCTTAATCCACTCAGAATGCTGCAGCCTTGTGCTTGATTCTTGCCGTGTGAGTCCTCTTGATCCTCTGTGGATGTTTGAGAGTTTTAGACAAATTGAAGATCATGTCATTCCTTGATTGATCTTTTGTCTAAAAGCTCTGAGAGGGCTTGAAACCCTAATTATTGTTTGTAGTGAGTGCTCACCCATCTTTGGGGAGACTAACGAGTATGAAAGTTCATCCATATTGTGATGAGGATTTGTACAATGATGGGAAATCTTAGTGGTCAAAATTTGGGGCATGACAGATGCTCTTATTTAATCTTCTTGGACCCGAAGGTGTGAATGGCGAAGGTATTCGGACATTCGGGGTGCAAGGAACTGGTCTTAGTTTCTGATATAAACTTCCCCTCGATCCTGGTTTCCTACCAAGGAACTGGTCATAGTTTCTAATATAAACTTCCCCTCGATCCTGGTTTCCTAACAAGGAACTGGTCTTAGTTTCTTTTTTCAATGAAAAGGGACGCTATGCGTAGCAGTTTTCCTCAAACTTCTCGCCGAATTTTCCTGGGGAGATGCCATTTAATGGAAAAAGTTTTGATGTCAGACTTGCTGGGGAACCCATCTGTCTGAACTGTAGAGGTGTACAAACTTCTCTGTTGGCGATGCCATTTGTCGACTCTATTGGGGAAAATGAGTCTCTTAAGAGACTGCTTTCGCTTGGAGAGATTACATCATACTTTTCTCGGATCTTTTCGGAGAAATGCCATATGACGTGAACCAATTTTGAGGTGCTGATGACCTTTTCGTCAGCGGTTTTTTTGGAGAAAAACTGCCGTATTGGCGAGTCTCTGATTAAGAGGCTTTGTTTGGGGATTTTCCTTAATCCGGGAAAGCGAGACATCATCTTCAATGGCGAAGAGTGATGTTTATCGACAGTTCTCTGGTTCTTCAGAGGTTCAAGTTATCAAAGTGGTCAAGGTCCAACTTCAATCCAAAAATAAACTGGAAGAGATAGGTAGTGCATACACAACATTTCCTGTCGAAGAAAGAATCAACAACTCGATTGTGAAGACTCTTATCACTAGGGAACAAGACCGACTAGAGTGATAGTGATGCAATATGAATATTAATGCAAAGTAGTAATGTATGATGTATGTATGTTTATGCTGACAAAACTGACGCGACATACAGACTAATGGATGAACACGACGGGATACTCAGCCACTGCGGGGGACAAAGAGGTATCACTGGTCCAAAAGTAGCAATTTTGCCTTGCTTAGGAGAGATAGTCCCTTTCGGGAGCTATGTTGGTCGGGCTTAGGAGATAAGGACTCTGCCGAGGACGTCAGATGAAACACGGTCTCTGATACTGTTGATCCTTCATTCAGGTGCTCTGATTTAGAAGGAGTACTTTGATTCTGCACTTTAAAGTTCGATTACTTCTGGCGAAGCGATCAATGTTCTTTCGATGTTCAATAGTCAAAAGAAATTGCCATCTTTATTTTAAAAGCAGAAAAAGTTTTAACAAGTAAATTCATTTTTATTTTATTTCAAGAGTCGTTAATCATGTTAGAAACGTCGTTCTGTAAAGCTAAAACAAATAAGAATTGCAAACAAAAGCACAAGGGCTCAAATTTTATTGATAGGATGGAAATCATCCAACCGCGTGATTCCATAGAGTATTTACAAAGTTAGAAAATGGTAATTTACAGGGAAGAGGGCTACATTGAAACATAACGACCACTATCCTTCTACCAACTTTGACTTCGGGACATCCTGAGCTTCTGTCGAAGATGACCTTGACTGGAGTTTTCTGATGGGTGGCATGACTGCTACTAGGGGATTTGCCCCTATTGGACGTAGTTACTTGCCATTATCCCTAACTTTTTCCTGGATTATACTTTGAGATTTCCAATCCACTGGGATGATTTTTTTTATTATGTCTCTAATTTTTGCCTGGACCGCCCTTTCGGGTATTCAATCCACCGAGATGTTTTTTTTTTTAGTTTAGGCGAAGTATTTCTTGACTACGTCAACATTTGTGGGGTAGGAAAATTCCTCTCCGTCCATTGCTGCAAGTCTCAAGGCACCTCCTGAGAAAGCTTTCTTGACCACATAGGGGCCGTCATAATTCGGAGTCCATTTGCCTCGGGAATCAGTGAGAAATGATTGTATCTTCTTGAGCACAAGGTCTCCTTTCCTGAAGACGCGAGGTCGGACCTTTTTGTCAAAGGCCTTCTTCATTTTCTGTTGATACAACTGACAGTGACATAGTGCCGTGATTCACTTCTCTTCGATCAGGTTTAATTCGTCATGTCGACTTTGACACCATTCAACCTCTGTAAGCTCAGCTTCCATCAATACCCGGATTTATGGGATCTCTACTTCTATGGGGAGTAATGCTTCCAAGCCATATACTAGAGAGAAAGGGGTTGCCCCTGTTGAAGTGCAGACATATGTGCGATAACCGTGAAGAGAAAAGGGTAGCATCTCGTGCCAATCTTTGTAGGTTACAACCATCTTCTGAACAATCTTCTTGATGTTCTTATTAGCCGCTTCTACCGCTCCGTTCATCTTAGGTCGGTTGGGAGATGAGTTATGGTGTTCGATCTTGAACTAAGCTCACAACTCTTTCATCATCTTATTATTCAAGTTAGATCCATTATCAGTAAAGATCTGGCTCGGAACACCATAACGGCAGATGAGATTGTTTTTGATAAATCGGACCACCACTTGTCGGGTTACATTGGCGTACGACGCTGCTTCGACCCACTTGGTGAAGTAATCAATGGCTACCGAGATGAACCGATGTCCGTTTGAAGCCTTGGGCTCAATTATGCCAATCATGTCGATTCCCCATATGGAAAAAGGCCATGGGGAAGAAAGAACTTTGAGATGCGTTGGCGGTACATGGATTTTGTCGGAGTATATCTGACACTTGTGACACCTTTTCATGTACTTGTAGCAGTCGGATTCCATGGTCAACCAGTAGTACCCTGCTCTCAGAATTTTTCTCGCCATTGTGTGTCCGTTGGCATGAGTGCCAAAGGATCCTTCATGAATTTCTTTTATCAGCATATCTGCTTCTGGTCTGTCTACGCATCGTAGCAAGACCATGTCAAAATTTCTCTTATATAGTGTGTCACCGTTCAGGAAGAAACTGCCAGCCAGCCTTCTGAGGGTTGTTTTGTCTTTTCTTAGTGCCCCAGGTGGGTACTCTTGTTTCTGAAGGAAGCATTTCATATCATGATACCAAGGTTTGTCGTCTATGACTTCTTCAATCCCGAAGATGTAAGCGGGCCTTTCAAGGTGCATTATGTCGATCTTAGGTATGTCATTCCACTGACCTACACTAATCATGGAAGAGAGAGTGGCTAATGCATCAGCCATGTGATTCTCTTCACGAGTGATATGATGAAACTCGATTCTGTTGAAGAATGGTAACAACCTTCTCGCATAATCTTTGTAAGGAATCAGTCCTGATTGGTATGTGTTCCAATCTCCTTTGATCTAATTGGTGACCAAGGCTGAGTCGCCATATACATCCAAGTTCTTGATCCTTATGTCGATCGCTTCTTCGAGACCCATAATACAAGCTTCGTATTCGGCCTCGTTGTTTGTGCACTTGAATGTAAGTCTGGCAGTGAAAGGAATGTGGGTACCCTGAGGTTTTATGATGATTTCCCCAATTCTATTTCTGTAATGATTGACAGCTCCGTCAAAGATTAGTCCCCATTGGGAACCTGGTTCTGGCCCTTCACTGGGTAGGGTTCATCGCAATCTTTCATTTTTAGATACATGACATCTTCGTCTGGGAAGTCAAACCCGATTGATTCTTGATCATCAATCGGTTGATGAGCCAAATGATCGGCTAAAATACTCCCCTTAACGGCTTTCTGAGCGCGATATTCTATGTCATATTCTGATAACAACATCTGCCAACGGGCAATTCTTCCCGTGAGAGCAGGCTCTTTGTCATATTCCAGCGGAGTTTGTACTTTCTCGGACGCTCGAATAGTTTGGACAGGTGGGTCACATGCTCCTCCTCTGTCTTAGATTTGGAAATCTTGTCATCGACATATACTTCGATTTCCTTGTGTATCATGTCATGAAATAGAGTAGTCATGGCCCTTTGATAGGTTGCCCCAGCGTTCTTCAAATCGAACGGCATTACCTTGTAACAAAAGGTACCCCATGGGGTAATGAAGGAAGTTTTCTCCATGTCCTCCAGCGCCATTTTGATCTGATTATAGCCCGAGAATCCATCCATGAAGGAGAAGACTTTGAACTTTGCTGTACTGTCAACCAGCATGTCAATGTATTGTAAAGGAAAGTCGTCATTTGGACTAGCCTTGTTTAGATCTCTGTAGTCTACACACATTCTGACCTTTCCGTCCTTTTTCAGAACTGGTACGATGTTGGCTAACCATTGAGGGTATTCTGATGTGGCGAGGAAACCCGCATCAATCTGTTTCTGTACTTCCTCTTTGATTTTGATGGCCATGTCCGGGTGAGTCCGTCTCAACCTTTGCTTTACTGGCGGACATTCTGACCTTAATGGTAAATGATGCTCCACGATGTTGGTATCCAACCCTGGCATGTCCTGATAGGACCAAACAAACACATCGGGAAATTCTCTGAGAAGCTTTGTCAAACTCTCTTTGGCAGTTGGACTGAGCAGTGCCCCAATCCTGATTTCTTTCCTCTTTTCTTCTGATCCTAAGTTGACTGTTTCCAGCAACTCTTTGTGAGGCTCAATGGACCTTTCCTCTTGTCTGAGTAGTCGGGAGATCTCTTCTGGAATTTCGTCGTCAACTTCTTCTTCAGCCCCAAATATCGGGAACTCAAAGTCGGGAGAAGGCATCAGATCATATGTTTCAACGGGGTTTAAAACAAGCAATCTGCATGACGTGATGATTTGTGTTTAGAAAAGATAGAGAAAATGCAAGTGTGTGCAGTGTTTTATATTTTACTGCTTGTTTTTATTATTGAGTTTTTTAGGATTACCATTTTCTGAAAAAAGCAGAAAGAGAAAACAGCAATAAAATGCGGAAATTACAGAATGACGTTATTTTATTAATGAACAAGTCGATTCTTGAAACTACATCCCTATAAAACAAACTTTGTCACTTTGGGTAAAGCGAAGAGGGATATTTACAGAAAGTGAGCCCTATCAAAACATCAGTTTCACCTGGGCAGGGTGAAAGGTTAAAGATGGCAATTACTTTGACTTATGAATGATCTTCGGAACATCGACAGCAACCCATTGGCGACGAACTCCTCGGTGAATCACAAAGTCTGGTACCTTCCTTGATTTGTCTTCAGAAATAACATTGATTTCTGGTGGAGCAGGATCATTGGAATCTATCTCCCAAGAAGAGTTGTCGTAGGAGGATTCCTCTGTTGTATTTTTGAATAGTATTTGTGCTCTCAGCTGTATCTCCCCATCCAGTTGGCTGGATATCTTCGAGCCTGATACGAGAGCTTTCGGGAGCAGTGTACTTGACCATGAAGTCGTATTTTCCACTCGGTTGTCCCAAAGTGTCCCACATTTCTTTGGAACTGGAGGAGTCATCTCTCTCGATGACGTTGACCTCGGGAAAAGCATAGTTAATGAATTCTAGTCCTGCAAACGTTGCGAATTCATCGTCGTGCTGGGTATTTTCTGAATGACCTGAGTGTTGATCACATAACATGGTGGGGATGCAGGTATTCTTTTCGATGACGCTCAACTGATTTTCATTGTTCGGCTGATTTCCTTACCCTAAGTCTCCCGGGTAAGGCTGCCACATGGGCATGCCATCCATCGGGCCATAATAGTCGTGGTCAAAGTTGTCTTTCATCAGAGTATCCTCCTCTAATGAGTTTGGTGGAGCACAGCATCCTTCCGGATCACAATCTCCATATATCATTTCGACATCTGCTCTGGGTATAAATATCATACTCTGTGTAGGAAAGCAAAAAGGAATCTGCGTTTCGTCTTGAGACATATAACCGTCCTCGTTGAGATAGGACTTCCATTCCCCATTCGTATCGGACGAATCATCTTTATTGATGGTATGCACCTCTTGAGTCACCGGGTAAAGGAAACCTCCACTGTGGAAGAAGTTCTGAATGGGATGAAGACTTTCACCGTCAGCAGCTGTCTGGGTACAGGTTGTAGAAAAACCAAGACCCTTCTTTGTTTTATTATCAGTAGGAATGACAAGCTGTCCCCATCCTGTTGTATTGGCGCCCTCGACCGCTTTGATAGCATCTTTATATGAGGAAATGGAAGTTCCCCCTTCGAATTGATCGTCTTTGTGTAAAGAAAGTGTTTGGAACTGGGTTCCGATTACCCCTTCCGGTTCTACATAAGTGGATGACGATAAGTTGCTTACGAGCAAGGCCTGTTCTCCACAGACTGTGACGAGTTGGTCGTTCTAGACGAACTTTAGCTTTTGGTGGAGGGTCGAAGTGACCGCCCCAGCCTGATGTATCAAAGGTCTTCCTAATAAACAACTGTATGTTGCCCGGATGTCCATGACCTGGAAAGTGACTTGGAATGTGTGAGGACCGATAGTTATGGGAAGGTCGACTTCGCCGATAACCGTTTTTCTGGATCCGTCAAATGCTTTGACGACGACCTCGCTGGTTCTCATCGGAGGTCCTTTGAATGATAATTGCATCAAAGTGGACTTCGGAATAACATTCAGGGCTGACCCTGTGTCTACCAGTACGCTGGCTAAAGCATCGTCCTGGCAGTTGGCTATAATGTTGAGCGCCATGTTCTGACGGCGACCTTCTTCAGGTAATTCCTCATCACTAAATCCCAAGTTATTGCAGGAAGTGATGTTATAGACAATTCTATCGAACTGTCTGATTGTTACATCCTGTTCCACAAAGGCTTGCTCCAAGACTTTCTGTAGAGCCTCCCTGTGCGCTTCTGAACTAAGTAACAGTGATAATACCGAGATCTTTGAAGGAGTTTGTAACAGTTGATCAACAATGTTGTATTCACTCCTTTGGATGAGCTTCAGCATCTCATCGTTGTTTTTTGAAATGTCAGGATTACTGGATGGTGGATTGGGAACTTCTGACTGGGGTTCTTTTTCTTTGCTGGGTTCTCCAACTCCTCTGTTGAAGATTCTACCACTCCGTGTTACTCGGCTGATGTATGCAATATTCACGACGGAGGGTAACAGAATTTCCTTTCCATTCTTAACTGTTGTTGCATCGTATTTGTAAGGGATATCCTTAGTTGATTCATACGGTAGTGGTCCCGGTAGATAGATGACTATGGGAGCCTTTTGATTTTTCTGACCATCATAAGTAATTTTGATCCATTCCCGGTTAGGAACTCTCGATTCGTCAAGTAGAGGGATGATCGCACAAACATCCCTAGCCCTCTGATGATCAGAGATTATGACAACGTCCTCGATTTGATCAGCGAGGTAGTTAACTGATCCATAACTTGACCATGGTTGAATCTCTTTGCGGTCCAACTGACTTTGAAGGGCTGCTCGCACGAGGTAGAATCCTTGATTATCCACTGAGCAAACTCCACACCGCTTATAGTTGTGTAGTGGCACCTGGCCACGTCCGCTCTGAATACAGTGTATCCTTACTAGATTTGTTTCCATCGACCGAACATCCTGACTTTGATATCTAGTAGGATTCCCGTTAGTGATACTAATTTGCTGGGTGTCTTCGTCCATATAAATTGGAAGCCACCAGTGGTTTAACAAGTGCTGAAGTGTTTCCTAGACAAGGGCACAGCCTTGATCATTTTCGCAACCTGCTTTACAGTTCTGATAATCATGTGATACCAAGAACCCGAGCCGGGCCTGTTTAGCATGTAACTCCACCAGGCTGGTATTCATCAAGCGAATATTGAAGATTTGGACCATGTTGATTTGATAATGATTCCTATCATGGTAGTCTTGAATCCATCCAAGATCCATCTGACGCTGGAGGGCCTCTTGTACAAAAGAGCATCCCTGTTTGTTTACCGAGCAAGTCAGATAGGAATTGTACTCATGCCGTGGCGGATTATGATACTGGCTTTTGCCTTGAGTGCATCGCCACCAAGTTGACATTCATTGCACGGATGTCGTTGTTTTGAATGGTGTTGGAATTCATATAGGTCATGTTGACTCCACGAACTCGGTGTTGTTGGATCCATCCGAGATCCAACTGTTCCTGTAGAGCGGATTGCACTACAGAACATCCTTGATTGTTTTTAGAGCAGATATCACACTGGTGATAGTTATGAGGTGGCACATGGCCATATCCACTCTGTCTACAATGCATCTTGACCAGATTGGTCCTCAATAAGAGTACATCGTGAATTTGATAGATGTTGTCAGACTCTCCCTCTATCAAATTGAATGTAGCCTTCTCGTGTTGAGGCAGCGGGTTTGTGAGAACATTCAGATTCGTATCTTTAAAAGATAAGACCCCGCTCCTAACAAGCTTTTGTACATTGGATTTGAAACTGAGACAGTTTTCTATGTTATGCTCTGGTCCTCCTTGATGGTTAAGGCAAGTCTGATCCCCCTTAAACCAAAAAGGCAGATTTTCCGTCCCTGTAAGAGGAGACTTAGTCTGGACATGCCCTTAGGCTAGCAGTAACGAAAACAGTTCTGCATATGATACGGGTATAGGATCAAATCCTGGTGGCCGCGTTGTACGGTTGTTGTTGTACAGAGGACGAGCCTGTTGAAGAGGCTGTTGTGTCCTTTGTTGATTTGGGTGGCTCTGAGCAACCTGAGGTTGATACGTAGGTGCGGGGTTGATAGCAGGAGTTACCGCTGCTACCGGTTGGTACCGTTGCCTTTGCTTTCTGTGAGAGATATTCCCAATATCTTGCTTTTTTTTCTTAGGGAGAGAACTACCGTATTTCTTAGTACCGCTTGTCGACCCAGTGTCTTTGACTAGACGTCCTTCTCGAACAGCTTCTTCGAGACGTACTCCCATACCGACCATTTCGGTGAAGTCGCTGGACGCACTGGCAACCATTCTGTCGTAGTAAAATGAGCTCAAGATCTTTAAAAAAATCTTTGTCATCTCTTTTTCCTCAAGAGGTGGAAAAATTTGAGCGGCAATTTCACGCCATCTCTGAACGTATTCCTTAAAGGTTTCCTTGTCCTTTTGCGACATTGATCTGAGTTGATCTCTGTCTGGTGCCATGTCCAAATTGTATTTATATTGTTGGACGAAGGCAGTGCCAAGATCTCTGAAAGTGATAATCGTAGCACGGTTTAAGCTCATGTACCATTTTAATGTGGCACCGGTTAAACTATCCTGAAAGTAGTGAATCAGTAGATCCTGATTCTCTGTCTGAGCTGACATTCACCGAGCATACATCACCAAATGACTCTGAGGGAAAGAATTACCCTTGTACTTTTCAAAATCAGGCACTTGGAATTTGTGCGGGACTTTCACATTGGGGACCAAGCAGAGATCTGCGGCGTCCTTCCCAAATAAATCCTGACCGCGTATAGCTTGCAGTTCCTTCTGCATTTTCAGGAACTGCTCCTGGAATTCATCTATTCTATCGAACATACTTTCCTTTCTGCCATAAGGTATCTGTGGAATCTGTCCTTCCGGGACAGTGTGTACCACAGGGGGTGGTACCGTGACTACGGCAGTGAATCTTGGCGTTTCCCGAAGTTTGTAACCTTTAGGAGTTATTGGTATGCCCCTGGCATCTTCGCTTTCCCGAAGTTTGTAACCTTCAGGCCCAACGGCTTCTGCGATTATTCCCTAATCTTCAGTAATCGGCGGAACATATCCTTTCGGGATATAGTTAACAGGCATGCCCCAGGGAAGATCTTTCGGCATTTGATACCTAGGATCATACTTCTCCACTATGGGTGTTGAGGTGATCTCTGAGATCACAGTTCTTTGTAGCTGAGCTTCTGCCATGGCTTGCATGTCGTTAGGATGCTTTCTCATATCCTCTCTCAGAGCGTCGATCTCTTCTTTCAACTCTCTGTTCTCTTCCTCGAGATCATCCATCTTTTTCTGACGATTGGCCCGAGTATTATACGAATGAGACAGTTTGACTCTAGAACCGAGACCCAAACGTGAGATTCGTAGGTAAGAAGAATACGTAACTTGAGAATGATGAATGCAATGATTATATTAATTGTTTTTTTTGTTTAATCAAAATAAACTTCGACAATTAGATTGCAAATATCAAACAGTGGGGGAAACCCCGTTTTATTGAATTCAAAGGATTACGGAAATGGAAATACAGTAAATTACAAGGTGCGGAAACAGAAACCTAAGCTAATGGGTCCCGAGTACTCTCTGAGGAGAACTCGGGTGCTGATTCTAGTACTTTCCTTTTCTTGGACCAGGGCGGTTGGACCGTTGTCGGGTTGTCATTCCTTTGCCAAGTGAAAGGAGCGAGCAAATTCCTTTGGTCATCCTGATTTTCCACAGCATGTTGCTCTAAAATTTCAATCAGAGCATCCTTATCTTTCAGTAGTTGCTGTATTTTGGTACACTCCACATTGAGAATGCGGTACTTGTTCTTCCAAGACCTCCTCTCCTGTTGAACTTTGTTGAGAGTAACCTAAAGTTTTTCCAATTCAGTCATGAAGTACATGACGGATTCCCTTGGCGGAAGAACTCCGTGATGCTGATAAGGCATCTTTAGCTTGAGAGCTCTAGTTTGTACCTAGTGGAGATAAGGCTCCACCGAGACACAGTCCGGTTTTCCTAGAGACTCTCGTCCTTTCTTATGAACATGTTTCCAAGCGTGCACTATTTCCATCTTTAGTGCCCTGTCATTTTCTCCTTCCTTGAAGAAAAGACCTTCCAGATGAGCATTACGTGGGACATGCCTCATCGGGTATCCAAATTGACGACGAACCAATACTGGATGGTAATTGATTCCTCCTTTAGTTCCTATGAGGGGTACGTTGGGGAAATTTCCACAACGATCAATGATCCTGATCCCGTCATAAATCCTATTGTACCAATCTATGTCAGAGTTGGTAAGAGATATGATTCTCTGCGACCAACGTAAGGCACTCTTATGGTCCCAAAAATCAGCAGACTTTGGCAAATGGGAGATAAACCATTTATATAGCAGGGGTATGCAGCATGTTGTCATTCCTCCGCTGTATAAATTCCTTAAGTGTACAGAATAATATGAATCTGCGAACAAAGTTGGTACAGGGTTTCCAATGAGAACAACCTTAATGGCGTTGATATCGACGAAGTTATCAATGTTGGGAAACAAAAATAACCTGTAGGTGAGTAAAACAAAGATGCTTTCAAAAGCAATCACGTTCCCTATACTAACAAAGTACAGAGCCTTCTTTTCCAGAAACTTGGCTGGTAAACCTGGGATTCCTCCCTTGGTGGTCATGTGAGTCTTGACTTCTGACTCATCCAAATAGATTGCTCTTGCAATGGTCTGATCCTTTGGAATTTCTTCCAGTCCAGAAAAGGGAGCTTGATCAGTAATGGGTAGATCAATCAGATGAGAATACTCCTCCAGCATTGGTGCGAGCTGGTAATCCGGAAATGTGAAACAGTGATAAACCGGATCGTAAAACTGAACGAGTGCCTCCATGATTCTTTCAATTAATTGGAACCTTAGCAGAGGTAGTAGACCTCCGTACTTGGCTCTGAAAGCCTCATGGTTTGTGATCATTCTCGCTAAACCTCTCAAATCCTCTAACTTTGGAACCTTGAAGGTGTACTTATGAGTTTTCCTTCTACCGAAATCCATTAGCGCAATCTCCTTTCTCTGACATTTGCAATCATTGTCTTAGTTTAATTTTGAAAAAGAGAGACCAGAAGAGAAAATTTTCTTTGTTTTTAATGTTTTTTTAAATGAATTCATGAATGCAGCACACAAAAACATAGAAAAAACGTGGGGTCAAAGGGTTGGTGTCATGAAGTCAAGGCTCTACCCATCCTAAAGGTTTATACTAGTGATTTTTGTACCTGTCTCTCAAAATCATTAGTTCTTGTCGAGATAACATCAGCGGGCCAGGAACCGTGTTAGGTGATGTTATTTCGAAGAACCTCAGAAGAGGGTAGTATCGCGTGACAACTATTTTTGATAGCTTCCGCACTACTAAAAGAGGTTTTTCCTAGGCGTATACTCAATCTTTCCACATGCGGCATCACACGCATTCCCATTAACAGAAAAATAAACACAGATATCAATTAGGAAAAGCAGTATATATATTTGTCCTAATGTCCTAGACTTTTAAGAGCTATGAATCTTATGTTCCTGACAGAAAATGGCTCCCCGGCGGAGTCGCCATTCTGTGGTACCTTCCCAATTTAAAGGTTTTGACCTAAGATCCTAGTGAAGGCCGATCCTAGCAATAATATTGGTTCCCAGTGACATCACCATGCCCGTGATACCTTGAATTTAAGTTGTTCATCCCTTGGGAAGACAAGAAAGAATGTCTCCCACTGTGGTCGCCATTTCTTCTGTAGCGCGATTTTTGTGGTTTCGAAACACTATCGTTTTTGTACTACAGTTCGATTCATTTTTTATCCTATTAAAGATGATGAAGGAAGGGAAATAGATGTCTCCAATTAACCCTGCTTGCAAACTGAGGTTAAACAGTCAAAACTGTTGATTTACAGATGCTATCAAAATAGGGGGTTCGCCTTTTGGGGTTATTTTGTTAAAAACAGTGTCGGGGTAGGGTGTTGGGGACTGATGCTATGGGATATTGGGTTTTTTTATTAGTGTGCTCGCTAAGATTTCTCTTTCAATCTTATGCCTATGTATTCCCGTTTACCGAAACAGGGAAATCAGAGCGATCGTAGTTCCTCCTATTCTATGGGAGGAAATGGTGTTTTGGTGTCTTGATCAAAGGCCAAGACGTGAAGCTAAAGGTGGTTTGTATCTTGTTCAAAGCCCAAGATGTGAAGCTGAAAGGTCTATTTTGTATCTTGTTCAAAGCCCAAGATATGAAGCCAAAGGGTTTTGACTTTAGAGAGAATTTGTCATCTCTAAAAGGGAAGATTTGGTCTGTTTATCACAACTGTTGGGTGACTGATTATAAAGGAGGATTACTTTAACTGGGATATGTGAATCCAGCAATGCCATAATTTCCTTTATAGGGGATTTTTAACCTGAAGGAGAAGACTTTAACTCAGTTTATAGCAATGTCATCTTTCCTTATGAATTTCTCATGCTAAAAGAGGGACAGTGGCGTGGATGTAAATAATCCAGAGGCTTGCCGCTTACAGCAATTAGATGGGGGAAAATGAGTTGTTGATGTTTGTAAACTGTGACCAAAGCACAATTTTTGATGCTAAAAGGTTGATTGACTCAACCAGGGTTTTCCTTATACAAAGCCTAAGAGGAGGCTATTGACTCAACAAGAGGGTGTTTTTATGTGTCTCGTACGAAGCCCAAGAGAGAGGCTAAAAGGGTTGACTCAACAAGAGAGTGCTTTTATAGGTGTCTTGTACGGAGCCCAAGATGGAAGCTAGAAGTTGTTTGACTCAACAAGGGAGTCTTTTATACTCAACAAGAGAGTGTTTTTGTATCTCGTACGAAGCCCGAGATGGAGGCTAAAAGGAAATCGACTCAACAAGAGAGTCTTTTTATACTCAACAAGGGAGTATTTTTTTTATCTCGTATGAAGCCCGAGACGGAGGCTAAAGGTGTTTGACTCAACAAGAGAGTCCTTTATATTCAACAAGAGAGTATTTTTGTATCTCGTCGAAGCCAGAGATGGAGGCTAAAAAAATGTTTGACTCAACAAGAGAGTCTTTTATACTCAACAAGAGAGTTTTTATATCTCGTACGAAGCCCGAGATGGAGGTTGAAGGAAATCGACTCAACAAGAGAGTCTTTTTATACTCAACAAGAGAGTGTTTTGTATCTCATACGAAGCCCAAGATGGAGGCTGAAGGGGTTTGACTCAAAGAGAGAGTCTTTTATACTCAACAAGAGAGTGCTTTTATATCTCGTACGAAGCCCGAGATGGAGGCTAAAAGGTGTGACTCAACAAGAGAGTCTTTTATACTCAACAAGAGAGTGTTTTGTATCTCGTACGAAGCCCGAGATGGAGGCAAAGAAAGGTTTGACTCAACAAGAGAGTCTTTTATACTCAATAAGAGAGTTTTTGTATCTCGTACGACGCCCAAGATGGAGGCTAAAAGGCTAGCTCCGCTGGGGAGAATCATTGTACAAAGCCCAAGAGGAGTCTAGAGTAACTGTTTCAGTTGAGTGACAGGTCCAGTATATTGGTTAAAAGAAAAAATCAGTTCTTATATGAGTAATGTTGTACTCATGGATCTGATCTGAGGATCGGGATTTATTTCCTGTTCTTTAAGGAAACGGGAAATCCAAAGGGTGTTGAGGCTGTCCAAGTTTCTGGGTTTTATCTTTTGTACTATGCTTAAGGAACAGTAGCAGCAAGACTTAGACTCTTTGAAAGACTGCTCTATTAAGATGACTAATTTCTATTCCTATACCTCTAGGAGGTCGTCGGGACAATTTGTACAAATCCCAAGAGAAGGCGAGAATAACTTTTAAGAAGCCGAGGGACAATTTGTACAAAGCCCAAGAGAAGGCCATCTTCCCGGAGGAAGAATCTTTATACGAAGCCTAAGAGGATGCTGTGAAAACTTCTAAGAAGCCGATGGGTCCTTGTACAACGCCCAAGAGGAGGCGGGGATGCTTTTAGGAAGCCTGTGGGTCCTTGCACTAAGCCCAAGAGGAGGCTAATGAATAGTTCCAGAAGGGGTTTCACTTGGAACATTGGCCTTCTGTATACGAACTGTTCAAGGGGGAGATTCCTTAGATCTAGTTGTCTAAAATTGATGTAAGGAGACTTGGTTTTGTCTAATTCTAGACGTAATTGCCGGGGAAACTCTAAATATCTATACTATTATTACACAGTCGATATGAGTTAATGAAAGAAGACTTACAGTGAAACAGCCCCACAGTACAGTTATATACATATGAAAGCGGTAAATGAAAACAGGTAAACATTTACTCGGTTGTAGAGCTTCCATGCTGTTTTGTTAGTTTGTTCAACAAAGAAAGCTTTGATAACAATATTATAATTCAAAATCAAAGGAGAAAGTGCTTTGAAAGGAAAATTGGGGCTTACGGCTCAAGGAGAGGCCCAGGGTTCTATCAGTGATTGAACTGTCATTTTATGTTTGTACAGGGACTTATACAAGTGACTGAGGCCCAAGAAAGGTTTTATGTACAAAGGGGGTGGGTCTTACACCCTCTCAAGAGGCCCAAAAAAAGTTAAATAAAAGAAATGGGGCTTATAACACAAGGGTAGGCCCAAGGGTTTGATTTTTCAACAGGCGATCGCGCCGAGGTTTTCTTTTAACACAGAGGGACTTATACAATATCTGAGGCCCAAAATTGTTTTGGTTAAAAGGGGATTGGGTCTTACACTCTTTTATAGGCCCAAGTGAGTTTTAAGACAAGAAATGGGTCTTACTACTCAAGGGTAGGCCCAGGGTTTGTTTTACACGGGCGACGATCGCGCCGAACTTTTGAAATACCACGGGACTTATACAATAAGTGAGGCCCAAAAAAGGTTTGGTTTTCAAAGGGGTTGGGTCTTACACTATAATAGAGGCCCAAGTGTTTTGAAAAAAAAGAATTGGGACTTATAGCTCGAGGAGAGGCCCAGTTGATTTTGTTAAAAAGGCGACGATCGCGCCGTTGTTTTTGAAAATACAGTGGGACTTATACAATGACTGAGGCCCAAAAGGTGGTGTATTTACAAAGGGGTTGGGTCTTACACTCTATTAGAGGCCTAAAAAGTTTTGAAAAAAGTTTGTTAGGGTGAAAATCAACAAAAACCCTAATTTCATCATTTTTAAAGTAATTATTCAAAGAAAATTAATTAAAATGATACAAATACCAAATAAGTTCTAATAAACAACTTATGATCTTTGATTAAGGTTTGTAAAATGATATTTTAATCACAAGATGAATTAAAGCTCATTTGGTTTTGATTTTTCAAGATGAGTATTCATTTTAAAATGTTTTAAAAAAACAATGAAAATGAATTTATTTACAAAAATATCAACTATATTAAATAATTAATATAAATCTGATTTTTTGGTGGAATAAAATATTTTAACATTTTTTGTGATTTTTTGCAAAAAGAACTAATAAAAAATAATTAAAATTGAGTGAGTTATTAATTTTTCAAATCATTTAAAATAAATATGAAAAATAGCAAAAAATAAGAAAAAGTGATAAAAAAGAGATCTGGGGCGAGGGGGATTCGAACCCCAGACCTCTCGCTTGCCAATACACACAAACCAGCTGATCAACCACTGGGGCGCAATGCCAATTCATTAAACATATGGCAAGTGAAAAATATATAGAGAACTTGGTTGGAAAACCTGAAAAATTGCGCCATGGCCATCTTCTTCCCCGAGCTCGTGCATGAAGCCCCATATCTCATTCATCTCTCAACTATTTGACATGATTCAAACACCTAACTTGTGCGTTTTTCAACAACGAAAAAGATGGCAATACTTGATTTTATTTATTTTCAGTGTATAGCAAGTTATGTCATTGTGACAGCATGAACCCTAATTTTGCAAAAGCAGTCGTGCAGACATGGTTATGAGGGCTATGATCGAATTTCTTGAGGGGAAATACTCAACATATGATGGCAATCAATTGGCAAAAGTATCATGCGAGGAAATATGCATGGATCATGAAGTTGAAGTTTTGAGGCTTACCTTGATGCAAGTTGAAATAGAACTCTGTACAGATGGTGTTCCAGATGCGATTTGATGATCCATATAGCTTCAATGGATGTTGTGAAGTATGTTGCAAGCTTTGGAACACTCTGAAAACTTCTGGATCAAACTGGAGAACTCCAACTGCATAATTGAGGCATAATGGCTTGGTTGAAGGATGATTTTGAGCTAGGGGTGTTACAGTTGGTGTTTAAGTGTTTGGACACCTCAAATACATCATATGTGATGTGTTTGAACAATTGGAATGGACTGCTTAGGGCTACAACTCAAAGCCCGATGGTGGTTGCTCAAAAACAAAGAAAATTGGCACTTAAGAGAGACTGAGAGAAAGCAGTGCTATAACTTGCTTTGTTGTACCTTGAATGATCCATTGGAACCTCTATTTATAGGTGATCAATTCTTGTCTTGGAGGAATAGTGAATGACTGATGGATCAGATCACATTCAAGGGGATTGGTTGGGCATAAATGCCTCTTGCATTAGGTGTAACAGTTGCTCCAAATAGATCAGTTATGCCTTCACTGAAATCACATTCCTCAGTCATTTTAATTGTTGTTTAATTAGAGAACTTGACTGAGGAGAGTGAGAATCTTGACAATGCAATATTCCACATTAATGCTCTTTGAATTCAAGGTAAAATGTGACAAAATGCATGGATTTCAAGTTGGAAGATTCCTTGGCTTTGTGACTCAGCTTTGTAGATGGATCAGATGTATTGTGATTGGTTTGAGTACATGTGGCATGATGATCCTCAATTTTGATTCAGAAATCGTGTGTGGCAAGCAAACATGCAAACTGATTTTTCCCAAACAGCTTGTAGCAGCATGACTTTGGGCATGGATTTCTCTTGGTTCAAGTTGAATTAATTCATGCTGAGAGGCTCTTTGGATTCTTAGAAACATATGCAACAATATTGATGTTTACCTTTGGATCTGATTCAGCTTGCAACTATGTGAAAAGATCTCACAAGTTTTGGTGTTTTCAATAAAATCTGACTTGGCCAAATTTTTCGAAGTGTTGGAAAATGATGTATTTTCATGTTTTAGTCATTTTGGCCCAATCATAACTCAGAAACCACAATGAATGGGAGTGGGGTGTAGTTAAAGCTTTTGTTGAGGGTAATGAGAGCTACAAATCCAGCTCTGGATTGGGAAGAATGACCTTGTGGTTTAGGAGTTATGATCCTCCAAAGTTGGCACCCTTGCCACTTTGTTCATAACTTAGAAAATTTTCTAAGTTTTTATGGTTACCCCTTTTACAAGTTATCCCATTTTTCTTGATTTTTCTTGATGAATGTTGATTCAAATCATACCTTAACATCATTTTAGGGTTAAAAAAAAGCATTTTTGTGAAAAATCTCAAAAAGTCAAAGTTTGACTTTTGTGCACAGTTGACTTTTTGTCAGATGAATTCTAAACTGTGCGATCCTCTATGAAATCAAGTCCTTGACCTAAATCAAACTTGATGGATTGATTTTATAGGTGATATATGGCGTATTGAATCATGTCCTAGGGTTTGGGAGCATGTCCTGGTCAAAAGTCAAAGCTACAGTTGACTTTTTCCGCAAAACCCTAATTGTGGTTCAGATGAAATTGAGACTTGTTGCTCAAGCTTCTTGGATCAATCCATTGTTGCATATGGATCAATGTAGTATTTTAGAGACCCTCAAATCCTCTCTTCAGGTCTTGGCTCATGTTTTGTCCCAAAAGTCAACTTAGGGGTGAATTAGGTCAAGAAACCATAATTCCTGATTTTTTTTGTGTATGCATCCCCTGAGGCTAAATTGACTTGATGATTTGGTTTATGATGTCCCTTGGAGCATCATAGGTTATGCTTTGAAGCATTGGCTCATGCTCAGAGGAAAATTTCCATCTGGAGGCCCTGGTCAACCAAAACCCTAATTTGGTGACACTGTTGATTTTGAGGCTTAATCCACTCAGAATGCTGCAGCCTTGTGCTTGATTCTTGCTGTGGGAGTCCTCTTGATCCTCTGTGGATGTTTGTGAGTTTTAGACAAGTTGAAGATCATGTCATTCCTTGATTGATCTTTTGTCTAAAAGCTCTAAGAGGGCTTGAAACCCTAATTATTGTTTGTAGTGAGTGCTCACCCATCTTTGGGGAGACTAATGAGTATGAAAGTTCTTCCATATTGTGATGATGATTTTCACAATGATGGGAAATCTTAGTGGTCAAAATTTGGGGTATGACACCCACAATACAGTTATATATATGAAAGCGGTAAATGAAAGCGGATAACACTTACCCGTTGTAGAGCTTCCATGTTGTTTGGGTAGTTGTTCAACAAAGAAAGTTTTGATAACAACATATATTTTAATTCAAAATCAAAGGAGAAAGTACTTTAAAAAGATTGTTGGGGCTTACAGCTCAAGGAGGGCCCAAGTTTTGACGATGATCGCACCGTTGTTTTAAAAACTGTACAGAGGGACTTATACAATATGTGAGGCCCAAAAAGATTTTATGTACAAGGGGATGGGTCTTACACTCTATTGGAGGCCCAAAGATTTTGAAAAGAAAAGAAATGGGGCTTACAACACGAGGGGAGGCCCAGATGATTTGTTTTTGAACTGGCGATTGCGTCGAGATTTTTCTTTTAACGCAGAGGGACTTATACGATATCCGAGGTCCAAAATGGTTTTGGTTAAAAGGGGATTGGGTCTTACACTCTATTAGAGGCCCATGAGTGATTTTTTGTATACAAGTGGTGGGGCTTATAGCTCAAGGAGAGGCCCAAGGTTGTATCTAAAATAAAAAGGCGACTATCGCGCCGAACTTTTTGATGGTATCGGGACTTATACAATACACTGAGGCCCAAATTATTTTAGTTTAAAAAAAGGGGTTGGGTCTTACACTCTATTAGAGGCCCAATAAATAAAGATGGGTCTTATAGCTCAAGGAGAAGCCCAGATGATTTTGTTAAAAAGACGACGATTGCGCCGTTGTTTTTGAAAATACAGTGGGTCTTATACGATGACTGAGGCCCAAAAGTGATGTATTTACAAATGGGGTGGGTCTTACACTCTAATAGAGGCCCATGAGTGTTTAAAAAAAGTTTGATGAGGGTTGAATTAATCAAAGCCCTAATTTGTTTTCAAAATATATTTTAATTGAATAAAAATTCAATTAAAATGATCAAAATTGTTAAACATGTGTGAAAACAAATTGTGATCTTGGATCAATGTTTCAAAAATCATGTTTATATCCACAAAATGATTGGGAATCAATTAAGTTTGGAAAATCAAGAAGGAATAAATATTTCAAATGTTAAAAACAAATAAAACATTAATTCTTTGCAAAAATATCAAATATAAGAAATAAATAATATTTTTGGGATTTTTTGTCAAAATAAAATATTTTAACATTTTTGTGAATTATCAAAAAAGGAATCAACTCAAAATCATTAAAACTCAGAGAGAAATTAATTTTTGAATCAATTAAATAAAATCACAAAATTCAAATATTCAAATATTTGAAAAAGGGCGCCAAGAGCATGCCAAGAACACGCGCTCTCCCTCTGTTTCTGCAGATTTGCATTTTCCATCCAATCTCACTGAATACTTGATGATATCATGCAATCTACATATCAATCTACTCGTTTTCACCTCACGATCATGTCTATGGTCTTTAATTTCATTTATTTTAAGCATGGAATAAGAAATCAAGACAAAACTTCAAGAACCCTAAATTTTGCATGAAGGCTGAGAATTTTGATACACGATTCAAACAAACCAATTGATTGAGGGTAAACTCTCTATGCATGATTATGAACATATGACCAAATTATTGTGCAGCAAAAAATGCATGGATCATGGAGTTAGAATAGCTCATGCTTACCTCTTGCAGCTGGTGATCGTGTTTTGTGTTAGAGGTGTTACAGCTTGGTTCCAAGGATATGTACAGCTTCCCTAGGTGCTGTGTGATGTGTCAAAAGCTTGAGCAGTTGGATGGTGATTTTGTGATTTTGGTGTTCCAGATGTTATGTGAGTGTTTGGATGACTTCTATATGATGTTTATGAGGTGTGTGTATGATTGGTTTAGTTGGAATAGCTCTCAAACTCAAAACCCGATAGTGACTTGCTTTGGAAGGCAATTTTGGAGTGAAAGAAGTGATTTTGAGGAAAGCATCTGTTTGATGGCTTTGGTGTACTCAAATTGATCACAAATGATGTCTATTTATAGTGCAACACGTTTGTTTTGCAAGCAATAGTGAATGACAACTGCTGCAGAGGTTTGGCCAATGTTGATCAATGGGAATCCAAGTCTCCTCTAGCCATTGACTAGAGGTTAGGGCACAGGCTGCTGGTTCCCTTGGTCTTGGATAAATCTTGACTGAATTCAGTTGGAAATGGCTCAGTCCATGCCACCTTGGTGCATCCATTAAATGCTCCAAACCAAAATTGGAGTCTTGTCCCTCTTTTAGGCATTTCTAGGTTTGGCATGCTACTTTTGGTTCCAAGGACTTGGGAGGCTGATGGATCAGTGTTTGTCCCTCCTTGGTCTCCCCCTGAGGTGTTCAGATGGATATAGTTGTTTATCATTTGCACAAATTGGGAAAATCGAGCAAAATGCACAAATCTGCCTTGCCAAGACAGTTTGCAGCAAGGCATATTGGCATGGTCATGTCTCATGGCTCAGATTGAGTTTGGTGAAGTTCTTGGCCATTTTGGAAAGCTCTTATATGATACAACATATGTGTGATCATAGTTTGTTTTGATACTTTTTGGATCCAAGTGAAAAATGCCCCTACATTTTGGAAAAAGTGAAACAGATTCTGACTTAGTGAAAATTCACTAAGTGTTGGAAAAAAGTGACATTTTCACTTTTTGTGATTTTGATCATTCCATAACTTAAAATCCATGAGGATTTGGAATGAGTTGTGTTTGAAGCTTTTGTAGAGTGCCATGAGAGCTACAAATCCAGCTTTGGATGGGGAAAAATGGCCTTGTGGTTTAGGAGTTATGATCCTCCAAAGTTGGTACCCTAGCCACTTTGTTCCATAACTTAGAAAATTTCTAAGTTTTTATGGTTACCCCTTTTACAAGTTATCCCAATTTTCTTGATTTTTCTTGATGAATGATGATTCCAATCACACATTAACATCATTTTAGGGTTAAGGAACCATAATTATGAAAAACCTCAAAAAGTCAAAGTTGACTTTTGTGCACAGTTGACTTTTTGTCAGATGAATTCCAAACTGTGCGATCCTCTATGAAATCAAGTCCTTGACCTAAATCAAATTTTATGGACATGTTCCATGGGTGTTATAGGGTGTATTGAATCATGTCCCAAGGTTTGGGAGCATGCCTAGGTCAAAAGTCAAAGGCACAGTTGACTTTTTTCCTCAAAACGCTAATTGTGGTTCTGATGAATTTGAAACTTGTTGATCAAGCTTCTTGGATTAATCCATTGTTGCAAATGGATCAATGTAGTGTGTTAGAGACCCTCAAACCCTCTCTTGAGCTCTTGGCTCATGTTTTGTCCCAAAAGTCAACTTAGGGGTGAATTAGGTCAAGAAACCCTAATTCCTGATTTTTGGTAAATGCATCCCCTGAGGCTAAATTGACTTGATGATTGGGTTCATGATGTTCCATGGATCATCTTAGGTTGTGCTTTGAAGCATTGGCTCATGCCCAGAGGAAAATTTCCAACTGGAGGCCTTGGTTGACCAAAACCCTAATTTGGTGACACTGGCGATCTTGAGGCTTAATCCACTTGGAATGTTGCAGCCTTGTTCTTGATCCTTGATGTGGGAGTCCTCTTGATCCTTTATGGATGTTTGAGAGGTTAGACAAGTTGAAGATCATGTCATTCCTTGATTGATCCTTTGTCTAAGAGCTCTGGGAGGGCTTGAAACCCTATATTTGATTGTAGTGAATGCTCACCCATCTTTGGGGAGACTAATGAGGTATGATGGTCCATGCACATTGTGATGATGATTTGCACAATGATGGGAATCTAGGTGGTCAAAATTTGGGGTATGACAATCATTACAAAGTTGGAAAATGTTAAATAAAGGGAAAGGCTACATTGAAATACAATGTACATTCTTCTCCCTAACAACTTTAAATTCCCTTGCACCCCAAAACTTCTGTCGAAAATGACGAGAATGAGAATCCTTGACGGACAATGTTGTTTCAAATGATGAAGTCTGACTTGATGCAGTTACTTGCCATAATCCCTAAATTTTGCCTAGATTTTCCTCTCGGATTTTCAATCTACTAGGATACTTATTTTCTATTTATGTCTCCAACTTTTGCCTATACTTCCCTTTTAGGTTTTTGGCCCACCGAGACGCTCATTTTTTTAGGCGAAGTATTTCTTGACTGCATCAGCATTTACAGAACGAGGGAGCTCCTAACCATCCATATTTTAAAGAGTTAATAGAGTAGAAAGAAGTTATAGGTTATTGGAATTTTGAGAGTAAATAGATTAGAAAGGAGTTGAACATGTTTGTTCTATGTCAGAATGTATTAATCATGTGGATATTTGCTATGGAAGCGGATATTGGAATTCATCAAGTTTTTCTTTTTGGATTGCACTTGCACATGCCATTTTTATGCATATCACTTTAAATACAGTAGTAATCCATTTTTTATTGATAACGGCTGGCGGTTAATGTAATGTTTTTACTTTATGAAGCTACATACAATTTGTGGTTATCATTGTTGGGGGAGGGAGAATATGATATACTCAAGATCTTTTTGGTTATGCTTTTAAAGTTTATGTAATGACCAAACACTCTAGATCATTTTTTTTGTTATGCTCCTGAAGCCTGTGAAACTCAGGTTTATGTTAATATGAATTGTAGTTATGTTGAATTGTACAATGGATTACAAGTCCGATAACAGGGATGTTGTTGTAGTTATTTTAAATTTTAAGTTAAATTATAAGTTACTACAAGCAGGTTATGTGCAATTACAAGTTGTAACAAGTTATATTCCATAATTCTAAATTATAACAGCTATGATATTACATCATTTGAGTACACGTGTTGCAACTAATGGAAACACAACTAACAACCAAAACATCATAGATAAACTCATAAAATAACACCTAAACTTAATCTTCATCTTCAAAAAATCTTCATTTTTCTTGATATCCTTAATCACATCCATAAGCTCTTCATTATTGTCTTTCAAAGATCTAATGACATCTTTTGCACGCCTACTCATGTCTTTATAAAACCATTGAAACTAATTACATCCTTTTTTCCTTGTCACCTTAAAATTATGACATCTATGAAATCATATTCTGGGATTCTCATATGTCTATGATGTCATCAATGATGTCTCAGGCTCACCCCAACATCAATTCCCTCTTCTTCATATACCGGACTAGTTTGTTGAGGCAAATGAATAACTTGTTTCAGACATGGTTGGATGAAGGAGACACGATGGGGATGAGTTTTTTTAGATACTTGACTTAGTTTGTGAAGAACATCATGAACAAAGATGGGGGTTAGGGAAAGAAATCCAAGGCGCTGAAGAAATGCAAAAGGAGGCAATGAAGTGCAAAAGGAGATGTTAGGGTTTGATAACATTAAAGCTTTTATATATTGATACTAAAATATTATTTCTGAAAATGAAATCAAAATACATTACGCATATACAAATTAAATAATGAAGAGGATTAATTTTAAAATGACATGGCATTTCCACGTCATATTGAAAATTGCCACATCATTAAAAAAATTCTTAAAATGGAGAAGGGACCAAAATCAAACTCAAAACTTAAAATAGGAACCGAAATAATGGTTTTTAAAATTGGGAGATCAAAATCCAAAAAAAAAAACCAAAATAAGAGGACCATAGTTGCAATTAAGCCAAAAATAATAATTTGGTCTATCACAACCTGTTACTCAGCATATGTAATACCCAAACAACCAAGTGGAAATAATTCCACTGATGAGCTCCACCCCGTCTCACCTTGTCCTTATAATCTGATATTGAAATTTTTACAGGATTATCCTTAACCAATGACAGATTTTACCCCAGGTTAAGCTAACAAAGCGTTTAGAGATTTATAACTTATCTCAATAACCAAAACAAATCTTTTTTTGACGAAACTTAAGAAACCAATTACAAAGGTTTTATGAAAGTTTTATCTCAAGAACCAAACTCAATCCCTTAAAAATATCACATTGTTAAGAATATAAATGACTAATATGACCACTTACATAAATTTCTTCCTCACAAGTAAAGCTTCACTTACAGGCACTAAGGAAATATAAAGTGAAAATATATTCTAGAGAGAGAGAGAGAGAGATTAAAGAGATAAATTCAAAAGAAATAGTAAAACACTGGAAAATAATGTGAAATAAAGCGGAGGCGTGCCTCCTTTATATAGAAGTCAGAAAAACCAAAAAAAAAGGAAATGATACCTGGGCTGAATTGATGAGTCAATCGATTGGCCTAACGTTCTAATCCATTGGCTGAGTCGTTTTTAATCAATTACTTTTCCCAACATGGAAGTATTTAATATATAGTCATTGTAGGTCATTAAGGTGATGTCTCAATCGCTTGGTTAATCAATTTTCTATTCTCCAATCAATTGTCATAATGTTCCAATCATTATCCTCCAGAAAAAGCTTTTCCAATCTATTGGATTAAGTATCCTATCGATTGGTTATTTCAAAACAAAAAACTTTGGAAACAGATTGGACAACTTCTTAATCACTTGGCTTGGCCTAGAAAAGAATTTTCATGATAAAAACATTTGAAAAATATTTTTAAGGTTTGTGTGTGAGTTGCCTTAGTACTTTAAAAGGTATTTCTTACTTTAACAAATCTCGGGTCACTCAGACTGGCTTATGACTTTATCAGAGGCTTCAAGATTTTAGGCGGGGTTGCTATTGATCATATAAGCACTTTAATCTTGAGTCTCTTTTTATTGACGAGGAATGAGATATTTCTTTAGTTAAGTCAGCATCATCACGGTTGAAAGCTATTGTCGGGGACTTTAATCATCATTGTCGTCATCAAAACATAAGAGATGATCTTTTGCAAGATTGTCAACTTTATACCTATAAGCACATAGATCCACATTACTAAGCTACGTTAGCTTTCTTTGGGAAAACAAAGAACGCGGTGTGAGGTTGCGCTAAGATAACTCAAAATTCTTTTTACAAACTTAAAGTAAGATTCCCTAGGACACATCTAAAATCTAGCACACATACACACACCAAACATAGTATAAGGCTTGTTCGCAGTTAAATAAAGTAAGGACCCTATCTCTATATAGAGAGAAGTGGCCAAATTGAGGTAACCCGTTTCAATTGTTTTTTTTAATAAGCAAAGAGTGTATTGATCATAGAGTACTAGAGGTACTCTAACCCAATTACAAAAAAAATTACAAGATTAGAAAAGTCAAAAAAAGCTTAAGACTAAGAAAATGATTTTTATACAATTACAATTATAATTGGGATTAAACTCCTCACTAAGTCAAAACCAAGACAACAATTTAATATTGAAAATAATATCATTCACACTAGCTATAGCACCTCCAAAAAAAATCATTCCTTATATTCCAAATCAAATTTCATTTTACTCTTCTCATTCACATATTGACTTTAGCATTTAAATAGTTGAATATAAACGTTTATTATAAACATTAACAATTCAATTTTATTAAAAAAAACCTTTTTCACGTTAAATATTTTTAGAAAAAAATTTTCTTGTATTTTTATCTACTCTTTGAAAATAGTTTTAATGTTTAGGATACGAATTTCACTCTGAAGTATGAATATAAAATTTTGGAATGCATTTTCTTTCAAGAATATAACTTATGTATGAATTGAGTTGTGAGTATTAACATGTGATTTATGTGATTCTTTACTGTTTTTTCCTTTACGAAATGAATTCTCTCCAATTTATTCCCTCATACACTCTTTTATGTGTGATTCTGATATCTGTGAATTAATTCAATGGTTAAGATATAAAAAATAAAAAAAATAAAAAAAAAAAAAAAAAAAAGAGAAAATGACATTTAAATAAGAAAGAGAAATATAAGTTCGTTTTTATTTGACATGTCAACAACAAACTTTCATCAATTCTTTGAATCCAATACCATGAACAACCTAATCACCAAAAGCCATGGAACTAACATCAATTCTTTTCAAACCTGCTGGGATTAAACTTGCTTAGTGTTTTTGGCTTAACTCCTAGCCTTAGGGCTAGGGGCTTTGGCATTAGTCGAGCTTTTTTTTGGTTAGTTTTGAACTTTTGTAGATTTATAACCACTATTTGAGATCATGGAGTGGAAAGTTGTGGGGAGAAAGAACAAAGAAAATGATAAGCTTTGATTTGCAATATGGAAATAGAGGAATTGCAAACACTTAGGGGGGAATGAAGTAATAACTTCGTATTTCTTTACTGAAATCCCAGACCAATACAACGTAGGAGATATGGCTAATGTATTCATGGAGTATGGGATATTATTTTAGGTGTTCATTCCTGCCAAGAAAGACAAGAGAGGAAAACGTTATGGTTTTGTCAAATTTAGAAAAGTGGAGGACGAGAGAAGAATGGCTATCAGGTTGGATAACATCCAGATTAATGGAAGGAAAATATATGTCAACACTCATAGGTTTGATAGAAGAAGAGAGACAGAAGGTAAAGGTTCTAAATCCAAACAGATGGAGAAAACTGATCTCAAAGCAAATTTAAACAAGAACAACTAGAAAAAAGTAAGACAGGGGAGTTCATATATGGGAGCGGTTAGGGGTGGTATTGGACATACTAGGAATAACTTCCATCATTCGTTTGGCGTAAAAATAATGGAAAAAAGAATATCAAATCTTAACTGGGCAGGACCTGTATTCAAGGTTGAGGACAAGGAAATGAAACGATTCTAAAAAGCTTTTGTTGGTGTTATTAAGAAATCAGGTAACTCATACAACATTCAGGAAGTGTTTCACAGAGAAGGCTTCTTTCAAATTAAAGTGACTCTAATGGGAGCCAACATGTGCCTTCTTGAAGATCTTGAGGAGAATGCAATGAAAACTTTAATAAATGAAGAAGAAGAGTGGCTACAAATCTGGTTTGAAGACATTAGAGGTTGGTCTCCAGCAGAAGTGAACAAAGAACGACTAACTTGGGTCAAATGTTTTGGCATACCCTGTCATGCTTGGAGAAATGATTTTTTCAAATACATTACAAGTAGAATAGGAGATTTCATTTGTTGTGACGAAGAAACTGAAACACAATCAAAACTGGATGTGGCGAGAATTCTGATAAAAATAGATTTACAAGCAACTTGAATGAGGTCTTTGGCATTGAAGTTAATGGTGTGTTGTTCAGTATAAAACTAGTTGAAGATAATCATGGTCCGAAACGAATTGTTACAAATGGGTCTAAGAGGAAGATACTTGAAAAATTCGATGAGTCTATAGCGGAAGAAACAGAGGATGAATAAGATGAAGAAGACAACGACGATAGAGATCCCACTAAGGAAGATGAATCAGGCAAAGAAGTTGAATCTCCCAAGCTTGGAGATGAAGATGTTGGAGATAGTGCCAATAGATACGTGGCATCCATTGAGAAGAACAAAAGTCAGGTGTCAGGAAGGACTCATGAAAATATTCATAATTTATATGTCGACATGGGAAAGACAACAAAACACACTAAAAAGATGTTTTTTGGAGGCAATGTGGAAGACTGTCATAATTATGAGAAGTCAAAAGGGGAGGTGGCACTTTGTTTACTGTGAATTTTGGTAAACAACCTCTGATCTATCAATCTAAACGCAAATTGATTTAACTTGCAGGATCGATCACGCAAATCCTAGGACATGTGCTAAGTTTGAGAGACAAGTGTAACTTAAAGAAAATGTAAACTGAACTCCATGTTCGACAATGCTGAAAATAAAATCTAACTGAACTCCACGTTCGACTACAGGCAATAAAGTAAAGTGAGAACTTGAACTTTTAAGTAATGCAAGTAAAGGGTGTAAAAATTAAAGGCGTCGAATGGGTAAAAGCTTTGAAAGTAAAATGCAACGAACTCCACGTTCTTGGAAAGTAAAGGCTGGGAAAGTAAAAGTGTTGTCGAAGGTAAGGTGCTGGAAAGTAAAAGACTTTGAAAATAAATGCAGTTGATTTAAAGGAGAACTTCACGTTCTTGAAAATGAAAGGCTTTGAAAAGTAAAGGTTTGAAGATTAAATGCTTGAACGTAAAATGCAGTCGAAAGTAAAACGCAGAAAACTTAAATGACTTTGAACATAAATTTGGCATGGAAGATAAATTTCAAGAAACTGTAAAGGCATGGAAAGTAAACATGCTGAAGATAAATTAGATTAATGAAGACAATGGTGTTACATTACGTACATTCTCACGAACTTGTTTCTCTACACGCGGGTACTTTGAGTTTCTTAGAGTAACTTGTACAAAAATATGAACACCCCATTTACATAGAACCAACTCCTATTTATAGTGCTAGGAAATAACTACTCAGTGGTGGTTACTGCTTCGAACGTGTGGATTTTGGCGCCTTCCCCTTAATCTCAACTGTTCCCACGTCCACAACTGCTCTTATTTAAATTTCAAATATTGGAAATTCCCTCCAATCTTAACATAACCACTGCAGCGCTACATTCTCACGGTCGAAGAACCCTTTCCATACTTAGCCATTTTTTAAGGTTTCTCCACATTTATTCGACTCAGGCCTCTCAAAAGTTAGTTCGAAGCCTTCTTTATATTAAAAATAATTTTTTAACATTAACATAACTTTGATTTTGTCTGGCGTCGAAATTGAGGGTTAACAAATTGCCCCCAAGGAATGTCCTTTCGCCAGACTTGGTAGGAAGGCCATTTCTTGACATAATGCTTATTTCGACGGCTATTTGCATGGCCTTAACTTAACATCCCACTAATTCCCTAATGGCTAAACTATTCAGTTTCTTCAACCCACGCCTCTGACGTCACGCCATCATCACAAATCCTTAAAACGTCTTTTCAGCCGTATTCATCATAACGCCTTTCTTGAAAACAGATGTTAAGAGTCTGCACATAACTGCTCCTTTCCATCACGCCTTCAGGAGGAAGCCACGTGTCCCACTAACCCCTCAGCTTCAACGGTGGATCCAAGTCCCTGAAGGTTTTCAAACATCTATATATACCCATTTCCGCCATTTTGTGATCTTTCCACTCCTTTAGTACTCTCAAGCAACTCTTCTTCTCTTCAGTTTTTTGCGCAAACCCAGTAAAGACACCATTTTTCCATCTTCTTCCACAATGGAATCCTCCCACATTAATCCTCAACCAAAGAAGACCCAAAAGTTCAAAGTCACTCCATTCAAGCAAACCATCCCACCGTTCGCTAACATCCCAGGCCCTCAACTGGTAGATAACCGTCGTTGTTTGCCGGAACCTACCTCTACAGAAGCAAGAGCCATCTACCAATCTCAGGTAATGATTCCTCTTGTTATGTCTGATAAAACTTATGCATTATCTGGTCCTTTGGCTGAGGTGGATATTTCCAACGAGAAGCTGAGTGAGTTTTTCCCATCGTACCGGAAATCCAAACCATTAGGGCAAAAGAGTTCCCCTAAAATTGATTCTGCTGCTGGAGCTTCCCCCGAAGAGATCCCTTTACCCAAACTCAATGTTGGCTATCTCACTGATGCCACTAGATTGATGAGAGCCGTCAACCCTTTAAAGGAGTTCGACCAATGGATGGCAAAGTTGGAGAAAGTTAAAGCTGACCATTGGAAGGAGATAGGGATCTATGACCTTCTGATGTTGTCGAAGACCAACATACCCTATTGCTTGAACATGTTGGCAGCATCTTTGTACTTTTGGGACAGCACCCATTATACATTCCACCTGCCATGTGGAATGGTCACTCCAACCCTCTTTGACGTAGATGCCATCACGGGGCTTCGACCAGATGGCTTCGTCTACAATCCTGAGGTTGATGCTGATGATACCATCAACATTGCAGGCTCAAAACTGATCTACACCCTCTTTATCAAGCACCACTTCAAACAAGAAGATGATGAGGTGTCTGATGAAGAACACATCGCTTTCCTCACAGTCTGGCTGTCGAGGTATGTTTTTTGTACCAAGTCCTTGCAGGTGGCTAAGAAATACCTGCCCCTGGGGAACCAACTCCACCACAACAGAGGGACCTGTCTGAGTGAACTCATTCTGGCGAACCTTTACGAATCTATCAGTGAAGGGGCTTCTCGACTGAAGAATGTGGACGCCCAAGGTCATATGCATTTGAGCGGTCCTCTTTGGCTACTTCAACTGTGGCTCAATGCTACGTTTGAGGCTAGCCTCCCCAGAAAAGGCATAGTCGATGAAGCTTCCGCTGAGATCAGGGAGAGGAGCGTCGAAGGGACACGTCTGGCTAAGCTCACTCCTAATGATGATGGTGAAAACCTTAAGAGGGCTTTCACTAGTTATATAATGATGTTCGCCAAACGCTATGAGTTTACTCCTAGCATGGCACCCTTTGTTCGACGAAGCCATGGCCCTGAGTGGTTTCAAAGGCCATTTCCAAATCCTCTCCAACCCCTTGATCCAGAGTCTGTTGCCATCTGGGAAGCCTTTTTGATTCCTAGATTTATTGTCCACAGGCTGAACCTAGGGAGAGGTTTATCAGCGTTGATTGCCTACCAACCCAACTTGGTTTCTCGATAATTTGGGTTGGCCCAGAGTTTCCCTCAGTGCTTATATGAGAAAAAGGGTCAAGTGATTTTTCACACCGCCTACCTCGACGAGGAGAAAGTCTCTGAAGCACTCAACATCAGGAACGAAAAAAGAAGCATCCTCTCCCCTGTGTTTTTTGAACCTTCCTTTTTATGCACTTCATCCTTCCACCAATGGTGGTTGAAGCATTATAATGAGCACTTCCTTGATGCGACTACGTTTTCTTCATTACTTGACCAAGCTTTCCTCCATGTACAGGACAAGACGAAAAAAAGTAAGTTCACTCACATCGAAGAAATACAGGCTTTTCAAAAATACTTCGAAACTATCTATCGACCAGATGATCTTAGTCGAACCATTCATGAGGCTGCTGGTACTCTAAAGAGAAAATTTCTAGAAAAACTGGATCAACTAAAAATTCCTCCCAACGTCCCTTGTGAGAAACGTTATGAGGTAGCTTTTAAACTTTTTTCCCCAAAGTTCCTCCGACTGCCTAATGCTGATTTTGGAGTGGCGCTTGCCCCTCCATTTCCAGATTGGTTTGTCTGTGGGGAGCATTTAAAGCTTCTTCGGCAGCAGTCTCAGCCAAAAGCCCAACGAGTGGTTTCGACTAAGCATACGTTAGACTGTTTTAAAGGGCACCTTCATATAGGAATTCAGGACGTTCATGTCGAATCTGAAATATATGAAGGTTTAAGATCCTTACTCCATGGCTTTATGACTAGTCATGTAATCATTAATTTGTAACAATTGTGTGCTATCTTTCAGCTGTGCCTAGGAAAGCTGCTTCGACTAGAGCTGCCACCTTGCAAAGTGGCAAAGACCAAGGGAGTACACAGGTATACTTTGCACCTTTTGTTTTTACTTATACTCTATGAATTTCTTCCTTATTTTCACCGCCTCTTCAGACTGGTCGAAGGCCTCCAACACCTTCCAAGAAAGGTAAGAAGGATACCCCAGCTGTGGTTACAGTTTCAGAGGCCTCAGATGAATCTCCTGAAGAGGTTCTCATGAGGAAAAGGAAAAAACCCACAAAGGCCTCTGGACCTGCTGGCCCACCTCCTTCGAAGGTGGCCAAAATACTCGAAAAGGCATCCACCACAAGTGGTGTCGAGAAGGAACCCTCCAAGGTAGCCTTGAGAACCCCTCTTGGTGACCATGGGGTTGAAGAATCAAGTCCTGCTGTTGAACAAACTCAGGTATGCACACCATTACCTTTTCTATTATGCTTGACATCCTCCGCCTATTATTTCATTCTCATTATCTCCACTTGTGTTCTTCAGGCATCCATCATCAACAATCCGGATCCTCGACCAACTCCAAGCAACTTTTCCGCCACCACACTTGACGAATCCATTCCTCACCCAACTTCAGAAAACCTCACTACCACGCTTCTCAACAGCCAAGGTGAGCCAACTTATCACCCATCTTCTGATATTGGCTCTGGTTTGAGTGAGATTAATCAACCTATTCCACGTGTTACAGCAGCTAATGTAGCACCAGTTCCAACCCCAACCCAGCACGCACAAGCAGAGGGAGCTAACTCTGATGAGGATGACGCTTCAAGCCCATCACTTATCAATCAGGGTACCTCCATGGATAAGGGCCAGATGGTTGAAGACGAAAGGCGTGAACCTGAGATCCAAACACACAACGCCACTCTTGATCAAACCACACCGGCTGATCAGCAGGAGAATGTGCAACCAGCTGCGGATGAATCTGATGAGGAAATGGGAGGAGAAGAAGATGAAGAGGAAGAGGAATCATCAGAGGAGGAAGAAGAACAAGCTGAGCCTCACCCAGACCACACTCCTTCGCCTATGGTCGCTCCACTATCTAGGGACTCACTGATAACGCTCAAGTGGTCAAACCCACGTGAGTTTGCCAAATTAATTCTTGAGCAAAGGCACGGTTCTTCCTCTGTTTCTTCGACCTCAGCACCAGATGACTTCGCCCAATCAATTCTCCAAGCCATCAAGAAAAAAAATTTCAAAGGGGATATTTACAAAATTCTGGCCTCAGATCCAACTGCAACTGCTTACCTGAAGGACACCCTTGCAAAGATTGAGCTCACTACCCTCAATCCAGATGTCTCTGGTTTTCTGATAGAGCTAACTGCCGTGGTAAACCAAATAGCTGCATAAATAAAACTGCTTCCTTCGATCAAGGATACCATCGAGAGAACATTTGGCTGTGAGAGTGCAGCCTGGTGTAGTGCACAAGAGGCGTACGAAGAGATCCAACGTATGGAGGCTGATCAAAAGAAAAAGCAAGACGAGATAGCCTCCAACACGAAGGACATTGAAGCATTGAAGTAACAGATCACAGAGCTACAAGCTAAAATTGCAAATGCTGAAAACCACAGCCGTGATCTGCGCCAACTCGACGACACTGAGATAGCTGAAGAGACGAAGCATGCTATTGATCGTATTGAGGCAGCCCAAAGATACGAGAAAGAGCTCGCAGAAGCAAAACTTGACGAATCTTTGTGCAACGCTCGTCTCAAACATCACATAGAGTCTTTTTCTCAGTTGGCGTCGAGGCTTCCCTTCTGATACCTTCGACACCTTTATTTCATTTGTCTAATCATCACTTGTTTCTTGGCCTTTTCAGGCTTTTTATGTAATGACAATTTTATGCCTGTTGGCACTGATTTAATTTATCATTATTATTCTGCCTTTAACTGCTTTCGACCTATATTGCATGATGATGTTCTCTATTGCTATTTTTACCAGTCAAATTCGCAATTAAAGCGTTCTATCTTTTTCTTGGAAAGTCACCCTTCCAGCTTTAAATTCCAAGGCATAAGTTTCTAGCTTTAAAGTGACACTTATAGCATAGCCCTCAGGCCTATTTCCAAGAATCACTCACCTATTTCCACCGTTTGGCTGGCCAATCTAATCAGCCCTTAGCCTCTATAAATCTCTTCCATCTGACCATGTTTTGCGTAGAAGCAACCATGAATACTTCAGAGAAACCTCCAACCAAAAAGATGGCTGGAAAGGCCAAGGCAACTGAGGAAACAAAGAAAGTAGAGGCGCCTCAACAACCCAATGCCTCCATTGGAGCAGCCTCTTTAGCCAAGAAGAAGGAAACCAAAATGAAGATCTCCAAGAAAGGGCACTCCAGCACCCAAGAATCTGATGATGAGCCAGATGCAGATTATATGGAATTCCTCAAATCCATAGATTGGAGAGATTATGAATAACCTTACCTTGAGAAAGAAAAATGTTGTACTATTTTCTCTTCGCTTTGTATGCCATATTAGCCTGACTCGGCCTATTTTGGCTTTCTTTTATCAAATAAAGCTTATGTTTTTATATGAATCTCCTGCAGCATAGGCTTATATTTTTTCAAATACTTGCCATTTACTTTCAAGATTCTTTTATCTCTATCTAATTCTTCCACTTCATAAGCTCCATTAGAGAACACTTGTATGACTTGGAATGGTCCTTCCCACATAGGGGACCACTTGCCCAATGTTCTATCTTTTCCATCCATGGGCAAAATCACCTTCCAAACCAATTCCCCACATTCAAAAGATTTAGATTTAACCTTTTTGTTGTAGGATTCTTCGACCCTCTTCTTTTGTCTTCTCAGCAACTCCAAGGCTCTAAGCCTTTCTTCATCCAAATCCACTAATTCATTCATCATCATTTCCCAATAATTCTCAGAGGGAATTTCATGATGTCTTTGAACTCTTACAGACTGTAGATAAATCTCAACAGGTAATACTGCATCATGACCAAAAGTGAGTCGAAATGGGGTAGTGTTGGTAGCCTCTTTGGGGAATGTTCGACACGCCCAAAGAATTTGGTCTAACGTCTTGTGCCAATTTCTAGGCCTTTTTCCCACATGTTTCTTGATTAGTCCAATCACTATCTTATTGGCCGCTTCGACTTGCCCATTGGCCTGAGCATAATACGGTGTAGAAGTTAATAACTTAAAACCTATCTCTTTGGCAAATTCCTGCATCTTTCGACCAGTGAACACGGATCCCTGATCTGTAGTAATTGTTTCAGGAATACCAAATCTATAAATAATGTGACTTTGGATGAACTCAATAACATCTTCCTGACCTATATTCACCAGTGGTATTGCCTCAATCCACTTGGTGAAATAGTCAATTCCCACCAAAATATATCTCTGGTTCTTTGAAGATGCTGGTCGAATCTCTCCCACTATATCCAAAGCCCATCCTCTGAAAGGCCATGGTTTCACTATAGAATGTAATTCACTTGCAGGGATGTGCTGTATGCCAGCATGAATTTGACATTCTTGGCACCCTTTAGCAAATTCTATGCAATCCTTCAGCATAGTGGGCCAATACATGCCTTGTCGAAACAACAACCATTTCATCTTCTGGCCAACTTGGTGTGCTCCACATGCCCCACTATGTACTGTCGAAAGTGCCAAATACGCCTCTGCCTCACTAAGGAATTTCAATAAGACTCCCTCAGGGGTCTTTTTAAACAATTCATTACCCATCAGCACATAGCTCAAAGCTTGATACCTGACTTTCCGTTCTGTCGAAGCCGTTGGGTTTCGCAAATACTCAACTATGGGCCTTCTCCAATCTTCATCTGTTAAATTATCTATGGCAAAAATTTCAAAATTTTCGCCATCTATACACCCAAGCTTAGTTGTTTCTAAGTCTGATGGACATAATCCAACAGCCACCACCTTACCTCTTGCCTCAATTACTTCTTGAAGGTTCTCTTTCGACACCTTGTATCCAGAAGCAATTTGGGCCAAGTCGTTAGCAACTTGATTCTCTATTCTAGGTATGTGTTGAATGGCCACTACCTCAAATTTCTTTAATAATCTATTGGCTATCACAAAGTACGTAATGAGATTTTCTTTAACACATTTATACTCCTTTGTGATTTGTTTTATAACCAATTCTGAATCTCCCATTATTTCGACTCTAGTTGCCCCCAATTCTAACAAAATTTCAAGGCCAGCAATTAATGCTTCATATTCAGCCTCATTGTTAGAACAAGGACCTTCGACCTTGTACTTGAATTTTGTTGGAATTTTTTCAGGAGAAATAATGTATATTCTTACTCCTGTTCCATTTTTATGACTTGATCCGTCAAAGTATAATTTCCAAGATCTTAATTCGACGTAATTCAAATCATTTTCATTTATGGAATGGTCAACTATGAAGTCTGCAACTATTTGCCCTTTCACAGCTTTTAAAGGTTGATATGTTAAGGAAAATTCTGTCAATGCTAATGCCCATTTACCAATTCGACTGTGCAAAATGGGTTTAGATAACATATGTTTTACAACATCAAAGTGAGACGAAACATACACATCAACAGGTTTTATATATTGCTTTAATTTAGTACAAGAGAAATACAAGCATAAACATAACTTTTCAATCATGCTATACCTAGTTTCTGCATCATTTAAAACTCGACTAAGGTAATAAATGGCTCTTTCGACTCCATTTCCATCCTCTTGAGCTAACATGCTCCCTAGAGTTTTATCTGCTGCAGCTATGTACAATCTCATACTTTTGTTTCTACAAGGTGGTGAAAGAATTGGAGGGTGGCTTAGGTACTCCTTGATCTTGTCAAAGGCTTCCTGCTGCAATTGCCCCCACTCGAAACCATCTTTGTTAAAACGAAGCAATGGCGAAAAAGCTTGTGTTTTGCCACTCAGGTTAGATATAAACCTTCTTAAGAAGTTGATTTTGCCCAACAACGACTGCAACTCCTTTTTGGTTGATGGCGCTTTCGCCTCCATTATGGCTTTGGTTTTATTCTGATTTATTTCAATCCCTTTCTTGTGGACCACAAAGCCTAAGAAATCCCCTGCCTACACACAAAAAGCACATTTAAGAGGATTCATCTTAAGACCATATTTTCTCATCCTTTCAAAGGATTGTCGAAGATGGTCAATGTGACTATTCCCAGAAATAGATTTTATAACAATATCATCAATATAAATTTGCATGAATGTGTCTATAAAATCGTGGAAAATTGAATTCATTGCCCTTTGATAAGTAGCACCAGCATTCTTAAGACCAAAAGGCATCACTACCCACTCATAGGTGCCTAAGGCTCCAGGGCATCTGAAAGCAGTTTTATGAACATCTTCCTCAGCAATGAATATTTGGTTATAGCCAGAATATCCATCCAGCATACTAAGGTATTCATGTCCTGCTGCAGAATCTATTAACATTTCTGCTACTGGCATTGAATATTCATCTTTGGGAGTTGCAGAGTTTAAATCCCTAAAATCGATGCACACTCTCAAAGACCCATTCTTTTTAATAACAGGTACTATATTAGCCAACCATTCGACATACCTTGCAGTGCGAATGAATTTGCAACGAAGCAGTCTTTCAACTTCCTCTTTGATCTTTGACAGTATCTCTGGTGCAAACCGTCTTGGATTTTGCTTGACTGGTTTTTTCCCAGGCGTCATAGGCAACTTGTGTTCGACTAACTCCCTGCTCAGACCAGGCATCTCATCATAATCCCAAGCGAAGCAGTCTTTGAATTCTTTCAACAGCTGGACTACTTTGACTTTCAACTGGGGATCAAGATTGGCACTGATGTAAGTAGGCCTTTTGGTTGCCCCCTCACTGAGATCCACTTCTTCCAAAGGATCTTGTGCTAGCATTTTTATATTGTTTGCCAACGGATCCTTTTCAAATCCAAAAGGCTCATCTTCATAGATAGCGTCGAGCCTCTGGCTTTGCCCTCCAGTTTCAACCTTGTCTGGTGGTTTTGGGTCGAAGTCATTGCCAGGACCTTCTTGATACACTTCAGAAATGGCTTCACCAGCCATATAATCATTGGCGGCTTCCAAAGCCGCTTGTAGTTTTGTTTCGGCCACATAGGCCGAAATTCTTTTCATAGCATCGAACTCAGTCATGATCACTGAATTCATCTCCCCACCCTGTGGGCTCTATTGGAGGTGTGCCTAGGCATGGCACTCTTTCTCCTGGTACCTCCCTGTCCCATCTGAAACCTTCTACATGGTGTAAGTACAACGAATAAAACGTTTCCTCGTCAGGTGTAAACTCAAAATCAGCTGGAGGACATGGAGCAATGTTCGCCAGATGTTTCTCAAATTGCCTACTGTCCACATGATTAACAGGCACCTTGAAGTACCCTTGATCAGATTCAATGTTTTCCACTATCCCATCTGGTCTCCAGATTGTGATTCTCTGGTGCATAGATGAGGGTACTGCTCTTATCCCATGAATCCACTCCCTTCCTAAGAGTAGATTATAGTTAGCCTTTGTTTCGACGACCATGAACACTGTTGGTCTGGTAATAGTTCCCACAGTGAGATCTACCTGAATCACTCCCAGAGTAGAGCCAACTTTGCCTTCATAGTTCGACAGAACCATGTTGTGGGGTTTAGTATCAGTTATAAATTTTCCAATCTTGCTCAACAGAAATCTTGGCATCAAATTAACCGTCGCACCACAGTCTACCAAAATCTTGTTGACAGGAACGTTCTCCACTTTTCCAGTAATATAAAGAGGCTTCAAGTGACCCTTCATTGCCTCCGTGGGACGCTCAAAGAAAGCATTCTGTTCTTCGACGCACCCATTGTTCATGATGTAATAGCACACAGGCTTGTGTGCCATCATTTCCAACTCAGCAGTTTCATCTAAGTCTTTGATCTCTGAGACTTGACCAAATTCTCTTGGTATTACTGACACCACATTTACCAAAATGTCTAGGGAAGCTGCTGACTCATTATCGAAGTTATCAGTCATATCATCATCCTCTTCGACCTTCTTTTCTGGCTGAATAGTAAATACCTTTCGTCGTATGGGCAGTTTCTCCATTGCCCCAGCCACATTGGTGCTTGACTCCCCTTGCACCTGAGCCTCCCTAACAGCTTTTTGCCTGTGCTGCTCTCTTCGCCATTGCAATCTAGACATTGGGTTGTTACCCTTGTAATTCTGCGAAATGTATGCTGATTTGTTTGTGGTGCGATTCTCCTTCCTGTACTCAAATGACGTACCTCTTTCCACATCGAACTTCTCCCACTTTTTCTTCTGTCCTCTTCCTTCGACAGGTTTGATCCAACTACCTGTTGGTGCGTTCGCCGTTGGCTTGAACATACCTGGCCTAATTCCTGGTGTTTGGTTTTTTAGCCCTGTCGAAAGTCGCCTATGGTCAAAACCTCGGTGCCCCTTGCCCACCTTCTGCCCCCAGCTTTTGCCAGCCTTCTTAACACCTTCAAGCTTGTGGGCAGCCTTTTCATCAAAAATGGCGCTGCACCTGGGACACAGCATTACTTCAGAGTCTTTTTTCTGGCAATGATGTAAGAAGTCCACAATTGTCTCTTCTGGCTTAGGATAAGCCATTTTGTTGAGTTTATCTTGCTCATCTACCTTACTCAATGGTTCATTCTTTCGATCAGTAATTTCGACCATGTTGACATCCATTCTGTCCTTCAGGCGCACCTTCAGTAATTTCGACCATGTTGACATCCATTCTGTCCTTCAGGCGCATTTTGTTGAGTTTCTCTTGCTCATCTACCTTACTCAATGGTTCATTCTTTCGATCAGTAATTTCGACCATGTCGAACCCTATCAGCCAGCTGGGCCATATCTCTAAAATATTGGGTATCTAATTTCTTCCTAATGGAATAATCAAGACCCCCAGCAACTATTTCGACCAACTCATGTTCTGGAACTTGTGTAAAGCACCTGGCTTTAAGAAGTCGAAACCTATTCAGGTAATCATCAAATGGCTCAGTGACCTTGCGCTTGATGCTAGCCAATTCTTTCAAACTAATTTTAGTTTGCCCCATGTAGAATTGTTCATGAAACAAACGTTCTAATTGGGTCCAATTGTATATGGAATTTGGAGGCAACGTAGTAAACCATGTGAAGGCATTCTTGGTAAGGGAACTTGGGAAGTATTTGATCCTAAGGCTTTCGTCAGCAGCAATCTCGCCCGCTTCGATCAAATATCTAGCCACATGTTCGACAGTAGACTCAGTAGTATCTCCTGAAAATTTGCTGAACTTTGGAACCTTCATCCTAGGGGGAAGTTCTGCTTGGAGAATGTAGTCCACTATAGGTGATGTATAATTTGGCTTGGTGAAGCCAAAATTCATCCCATTCCTAGTCATTATCCTTTCGACCATGGCTGCAAGATTATTTTCTTCTGCTTGATTCTGGTGTCGAACCTGCCTAAGTAGTTGGTCTGCGTTTTGGTTCCTGTTCACCATCACTACTGGTTCTACCTCCATCTAGTATGGCATCTGGTTTCTTGGTGGTTCGACTCTGAAATGGTCAACCATCTCTTGATCCTCCAGGTTAGCATCAGGTATCTGACGTTGATGACGCCTTGGGATATCTTCGACCACCGTCGCTCTTCGATCTACTGCTGGCACTCCCATGAAATCAGCCATGCGTGCCACTTGTGCAGCCAGTTGTTGGTTAGTTTGAGTTGTATTTTGAATCAAAGGTTGAAAAACTTCTCCCATTGTCTGAGACAACGTATGTACCATTTGCATGTTACTTTCATCCATCTGCTGTCTCAAACAATTTATGGATGTATTTGTAAGGCTAGGGGTTTGAACAGAGTAACCAACGCCTATACTCTGATTGTTTCGTCCCCCTGATCCTGACCCTTGTAGTGGCGAAGACACAACAGTTTCTGAAAATACAGGTGGAGCATTCTGCAGGTTTTACATCATTGATGTAGGCATACCATAGGGTTGACTCCTTGACCCTGGATGTGGGAAACCTGGTGGAGGAACGTGCCTGTACATTGTATTTCCTCCTGGGGGTGTTGGCAAATTAGAACTTTATGGTCCTATATATTCCAACACAGGTTGAGTATATGATTTTGTATATGTTGATCCTGGCTCAGACACCACTAACGGAAGTGACGTCGGTCCTCCTGTCGAAGACACTGGTGATGGAGTGCTTTGAGTCCCAATACTGCTACTGGACTGAGTGTTTGAAATACTCCCTTGAGGATCAACTTGTTGATTGGCATTAGTTTCCATCTTCTTAGTATATCTTCTCTTTGGTATCTCTTCGTTTGCTGTGGCTAACTTCCCATTCCTCAATAACATGCAACGAAAACACTTCTTCACCAAGAGAGATAAGGCTGACAAAAAGGTTTGACTTAGCACTGGGTCCCACCAGGTGTGCCAATTTGTTTACTGTGAATTTTGGTAAACAACCTCTGATCTATCAATCTAAACGCAAATTGATTTAACTTGCAGGATTGATCACACAAATCCTAGGACATGTGCTAAGTTTGAGAGACAAGTGTAACTTAAAGAAAATGTAAACTGAACTCCACGTTCGACAATGCTAAAAATAAAATCTAACTGAACTCCACGTTCGACTACAGGCAATAAAGTAAAGTGAGAACTTGAAATTTAAAGTAATGCAAGTAAAGGGTGCAAAAATTAAAGGCGTCGAATGGGTAAAAGCTTTGAAAGTAAAATGCAACGAACTCCACGTTCTTGGAAAGTAAAGGCTGGGAAAGTAAAAGTGCTGTCGAAGGTAAGGTGCTGGAAAGTAAAAGACTTTGAAAATAAATGCAGTTGATTTAAAGGAGAACTTCACGTTCTTGAAAATGAAAGGCTTTGAAAAGTAAAGGTTTGAAGATTAAATGCTTGAACGTAAAATGCAGTCGAAAGTAAAACGCAGAAAACTTAAATGACTTTGAACATAAATTTGGCATGGAAGATAAATTTCAAGAAACTGTAAAGGTATGGAAAGTAAACATGCTGAAGATAAATTAGATTAATGAAGACAATGGTGTTACATTACGTACATTCTCACGAACTCGTTTCTCTACACGCGGGTACTTGAGTTTCTTAGAGTAACTTGTACAAAAATATGAACACCCCATTTACATAGAACCAACTCCTATTTATAGTGCTAGGAAATAACTACTCAGTGGTGGTTACTGCTTCGAACGTGTGGATTTTGGCGCCTTCCCCTTAATCTCAACTGTTCCCACGTCCACAACTGCTCTTATTTAAATTTCAAATATTGGAAATTCCCTCCAATCTTAACATAACCACTGCAGCGCTACATTCTCACGGTCGAAGAACCCTTTCCATACTTAGCCATTTTTTAAGGTTTCTCCACATTTATTCGACTCGGGCCTCTCAAAAGTTAGGTCGAAGCCTTCTTTATATTAAAAATAATTTTTTAACATTAACATAACTTTGATTTTGTCTGGCGTCGAAATTGAGGGTTAACACACTTAATGTTGAAGTGTCCGAAGGAACTCTGATGGGATAAGAGGTAGAGGGTAGGGATATAAGGAGGGAGTTTGTCAGAGTGCAGGAAATAGATTGTGGAATGGGTGTACGGAACAACAGAGTAAAGGTGATACTCAGAATAAAAATACTTTGAATTTGGGCCCAACCAACTGTTCTGATAAGTCTGAGGGAATTAGACCCATTGCACCTCCCATTTTAGCTTCTAAGACCTTTGGGCAGCCTTCCAAAATCTTAACCAGAAAAAAGAAATCCTTGGATGAGATCTATGAGAAATTACATATTCCATATGCACCATCTTTTTATTCTACTCTACTTCATTCATCTATTAGTCAGAAACCAGTTAATGCACCAGCTGGATTAGAAGAAGGACCCATATCTATTTCCTCTCAGAATGGAGAAATTAGTGAATCTAGATACTCAGGTGGATCCATCTTGTGTTGCGAGTCCATATCAAATTTGGATGTAGTAAAAGGAAACGAAAGGGTGAAGAGAAGAACAGAAGACGTTCCTGAAAATGTGTGGACAATTCTTAAGGCACTGGGCATAGAAGGAGGAGAAGACGACAAAGTACTTGAAGGTATTTTGAGAGGGATGGAAAATAGGGATAGTACTAGGAGGGAAAATTTGAAGGAGGTATCAATCAGAGTTCTATGAATTTGAAAACTTACAACATTCGAGGGTGTAACTCTTCAATCAAAAGAAGAAGAGTTAAACAGATGGTTGAGAAGAATAATATAAAGTTTTGTCTTTTACAAGAAACAAAATGTCAAAAGGTAGATGAAGGTTTTGTTAGAAGCATTTGGGGTAGAGGAGAATTTGAGTGGTCTGCTACTGGTTCTAAGGGTCAATCAGGAGGTATGATTTCTATCTGAAATAAGAATTCATTCTGTTCTATTTTTAGTTTCTCTGGTAGAGGTTATCTAGGGGTGTATGGATTGTGGAGGGGTAGAGCAATCTATATAGTAAACATATATTCTTCAAGTGTTTTAGCTGATAAAAGGTTGTTATGGGGGAAGCTTATTAGTTTGAATACAACTTTGCCAAGGGGGGATTGGATATTAGGGGGGATTTCAATTCCATCAAATCTAAAGGTGAAAGGAAAGGTAGAGGGAGCAACAATCAAGCTGAAATGAAGGAATTTGGAGTGTTCATAGATGACATGGAACTCATAGATCTTCCTAGTGTGGGCCATAGATTCACTTGGTTTAACTTAAATGGTTTATGCAAGAGTAGGTTAGATAGGTTTCTTATAAATGAGGACTTATGTGGTGTATGGAAAGCTGTAAACTAGAAGGTTGGTGAGAGAGATGTTTCAGATCATAGGTCTGTTTCCTTGGTCTTGAATGATAGAAATTGGGGACATAAGCCCTTCAAAACAATCAATGCTTGGTTTAATCATCCTGATTTCCTAGATTTTGTTAAAGAGAGTTGGAATTCTATACTAGTTTCTGGTGATGCGGGTCATGTTCTGATTCAAAAAATGAGAAACCTCAAAAGGAGACTAAGGTGGTGGAATATAAACGTTTTTGGATTTTTTGACCTTAAAGTATAGGAGAATATCAAGAGAATTAATGAATTGGAAGATGAGATAGCTGAGTTTGAAACTAACATTCCTGAGAACATTTTGAAATCAAGAGGAAAAGCAATGGAGGAAATGTGGAACAAGTTACATGTCAAGGAGAGTTTACTAAATCAGAAGGCAAGATCAAGGTGGTTAGAAGAGGGAGACTATAATTCAAAGTATTTTCATTCTATCATTAGCAGAAGGAGAAGGGATAATACAATATCAGCTTTGAATATAGGTATGAATGAAGAAGGAGTGGAAAAAGTGAAACTGATCATTCATGATCACTTTGAAGAGAAATACAAGAACAATTCAACTGAAAGTTTTGATCTGGATCTAAGATCTTTAGAAAAGCTTTTTGAGGAGGAAAATACAATGTTAACTGAACCTTTTTCACTAGAGGATATTTTAGAAGCCATTAAATCTTGTGATGGGGATAGAAGCCCTGGCCCCGGCGGGTTCAATATGAATTTCATAAGGAAGACTTGGGAGATTATTGGGAAGGATTTCATTAATATCATATCAGAATTTCATGAGAAGGCCACCCTTTCAAAATCTTTTTGTTCAGCATTCTTTGTTCTTATTCCAAAGTTAGATAACCCTCAAAATCTGAAGGAATTCAGACCTATAGCATTAATAGGTTGTCTACACAAAATTGTGTCTAAGATCCTAACAGCAAGATTAAGATGTGTCATTAGTAAATTGGTATCCTCTTCTCAAACTGCATTTGTCCCAGGAAGACAACTACTTGATGCACTACGCCAAAACTGGACAAAGACAGCGCAACAAAGACAGCGCTTTTTAGACGAAGCGCTGCTATTGGTCTTTTAAAAATTTCGCTAAAAAAAGCGCTGTGATAGATAGCCTTTAGAAAGCACTTTTCAAAAGCGCTGTTAAATGCCCTAAATGGTAGCCACCTTAGAAAGCGCTTTCTGGAAAGCGCTGCTATAGATAATACTTTAGAAAGTGCTTTATAAATGCGGTGTCTAAAGGTTAACCTTAGAAAGCGCTTTTAGGAAAGCGCCCTCTAAGGTAATTAAATTCTCCAACTTTAGAAAGTGCTTTATAAATGCGCTGTCTAAAGGTTAACCTTAGAAAGCGCTTTTAGGAAAGCGCCCTCTAAGGTAATTAAATTCTCCAACTTTAGAAAGCGCTTTATAAGGAAAGCGCCCTCTAAGGTAATTTATGAATTAAAATAATGGTTACATTTCATTTCATTTTCTGAAACTTTTATTCATATTCTTCTCTCGACCGCACGTTTTAGAAAACCCTTGCTATCTTTCTTCTCTGCTGAAACCCATTCGCCATTGCCGTCGTTCTTCTCTACCATTGCTTTCGTGAAGTTTCATTGTTGTTCTTGCCATTGTCAGACGTGAAGTTTCACTGCCATTAAAGACGAAACGAAGAAGAGATACGTTGTTCTTGCTTCATTAAGTTTCATTGTTCTTCTTGTTGTTCTTGCTTCATTAAGATTCATTGCTTTCATGAAGTTTAATTGTATGTTGTTTTGTTGTTCTGTTGTTGATGTTTAGTTTGTTGATGGTATGGTATTCGTGTGAAAAATGATGGTATGGTATGATATGTTGTTCTGTTGTTCTGCTTGTAGTGTTGGTGTTATTGTTGGTGATGATGTATGGTTCTGATACTTGGTTTGTTCTCCCTGTTAGATGTTGTTGATATTTCTGGTGTAGTATTTGTTGATGTTGGTGTTGGTGTTTCATACTCATTCTAACACAAAAACCAGGCACCATTTTAAAAATCGTTAATTGATATTTTTATATTTAAAAGATTTTATCAAAATAACTTATAACATTTTATATATTATTTTAAACTTATGTGGAGTGTAGTATAATTTCATAAGCTTAAGTTTTTCATTACTTATAAAATAAGTGCCAGGGTAGTACAATGCATTATTGAAAGCTGCATAATGTAGTTTAAAACATCAGTTCAAAATTTTAGACATTGTTGAAGAAGCGATTGAGTTTTGTACTGAATATTTTGTCATTTAATTTTTGTTTTTTTTCTTTCTTACAGGTAAAATGTCTAGTAACCAGGAAGATACGCACGAGACACATGATACACATGAAGCTCATAATGAAGCTTCGAAAGTAGAACATGAAATAAAACGAGGAAAAACCATTATGAAGTCAATCATCCGCGCAAGAGATAAAGGGACGAAATTTCATGTACATTGGAGTGACGAGAACCAACTAGTTGAGCCTAACGGTTCAATGTTGTCTTCATACATTGGTTCACTTGTCCGTCAGCACATTCCAATCAGTAGTGATAATTGGAGGAGTAAATCGTTGGATGCCGGTAAAGAAAAGATATGGACTGAGATACAGGTACTTACCAAATATGATTGATGTTATTATATTTTTGTTGACGATTAAGTCTTTAATTTACTTATACTAACACGCTTTATGTTTATATGTGTATGTTTTTTCGTAGAGGTCCTTTAATATTGAAGAAAGCTGGGAAAAGTATTGTCTTCAATTGGCCGAAAAGAGACACAGAGGGTTTAGAGCCTTATTATCAAACAAATATCTAAGGGATGAGGACAAAAATTTTGTTGAAGCAGAACTTCCACCGTTGTATGCGGATGTGATTACACCGAAAGAATGGGGCATTTTTGTAGCCAAACGGAAAACCGAAGAATTCAATGTAATGTTATCTTGTCATGTCTATTGATTGTATTATATATTTGTTTCATTAGTTTGTTTTGATATGACTTAAACTTTTTTGTCCAGAAATTGAGTGCCATTAATCGCGAAAGAGCATCAAAACCCGCGTATCCATACAGAAAGGGCGTTTGGGATATGCACGGTTACAACAAAAATTGGTAAGTATATATTAATGCTATGATTTTATTAATTGTATTATTGTGTTATAATTTATGAACTTATTATTTAACTAAATGTGTAGTTAAAAGAGTCTAAAAGTGAAGAATCATCACTTCCAGACCATGTTTTGTGGAAGGAAGCTCGCGTGGGTAAGGATGGAGCTGTTAGAGAAGATGTTCAGCATGTTTATGACGAATGTGTAAGTATAACATTATGTCTCAAAGTTAATCGAAATTTTATTAAAATATAATTAATTTTTAATCCCCACTAATAATTTTCGATTTGTCAATGAATTTTTGGAGAATCTATCTAAATCCTTACCCACAGATGAGGATGATTGCAGGAGCATTCTTAGTCGAGTACTAAATGTTCCTGAGTATCCCAGTCGGGTGTGTAACAGCCCGCGGCCGCTCGCGCACGAGTCCTGGCACTATTACCAACTCAGACTTAATCACTAGCCCCCTTTTTCAACTATACTAGTGTTTTTGCCTCCCGTGGGAATCGAACACATGCACCTGGGGATAAGTACATAGTTCATTCCATTCCCACTACCAATTACTTACATTTTTTTTACATGGTAATGTTAGACTCCTACAAAACCCGCAACTAAGAATAAAGGGGTTTTGCGGCAAAACGAGTCTGTCGAATCACACAGAGAGGTAGCTTTTAAGTGTTATTCTATTATCCGAATTCAAAAGTTTCATGATTTTCTACTTTACCTAACTTATATGATTGTTAGGTTCCTGCTCATGCTTCACAACAGACCGGCATGGAAAAAGCTCCTACAAGGACCGTGCAGGAAAAAAGAGCTCGCTTTTAGTCGTGTCTAGAAACACTTATGACAATGTCAGATTTGATGGATGGTGCTATTTGTCAAATAGAAATGGTCGAAGGTGTTTTTGGATTTCTGCATTCCGAGATAATCGGAAAAGAGGACATGGAGCAGATATTCAAGCATACTGAATTAGGCATCGGTGTTATGCATTCATACATCTGGTACTCCAATCAATCTACTATTTATTTAGTTGAACAATTTATTTACACATTTCAATGAAAATAGTCTAATGTTTATTATGTTTTTATTTAAGGTGCCTGTATGAAAAATTCATGCGGGGGACGGAATTGTCAAACAGATTCCGTTTCTTCTCTTGCAGCCTTGTTAATGCACCGAGAATTGGTATGAATGCAATTGAAGTAAGAGACCACTTACTTGAGCGATTTATGGCCAGCAACACAGAAAGTCTGTTTCTTTTACCGTATAATACTGGAAACGGGTAAGATTTTCATTCTAATTTCATTCTAATCTTTAATTTGTATCTTTTGCGTAGAAATTATCCATCTAAAATTTTGTTATATTTTACAGTGGACACTGGTTGTTTGTTGCCATTAATCCTATAACAGAAGTGGTCTATTATCTTAATTCATTGGATACTGATTGGTCCACATATCAGAATATGAAGGATGCGGTTGACACGTAAGTGAGATTGTTCAAAATATTCGTGTGTATTTGTATATTTAATTATTTCTGTGACATTGTTCTAAGTTTACGTTTTTCTTTTATAGAGCTATATTACTATACCGTGCACAAAGAGAGACTCGAGTAGCACGGGTTAGATCAACCAATATTACATGGGTCAAAGTGGAGGTATATTAATTTTCACAATATTGCTTATTAGTGATGCTACTTGATAACACAAAACATCTATATATTATTTCTTATTTGTTTGTCTATGTGTAGTGCCCTCGTCAGCGTAATGGCATAGACTGCGGGTACTTCATTTTGAGGTTCATGAGAGAAATCCTTCAAATGGGACAATTGGAGATTCCTATTACGGTATGCATGGTTTTATAACTTAGGATTTATTTTAATATTTATCGGATATGTCATATAATTTATTATTTTTAACTAAATAATGCGTATTTTGTTTTGTTATGTAGTATTTCGATGATATGGCGTGTCCTTATTACACGAGGAAACAATTGTAAGATACTAAGGAGGAATTGTGCGAATTCTTTATTGCAAGAAGAATTCTTTCTTGAATGTATAGTTTTGTGAATGTAAATTCTAGTTTATTGAAATGTAAATTCTGCATTAATGTAAATTCTAGTTTTGAAATAGAATTTGTTAATGGAAATGCGTATCCATACTTGTTTATTGAAATGTGAATTATACAGGTTTATGGAAATGTGAATTATACAGGTTGCTGCATAAAAAAAATGGTTAAAATGGGATTTTTTTAAAAAATCTTCAAAATTATACGTAGACAAAAGACAGCGCTTTTGAGAAAAAAGCGTTGTCTAAAGGTATACATTAGACAACGCTTTGAAAAGCGCTGTCTAAAGTCTCTCTTTAGAGAGCGCTTTTAAGGAAAAAGCGCTCTCTAAAGGTATATAAAAAAATCATTATACGTATACATTAGACAGCGCTTTCAAATGCGCTGTCTAAAGTCCCCCTTTATAAAGCGCTTTTGAATAAAAAAACGCTCTCTAAAGTATATAAAAAAATTCTTTAAAATTTTAAACGTATACATTAGACAGCGCTTTCAAAAGCGCTGTCTATAGTCCCCCATTTAGAGAGCGCTTTTTCATGAATAAAAAAGCGTTGTCTTTACCTACGACAGCGCAGCCTTAGACAGCGCTTTTAAGCGCTGTCATAGGCCAAAAAAAGCGTCCTCTTTTCCCTTGTTTAGCGTAGTGATGAGGTTTTTGTGGCAAATGAAGTGTTTAACTATGTCAAAAACAAAAAGAATAAAGGCTTTATGTTTAAGGTAGACTTTGCCCAAGCTTATGATTGTGTAAGTCGGGGTTTCCTTTTAAAGGTGCTTGAAGCTATGAATTTTAGTCCTAAGTGGCAAGACTGGATGAGGGGATTAATCTGTAGAAGCTATGGTTCTGTTTTGGTGAATGAGAGTTCCTCTAAGGATTTTAAGATCAGTAAAAGCTATGGTTCCTTTTTGTATTGATCTCAGAATGTATGGCTCTTCTTTTCAAGAAAGCAGAGATTAGTGGATAGTTGAGAGGAGTTAAGATTGAGGGTGACACAACTATATCTCTTCTTCAATTTGCTGATGATACACTATTCTTATGTGATGAATCATGGTCTAATATTTGGGAAATTGAATCTGTCCTAAGAGGTTTTGAGGCTTTATCTGGTTTTAAGGTTAATTACAGTAAAAGCAAAGTAATGGAATTTGGATTAGAGGAAAATCTAGTTGAAGCAGCTTCTACATTCTTGAATTGTAAAGTTGGACAGTTTCCTTTTAAATTCTTAGGACTGTCAGTTGGGGGTAGGCATAAATCATCAGAATTTTGGAAACCAGTCATATCATCTATTAAAAATCGTTTGTCTTCTTAGAGGGGTAGGATGTTATCCATTGGAGGTCGTGTCACTTTAATCAATTCAGTATTAACCAACCTGCCAATACATTATCTAGCTTATTACTTAGCACCTGTTAAAGTTTTAAAGGAAATCAAAGCTATTCAGAGGAGATTCTTATGGGCAGGAGACGGGGAAAAGGAAAGTATTGCTTGGGTAAAATGGTCCTTAATGTGTAATCCAAGAAACCAAGGTGGTTTAGGAGTTAAAGATATTTCTACATTCAACAGGGCATTAGTGGCCAAATGGCTTTGGAGAATAACTCATGAATCATATGCGATATGGAAAGGAATCATCATGGCTAGATATAGTGGTGATTTTCACAGCCTATTCTTAAATCAACCAGAGAAGTCATCAAAACAGCGGTCAAGATGGTGGAATGACTTGGTTGGTCTTGCTAAGCCAACAAATGAGCAGGGTATTTTCAATCAATTGACATGGAAAGTGGGTAATGGATGCAACACTTCTTTCTGGCATTCTAGGTGGACTGGTGGAAATGCTCTCAAAATCCAATTTCCAACCTTATACAATTCATCTCCAAATCAGAGTATCCTAATTAAGGACTGTGGACTATGAATTGAAGACACTCGGAATTGGGATATCATAGGATGGAATGTAATATTGACTGATGAAAATGGAGAATCAGTAGGTGAAATGTAGCAGATTATAGAGGAAGTCAGGTTGAACAGGAATTTTGAAGATGAGGTTTTGTGGCCAAGGAAAATAGATAACACCTTCAGTGTTAAGGATTGTTACAAGTCTTGGAATCATAGCAGGGAAGAGGAGAACTTGGGAAACAACTTAAAGGAAGCATTGGAATACATGTGGAAGATTAAGATTCCTTTAAAAATAGTGATCTTTGGCTGGAGACTTTTGTTAAATAGACTGCCTACTCGTGGAAACCTTATCAAAAGAGGTATAATTAGTGACCCTCATCAAATGTCCTGTGTATTTTGTTTCAAGGAGATAGAAGACAACACCCATATCATTCTTGGATGTGACAAAATCAAAAGTATGTGGAGGGAAATTGAAACATGGTTGGGAGTCAAACTGCCTGGAGGAACCAGTTGTATAGATATGTTCTTAGGCTGTGCCAAAACAGTTGAGATAGGAACAACTATTACATATATTTGGTTGATGTCATGTTGGTGTATATGGAGGACAAGGAACGAAGTCTTTTTCAATGATGTAGTGGCAAATCCAAAGACAATTTGTCAGGACATAATGATGTATTCTTAGAGATGAAAAAAGATGAAGAATAAGAAGGAATATGCAGGTAGCTTTTATGAGTGGCATAAAATGCCCTTGGATCTTTATAGATAATCCACTTACATCGGTTGAGGGAGGGCTGTGTTATTTAAATTAGGATGGTTGCTGCCAATTCTTAGTAGTAACAAGATTGCTAGATTAAGGATGTTATTTTTTCTGTCTGTTTTGTATAAGTTTCTGTTTTGAAACTTTCTCTTGTTCTGCATTTTTGTGGGCCTTGTAACTATGGTAGGGCTGCATGAATGTAGAGCTTCTCATTTGTATATTGGTCACCCTTATGACCTAATGAATGAATTTGAGTATTAAAGAAAAATCGTTTTTATTTTGTTTAATTATTGTGATATTTCTTCGCGGTGTGCCTTCAAAATAATCATATTCTTCACCATAAATAAGAAGTTAGCAATGGCCAACAACATTCCCACAATCAAAACCTTCTTGTATGCTTCCATCCTTTTGCTTAAACTTTCACTCTTATTTTCCACTACACTATTTTCATATGAATGACAACTATATATAATTAATGTGAAAAAATCCAGTATTGTTGGCCAATTGGTAATACTATAGAATATGTTTATGGGCATGACTATTATTGTCATGATGCACGTTTTTATAATTTATACATTTATCTTACCACATTGATAGGATTCCTTGCATGCATCACCCATCCTACAATAGAATAGGCAGTTCTATTTTTTTGTTTGTGCACACCATATGTGTTCTATTAGTAGAAAGTATTCAAAATTTACCTTAAAATTATTCCTGGGTTGCAGAACATGTATGCTTCCATGCATTCATCTGGACTGGGTCTGTCTTCTGGATATGCCAATGGGATGTACCCAGGCAACACGGCGTACAACCAATATGGAAACATATACAGGGCTAGGTCAAAACATCATGCTTGACATGATGTCTAACTGTCATGGAAGAACATCTGGTGTAACATCTTGCTATCAGCACACTACGGGAAAAGAGGGAAAAGAGGGCGTTTTTTTTGCCCTATAAAAGCGTTTAAAAGCGTTGTCTAAGCCTGCGCTGTCGTAGGTAAAGACGGCACTTTTTTATTTATGAAAAAGCGCTCTCTAAAAGGGAACTTTAGACAACGCTTTTAAAAGCGCTGTCTAAAGTATACGTTTGAAATTTAAATTTTTTTTTTATAAACTTTAGAAAGCGTTTTTTCCTTCAAAACGCTCTCTAAAGGTGCTTTTAGACAGCGCTTTTGAAAGCGCTGTCTAATGTATACGGAAAATGATTTTTTTATATACCTTTGGAGAGCGCTTTTCCCTAAAAGCGCTATCTAAAGGGGACTTTAGAGAGCACTTTTTCCTTAAAAGCACTCTCTAAAGTATACCTATAATTTTATTGATTTTTTCTACGTATAAAAAATCTCATTTTAGCCTTTTTTTTTATGCAGAAACCTGCATAGTTTCAAACCTGCATTTCTTATAGAATTTCTTGCAACAACAGAATTCTTATACATTTCAAGAAATAGAATTCTTGCAACAACAGAATTCATATACATTTCAATAAAATTAACATTCACAAAACTTACAACCGAATTCACAAAATTTACAAAATTCACAAAATTCTTGCAACAACAGAATTCATATACATTAACAGAATTCACAAAATTTACAACAGAATTCTTCTTGCAACAGAATTTCCTTATATTCACAAAACTAAAATTTACATTCACAAAACTATACATTCAAAGAATTCTTCTTAGAAGAAAGAATTCGTACAATTCTTCCGTAATATAATTCAATTGTTTCCTTGTGTAACAAGAACACGCCATATCTTCGAAATACTACATAACAAAACAAAATACGCATTATTTAGTTAAAAATAATAAATTATATGACATATCCGATAAATATTAAAATAAATCCTAAGTTATAAAACCATGCATACCCTAATAGGAATCTCCAATTGTCCCATTTGAAGGATTTCTCTCATGAACCTCAAAACGAAGTACCCGCAGTCTATGCCATTACGCTGACGAGGGCACTACACATAGACAAACAAATAAGAAATAATATATAGATATTTTGTGTTATTAAGTAGCATCACTAATAAGCAATATTGTGAAAATTAATATACCTCCACTTTGACCCATGTAATATTGGTTGATCTAGCCCGTGCTACTCGAGTCTCTCTTTGTGCACGGTATAGTAGTATAGCTCTATAAAAGAAAAACGTAAACTTAGAACAATGCCACAGAAATAATTAAATATACAAATACACACGAATATTTCGAACAATCTCACTTACGTGTCAACCACATCCTTCATATTCTGATATGTGGACCAATCAGTATCCAATGAATTAAGATAATATACCACTTCTGTTATAGGATTAATGGCAACCAACAACCAGTGTCCACTGTAAAATATAACAAAAGTTTAGATGGATAATTTCTACGCAAAAGATACAAATTAAAGATTAGAATGAAATTATAATGAAAATCTTACCCATTTCCAGTATTATACGGTAAAAGAAACAGACTTTCTGTGTTGCTGGCCGTAAATCGCTCAAGTAAGTGGTCTCTTACTTCAATTGCATTCATACCAATTCTCGGTGCATTAACAAGGCTGCAAGAGAAGAAACGGAATTTGTTTGACAAATCCGTCCCCCGCATGAATTTTTCATACATGCACCTTAATTAAAAACATAATAAACATTAGACTATTATCATTGAAATGTGTAAATAAATTGTTCAACTAAATAAATAATAGATTGATTGGAGTACCAGATGTATGAATGCATAACACCGATGCCTAATTCAGTATGATTGAAAACCTGCTCCATGTCCTCTTTTCCGATTATCTCGGAATGAGGAAAACCAAAAACACCTTCGTCCATGTTGATTTGACGAATAGCACCTTGCATCAAATCTGACATTGACAAAACGGTTTCTAGACACGTCTGAAAGTGAGGTCATTTTTCCTTCACGGTCATTGTAGGAGCTTTTTTCTTGCCTGTCTGTTGTGAAGGTTGAGCAGGAACCTAACAATCAACAGACTCGTTTTGCAGCAAAACCCCTTTATTCTTTGTTGCGGGTTTTGTAGGAGTCTAACATTACCATGTAAAAAAATGTAAGTAATGGTTCAGAATGATTTTCATAATCGTTCAGAATTGACATTTGAATACTAAGAGATTCGTAATGGTTTTCAACATACCTCATCACCTATGGAAATGAGGTCTAACGGCCATGCAACAAACGAACATATTGCATCCCGCAGCAATGTAACCTCTGAAACCGAGTCTGGTATCGGTAGTAACGCATCCGTATCTAAAGCGATATCAACCGACACTTTCAGATAACCTTGTGGGAGCGGATGATGGTGAAGTAACGCTCCCACAAAGTTATGCACTTTTCCCTTGCCAACCATGCGATAAGTCAGAAACAACAAATACAGCTGGCAAGATGAAATGCCCTGAAGCAATAATAAATATGTAACTGTTAATATGTATAAAGGTCAAATAAAATAAATGTGTTAATTTAATTAAAATAAATATGTGCTAATTACCTCGGGAATTTTATTTGGAGAATTGATACTAGCTTTGTCACTAGCATCTTTCAAACCGGAACTGCGCCTTTCCGCCTCATATCTCTCTTTATCTTGCTGCAATGCTTGGACTTGCGCTTGTAGTGCCATCACAGTTTGCATGATTTCTTGGGTGGTGGGATTTTTTTTCTTTGATTGCTTATACAAGGATGATGGAGTCACACCAAATCCTTTACCTCTCACCCGACCGGGATACTCAGGAACATTTAGTACTCGACTAAGAATGCTCCTACAATCATCCTCACCTGCGGGTATGGATTTAGATAGATTCTCCTGAAATTCATTGACATGTCAAAAATAATTAGTGGGGATTAAAAATTAATTATAATTTAACAAAATTTTAATTAACTTTGAGACATAATGTTATACTTACACATTCTTCATAAACATGCTGAACATCTTCTGTAACAGCTCCACCCTTACCCACGCGAGCTTCCTTCCACAAAACATGGTCCACAAGTGATGATTCTTCACTTTTAGACTCTTCTAACTACACATTTAGTTAAATAATAAGTTCATCAATTATAACACAATAATACAATTAATAAAATTATAGCATTAATATATACTTACCAATTTTTGTTGTAACCGTGCATATCCCAAACGCCCTTTTCTGTATGGATACGCGGGTTTTGATGCTCTTTCGCGATTAATGTCACTCAATTTCTGGATAAAAAATTTTAAGTCATATCAAAACAAACTAATGAAACAAATATATAATACAATCAATAGACATGACAAGATAACATTACATTGAATTCTTCGGTTTTCCGTTTGTCTACAAAAATGCCCCAGTCTTCCGGAGTAATCACATCCGCATACAACGGTGGAAATTCTGCTTCAACAAAATTTTTGTCCTCATCCCTAAGATATTTGTTTGATAATAAGGCTCTAAACCCTCTGTGTCTCTTTCCGGCCAATTGAAGACAATACTTTTTCCGGATTTCTTCAATATTAAAGGACCTCTACGAAAAAACATACACATATAAACATAAAGTGTGTTAGTATAAGTAAATTAAAGACTTAATCGTCAACAAAAATCTAATAACATCAATCATATTTGGTAAGTACCTGTATCTCAGTCCATATCTTTTCTTTACCGGCATCTAACGATTTACTCCTCCAATTATCACTAGTGATTGGAATGTTTTGACGGACAAGTGAACCAATGTATGAAGATAACATTGAACCGTTAGGCTCAACTAGTTGGTTCTGGTCACTCCAATGTACATCAAATCTCATCCCTTTATCTCTAGCACGGATGATTCTCTTCATAATGGTTTTTCCTCTTTTTATTTCATGTTCTACATTCGAAGCTTCATTCTGAGCTTCCTGTGTATCATGTGTCTCGTGGGTGTCTTCCTGGTTATTAGACATTTTACCTGTAAGAAAGAAAAAAAACAAAAATTAAATGACAAATATAAACTCATAAAGCAAAAGAGTTTTTTTCCTAGTTTCATCACACATACTACCAAGAGTTTCTTTCCTCTTAACACTAGCTTGTAAACTCATAAAGCAAAAGATCCACAAAGACACCACAGTTCAACCCAACACCCATGTCAACAAAAGCTTCCTTCATAACGCTCTCTTCACTCTATTTGACCCAATATACTGATAATACCGTTGATTGATTTTGTAACCATTCCCTGAAATCTTCTCCCACCATTTCAGCCACATCTTGGTATCCCTCACTCCACTGTTAATGAATACTTATAACTTACAAAGCCTAAGCAAGTTAAAGTGAAAATTGAAAAGGAAAAGAAAAATAATTAATAAACACTGAAACCAAGTAAATAAACAAACACCCTTATAAAAGAATGATAAGATTCTGAGTTTCTAATTCTAACAAGAAATTGATACTTGTTAGTAACAGGTACCAAAAGGAGAGGTCAATAGTAATCCTACAAAAGATTCGAATTTTATCATCATTCTACACAGAAACTCTAGCTTTCACTGCAGGGTCATATTCTATTATATATACCAAACAAGAACAACAGAAGAAACACGTGATTGTTCAATGTTCGACTCTTCTTCTTCTAAACTACACACTGTAAAAAAGATAAACAGAATGAGTTCATGAAACTAAGATGAAAGAATAAATGTATATATATTATTTTATAACAAAACAATGATTGACATGAAATATTATATATATTATAGTGTATCTTAAACATTTTTCTACGAAGGAAGTAATGCAAACTGATTATTGAGAACAAACAAAACATTTTTCGACAATATTATTATTATTTTTCTAACAATGACATTCAATAAGCTAGAGTTGTTAAATATTGCTCACAAAGAAGAACGAAGAACGATAATGGGAACTGAAGAATACCTGAACTGAAGAACAAAGGAGAGTTTCGAACGGGAACTGAATGCAAGAACGACGATAATGGAAACAGTGACGGTAACGGCAACGGCAACGGCAAAGAACGACGGCAATAATGGCATGCAAGAATGACGGCAAGGGTTTAGAGAAACGGTCGAGAGAGAAAATGAATAGAAGTGTCTCTGAAAATGTTTAGAATTGTTTTATATTTTAATTAGTAAAGGACTTTAGAGGGCGCTTTTCCTTAGAAAGCGCTTTCTAAAGTGAAAATAATTAGAGCCCTATAAGAGCGCTTTCTGAAAGCGCTTTCTAAGGTGGCCTTTAGACAGCGCTTTTTAAAAGCGCTATCTAAAGTAATACCTATAGCAGCGCTTTTTTTAAAGCGCTTTCTAAGGTGGTCTAAGGTGGCAGTCTTTTACAGCGCTTTTGAAAAGCGTTTTCTAAAGCCTTTCTTTTAAGGCGTTTTTTTTTAGCGAAATTTTTTTATTCTTTTTAGCAGCGCTTTTGTATAAAAGCGTTGTCTTTTAGGTGCTGTCTAAACATATTTTTGGCGTAGTGGCATGTTGTTTTACTCAAATGTAACCAATCCACAAATTACAGAACTTAAAAATAACTACACGCAATCATTTGCAATGGAAAGAGTCCACAGTCTTACATTTAACAGGAAGTTCCAAGGCTGGTTTAGGTGGTCTAAGGTGGCAGTCTTTTACAGCGCTTTTGAAAAGCGTTTTCTAAAGCCTTTCTTTTAAGGCGTTTTTTTTTAGCGAAATTTTTTTATTCTTTTTAGCAGCGCTTTTGTATAAAAGCGCTGTCTTTTAGGTGCTGTCTAAACATATTTTTGGCGTAGTGGCATGTTGTTTTACTCAAATGTAACCAATCCACAAATTACAGAACTTAAAAATAACTACACGCAATCATTTGCAATGGAAAGAGTCCACAGTCTTACATTTAACAGGAAGTTCCAAGGCTGGTTTAGGATTTATACCATATAAAGAAAGCAATCCCGAATCCTTATAACCACATAAGCATTGAAGATCAACATTGGAAGTAGAAGAGCAATCCCGAATCCTTAAAATGAGTCTAATTCTCGATACTCACATGCGGCACACATGCCTTTCGCTCGTCTCTTGTCATGTTAAAAATTGTCACACCATTAGCAAACATAGCATTAGCAATGGCCAACAACATTCCCACAATAAAAAATTTCTTGATGCTTCCATCCTTTTGCTTAAACTTTCACTCTTATTTTCCACTATACTATTTTCATAAGAATGACAACTATATATATTAGATGTGAAAATATTCAGTATTGTTGGCCAATTAGTAATACTATAGGCCGGTCAATGCTCTCTATTAATGCAAATGAGCGTTTTTTAAGCTTATATGTTTATGGGTCTTTTAAGCTTATATGTTTATGGGTATGACTATTATTGTCATGATGCACGTTTTTATAATTTATACATTTATCTGACCATATTGCCAGGATTCCTTGTATGCATCACTCATTCTACAATAGAGTAGGCAGTTCTATTTTTTTTGTTTGTGCACAACATTTGTGTTCTATTAGTAGAAAATATTCAAAATTTATTTTAAAATTATTCCTGGGTTGCAGAACATGTATGCTTCCATGCATTCATCTGGACTGGGCTTGTCTTCTGGATATGCCAATGGGATGTACCCAAGCAACACAGCGTACAGCCAATATGAAAACACATACAGAGCTAGGTCAAATTTTGGATCTACTGCATATGGATACAGAGCAGGCTCTTTTGATAACAAGTTTAAAGCCTCAAGTTATGGCAGAGGTTTTGACCATTTCAAAAAAAAAAAACAGATGGCTTTGGTGAGCTGAACAAGGCACCAAGAGGTTCCAACAGTTCTGATGATAAAAATGGCAAAAGTCTTGAGCTGCCACATTATTGCTCAAGGGTCAGGACCTTCTTTTCAAGTGTGATGATGATAAAGAAGTGCATCCAGTCCCAACAAGCAACAGTGCAATGGGGAAGATTTATCTGAGTTATTCTGATGCAAAGTTTTATGTCATCAAATCTTATAGTGAGGATGATATTCATAAAAGTATGAAATATAATGTGTGGACAAGCATTCCTAATGGCAAGAAGAAGCTAGATGCAACATATTAGGAAGCCAAGGAGAAGCCGGGTGACTGTCCCGTATTTCAACCGAACATCATATTCTTCCCCTCACACACTCCAAATTCTTTCACCTCTCTACCCAAAACCCTAACATCAAAATCGCATTTCTCTTCCTCACAATCACAGATCTCCATTTTACCCCCTCTCTGGAACCTCTTCTTCCAAACAACACCAACTAAACTCTTCAACATTTTCGTCCATTCAGGACCTTCCATCAACATCACAACCATTAACAACCCTCTTTCCAAATCCATCCCTTCAAAAAAAACCTACGGCACTCACCGTTTACTCGCTAACACACTCTTAGACGATCCCTCTTATGCTTTCGTCATCGTTCTCTCGCAAATCTGTAAACCTCTCCACTCTTTTGATTACATCAGTGACGTTTGATCTCACCGATACCAAATCAACGCAATTTGATGTTCGGTTGAAATACGAAAGCTTCCTTGAGATTATCTCCAATGGTCCTAGGTTATGGGAATGTTACATCGCTAGAGGAAGGTATGAGATGATGCCGGAAGTTCTGTTTGAAAAATTTCCAACTTTGTTGTCAATTGCGGATTCTGATGGGGGTTACTATCAGACCATTGAACCAGTTTCCATCAGTTCATTAACCTAACCGATTATCTCTCAAGTTCCCAATTTAACCGGCGGATAGAATTTTTAAAACATTGGTTGTGGCAATCAGCGAATCAATCGGATATGTGACCGGGTTATCTTAAAAATAATAGGAAATAAAAGCGAATCAATCGGATATGTGACTGGGTGTATAAATAAAGCAAGTGCACCTAAAGGCTAGCAGTCAGACAAAAAACCTAATCAATGAATCTTTGTTTGGTAGTATAAATACGGGTAAAGGAAAGAAATCAATTGCAGTATTGATCCCATCTATTTTCAATCATAAGTACTCTTCATTTTCTTCTAAGTTATCACTTTTTCCATTGCTATGGATTATAATGTTATTTTACTATCACTAGCCTGGGCAATGCTTTCATCCACTTGGGCGATGTTGTCCCTACCTTGGGCATTATCCCAATTAGGATGGATATTTGGTTCATCTACGATCATTATTTTCTCAACTATCACATATTTCACATCCCATCTTTTGTCCATTAGTTGTTCTAATGATAATCAAAATTACGACAAAATCGCTAAAGAACACCTCAATAACTCTGACCTGAAGGTTTATAAAATTTTGAAACATGCCAATCGTATTGGCGCTGCTCTCGGAATGACCATAACTGCTTCCACAACCATTTTGTAAGTATAGTTATATAATAAAAATGTATTTAATTAAAATTTAAATATTTCTTAATATAAATTATATGCTAATCAGTTTTTTTTGTTTAATTTAATTAATAGGTCAATATTACGATATAATTGTTCAAGGAAAAATGCAGGGAATAAAAATGAAAATGATCCATGTTTTACAGATGAAATTCTTTGTATCATTTTGCTTGGTGTGGTGCAAGTAATTATTTCTCAAATTCCTAAATTTGAGAAGCAGTGGTGGTTTTCGTCTTTGGCTGCTCTTATGGCATTCACTTACTCAGCAATTGCCATTGGACTTGGTATCCGGAAAATTGAAGGTATGAATGACCTTGGCATGACAAATCAATTTTGCAATTTTATTCATTTGAGTATATGTATTGACTTAAATTTGAAATGGACATGTTAACAGAAAACAAAACTATTAGAGGAAGCATGACAGGTGTTAATCTGAAAATGCTCAAAAAAATTTGGACAAGTTTAACAGCGGTCGGGAACGTTGCATTTGGGTACTCATACTACATAATCTTGGTTGAAATTAAGGTAATGTTTTTAATACAATAATAGAATATAAGGTAACATGTTTGTTATGTTAAAAGTAAGCCCTGCATGATGAATAGAACCAAGTTAGTTGCCATAAATTTTCAATTCTAGATATCACCTTTACCAGCTAAAATTAACTATGCTATAGCATCCAAATTTCCAAAAAAAATAAATAATAATAATAATAAATTTTTTTTTTAATAATTCATTTACAAAAAATCCACCCTCAAAACATGATTACAAAAAATGAAAAGGGGTAATTTACCCAACCATAATAACTACAAAACAATCCTTTCTTAAATGTCTTCCCAATTCACTCCCAGGACAAGTGTATAATCCTATCAAAAACATGGTCAGCATCCCAAAACTCATCATTAAAAAGGATTTTGTTTCTAGCAGACCAAATACACCATCCTATCACAAGCCACAAACCAACAATATTTTCCATGTGTAACTTGTTGATAACTAAAACTTGAGTCCACTGACTCAAGTGATCCTGTACAGATTCCGCAGCAATGTACAAAATGCCCAACCACTGACACACACGCTGCCAAATTATACGACTTTTATTGCACCTGAACAACAGATGCATTACATCCTCATCACAGCTGAAGCATAAGGGACATGTGAGTTCGTGCACATTTGTAGTGATTCCTCGACGATGAATATTATCACGCGTCGCCAACCTATTATGTAAAACTCTCCAGCCAAAACAGATAGTTTTCAGGGGCGAAGAAGCCTGCCACAGAATTTTAAATGGCACTGAAAACTCAGGAAGATGAACAGCCTCATCAGAAATTTGAAACAAAGAATTATAACCAGAACTTACAGTGTATCCTTTGTGACAATCTCTGTTCCAAATCAGAGCATCGTCTGAATCTTTATGAATGTTGCAACCTTCCAGCCTCGCTAGCAGAGCAAAATAGCGCTGATGCAGGTTCAAATCAGAAACACCGGAAGTTCCAAAATTGATGTTCCATTGCCATTGTTCCCCAATCCAGATGCCATTCTCCGATACCTTCTGTATTTATCTTGCGCCACAGCCCACAAACCAGGGAAGACGGAGGAAAGTCTGTCATCGCCACACCATATTGATAACCAAAAATACGTGTCAACACCGTTTCCAACTTTAGAGGAGGTTGAATCCACAAACGATTTGTCACCAAAAGACCTAGCAATGTGAAATAAATCACGCCACCAAAGAGAAGGTTGAACCCTATAACCTGTAACTTCGTCTTGAAGCAGACCTAATTTGTAGTTTCCATAACGAGCTTCCAACATATCGTCCCACATGCTCTTCGAAGGGTTGAGACATTTCCGAATCCATTTTGCAATCAGTGCAAAATTGAAACATCTAATATCCAATATCCCAATACCTCCAAACTCCATAGCTTTGCGAAACCGATTCCACCTAATCCGAGCAATTCCTTTTTTATTGATTGATCCATTCCAAAAGAATCGTCTTTGCATATTAGTAATGGTCCTCACCACTTTACTAGGCATTTTGAAGAATGACATAAAATGGATAAGCAAGTTAGATAAAACAGACTTAATAAGAGTGAGACGACCACCCATCGACATGAACCTTCCTTTCCAAGAAGCCAGCCTAGATTGCACCCTGTCAATAACCGATTTCCAAAACTTGACCTGCCGATGATTTCCTCCTATATTCACTCCAAGGAATGTGAATGGGCATTGTCTGACTCTACATGCCAAAAAGTTATCTGCTGCTCTTAGAAAATGGTCATCCACTCCAATACCGAATAAAGAGCTCTTGTTGAAATTGATCTCTAACCCGGAAATTAGTTGGAATCCTTTTAGGATAACCTTTATCGCCCACAGATTTTTCCAAGACGCATCCCCAACTATAACCGTATCGTCGGCATATTGAAGTAAGTATAACGAATTATCTTAGTTTATGTTGAATCCTTTGAACATCTCCCTTGCTCTTGCCCTTTTCATCATGACTGCCAATCCTTCCGCCGTAATGGCAAACAGGTAAGGTGATAACGGATCACCTTGCCTTAATCCCCTTGATACTTCAAAGTCCCTTGTGGGGCTTCCGTTAACCAATATTGACATATAATTGTTGAAAACGGTACCATCCATCCAAGACATCCATTTCCTCCCGAATCCCATGATCTTCATGATGTCGCGAATATAAGACCACTCAACACAATCGTACGCCTTGGCAAAGTCCACTTTCAAGATCAAGGCTTTATCTTTACTACGATGAGCATAGTCAACTAGTTCATTCAACACTAGGACACCTTCTTGTAAATTCCTTCCAGGGATAAAGGCCGTTTGGTTTGGCGAGATTAAGCAGTCCATCACCCTTTTAAGCCTGCCAGCCATAAGTTTGGCTATCACTTTATATACACTGCCAATCAAGTTGATAAGCCTGTAGTCGTCAAGAGAATCAGGGTTTTCTTTTTTCGGAATTAAAACGAGGAACGATGATGACATCACCTTGGGTAGCCTCCCAACCTCAAAAAATTCCTGAATGCAATTTGTAAAATCAACCCCCATAATATCCCAGCAATGGTGGAAAAAAGCCATATTGAATCCATCCGGTCCCGGTGATTTGTCTCCTTTGCAAAGGAAAACCGCCCTCTTAATTTCCTCAACACCAAACTCTTCTTCAATTGCTGAACCGTTTGACTCCGACAGATACGAGAATTGTTCACTCCCAATACCAGGCAATGGCCTCTTACTTGATTTAAATATTTCCTCAAAGTGTGAAGCAATTGCCTCCTTCACTCCTATCACGTCCTCAATGAGCTGGTCATCCACCTTTACAGAAGAAATGTTATTAATAATGTTATGATGTTTGATAATTGCGTGGAAGAATTTGGAGTTTTGATCTCCCTCTTCAATCTATTTGGTGCGAGACTTCTGATGAAGGATACTTTCTTTGATTCTAAGATGTTTCCACATGTCTTCCTCAGCCATACTTCTCATGTTAAGATCCACATAACCATCATCTCTAACGGTGTTAGCCAAACTGTCTTCAAGACTATTAATTATTCCAATGTTGTCAGAAATTTTAGTATCAACCCAGCCAAACATTGTTTTATTCCAAACCCTCAACCTAGATCGCAGCAGCTGCAGCTTTTTTGACAGGATGAAAGAAGGTGTGCCTTGGAACATGACAGAGTTCCATACTTCCTTAATAAAGGCAAAGAACTCATGATGTTGAAACCAGCAATTGAGAAACCTAAAAGGTTTCAGACCCCAGTTAATATTCCTAACCGAGATCCAAACCGGCCTGTGATCGAAAATATCCCGAAGCCCAACTTTCTGACAAACCGTATTCCATCCAATTAACAAACCGTTAGAGATAAGAAACCGACCAAGCCTGCTACAAGCACTCCCTGACGAATTGAACCAGGTGAATTTATTACCCGAGATAGGTAGATCCACACAACCAAATAGCTCAATGAATTCTCTAAGCTCAGCCATCATTTTCTTATTATGACTTCCTATTCTTCTTCTTTCCCTCTCATTCTTCACGGCGTTTAAATCTCCCCCAAAAACCCACTCTCCGTCTTCCAGATTTGCTTTTAGTGATAATAGATCACTCCATAACTTCCTCTTCTTATTGTTGATACACGATGAGTAAATATTAAAAAAGTAGCAAATCTTCTTGTTCCAAACTGCCTTCAATCCTAAATATCCTTTGCCCCTAAAGCTACATATAGGATCAAAAACCTCCTTTCTCCAAATATTGAGCAAACCCCCTAACATGCCTTCGGAATTAGTCACAGACCAAGCACAATTACTATTTCCCCAAGCACAATTACTATTTCCCCATAACTTATGAATCATCTCATCTTTCATTTCTACACATTTTGTTTCTTGAAGAAAAACTAGATCAGCACCTCCATCGTGTAATAATTTGCGAATTCTCCTGGTTTTAATCTTACTCCTAGCCCCTCTAACATTATATGTGACAAAATTCATAAAGCCACATTAGCTGCCTCCTTCTTGTTAGACTTTTGTTTTCTATCTTCTGCCTCCAACTTCCTGAGTAATGACTCAAAAAATTCATCATCTTCTTCAACTTCAACCCCTAGCTTTCTAATGGAATCTCATACCCTGATAGGTAAGTCAGACAACCTCTTCTTTATCCTAGAATTTGATCTCATAACCTCCAAATCTCCAATTGAACCACTACTGTTATGACTTGATTCTTCAGAGAAACTAGAGATATCTTCCAAATATTCTTCCTCTACACCCCCTGACCTCGATTGGGAACCTACCAGCTTATTACCAATAAGCCTTTTGTTGTTGTATGCTTTCAATAATGAAGAATAGAAGGAAGGCGCAAAAGGAATTTTTAGGTTTTGGTAAATCTCCTCAAGCAACTTCTTCTACCTGTTTGGTCTGCCTTTGCATGGAGTCCCAAGATCAGTCGCCCCCACAAAGTTAATGTTCCCCAAGACCTGTTCATTAATTTTGTTCACGCCATCAGTTAAAGTGCACCTTCTCTCCTCACCCACCTTGGAACTCGTTTCAGTGTACTCACCCACCAAACTGTCCCCTCTATTAACATTGGCACACGTCTCAAAACCCTGGCCCACCGTTTCTTTTTGAATATCACAAGACTTGTTAACCTTACAAAACTCATGCCTACACACCTGCCTATTAGGACCTATGAAATCTGAAGCGTTGTTCCCATCACATAACTTAGGTGAAGAAACCAAATCCTCTAAGTTGTCTTTAGACCCCATCTGACAATTCGCCTCATTTACAGAACCACCACCAAAACTAGACTCAACAAAGTCATTACCATGTGGATCGCTCTTAGTTGAAGACGTACCTATCACCTCTGTATCAGAGGGAACCATGTCCGAGCTTTCCTCCAAAGACTTGTCATCAAAGTAAAGTGAATTTTTGTTATGAAAAACCATTGTTTCTTCCACAATCTTAATGCAATAAATCTTCTTGTTCACTTCAATATTACAGACTTCGTTGAGGTTCATTGCAAACTTGGTCTTGATAAGGATACGAGCGACATCCAACTTAACATGTTTCTGCGTATCCTCATCAGCTCTAACAAAAGAACCAACCCTACCAGCCAAGAAGCTAAAAAAATTTCCACCCCACACATGACAAGGAAAACCAAATATATTTACCCAAGTTAAACGCTCAACATCAACATCATCTGGGGACCACGGATGAATATCCGAGCACCAAGTTGAAATCCACTCCTTATCTTCTAAAACCATTCTATTAATCTCCCCTGTTGCTTCTTCTTCTAGTAAAACCAGATTTGCACCCAGAGGGGTGGCTTAGATAGTGAAAAAGCCCTCCATTTGTAAAGCTTCCTAAAACTCATACGAAGTTCCCGGTTTTTCCATAACCCCAACAAAAGCATGTTCGAATCTTTCCATTTCTTCTTCTTTGACATTATACATAAGGTGCGCGAATGTAGGTTTGTCACCCAACAGCTTCTGAAAGGAATTATTGTTATGCACGCCCCCTCTGGTTGCTTGTGCAAACGATTTCTTCAGAGCACCAAAAGTCGAATTGGACTTAAAACCAATCTTATTTTGAAACCTACCCGTTTTGTTATGGTCAGTAGACTTCGACCCGACCCGAATTTCGACCCCGTCTACTCTATTGAATCTAGGAGTGTTTGTGAATATCTTTTTTCCATTAATGACAATATTGTCCAGTTTAATGGCAAAGAGATGTTCATCCACAAACTTCTTAAATCTCACGAAACCGAACCTTTTACCTCTTTTATCCAGTCTTGTAGGGATAAACACTTCTAAAACCAGGCCATACTCTTTAAAGACATCGAACATATCTTTTGCCTCAAAGGATTTAGGAAACTCTGTGAAAAAGAACGACGAAGCTTGTTGAATATCGAGAACAATACATTTACCTCTTTGTGCTCTCCAGACAGATCTTTTAGGAAGTTGAGAATGATTACTTTGAGACTTACGAATCGGCACCCACTCTCCATCTTTATGCATTTCTTCGACCCACGCCAAGAGCCCGCAACCAAGGCTAAAACTCACAGAACCAAACCGAAGCTCACCAGATAAAACACCAATAAATACAAGTAACACTAAACTAAGGCAATAAACACAAGATCAAAGAAACCAGACAGCAGAAGAAACACTGTATTAGAAGACCCCAAGGGAGGAAGTTCCATAATCCGAAGAATAGAACTTTAAACCAAACCCTTAACAGCCTAACAATGTTCCCCCAGAAACTGATTCGAGATCTTCAAGATAAAAGCATGAAATTAGTGAACTTGATACATGATGTTCAACAAGACGAAAATGATAGACTTATCTGGTTGAAGATGATAGAGAACCTAAAACTAGAGAGAAGGAAGAGTTTCTCTCTCTAAGTTAACGCAGAGTTGATTTAACCTTAGTTTTTTCGAACACATTAACAAAGACAAATTCCATTCTTTTGTGGGTCACTTTGCACATTCTTCATATCTGTTTTTGTAGGACATTCATATATCAACATGTCACACCCCAATAAATCTCAACTTGATTTTCATGCCTACTTTTTTTTGCTTCTTTTTAATGAGAAAAATAGAGATTAAGGAAGAAAAAATGTATAAATCATCAAGAAGAATCTCCAATCTTATATTATTGAAGATTTCAATAAATTATTTATAATAAAATTTACATATAACTTATTAATTCTGAACTTTGAATTAGAATTCAAATTACAAAAGGTGTTAGTCAATTTTGGATTTTCCCCTCTTATTTATTGTTATTGAGTCTAGGTTAATAACAAGTATTAAAATAATATATAATTTGTGTTAAACTTAATAAATTGTTTTTTTTTAATGTCAAATAATATATTAATATCGGATACAAAGTTATCAAAGTAAAAACAATAGACTTAAATTTAACAAATTATATGTTCTGATTCCCTTCATAGACGAGACTTAGTTTTAGAAATTATTAATATGTATGATAATAATTTGTGCATAATTTAAAAAACAATAAATTTATTTTTTAATGGGAAATAGGCACTTATTATTTTTAAAGATTATTTTGTATTTTTAAATAGAAATTGGAAGTTAAAAGACAAACTCAAAATAATTTATTTTAAATAAAATACAAATTTAATTTTTGACATGTAAAACAAATGACAACAAAATTATAAATTTTATGTATAGTTAAATATTTTAAATAATTTAATGATTATAATTAATTTAAAGTCTAAAAACTTTTATGTCACTTGATATACATTAATTATTGAAAATATAGTTAATAACATATTATTTTTATACAAAAATAATATATATGTGTGTGTGTATATATATATATATATATATATATATATATATATATATATATATATATATATATATATATAGGATTCATATCGTATGAGAATGACATTTTTATGTAAGAACGTGAGAATGAATCTCATTCATTAGATTTTAAAATAAATGGTGGAGGTTATGTGTGGTTTTTGTTTTTCTCTATCCTCCATTATTAAAATAAATGATGGAGGAGAGAAAAAAAAACTGACACATAATCTCTACCATTTATTTTAAAATCTAATGGTTCAGATTCATTCTCATGTTGTTACATAAAAATGACATTCTCATATGATACGTTCCCTATATATATATATATATATATATATATATATATATATATATATATATATATATATATATATATATATATATATATATTTAAGATGTATCTAGGATATTTTAAAATAGAAGATAAAAGGATTTAATATTAACCATTGAATTAAATAAAGAGTAAGATTAAATGATTCATAAAATATTAGGTCTTGATTAAAATTTATTTATTATTCTTGCCGTCATTTACCGTTTCTATTTTTTTTTTTATGTATCCTGCTTTCTCATGTTTCCACTTCTTCAGTTTCAGTCATAAACCATTATCTTCTATTGCTTAATTCATAGTTGTTTATATCATCTCTTAATTCATAATTCATCATCTCAAATTATCTCTCAAATCATAATTTTTTTTATATTATCTCTCAATTCATAAATTTTTATATTATCTCTTAATTCACTAAAGTTCAGTAGTTTTTCGTTTTGAAAATTTTTTTGATGGTTGATTTTTATCAAAAGAAATTTTAAAACGGATGAAACCATTGTTTTAACTAAAAATAGGAAAGTTATGTTAAAAAAAACCTTAGCATCAGTTACCCTTATATATACTAGCTATATACTAGCGTCCAAACGGATACTTGTTTGTCCGTTTTTTAATGAACACATACGTCAGAAATATTAACGGATATATTTTATTAGTTTTGATTTAAATTTAAATTATTTGTGCAATAAATTTTTTGATACACAATGTTATGTTTGTATGTCCGTTTTTTTAAAGTTATTTAAGGAATGATTTTAGAAGAAAAATAGGTCAATCCAAATTCTCCTATCCCTTTGTATATATAGTTATAGAATATTATAAATTTAATATTTTTTTTTATATCAAATTTATTCTATAACTTTTTTAATAAATATTTTTGCCTATTTTAGATTATTTTTTCATTGATTGAGATAGTGTGTAAAACCGTGTATTTGTGTGTTGTAGTTACATAGAATTGATAATAATGTAAGCAACTTCCAATTATCATTATTTATTATGTGAGTATTTAAGTAAATTTTAATAACCACTTTATATTAATGGAAAAATAGGTCAGCCCAAAATCTTCTATCTCTTTTATATATAGTTATAAATATATTAGAATCTAAAACTAAAATCTTTGTCCTATTATTTTAAAACAGGAAAAGATCAAATCTCCTCCTCAAGAATTGAAATCAGTGAATATCGCTGCTTTAATTAGTGGTATCCTGACAACCACATTCTTTATTTTATGTGCTTGGATTGGATATGGTACTTTTGGTGTACACAGTTCTGAAAATTTATTGATCAAATTTGATTTTGGTTTCTATAACCATTATTGGCTAATCACTTTAGCCAGTTTTGCAATGATGATTCATTTAATAGGTGCTTTTCAAGTTTTCGCACAACCCGTTTATTTGGCTGTCGACAAAATTGTACTCAGAAGATTTGGGAATAGTGACTTTATCCAAAAAGATTTTGAAATTCCAATAGCTTGCAAGAACACTCCACTAAGAATCAACCTCTTTAGGTTGGTTTGGAGATCGAGTTTCATTACAATAACAATGTTAATATCAATCCTTCTACCTTATTTTAATAATATTATTGGATTTCTTGGAGCCATCGGATTTTGCCCATTGACAGTATATTTTCCGGTGAAAATATATTTTGTCCATGACAGAACACCTAAATGGAGCCGAAAATGGATTTATCTCCAAATCCTAAATATTAGTAGTTGGTTGGTTTCTGTAGCTGCAGCCTTTGCTTCTTTGTTTGGGATCACTTCTTCAACTTTAGAATAGAGAAAAATTGTAATTTTTATTATACAATATTTGAAAATTGGTCAACTATCATCTTCTCTTTTTATTTAATAATAAGTCGACTGAGTCATGTATTCTTTAATTTTTTTTTTTTGGCATAAAGAATATATTCGTTAATTTTAATTTAAAAGTTTTTTGTTAAAATATATAATAATAACTCATGATTCTTTGTACAAAGTAAAAAAAATTAAATATATAATATCTCTTTAGAATACTGTGTATTAATTTCTTTTAAAATTTAATTAATAATTAATTAAAATTAAAATGTTGTACTATTTAATGATTAATTTTCAATTTTAAATTCTTTAATTTGTGCATTTAAAGTTTTTCTTTTTTGTCGCATGTTAAGTTGTAAACTTTTTTTTTTTTTATGGAATGTTAAGTTGTAAACTTATTCAAGCTCAAATGTGTGTTTCTCTAGAAAATTCTTTTAAGTTTTAAACTTATTCAAACATAAATGTTATGTTTTTCTTGAATTTTCAGTTTAAGTGTCCTCGTTATTTTATGACTTCAATTCTGTACGGTACATGATAACACTATCATATATATTTTTAAATATTCATAAGAAAATATAACCAAAAACATATTTTTAAAATATTACAAAATACTCTTAAAAAAATACAATTGAAGAATATAAGATAAATAATCTCTAAGTATTTAACGAAAAATGCAATAACATTGTTTTAATTAAAATTAATAATTATCATAACAAAATCTTAACATAATATTTTTGTAAACACTTGTAATTCTAGACACATCTCTTCATCACCAGTCTCATCATCATCAGCATTGTCATCATTAACTTGATTTAAATTTTGGCTTCAATTGAAAGTTCAATCTCCCATGATGCTCCTGCTAGTAAAATTAAAAAAAAACATAAATTAATGAAACTAAAGTTATATATATATATATATATATATATATATATATATATATATATATAATAAAACAATAGTAATGTGACCATTTCTCCCTTTATCACATAATAACTAAGGTCTAGCCTTTTCACACAATCATTAGAAATAAAGGAATGAGTAGCACGAGTATCAATGATAACAATCAAAGGCATATTAATAATATAACATGTACCTCTGATTAACATGTCCTCATTGGAAATCTGAGTTCCTGACAGAGCGAACACTTTGCCTCCAGTTGCGGCTTCATTTGGTTTCTGATAATGAGTGTTGATATAACCAGGCTCCCACCAATTGTAGCAAGTCACTACCTTCTCAATGTAATTAGCGACTAGATGTCTTGTCTTACCACACTTGCAGCACTTCTTCACATCACTCTTACACTCATTGACGTGATGCTCCATCTCACCACATCTATAGCACTTAGGAGTAGTAGGAGCACCTCCCCCACTTGGCTTCTTGCCATAAGCATACCTCTGTCTACCCTTATCAGTTGGAGCTGCATAAGGCTTCCCACGGTTCATTTGTTGTTTTCCTTTCTGCTTGGCCAACCCCTTATAGTGAGTTGATCGAGCCCTACTATCCTCCTCATAGATTCTACAACAATCCACCAAATTTGAAAATCTCTTAATTCGTTAGTACCCGATCGCGTGTTTGATCTTAGTGTAGCGTGCGATTTTTGTCGGTGACGCGACCACCTTACCGTAATGGTTGGAATTTGGGTGCTACTTTCTGATTTCTTATTTATCCTATGAAGCTGGAAAGGAAAGGGAAGGTATCTAAAATTAACCTTGCACGCAAATGTTTTCTTTAACAAATGCTAAGAGATTAGGGGGTCCGGGGCCAGGTTATACAAAGGTAAGCTATCAACACCCAATGTATATATGGTTATCCATAGGCCTTTTACATGTTTTTCTATTATGCTTTCTAGTGTTTGTCTGTTTTGGGTTGGGAAATTTTCTCCTTTGAGATATTTGAGAGGATGTTTTTGTTTGTTTTCAGTTTTTCGTTGTTTTTGGGAAGGTACTGGACCTAAGGTTTTTAATTTGTGTGCTCGCTAAGATTTTGCAATCTTATGTCTACGTATTCCCGTAAAGAGATCAGGGAAATCAGAGCAATCGTAGTTCCTACAATTCTATGGGAGGAAAAATATTTGGTGTCTTGTTTAAAGCCCAAGATTGAAGTTAAAGTTTGTTTGTGTCTTGTTCAAAGCCCAAGATTGAAGCTAAAAGGGTATTTGTGTCTCGTTCAAAGCACAAGATTCAAGCTAAAGGTTGATTGAGAGAGAATTTGTCATATCTAAATGGAGCTAAATAAATATTTGTTTTGCAATTTTATTCGTTAGAGTATATGTATTGACTTAAATTTGAAATGGACATGTTAACAAAAAACAAAACTATTAGAGGAAGCATGACAGGTGTTCATCTGAAAATGCTAAAAAAATTTGGACAAGTTTAACAGCGGTCGGGAACGTTGTATTTGGGTACTCATACTGTAACACCCCAATTTTAGTAATTATTTATTTATATTAATTAATTGAGTGATTTTATGAATTATTTGATTTATTGGATTTATTTGAATTAAATGAATTATTCGATTTATTGAATTTATATGAATTAATTGATTTATTTGAGTTATTTGGATTAAATGATTTATTGGACTTATTTGAAATAATTGATCTATTTGATTTATTTGAATTAATTGATTTAATTGAATTATGTGATTTATTTGAATTAATTAAATTTATTTATTTATTGAATTTATTTGAATTATATGATTTAATTAATTAATTTGATTTAATTTAATTACTTGATTTATTTAATTTAATTCTAATTGGTGGAAATAATTAAAATTGCTAGATTTAATGGGGTTTAGTGTAAGGTGTGAATAGTAAGTGAGATGGGTTGGGTTAAGCCCAATAACTTAAAGACAATTTTAGGGTTTAATAATAAGAATAAAAAGATAGTAAGGCAAAAATTGGAACAAGAGGAAATAGAAGACAAGTTAGAGAGAAGAATAAGAAGAGTGGAGAAGAAGTGAAGAGAAAAGTTCAAAAACTCAAGAAATCATCCAAAAATAAGGTAAGAGTGTGTTTTTATTCATTATTGAGGTTATTGGATGATAATTATTGGGTAAAAATAGAGTTAGAGTAAAATCCCCAAAAAATTTCTATGAGATTGAAATTATTAGGTTAATATTAATTTTTGAAAATTATTAAATTTTTGGATGTTTAGAATTGAATTTTGGTAATAGTTTAAAGACCAACTTAATAGTTAGAGTACCCATGTGGATTTGAATTATATATATAATCTTGGAACAAATCATTAGGGGATGAAACAAGAGATCCCTTTATTTTACTAGTTACTGTAACACATGATTTTAATACTTATAGAGTATTAGCGCAGGAAATTAAGGAAAGTAGTGGATTAGAGATGAAATACTACTTTACACTGTAGCGAGTGGCAAAGGGGATATATTAATGTGAATATTTTTCCTTCCATTTGCCTAGCTATAACGCATGGGATGTGATAGTAATAAGATGCGTGTGTTTTCTTTAGTTTCTTTACACTGTTACAGGTTATTAAGAAATGAATAGGAAATCATCATATTCTTTTTATTGAACTAATGATATATATATATGATAGGGTTAGTAATTGTAGAACCTTTTCTTTTATACTACTTATTGCACCACCCTTTTTCCTTGTAATTAAATTCATGTGGCCTCTCATTAATGATAGTGTCATTCTATGTAGTGAAAACAATTTAACATGCATGTAAATTAATTCAATAGTATTTGGATATTAAATAGACATTATGTAGTACATTGGCTATTTAGGCAATGAATGTGAGCAATTCCTAGCCACTTCCTAAAGCAATTTTAATGTAGTGACAATGAGTAGTAATATATTAATAAAGGCAATGAAATAAATTAATGTAGTACAATCATACTGTAGCCACTTCCTAAAGCAATTTAACATGCATATAAATTAATTCAATAGTATTTGGATTAAAATTCTAGTGTAATTTTGGATTAGAATTCTAGTGATAATTTTGGATTATAATTTTAGTGATTTGTGATTAAATTGGTGATTACTTTGGTGATAATAATTTTGATTATAATTTTGGATTAGAATTTTAGTGATAATTTTGGATTATAATTTTAGTGATAGTTTGGTGATTAATTTTGTGATTAAATTGGTGATTATATTGGTGATTACTTTGGTGATAATAATTTTGATTATAATTTTGTATTATAATTCAAGTGATAATTTTGGATAATAATTTAGTGACTATTTGGTGATAGTATGGTGATTTTTTTTTTCAAAAGGCAATAATTATATTAAAACCAGGCCAACTGCACAAGGGGTGCAAACCCTTACAAAAGGACCAACAAGAACCAGTCCAGCCTAACGACACATTAACGGGACAACATACCATTCAAAAAAAGAGAACTTAAAAGGGCCTAAGAGGGAGGATAACCATCTCCAACTAAAATACTTAATAGAATTCAAAATATCGTCTACCGATAACTCAACAGAATCGAAAGTAAAACAGTTTCTACCATACCAGATATACCAAACTGCTGCAGCCCAAATCTCCAAACCAATCCCTCTACCTGAGACAGTTGAGACAGAATTCTCAAAATCTAACAAAGAATCCAAACAACTTGTTTTACATGTGGGGTGTATGCCGATCCATCTTTCGACTCCCTTCCAAACCTCAACCGCTACCGGACACTCAAAGAAAACATGGTTAGTACTCTCTATATAGCACCCACACCTTTTACACCCCTTATCATCATCCTGGATTCTAACATTTCTCTTGATCAAGTTACTTTTAACAGCAATACGATTCCGTAACACTTTCCATAACAGCACTTTAACCTTAAGCGGAATCTTGAGTTTCCATATTCTATTTAATCCTTTCAAAGTATCCTCGTCCACCCTGTTCACGAAAGAGTGGAAATGAATACAATCGTAACAAGATCTAACCGAAAACTCACACGAGTCCTGCTGAGGGAACAAAGTATCTGAGGCAGAATTCCACGAGAATCTGTCATCCTTCTCCCTACAAAGAACAACACCATCCAGCAGTTCCATCATCTTATTTCTATCACAGTCCAGTTCTGAACCCAAAGGAAAGTGGCTAAAAGGAACATCCCAGGACCACGATTCACCATTCCAATCTCCATGATCAGCTACCGAGCCCTGCGGCTGCTTCGCGTAAAAAAACAAATCAGGAAACTTAAGTTTCAACGGAATTTCCAGCAGCCAAGAATTATGCCAAAAAGAAATTGTTCTGCCATTCCCTAGCGTACACGAAACCTTTTCAACAAAACGATTCCTCTTGGAAGCCACATCATATCCAATCCCAACCAAATCCCTCCACCAAATTGAATCCTTACTACTAGTCTTCTCACCATCAAAGCTATTAATGCTAAGAGTTAAATTCTCTCCATACCTGCCGTTTAGCAACCTCTTCCAAACACTATTACCATCCACCATCAACCTCCACTTCCACTTGAGAAGAAGGGCAACATTGAAACTAGCAAGGTTTTTAACTCCAAGGCTTCCCAAAACAGTTGGCAGGCACACCGTATCCCACGCTACCCAATGAATCTTTCTTTTACTATCGTAACCGCCCCAAAGAAAGCTACTCTGAATAGTCTGCAACTGTTTCAAAACCTTCGACGGAACCTTATAAAACGAGAACGCATACAACGGGAGAGCATTGATCACAGAATTAATCAACACCAACTGTAAGACCCTAATTTTTACCCCTAAAATTTCGCACATTCTCATTTGCATCTCATACCACAGACAAGATCAAGGTTTGTGTTTCCCTTGAGCACCTGTGTGATTATCTTATTTTCACTTATTTCTATTTACTAACCTCTAACCAAAATACCAAAAAAATATGCTGTCGTTTGCTTGTTTCTCTCTCTGTGTGTTGTGCAGGTTTGTCGAAGACAAGGGCCTAATTTCAAGTCACATGTGTTTGTTCAAAAGCAAGACGTCTGGTGCTTAGATTCTTCAGTTTATCAGGCAGTGGTTATATGAGTTTTGGGCTCAATCAGATTCAAATGGCTGTTGTTCAGTTGTGGCTTGTTCAGTGGTAGCTGTATGTTTATCAGAGGCTTGTGAAAAAATTCAAGTTTGGTTTTGGGCTAAAAAAAATAGAGCTTGGCTATCCATTCAATTCCATGATCCACTTCATAAACCATTTTTCACATTTTTAACCATTTTTCACATATTCCACTTTTTGCTATTTAAACCATTTTTTTTTCATTACCCATTTTCTAAACCAAATTTTCCATATCCAATCCAAATAGCCATTCCTTAAACCATTTCTATTAACCATTTTTTGTTTCTAAACCATTTCTATCCAATATCCAAATTTCATATCCATTTCAATTTCCATTTTTTCAAATTTATCCAATTTTATCCATTTTTATAATTCTTTCCATTTCCAAATATCCATTTAAAAATCCATAACCCATTTCAAATATCCAAATCCATATTAGAATATCCATATCCATTCTCCATATTTCCCATATCCATTTCAAGATTCACATTTCCAATTTTTTTTTTTTATCCATTCAATTTTTCTAAATCAATTCAATTCCAAAATTCCACTTTTACCAAAAAAACAATTCAATTCCAAAAAAGGCCCATTAACCAAAAGTCTTGAAAAAAAAAATATTTGAAGTTGCAGCCCATTATTACAAGTTACAATATTAAAGTCCAAAAATTTGATTGAATAAAAATGAAACAAAAAAAAATAGCTCATAACGCTCATTGTAGCCATTTTTCCAAGCCTACACATACATTACTCAATGCCAGGCAAGTTTACAAATCCACACGCCATGAAGCCTTTTGTGAAGCACTTCAAACCGCAGCTGCACCCAAATAACCGTCCAAGCCGCAAGCCACCTCGCGCCATTCGCTAGCTGCAAACAAATTCAGTCCAAATTGCCACTCCAAAACACGTCAAAACGACACACCTCAAACAATAGCAAAACGCAGCAGCAGTGAGTACTTCAATTCAAAACGCATGAAAAATACAAGTTGAACGCAAGCATGATCAAACGGCATCCATCAATTCCAAACGACATCAAATTTCAGCAAGAAAGAGACCAAAATCAAAACGCAAAAAGAGTTCTCAAAACGGCAACAAAATTCAAGTTCAAATCACAAACCTCACTTCCATTTTTGCTATAAATACAAGCTTCACCTCATTCCAATTTCAAGCTTGGAGAGCCACAAAACCCCTGCAAAAATCATTCCCTAAAGCTTCAATCCACCTTCAATCTTCATCAATAAACTTTCAACTCACCTGCAAATTATTCACAAACAATTCAACAATAATCTCTCATCAACATCAATTCCATCATCAACACATCACTACAAATTCAACAACACATCTCGCAAATTTCACGCGATTCTTTCAACTGCAAATAACAACAACAATTTCAGAAGTTCGTGAGAAGAGAAGAAGAGAAAGATTTAAGTCATTTCTTACCGGAAATTTGAAGGTGATTTGAACTTTTTCGACGTAAAGCTTCGGTTTAAATTCAAATTCGTGGTTGAATTCCGGGTGAAATTGAACACATAATCATGTAGAGCTCAACGTTTCGATCGTTTCCGCGTAACTTCCAAGCTCCGCCGCTACCGGCATGGAGCTCCGGCGCGGCGGAAAAGTGCCGGCATGGATGTTGGTGAAACCGTGAACGTGTGGAGAAGAAGAAGAGATGTCTTCTCTTTCCTGATTCCTTTCCTTTTATTGTTTTTTATTTTATTTTATTTTTCACTTAAAAAAATGTCTTAATATTAATAACATTGGGCTTTAGGCCCGTTGTCATTCTTTTTCCACCCACCATTCCATTCTTACACTCTCCTCTTTTATTTTCTTAAAAAAATAATTCCAATTTGTTTCTATTTTTTTTTTAAAGTAACTTTTGATTTAGATTTTTTCTTAAATTCTGGTTTTAGAATTTTGGTTATAAAAATTTCTTGAAAAAAGTCATGAAAAAATTTCTATCATGTGATTTATCTTTTAATTCTTGTTTTTTTCATTTTATTTTGATTTCTCATTTTTCTTTCTTTTTTGATTGGTTGTGTGGATCATAATTTTTAGATCCACTTTTCTTCATCTATTTTCTTTTTGATCAATGAAAGTCGAAGTGATCGTGAAATTTCTTTGTTGAATTTCGATCGAGACGAGATCATTTCCACCTTTTTCTTTTCGTGTGGCACCGCTTTAGGATAACGATCCCTATATCGTTTATCTCGCGTGCATTAACACATACATCTCATGGCCGGCCTCATTCGTAGGGTAATTGCTCGAACAAATTACTCGGCGTGCGCTTAACATAGACCAAAATTTGTCCCGCCTCGGAATAAATATAAAAAATAGTTGATTATTTGTCTTTTGGTTCAAAACTTATGAAACTTGTTGTTAGGAGGCTTTGGTCTTATCAATCCTCTAATGAGTTCTCATTAATCTTGACCTAAGTGCAAGTATTCAATTATAATTGATCACTAACTTTAACTACTAATCACTAACTTACTAACATTACTCTTGTACTAACTTCTTTACAATTACTTCTCGCACCCTATCTCTTTTACTTTTATGCTCCATTATTATCATTTCATATCATGTTTATGCTTCCGCAATTTTTCCTTTGTCCGTTGGACATATGTTTATGCTTCCGCAATTTCCCTTTGTCCGTTGGACACATGTTTATGCTTATGCCTTTTTCTCTTTGTCCATTTGGACCTAAATCATTAATAAAGGCTAAAACCTCTAAAAAACTTGTGATTCTAATCTTGGACTATGGTTACTATCCTATGCAAATGGACATGGAGCTTTGAACTTAGACCTTGGACATCCAATGCAATTCTTGGAACCTTGGACTTAGAATTTAGGACCTTTTCTCCCTTTGCTTTGGAATTATGGTTCGAAGACTTGGAAGCTTACTTGTGTGGTTAGGCTATTCTCTTCCTTAGCTTTTACTTTATGCTTTAGGATAGTCACTTCTTCTCCACCCATTCTTCAATTTTCAAAACTATCTCTCTTTTTCAAAACCTTCTTGATTTCAAACTTTCACCGCTTTCATAAACAAACCTTGACTTTGTCAAGTGATTTTACTCTTTTCTTTTCATTTCTTAATCAAATGCTAAACTACATAAGCATATTCACACTTTTTTTCAAAAAACCCTTAAAAAACACCAAACTCACTTACTCTCTTTTTGTGCCCTCGTGCACTTTTTACTTTAACTTTTTCATAAGTTTAGACATGATTCATTTCTTTAAGCGGAATTATTCGCTTAGAAATGACGACTTGTCTTTACATTTAAAAACAACCAAAACAAACAATTTTCATTCTTTGTACCACGAACTACGGGGTTTTGATCCTACATTGCACATCGTGGGTACGTAGGCATGAGGCGACAAGTCTCTTCAAACACAAAAATCTTAAAAAACAATTTCTCTTCTCATCTCCTCAATCTCTTTTCAAGCAAACCTTTTCAGACCAAAAGCGGTAGATATTTCAAAGGGCTCCTATAGAGTACTATAGACGTTTTGGGTGCTAACACCTTCCCATTGCGTAACCAACCCCCCTTACCCGGACTCTCTTCACTTGTTCTCATTGTAGAGCTTGTGTAAGTTTTGTTCGCTCTTTTTCCTTTCCTTTTTGGATAAAATAAAAGTGCGGTGGCGACTCTTGCTTTTCGAGTTAAGTTAATCAATAGCTTATACTCACGATTTTGCCGCTACACCAACCTACCACCAACTGACATGTTTCTACCTCTCCAATCCGCCAGTCTACCTCTCACTTTATCAACCACTTCTTGCCAAAAAGAAACACGACTTGGGTTCGCACCAATCTTGATACCAAGAAAAGAAAACGAAATGCGCAGCGTATCACAGTGAAGGAACACGGACGCTGCAGCCAGAAAATCATTATCCAAATTAACACCACCAATCCTGCTTTTAGAAAAGTTAACTTTCAGACCTGTGAGCATCTCAAATCCTCGCAAAATTGCCTTAATACACCAAAGATTACCCCAGCTGGCTTCTTCTACCATTAACGAGTCATCTGCAAATTGGTCAATGTTAATCGTAACATCATCTGTCACTTTAAAACCCTGGTATAAACCTTTTATCTCTGCTTCCTTAACCATGTAGTTTAACACCTCCATAACCAAAATGAAGAGAAACGGAGACAATGGGTCTCCCTGACGAAGACCAATCTCGACTGCAAAGTCCTTATTAGGACTTCCATTCACTAGAACTGACATGAATCCCCTACACACAAGAGCTTAGATCCAAACAATCCATCTCTCGCCAAACTTCAACTTTCGTAACAGGCTGATAAGGAAATCCCACGATACGCAGTCATAAGCTCGCTCAAAATCCAACTTGAATAACATACAACTGCGTTTACTTCTTTTTGCCACATCCAGCACCTCGTTGGTCACAATAACTCCGTCGAACACGTATCTCCCCTGCACAAAAGCAGTCTACTCCTCAGATACCAAAGAACTAATAACAGCTTTTAACCTACCAGCTAGTAACTTTGACAAGATCTTTTGATAGCAATTGATAAGGCATATTGGTCTATAACTCCTTAAATCTTGAGGGTTCTTCTTTTTCGCAACCAAAGAAATGAACGACGACACCCCAGCTTTAGTTAACACCGGATTGTGGTAAAAGTCATTGACAAAGTTGAACACGCCGTCTTTAACTATCTCCCAGCACTTTTGAAAGAAAGCAAACGAAAAACCATCAGGCCCCGGGCTCTTATCTCCCTGGCACCCCCAAACTGCTGCTTTAATCTCATCTTCAAAAAAACTGACTTCCAAACCCTTACTGTCATCCTCAGAAAGAGTCTTCAGGTTCAGAGACTCAAAACTAGGAATAAAAGATCGCTGGTCACTGAAATTCTTTTGAAAAAACAGCCTCACCTCTCTTTTTACCCCATTCACATCTTCAACCAAACCTGCATTAGACATAACAGACCAAATATTGTTTCTTCTGCGCCCCTTCTTAATAGCCAGGTGAAAATACTTTGAGTTACAGTCACCGTACTTCGACCAAGACTCTCTCGCACTAGCCTTCAACATCTCCTCTTTCAGAATCAAGTTCTGCCAAACCTGGTCCGAAACCATAACTCTCTTTTTAACCATATCATCGAAACTCTCAAACCCCAAAGAACTAACTTCTTTGTCAAGATCATTCAACTCGTCAATAGCTTCCTCTATGTTAACGTCAATCCAACCGAACACCGTTCTACTCCACACCTTAAGGCCCTCCTTCAGTTTAGAGAGCTTGGTTTTGAGGACGTAGTCACCCCTCCCTAAAATGACCTCAGAGCACCAATTAGCCTTCACAAAAGAGATGAAACCAGGATGATTCAACCAACTGTTATTAAAGCGAAAAGGCTTAGGACCCCAATTTTGCACGTTCGCAAGTAACCAGATAGGGCAATGATCAGAGATCTCTCTCCTGCCAATGAATTGACCTCTAATTCTCCACTGATCAACAATGCTCTCAGACAAAAGAAATATGTCAAGTCTACTCATAGCATTACCAGCTTTGTTAAACCAAGAGAACATACCTCCTTCACATGGAACATCAACAACATCAAGATCACTGATGAAGCTTCTGAACTCCGCCATCTCACTCCTATTCTTGACAGCCCCAATACCCTTCCTTTCTTCCTTAAACGCCACTGCGTTGAAGTCACCTCCAATAATCCAATCACCATAACCAAAAGCTTTTTTAGTTTTTGTCAATTCCTCTCAAAATAATCTCTTCTTCGGTTTCGAACAGGACGAGTACACATTAACGAAGAACAAGCTCCTCCCTTTCCAAATAGCATTAAGACCAAGAAATCCTTCACCCCTAAAACTACATAAGAGGTCCAACAAACCCTGTTTCCATAAAATAACCATCCCTCCTGCTTTTCCTCTAGCACCTGAATAAGACCACTCCACCTCCTCATTACCCCAAATTGCACTAGCCATAGAACCATAAAAAATCTCTAACTTGGACTCTTGAATAAAACACATCTCAATCCCCTTAGATTGAATTAATTTCGCCACTCTCTTTCTCTTAACGGAAGAGCTACACCCTCTCATGTTCAGAGACATAATATTCATCAAAAACCAGTAGACTTAGCCACCTTCGAGTTGTTGCTATCTCTGTTCTCCAAACTCCTCACCTCGTTCTCAATGTCTTTTCCACCCTTCTCATCACAAACACCCAAGGCACCCAGAAGCTCTCTTATTTTGCAAGCAACATTAATATCATACTTCTCCCAGAACCTCAGATTACCCTTCATAACTTCAGAGTCAGTGACAGAGTGACACCTTGAGCCAACTCTAGTATCCTCACCGCTACATCCTTGACCACCACGAGAAAAAGCACCTCTATTCTCTGAAGATAATTTGGTTCCGACAATAGGGTCTCCAACAGAAGCTTCCACAATAGGATAATCACAAGGACCACTTCTACTCGAATTTAAGCCTAATGGGCCTGATGCAGAATCCAGCCCAACAACATTAGGAAAATCAGCACTTACAAGGGCTGCTTCTTTTAACATGATCACCTCGTTTGAAAAACCGTCTTTAGGGGGACCACACGACCCAACAGAATTAACACGAGGTTGGGCCTTAGGATTTGCGTGGGCCTTCAACAACCCATCAAACGACACTTCTCTACCCTTTGACTTAGAAGAGAAGTCCAAGGGGTTTTTCTTTTTCACTACTATACGATTTACTATACAATTTACCTCGTCTGAAGAGCCTCCCCTCAATTCTGCAGAATTTGACTTGTCAACATCCACCTGTCCTATTTCAGCAGTACTCTTCCTGAGCAAACTACCTCGAGCACCGGACCCCTCACTTTGTCTAATACACTTCCTGACATCCTTTGATGAATAGGTCTCTGAGTTGCCAAAAGAAACATTAACCCTGCTGCCAGGACCAATAGGCCTGCCTGTAGCAGAGACGTAGCTGTCCCCTTCACCTTCTTCAACCTCAAACTCCTCACCTCTCCAATCTTCCTCCGAGCACCACCACCTAGAGCTTCCACCATTTGAAGAGTTATTCGTCTCCTCTGCAGAAGACACGGATTCTTTCGCATCCTTATTCACAGAAGGGAGGTTTCTGAAAACCTTAGTCTCCTCCATCATTCTGATTCTAAATACATGACCATTGATAGCCACCTTGAAAACTTCGTCGATCGTCGTACCACAATAAGTTCTTATCATAACATCAGCCACGTCCATCCTCGAGAAATTCTGAGAATCTTCATTACAGCTAACAAATTTACCTATTTTAGAAACCAAAAATACAAAGAAATCAATTGTCCAAGCATGACACGGGACTCCGTAGATCTTTACCCACGTCAATCTCTCCTGATCAACATCACAACACTCCTATTTCTTAACCTCACTGAACCATTGGTCAAGCCAAGACTTAGCACTAGCTAACAGTTCTTCTATCTCCCCGTCCTCATTCTCTTCCAACAGACATAAATTCGCTCCCAGCGGTGTAACCTTGACTCCAAAGTACCCCTCAGCATGGAAGAACCGCTGAATGCTGAATGTCGAAACTGCTTCAATAACCTTCCCAACATATGCCTTCGCGAACCTGCTCAAAACATCTTCCTCTACCACAAACTCAAGTAGCCCAGCCTTACCATCGCTTTTCACACCCTTGTCTACCACCTCAGCATACGACTTTCTCCCAAAGTGGTGCGACCCGCCTGTTCTTCTTGTTCCGTCCTCATTATGTTTATGAGACAGAGGTTGACCTAAGTTCTCCTTCTCAGCAAACCCAGCCTTAGAGAACCTCGGGACGTTTGCATGCAGCTTTCTACCGTCAATAAAAATGTTATCAAGCTTCACTCCCATTCTTCGTTCATCTGTAACGTTGAAAAAACGGACAAACCCATATCTCCTACCTCTCTTGTCAAGTTTCTTAGGGATGAAAACCTCGTCAACATCACCATAATCCGAAAACAGGTTATACAAATCTTTAGCTTTCATCCTATCAAGAAATTCAGAAATGAAAAAAGAAGTTGAATCGTTAACAGCCTTGCCTTTTCCCCTACCCATGTCGTCCCACTTCCTCCTATTCCTCTGCATATACCGCACCTCCGACCAACCTCCCTCCCCCATAAGCTTATGATGAATGTTACCCTTATAGCTTCTAGGTTTCATGCATCACCCTAATGTTTCGTTTGTTAATGAATGAGCTTGAGGAACAATTGGTTGCCTTAGGTGTTGGGAGCTTGATTTTACATTCCTCTGAAGATACAATAAATACTTAAACAAATTCGTTTGGTTTTGTTAGAATAACTCCTAAAGATAAGCTTCACTTCATCAATTAAAACCAGTTATTTACTCTTTTGGACGCCTTCATAAAATTTCATGACAAAAAATACCACAAAGCTTAAAAAAATCCTCCATAATATCCTCTTAAAGATAGTATGGTGATTAATTATGTGATTATTTTGATGTGTGACAACATAAAATGCATGATAGTTATTGCTTGTTGTAATGATAATACACTCGTGACTGTATTGTAAAATGTGTTGTATACGATTTGAAAGTGAATTGTGTGTGGATGATTCATAAAATGTGATTGTGCGTACAATTGTGTGGTAATTCAAGTGTGATGAATTATTGGAGATATGCATGATATTAAGATTAGGGAATGATCTTAATTGCATATGGTTGTTGATTGCATGCGCATCATTTGTGTCAAGAGGCAATGCTTGCTAGTTCCGTCGGAGCTAGTGACTTGTCCCAAACCTATAGTGGGGTTTGAAAGCTTAGGGGGCGGGCTTTTGTTTGTTATTGTCTAGGGGACGGACCCGGTTTATGTGTAAAAACCAAAAAATAATAACAAGTGTTGGTACCACATGGCATGAGTTGCATTGAGTTTGCATCGAGTCACATTGCATATATGATTGTTATATGGAATTAAGTGTACGTATGTGACTTGTTGAATTGGAAAATTGTGAATTGTGTGGTTACTTGAGTGATATTTGTTTATGAATATTGAAGTGTGAGATTGTTTGTATTTATGTATACATGCTTTACACTAATAATTATCTTATAATTTCAATATTGATGTGAATTCTCACCCTTCTGTTGGAATGATGTTTTATACGACATCGCTCAGGTACTGAAGATTAGAGTTGCTTGCTAGTACGAGGATAGGCATTTGGAGTAGCTTGTTTAGATTCCTTATTTGTTTTGGGTTGAGTCGTGCTCTGATTTTGTAACACTGGGGAGCATTTGATTCATGTTTTGAGAGATACGATTGTATACTCTATTTATTTGTTAATTTGATTTTAATTTTATTGTGAAGTGGCTTTTTATGCCTAAGTTGATTTAATGAAGGAAAATTTATTTGATACTTGAATGTGATGAGATTCTTAATGAAAGTGATTCTGGTGCTACATGCTTAGTGAAAGTTTTTGAAAAGCATGAACTTAGTTGAAATGTTATTGAGCATGACAGGTGTTGTATGATGTTTTGAAATTATATGTGACACCCATTTGTGAAAGGCATGATATTTACTCTGATTTATTTATATATTTCCGCGGGGTTTATATGGGTGTTACATTAGTGGTATTAGAGCAGGTCGGTCCATCCGGCCAGGTTTTCTAATGTTGTTGTTCCCTAGTATGCGACATGTGTGTGAAAACACTGTCGGTACACTTTTGTTTCTAACCTTTGTCTGCAGGAGTGGGATTGAAACAAGTGGGGGAGAAACTTGTGCTTCTCCAAGATGCTTCAAGTATGGAGTGGTGGCTCAGTGTGTCGTTGAACGCTATTATAGTATAGTAAAGATGGTTTATGCCCCATCATAATCGTCGACTGCCTATTGACAAATTGAGGAACTGATCACCCTTAATTTCTTGTTGATAGTAGACGGGATCATGTTGGATGGAATAGACGTGTCTTACGTGCTTAGATGGCATGTGAAGTGAATTAATTGGAGTTGAGCCAAGTGCTTACAGATTGTTGTGATAAAACAGTTATGTTTCTTGAACCTGAGAATGAAGGAAACTTGTTTATGTCTGCTAAGCAATTGAATGAGTCAGTGCAAGATGGTGCCAAGGTGTTTATGTTGAAAGCAACTTTGAACATTGGTGAAAGTGGAGCAATTGATACTTTACCAATTGTTCGTGATTTTCCAGAAGTTTTTCCTGATGAGATAAGTAATTTACCGCTGGAATGTGAGGTGGAGTTTATGATCGAGTTAGTTCCTAAAACTAGTCCGGTATCGATGGCTCCCACTACAAAAAAAAACCTCAAGTTGCAGGATGAATAACACCCAGCAAAGGTAAAAAAATACCCTGCAACAACACTTTTGCGGGGTAAACGGAGAGCCCCACTAAAATGTTAGTCGCAAAAAGTTGCAGGGTGAAAAGCACGCCGCAACTTTTGCAGAGTGAAAAACACCCCGCAACTTTCCTGGGTTTAAAACACCCCGCAACTTTGCTAAGTGCAAAACACCCCGCAACTTACTTTCCATGAAATCAGAAAAGTACAGCAGCAGTGTGTCAATCTGCTTTACATGATTTATCACGCAGCGTGTTAGGATATTTTGCTGGGTGATTTCCACCCTGCAACTCTGTTTCCAGCAGAGTGAATAGCACTTCGCAGACTGTGTTTACTATTATAAAAAAAATATTTATATTATTACAAATATTAAATTCATATTTGTAATAATATAAATATAATAAATAATACAATTGCAAAATTCTAATTAAAAAATTTAATTTCAGAATTAATTAAAACTATTAAAATTTAAACATATTTAAATCATGTTATAATTAAATAAATCTGTTCTGGACTTGACCAATGGCTGGACATGGCCCAATCCGCTTATGCCCCAGAGCGGCCCAAATCGCCTAAGTCCAACCCACAAGGGAAAGAAGTTACCTATCTGCCCCTCCAACTGGGCAAGGAATGCATCGTTCCTCCCCGGAATTACTGCCCGTTACGCACGACTCCATTGCTCTCCGAACAATTAAGGGCAGGTGCCCGAAACCATGCTTGTGCCCGACATAACGGTCAGTTTTGGGCACCTTGCCCGACATAACGGCTAGCTTGGGTAGTTACCTATTCTTTGGGAAAACGGTTATTTTGCCCCGAAAATAGGACCGTTGGCCACGCGCTGGGGGCTCTATATAAACCCTCTCGCTTGAGAGGGTCAGGTATCCAATATTCACCCTACGAACTAATACTTTGTACTTGCCCCTTTTCTCTGACCCTTTCTTACTTGAGCGTCGGAGTGCCTTGCAGGTACACCCCCTTCCTCTCCATACGACCAGCATCCCAGACGTACTTGGTGGCCCACTTCTATAGGATCTGATCCAGCCTTCACGATCAGTGGCGCCGTCTGTGGGAAACATTGTTCTCCCCATCTTTCTTTCCCCGGAAACCAAAGATCAAAATAATTCTCAAAGATCATCATCATCATGGCCTCTCAAGATCGCGCCAAGGATGCTCTCCAAACCACTATCTTCCCCGTCAACAAATCTGACGTTGACGGCCATTCATCTCTCCTCCGAGATGCCCATTTTCTAAGGGACGGAGCCACTGCTTCTCCTTCCCATTCCCCTGCTGATCGAAACAATGATCAGTCTTCACTTGACGTCAGCCCGTTCCTGTTTCGCCCAACGCTGACCCGGCCGTGGCAGCCCTCCTGGAGGCAATCAACAAAACCAACACCCTGATCCTGTAGTAGAATGAGAGGATCGGGGCGTTAGAAGAGTCAAACCCTCTAAGATCCCCTCCCCGAGGAGGAACCAGAGATGATCAAGGAGCCCGCAGCCCCGGAGAGATATCGATCGAAGACTTCGCCAAGAGCCTGACCCTCGCGCAGCCCGGAAGCGCGACCAGGTCTCTCCGCGTAACCAGCACTCTCCCGGCCACAAGAGGACCCGAAGGAACGAGCAGTCTCCCTCGGCCAAGTCTAAAGGACGGGCACGATCACCTTCTCCTCGAAGGAACCGCTCACCTTCTCCTCGAAGGAACCGCTCACCTTCTCCTCGGAGGAACCGTTCACCTTCTCCCCGAAGGAATAGACGTCGCGAGCCTACTCTTCGGTCCCCGTCATTCACTAGTTCCAGCAGCGACGATGAACCTCGCGGTCCATTGTCCCAGGAAATATTAGCGACCCGTCTCCCTAAAGGCCTGGAGAAGCCCCCGTTACTAAGCACGTACGACGGGACCACTGACCCCGACGAGCACATCGAGAACATCGATGCGCTATTGGGCTACCGTGGCATACGGGGCGGCATCAAATGCCGACTCTTTCCGACCACGCTCCGAAAGGGAGCGATGACATGGTACAAGCAGCTGCCCGAGGAGTCCATTACGTCATGGAGACAACTGGGCAGGATGTTCTCGTGGCATTTCACAGCATCTCGCCGTCACCCCAAGACTGAGGCCTCCCTTGGAACCATAATCCAAGGAAATGACGAACCTCTCCGCGCATATATCGAGAGGTTCAACAAAGAAGCAGTACAGGTCCCTACAACGGATGAAATGAAGAAGTTTCTACTCGAGTAAGGAATTCGCCCAGGCTCCGAGTTTTCTAAAGCCATCGGCCTCGCGCCGCCGAGGAACTTAGACGCCCTCCTCCTCAAAGCCCAATCGCACATTCAGTACAAAGAGAAGGTTGCGGCCAGTAACGTCCGAGCATCACGCCATCAGGAGAACGCTCGGGCCTCCTGAGGAGAGGAAGCGTCAACATCTTGTCGGGGCGAAAGGAGGCGCGAGGACCGTCCCCGAGACTCCCGCGACAGCAAAGAACCCTCCGGGCGATTCCACGATTATACTCCCCTGACAGTCTCCAGGGAGAAGATACTATCCGAATGTGCCAATTCTGAATTCAAGCAGGCAGGGGTCCGCTTCCCCAAACAACTGCCGGTCAGACCAAATGCGGACAAATCGAAATACTGCCGTTTCCACAAGAGTCACAGCTATACTACTGAAGACTGCACCCATCTGAAAGATGCTATTGAGATACTGATCAGCGACGGCCACCTGAAACAGTTCGCGAAGAAAAACGACACTCCTTGGCAGGACGCCCAGGAGTCCAAGAAGATAGAGGAGGAAGTACCCTCCTCGGAGGAAGCCAACATCCAGGTCGCTATGTCCGTATCACGACCAGAGGACTTCTGCGTCCAGGACGGGCTCAGCGCCCCTGCTTATTTCGTGGCCCACAGCCCGTGGGAGACATTTCCCTCCGCCATGGTCGTCTCTGGAGGGGGATTCAACAAGTTCATGGTGGGCTCCGTGAAACAAAAATTCAATCATCTGATCAACACGAGCTCCAATTGGGTAACCACGCTTGATCAGGCCCAGAAGGGCTCCATCCCCATCTCCTTCTACTGGGAAGAGCTCCTCGGGGAATCCCCGAACTCGAGCATACCTTTGCTCGTCAGAGCACGAATGGCGAACTTCGACGTTTGCAGAATCCTCGTCGATCAGGGCAGCTCGGTCGACATCATGTACTCCCAGCTATTTTCAACACTTCAGCTGAACGAATCACACCTTACCCCCTATGTAGAGTCTAATTTGCAAGGATTCAACGGATCAGTGACCAAGCCATGGGGATACGTCGAACTGATCATAACCTTTGGATCAGATGAGATGGCCAGATCTGTCAAGGTACAATTTCTGGTAATCGACTGCCCGTCACTTTACCAGTGCATATTCAGAAGGCCAACTCTGGCCGAGTTGGTAGCGGTGCCTTCGACGGTCCACCTCAAGATGAAGTATTACACTTCAAAAGGGATGGTCGCCACCCTCCACGGCGACATCGAAGCTGCACGACGGTGTTTCGAGGAAGCTACAAAGGGGCTCAACGCCATTGCGTCCAAGCCAAAAGCATCGGGCAAGCCAGCTTTACCAAGCAGCTCCGAGGAACCCAAGCCTCTACCCCACGTTGACTCCATCGACCTCGGCAGTTGTTTCCCCGAAGAAGACCAGCAGGAGGAACGAGCAGATTCAGCCTGCCCATCTGCCTCGTCCAACAGCAGCTCCCATCCGATGCGCCCAATTCCGGATGGAAACTTCGAGATCGTTATGTTCGGCGACGACCCTCAGCGGGGAGTGAAGATTGGAGCAGACCTGCCCGATATAGCGAGGAAGCAGCTCAAAGCATGCCTCCGTGAGAATGCCGACCTCTTCGCATGGAGCACCACCAAAATTCCCGGCTTGGATCCGTCCGTCGCCTGCCACCAGCTGACAATTGACCCGACCATCGAGGCCATAGCACAACGTAGGAGAAAGCAGTCTCCGGAGAAAACGGAGGCTACTGAAAAAGCTGTAAAGGACCTCCTCGAGGCCAAATTTATTTCGGAGGCCAAGTACACCACTTGGTTGTCCAACGTTGTACTCGTTAAAAAATCTAATGGAAAATGGTGAATGTGCATTGATTACACCGATCTCAATAAGGCATGCCCGAAAGATGCATATCCCCTCCCCAATATTGATAAACTTGTTGATAATTCTGCCGGTTTTAAACTTTTATCGTTCATGGACGCCTACTCGGGCTATAATCAAATTCCAATGGCAATGGCCGACAAAAAATACACGACCTTCATGACCGAATCGGGCAACTATTACTACAACGTAATGCCCTTCGGCCTGAAGAACGTCGGAGCAACCTACCAAAGAATGATGAACAAGGTCTTCTAGGGAGAAATAGGCGATATGCTCGAAGTCTACATGGACGACATGATCATGAAATCCCACGAGGAAACCGATCATACTGCCCATTTGAGAAAGGTCTTCTAACAGGCCAGGAAATACAAAATGCGTTTTAATTTGGAGAAGTGCACGTTCGGTGTCCGAGCAGGCAAATTCCTCGGCTTCTACTTAACGAAACGAGGAATCGAAGCCAATCCCGATAAATGCCGAGCATTCTCCGAGTTTCCTACGCCCAAGTCCAAGAAATCCATCCAGTCTCTCAACGGGATGCTCGCGTCACTATCTCGTTTCGTGGCCAAATCCGCACAACACGCCCTACCATTCTTCAAGCTTCTCCGCAAGGAGGCAGCATTCGAATGGACCGAGGAATGTGACAAGGCCCTTCTCCATCTGAAACGGGCATTATCAGAGCCACCAGTCCTCTCTCGGCCGGACAATGGCGAAACATTGTACCTGTAACCCGCCGTAGCAACCGAAGCGGTGAGCGCCCCTCTCATCCGCGAGACATCTGACGGGCAGAAGCCCATATACTTCATGAGCAAAGCGCTTCAAGGACCAGAGTTAAGATACCAACAGATAGAGAAAGTGGCTCTAGCCCTCATCAACGCAGCCAGAAGGTTAAGACACTACTTCCTGGGCCACGCGATCGTGGTTCAAACAGATCAACCCATAAAGCAACTGCTTGGACGACCAGATATGGCCGGCCGAATGCTCAAATGGTCGCTAGAACTGTCCGAATTTGACATCCAATACGAAATCAGGAAAGCCCTCAAGGCCCAAGCTCTGGCCGACTTCATCGCGGAAATGACGTTCGCGGACTCCCCCGCGAGCGAAGCGCGCAAATGGACCATTTTTGTTGACGGTGCCTCAAGCTCGGCAGGGAGCGGCGCGGGCATCATACTGGAAAGCAACGAAGGAATCATCATTGAAGTATCACTCACCCTGTCCTTCCCAACCTCCAACAACCAGGCTGAATACGAGGCCTTCCTCGCTGAGCTACGCCTGGCCGAAGACCTGGGCGCAAAAGAAGTCGTCATTTGCACAGATTCATAACTCGTGGCCCTCCAGGTCCGAGGAAAATATCAAGCCAAAAATGACAACCTGGCCGAATACCTAGCACTGGTCAAAAAAGAAATGACGAAGTTTGCAGCGGTGGAGGTAAGACATGTTCCCCGCGAACATAATGTCCGGGCAGACGTTCTGTCCAAACTGGCCAGCATAAAGAAGAAAGGCGGAAACAAGTCCGTCATACAGGAGGTACTTCCTCGACCCAGTATCGAGAAGGCCTCCCCAACCCTCTACGTACAAGTAATAGGCGACAACAACTGCTGGATGACCCCTGTATACAACTATCTCGCTAAAGACGAACTTCCGTCGGACCCAAAAGAAGCCAGCGTAGTCAGGCGAAGAGCTTTCTCCTACGTCCTGGTCGAAGATAACCTCTACAGGCGGGGATTCTCCACTCTGCTGCTCAAGTGTGTCGAGGAAGAAATGGTAGCGCACATCCTGCGTGAAATCCCTGAGGGAATCAACGCCCAACATCTCGGTGGAAGGTTACTTGCCCGAAAGGCCCTCCGAGTAGGATACTACTAGCCGACCATGCAACACGACGCAAAAGAACACGTGAAGAAATGCGATAAATGCCAACGGCACGGGGACATGCACCTGGCCCCACCTAATGAGCTCAAGGCTATGTCCTCCTCGTGGTCGTTTACCTGGTGGGGCCTAGACATCCTAGGACCCTTCGTGGTAGGATCGAATCAGAATAAATACCTAATAGTGGGAGTAGACTACTTCACAAAATGGATAGAAGCGGAGGCTCTAGCCAAGATAACTGCCCTCAACATCCTGCGTTTCTACAAACGAAACATCCTTGCACGTTTCGGCATCCCCTAAGCGATAGTAACGGACAACGGGACGCAGTTCACGGACAGGAAGTTCCAGGACTTCGTCGCCCAACTAGGCACAAAGCAGCACTTCACATCCGTCAAACACCCACAAACAAATGGGCAGGCTGAAGCAACTAACCGAGTTATCCTTCGAGGCCTCAAATGAAGGCTGGACGAAACAAAGAAGGTGTGGGTCGAGGAACTGCACAGTGTACTGTGGGCATACCGCACAACTCCACACTCTACAACCAGGGAAACACCTTTCCGTCTAGCATACGAAACTAAGGCTATGATTCCCGTCGAAGTTCACGTACCCTCCAGGCGGACAAAGTCGCCCCTAGACGAGGAGATGAACGACGAATCATTAAGAGAAGAGCTCGACCTCGTCGAGGAAATCCGAATTGGGGCAGCCCTTCGCGAAGCCTCACTAAAACAAAAAATTACCATCAGGCACAACGCCAAGGTGATACGACGAGAACTCGACGTGGAAAGCCTTGTTCTAAGAAGAAACCACAAAGACTCTCGCGAGGGAAAACTAGCCGCCAACTAGGAAGGACCCTATCGTGTCCGAGCAAAAACAGAAAATGGGGCCAATTACCTAGAACATCTCACCGAGGAAGAACTTGCTCGACCATGGAATGCCGAAAGGTTAAAACAATACTACAGCTAATTTCCAGTTTGACCCATCACGAAGACGGACGTCAGCTACCGACCACTATGCACGCCTAGGTACAAGCGTCGCATACCAATAAAGCAGAACCCCGCTCAGTAGCGAGCCGGGTAACTGCTCGACAGCGGTCCTCGATCGAGCATCGCCGTCGTCAAAGTACCATGACTGGCAGAACCCTAGCTCGCGATAGAACGTTCACGCCGCGAACTCAGGCCTCAAGCGCGACCTGAGCTCCGCACCCCCGTCGGGAAATTCCCCGGCCGTTCGACCAGTTCCCCTCACTGCCGAACACATCTTCAACGAGCAATCCCCTAAAAACTCACATAAGGCAATACTCCCTATCACGGGCAGACATACATTCGCAATAAGCATGAGTACAACACTTAGCAAAAAAATAAAGGCAAGTAAAACCATGCAAATAACAGAATCGGACATATAACTTAAACATAATAAGTGGCCCCTAGGACCACGGCTGTGCTGGGTTACATAAGATGGGGGCCATGCCCCCCCCCCCCAAAATAAATTACAACAATTACTCGGCACGCAGGCCGGACAAGTTACAACAACAAAAAAACAAACTCCTCACTCGTCCATGTGCTCAGCAGGCTCAGGCTAAGGCCCCTGGTCCTCCACGGGCTGATCCTCGATATTCCTTTCAAGGAGAGCGTCGAGCATAACGATCTGGCCATCCTCAACATGCGCCAGATAGTGGGTACCCTCGACAGAAAAGTCAAGCTCAGGGTTCACCACCCGCAGTTGAGCCACGACGTTTCTGAAGGATTCATCCACGACGGCAATACTGTCATCCTCGGCCATCAACATGCGGGCGACCAGCTCGGATCTCGTCTTTAATTCCTTCACATCTTCCGGCTCGTCTTCACCCGGGGCATTGAACGCCCTCAGCCATTGGACCAGCTCCTCGGCAGCTTTCTTCTCCGCCGCCAGCGTGGAGTTCTCCTTCTTCAACCTGGCCACTTCCTCCTCAGCCTTCTTCCGAGCATCATCTGCACCCTTGACATCTTCTTTGAGGGACGCCATGGTAGCCCTGGCAGCATTAGGTTCGGACTCAGTTGCGGAGTCCCCTTCAGCATAAACGGCTGCCATCTCCAACATCCTGACCAAAGCAGAAGCGTCCTGAGCCACCAACGCCCTCTTGTTCGGGCGGTCCATGCTTTCCAAGCGAAGAGACTCCGCCCGGGGCACGACCAAAGAGTTTCCCTAAAAAAATCTCCTATCAAGGATGCAAGGAGGAAGCTCGAACTTCCCTTTCTCTGGTACCCGAGTGAGATCCACAGCGTCAGCAACCCTTGGCCGCTTGGGTCGTCCGGGCAAAGACAGGGGAGATCCCCGGGGGGCGGGAGTAGGAGAAGAAGATGTCCCCGCAGCAAACTGAATCAGAGGGGGAGCACGAGCACCAGCAAACCGAGACTTCAGGGGAACCGCTCTGGCCTTGTTCCTCGCAAGAGCATTCTTCACAACCCTCTCATGGGCCTGAGGCATCTCACCTGCACAGACAAGGTTGAACACATTAGTTACGAGGAAAAGAAATAACGTGAGCAAATCTAAAGTAACTAAGACTACCAAGCAGCTTCTCGACTTCCGCAGAAGTCTTGCACTCCAGCAGTGCCTTGGTGTTGATGAATCGGTACTCAACCCTCTGACTACCGTCCTCCTCGAAGATCGGAGCACCCTTATTGGTCCAACACTCTGCGAGCTGGAAGGAGTTAACATACTTCACAAACTCCTCGTACGCCACGGCATCCTGCCCACACAGCTCGTGCGGTTGGAGAACATAGTCGCTGGGCCTCTTGGCGAAGTGGTCGGGTGCCCAATGGATGGGGAACTTGTAGATCCTCCGTCCAATAAATTTCCCGGTCTCGTCGCGCAGGTCATTCCCATCCTCATCAACTTCGATCTCCCAGACATACGTACTATCCTGTGCAGCTTCGGACACGGGCTCGATGACATAATACCGCTCTTTAAACGTCTGTATCAACTCCGAGAATGGCTTAAAAAACTTGTGAGGCTGCTTCAAAGAGACCCAACCATACTTCCTCCCCGACACCTGCCTCTGGAAATGGAAGACGGTGAAGAACAGAGGAAGAGTAGCCCCAATAGAAAGGTACTCGCACACCAGCTCGAACGCCCGGATGAAGGCTAACGAGTTAGGGTGCAGTTGCGTGGGGGCCAACTTCAAGTGGATGAACACTGACTGCTGAAAATCAGTGAACGACAACCTCAAACCTAGCTCCTTAAAAGTATATTCATACATCATGAAACGTCCCCTAAGTACTTCGCAAAGGTATACACGTGTTTGACATGTTCGGCCACCTCCCATTCCTCCACGGAACCCTCAACGGCGTCCTCGTCCATATCGTCCAACTCCTCTTCCTCCCCGACCTCACTGGGGGTGCTCGAGGCCTTCGAACTACTGCAATCCGAGGAACTTGTCTCCTCCTCGGACGAATCCAAGATAATCTCTCTGTCTGCCCCCGTCGCCATGTCGATCACCTGAAAAGCAGAGAAGAAAGTGAATTCGACAACAAATCAAATCCACCCTTCCACCGCTAAGTCAAGTGAAAGGGAGCGCAAAGGGCTGAGGACAACGTCCCCGGCCTAAGCCCTAACATCCACAGAAAAACTGAAACCTCCCCGCGAGGAGACGCTCGAAGCAAATAGTCCCCAAGCGAGGAGCTTCCCCGCACTCATACCCAGTTTCCGTTCGAAGCTTCGCCGGAAATCGCAAAAGCTTCACCGGAATCTGGGAGCATTCTACCGGAAAACTCATCACCCACTCAGAAGATGAACAATCACGACGGTTACACAAGCATCGCCATCGCAACGACGCCGTCAACCGCCCTCCTAACCAAAACGTACTAACACGTCCAACGACATGTCAGAAGTGGAAAAATGGCACAACCACCGTCCACCATCAACAATCACCGGAAATCAACCTATTTCGTCCTCTAAACCTAGCCCTAACCACATGCAATCTACCATTAACCACCAAAAAGAGTAGAACAAACACAGGATCGGAAACTTACTTGATTTAAGAAGACGAAAGTGGCTGCTCGAAGCTTGGGGCGGTGGTCGGAGTAAGCAGACGGCGGTGACGGGCAAGAATGCTGAAGGAGACGAAGAGAAATCAGAATGAAAAAGTTCCAAATGGAACGAATTTCCCCCTTTTATACAAAGGGGCACGTGCTGACACGCGCTCGTAGGCCGTGATGACTATCAACTAGCCATCATTGCCTAAGTAACTGCTACACGGAGCTCTAGGCACACGTGGCGCCCCAACGTTTCCAATTCTGACTGACCTTTAGTCTCCCCGGACACCGGGCAACACGGTCACGACCACGAATTTCACGGGCACCAGGGGTCACAAGCACATTGAGACAATCCCCCTCGTCTTCAAACGACGACTTCACGCTAGATCCCCGGAGCAACGAGCTGTCCTTAAGTCATCACTCCCATGCTCGGGAGCAACGACTTGGGGGGCTCCTGTTCTAGACTGGACCAATGGCTGGACATGGCCCAATCCGCTTCTGTCCCAGAGCGGCCCAAATCGCCTAAGTCCAACCCACAAGGGGCAAAAGTTACCTTTATGCCCCACCAACCGGGCAAGGAATGCATCGTTCCTCCCCGGAATTACTACCCGTTACACACGGCTCCATTGCTCCCCGAACAGTTAAGGGCAGGTGCCCGAAACCATGCTTGTGCCCGACATAACGACTAGTTTCGGGCACCCTGCTCGACATAACGGCTAGTTTGGGTAGTTACCTATTCTTTGGGAAAACGGTTATTTCGCCCCGAAAATAGGACCGTTGGCCACGCGCTTGGGGCTCTATATAAACCCTCTCGCTTGAGAGGGTCAGGTATCCAATATTCACCCTACGAACTAATACTTTATACTTGCCCCTTTTCCCTGACCCTTTCTTACTTGAGCTTCGGAGTGTCTTGCAGGTACACCCCCTTCCTCTCCATACGACCAGCATCCCATACGTACTTGGTGGCCCACTTCTACAGGATCTGATCCAGCCTTCACGATCAAAATCCATAAGAAATTCAAAATATTAATTAAATATTTTTAATCATCCATAAAGTCGTCATTCTCGTTTTCTTCATCCTCATTTCCGTCTACCCATCTGCCACCCCCACCAGATTGTTGTCGCTGCAATAATTCTAGGATTTGTTGTTGTGGAGCTCTCATCTGCTCTTGTGAAACTCTCAATGCTTCTTCCAAGTCAATAAGATTCAGTTTTTTTTAATTGTGTTTTTTAATAAATAATAATAATTCGTTTTTTAAAATAATAATAATAATTCATTTTTTAAAATAATAATAATAAATTATTTTTTAAAATAATAATAATAATTCGTTTTTAATAATAATACTAATAATATCATATTTTAAAATAATAATAATATATTTTAAAATAAAATAAGATTCAATTTTTTTTAATTCTGATTTTTAATAAATAATAATAATTCATTTTTTAAAATAATAATAATAATTCGTTTTTAATAATAATACTAATAGTATCATATTTTAAAAAAATAATAATATATTTTAAAATAAAATAAGATTCATTTTTTTTTAATTCTGTTTTTAAATAAATAATAATAATTCATTTTTTAAAATAATAATAATAATTCTGTTTTTCAAAAAATAATAATCTGTTTTTAATAACAATCTATTTATAATAATAATTTGTTTTTAAAATCAAAATAACAATCTGTTTTAAAAATATATATAATAATTTTTTTGTAAAAAATATAACAAATCTATTTTTAAAAAAAAAATTATGTTTTAAGAAAATATGAAAATAAAATAAAATAAAAGATATAAAAAAATTTAAATCACAAAAAGAAAATTATACATAAATCCAGCAACAATAAATCCATCCCTAATTTTATCAAACAAGAACAACTTAACAACAATAAATCCATCCCTAATTTTATCAAACAACCTAAAAAAATTAAATGCAACAACAAAAATTAACAAAAATTAAATCTCTAATATGTGCATCTTACAAGCAAGAACAACTTATGAAGAGATTCTTGAACAAATTTCTGGATTCACCCACTAACAGCAACAATACTTGCTTCTGATTATAACACCAACAGTAACAACTTCAAACATAAAAAAAATTAGAAGTTAGTTCTTATGATTTGAAGAAGAGGAAAACAAATTATTGAGAATGAGAGACATACCATTAACAGATTATTATGAGAGAAATGAAGGAGAATGAGAGACTTATGAGAGATAGGAGAGAAAACGTGTTGGAAAGCAAAAGATTTATGAGACATGTGGGGAAAGCATACAAATTTATGAGGGTGGGGGAAAGCAAACGCGTTGGAAATATAAAAGAGGGTTGCGGGGTGTAAAACACCCAGCAACATTTATTACCGTTGAGGCTTGCGGCGTGGAAAACACCCCGCAAGTCTTGTGTCAGAACTTTATGTTGCGGCGTGATATGCATCCCACAAGTCTGAAAGGGTCATACCTTTTCAGAACGGTCACCTGCTCCTCATTAAGTGAGCTTTTAATTTTCCACCAAATTTTTTTAAGAAACGTTGCGGCATGCTTTTCATCCCGCAACGTATATTTCAAAAAATTTGAAATTCCCTCCAACAGTTTCGTGATCTAAATTAATATTTAATTAATATTTTTTATTTTCCTTGTTGCGGGGTGAATAACACCCAACAAGTACAATTATTTGCGGGAAAGCATCCAGCAAAATACTTGTTTTCTTGTAGTGTCCATATCGTATGTCCGCATCGGAATTGAAAGAGTTGAAGAGTCAACTTGAAGATTTTCTTGAGAAGAGGTTTATTCGTCCGAGAGTGTCACCGTGGGGTGCACCAGTTTTATTGGTTAAGAAGAAAAAAGGTTCTATGAGGCTTTGTGTGGACTATAGACAATTGAACAAGGTGACTATCAAGAATAAGTATCCACTTCCGAGGATTAATGATTTAATGGATCAGTTGGTTGGTGCAAGTGTGTCTAGTAAGATAAATTTGAGGTCTGGGTATCATCAAATTCGCGTGAAGGCTGAAGATATTCAGAAGACTGCTTTTAGAATAAGGTATCGACATTATGAGTATTCTATGATGCCATTTGGTGTGACTAATGCACCAGGTGTATTTATGGAGTATATGAACAGAATTTTTCCATCCTTATTTGGACAAGTTTGTGGTTGTGTTCATTGATGATATTTTGATCTATTCGAAGAGCGAAGAAGATCATGCTGAGCATATGAAGATTGTGTTATTTGTGTTGAAAGAGAAGAAGTTGTATGCTAAACTTTCTAAGTGTGATTTTTGGTTGAAGGGAGTGGGTTTTCTCGGCCATGTGATTTCAAGTAGAGGTATTGCAGTTGATCCGTCGAAGGTTGAAGCGGTATCGCAATGGGAAGCTCCGAAATCTGTTTTTGAGATTAGAAGTTTTCTGGGTTTAGCAGGTTATTATCAGAAATTTATAGAATGATTTGCTAAGTTATCTTTGCCGTTAACGCAGTTGACTCGGAAGGGTCAAGCTTTTGTTTGGGATGCAAGGTGTGAAGAAAGTTCCAAGAGCTTAAGAGAAGATTGACTACAGATTCTGTTTTGATTTTACTGAATCTGTCAGAACCATTTGTTATGTATTGTTATGCTTCTTTGATGGTTTTGAGAGGTGTGTTGATGCAAAATCGGCAAGTTGTATCTTATGCTTCAAGGCAACTTAAAGTGCACGAGAGGAATTATCCGACGCATGACTTAGAGTTGGCCGCTGTTGTGTCTGTGTTGAAACTTTGGAGGCATTATTTGTTTGGTACGAGATTTGAGTTGTATAGTGATCATAAGAGTTTGAAGTATTTATTTGACCAGAAAGAATTGAATGCGAGACAAAGAAGATGGTTGGAACTTTTGAAAGATTATGATTTTGGTTTGAATTACCATCCGGGTAAAGCAAACGTGGTAGCTGATATATTGAGTAGAAAATCTCTGCATATGTCGATGATGATGGTAAAGGAGTTGGAGATGATTGAGCAATTCCGTGATATAAGTTTGGTGTGTGAGAAGACTTCTTATGGAGTTAAGCTTGGTATGTTGAAGCTTACTAGTGGCATTCTTGATGAGATTCGAGAAGGTCAAAAATCTGATTTGGGTTTAGTATATCAGTTGACTTTGATCAATCAAGGTCGAGGTAGTGATTTTCGGATTGAGGAAAATGGTATCATGAGATGTCGTGATAGAGTTTGTGTTCCGGATATTGTTGAGCTGAAGAAGAGTATTCTTGAGGAAGGGCATTATAGTGGATTGAGGTAATTTTCGAGGGCGAAAATCTTTTAAGTGGAGGAGGGTTGTAACACCCCAATTTTAGTAATTATTTATTTATATTAATTAATTGAGTTATTTTATGAATTATTTTATTTAATGGATTTATTTGAATTAAATGAATTATTCAATTGATTGAATTTATATGAATTAATTGATTTATTTGAGTTATTTGGATTAAATAATTTATTGGACTTATTTGAAATAATTGATCTATTTGATTTATTTGAATTAATTGATTTAATTGATTTAATTGAATTATGTGATTTATTTGAATTAATTGAATTTATTTATTTATTAGATTTATTTGAATTATATGATTTAATTAATTAATTTGATTTAGTTTAATTACTTGATTTATTTAATTTAATTCTAATTGGTGGAAATAATTAAAATTGCTAGATTTAATTGGGTTTAGTGTAAGGTGTGAATAGTAAGTGAAATGGGTTGGATTAAGCCCAATACCTTAAAGACAATTTTAGGGTTTAATAATAAGAATAAAAAGATAGTAAGGGAAAAATTGGAACAAGAGGAAATAGAAGACAAGTTAGAGAGAAGAATAAGAAGAGTGGAGAAGAAGTGAAGAGAAAAGTTCAAAAACTCAAGAAATCATCCAAAAATAAGGTAAGAGTGTGTTTTTACTCATTATTGGGGTTATTGGATGATAATTATTGGGTAGAAATAGAGTTAGAGTAAAATCCCCAAAATTTTTCTATGAGATTGAAATTATTAGGTTAATATTAATTTTTGAAAATTATTAAATTTTTGGATGTTTAGAATTGAATTTTGGTAATAGTTTAAAGACCAACTTAATAGTTAGAGTACCCATGTGGATTTGAATTATATATATAATCTTGGAACAAATCATTAGGGGATGAAACAAGAGATCCCTTTATTTTACTAGTTACTGTAACACATGATTTTAATACTTATAGAGTATTAGGGCAGGAAATTAAGGAAAGTAGTGGATTAGAGATGAAACACTACTTTACACTGTAGCGAGTGGCAAAGGGGATATATTAATGTGAATATTTTTCCTTCCATTTGCCTAGCTATAACGCATGGGATGTGATAGTAATAAGATGCGTGTGTTTTCTTTAGTTTCTTTACACTGTTACAGGTTATTAAGAAATGAATAGGAAATCATCATATTCTTTTCATTGAACTAATGATATATATATATATGATAGGGTTAGTAATTGTAGAACCTTTTCTTTTATACTACTTATTGCACCACCCTTTTTCCTTGTAATTAAATTCATGTGGCCTCTCATTAATGATAGTGTCATTCTATGTAGTGAAAACAATTTAACATGCATGTAAATTAATTCAATAGTATTTGGATATTAAATAGACATTATGTAGTACATTGGCTATTTAGGCAATGAATGTGAGCAATTCCTAGCCACTTCCTAAAGCAATTTTAATGTAGTGACAATGAGTAGTAATATATTAATAAAGGCAATGAAATAAATTAATGTAGTACAATCATACTGTAGCCACTTCCTAAAGCAATTTAACATGCATATAAATTAATTCAATAGTATTTGGATTAAAATTCTAGTGTAATTTTGGATTAGAATTCTAGTGATAATTTAGGATTATAATTTTAGTGATAGTTTGGTGATTAATTTTGTGATTAAGTTGGTGATTATATTGGTGATTACTTTGGTGATAATAATTTTGATTATAATTTTGGATTATAATTCAAGTGATAATTTTGGATAATAATTTAGTGACTATTTGGTGATAGTTTGCTGATTAATTATGTGATTATTTTGATGTGTGACAATATAAAATGCATGATAGTTATTGTTTGTTGTAATGATAATACACTCGTGACTGTATTGTAAAATGTGTTATATACTATTTGAAAGTGAATTGTGTGTGGATGATTCATAAAATGTGATTGTGCGTGCAATTGTGTGGTAATTTAAGTGTGATGAATTATTGGAGATATGCATGATATTAAGATTAAGGAATGATCTTAATTGTATATGGTTGTTGATTGCATGCGCATCATTTGTGTCAAGCGGCAATGCTTGCTAGTTCCGTGGGAGCTAGTGACTTGTCCCAAACCTAGAGTGGGGTTTGAAAGCTTAGGGGACGGGCTTTTGTTTGTTATTGTCTAGGGGACGGACCCGGTTTATGTGTAAAAACCGAAAAATAATAACAAGTGTTGGTACCGCATGGCATGAGTTGCATTGAGTTTGCATAGAGTCACATTGCATATATGATTGTTATATGGAATTAAGTGTACGTATGTGACTTGTTGAATTGGAAAATTGTGAATTGTGTGGTTACTTGAGTGATACTTGTTGATGAATATTGACGTGTGAGATTGTTTGTATTTATGTTTACATGCTTTACCTAATCATTATCTTATAATTTCAATATTGATGTGAATTCTCACCCTTCTGTTGGAATGATTTTGTATACGACATCGCTCAGGTACTGAAGATTAGATTTGCTTGCTAGTACGAGGATAGCTATTTGGAGTAGCTTGTTTAGATTCCTTATTTATTTTGGGTTGAGTCGTGTTCTGATTTTGTAACACTGATGAACGTTTGATTCATGTTTTGAGAGATACGATTGTATACTCTATTTATTTGTTAATCTGATTTGAATTTTATTGTGAAGTGGGTTTTTATGCCTAAGTTGATTTAATGAAGGAAATTTTATTTGAGACTTGAATGTGATGAGATTCTTAATGAAAGTGATTCCGCTGCTACATGCTTAGTGAAAGTTTTTGAAAAGCATGAACTTAGTTGAAATGTTATTGAGCATGACAGGTGTTGTATGATGTTTTGAAATTATATGTGACACCCATTTGTGAAAGGCATGATATTTACTCTGATTTATTTATATATTTTCGCGGGGTTTAGATGGGTGTTACACATACTACATAATCTTGGTTGAAATTAAGGTAATGTTTTTAGGGTTATGCTAACTAGTGCTCCGGGGGCACAGGTTAAGAATTCTACATTAGGAAAATTTTAAATATTTAGTTCATTGAATACACACAAAATTCTTAAAAGTGTTAATTATATATGTTTTCAAAATATTGAATATACATATTTTTAGAAAAAACATGTATATATAACCCTCTTAATAAAACTTCAACTTTCCTTTATAATCTCTTAACCAGTGCCCTGAGGGTACTCGTTAGCATTTCATAATAGAATATAAGGTAACATGCTTGTTATGTTAAAAGTAAGCCCCGCATGATGAGTAGAACCAAGTTAGTTGCCATAAATTTTCAATTCTAGATATCACCTTTACCAGCTAAAATTAACTAGTAGCAAATGCTATAGCATCCAAGTTTCCAAAATAATAATAATAATAATAATTAACAAGGACAAATTCCTTTCTTTTGTGGGTCACTTAGCACATTCTTCATATCTGTTTTTTTAGGACATTCATATATCCACATGTCACACCCCAATAAATCTCAACTTAATTTTCATGCCTACTTTTTTTTCTTCTTTTTAATGAGAAAAATATATATTAAGGAAGAAAAAATGTATACATCATCAAGAAAAATCTCCAATCTTATATTATTGAAGATTTCAATAAATTATTTATAATAAAATTTACATATAACTTATCAATTCCGAACTTTGAATTAGAATTCAAATTACAAAAGGTGTTAATAAATTTTGGATTTTCTCCTCTTATTTATTGTTATTGAGTCTAGGTTAATAACAAGTATTAAAATAATATATAATTTGTGTTAAACATAATATATTGTTTTTTTAAATGTCAAATAATATATTAATATCGGATACAAAGTTACCAAAGTAAAAACGATAGACTTAGACTTAACAAATTATATGTTCTGATTCCCTTCATATAGTATAACCATTTAGGTAAATCGAAATTAATATTTTTTCTCTTCTTATTTGTCAACTCTCTTATTTAATGTTGACGAGACTTAGTTTTAGAAATTATTAATATGTATAATAATAATTTTTGCAAAAATTAAAAAACAAAAAATTTATTTTTTAATGAGAAATAGGCATTTATTATTTTTAATGATTATTTTATATTTTTAAATAGAAATTGGAAGTTAAAAGACAAACTCAAAATAATTTATTTTAAATAAAATATAAATATAATTTTTGACATGTAAAACAAATGACAACAAAATTATAAATTTTATGTATAGTTAAATATTATAAATAATTTAATGATTATAATTAATTTAGCGTCTAAAAACTTTTATGTCACTTGATATTCATTAAATATTCAAAATATAGTTAATAACATAATTATTTTTATACAAAAATAATATATATATAAATATATATATATATATATATATATATATATATATATATATATATATATATATATATTGTTATAAATAAAAATAATAATGGATGTCCATTCTTATTCTTCTTTTCATTTTCATATTTCCTATTAATAGTTGTGACTTTCCATCTCCCTTAGGTCCTATAAATATGGTTCATATTGCAATATAAAATATACATTTGAAGAAGATAATATAAGATCACTTTCTCTTTTCTCTTCTTATCTTTGATCTCTATATTATTTTGTTTAGTTTCATAACACGTTATCAGCACGAAGCTCTCAGGTATGATTCTTTTGCTTCCACCTCAAATTAATCTTGAACTATCATTTGTTTAGAATCATGGAAATAAGAAATAAAAAAAAAGTTGAGTATGTGATATAAAAGTTGTCAAAAGATTGTCATTCCTGAAGAATGACACAAATAATTTTAACGCATCCCAGAAGGATGATTATAATTTTTAAATCATTGTTTGTAATAAATTATTTATATAGTTCCTGAAGAATTTATGAAGTATAGCATCCCTGAAGGATAGCAAACTAACATTGTATAGTTGCTGAAGAACTTGTAACGCTCTATTTGTTATTTTTCGTTTAAGATGGAGCAAGAAATTTTTTGTTTCTCATAAGGAGTTGTTATTTTAAAATACCGAAATTTATTAATCCTTATATTTAATTGTGTCATGAGATTGAAATTTGTTTGAAATATTATTAGTTCATGTTTTTGATCCTAGTATTTCTATGTTATTTTAAATATTGGAATTTACAAAAGTGTTATTATTTAATATTGCCTTTGTGATAATTATCTCACTATAATATTTAATACTTAATATTTTATCTAATTTTTATTTTTTATGATAGAACTAAGTATGTCAAATCTTACGAAATTGGATTTTGGGGCTCTTGATATTTCGGGAAAGAACTATTTGACATGGGCTCTAGACGCTAAAATTTATTTACGCGCAGAAGGTCACAGCGACACTATTAAAGAAGGAAATAACTCATCTGATCAACAAAAGACAAAAGCCATGATATTCCTTCGTCGTCACCTTCATGAGGATCTTAAAAATGAATATCTTACTGTAACTGACCCACATGTCCTGTGGAAAAATTTGAAAGATAGATATGATCATCAAAAAAACTGTTATCTTACCAAAAGCTCAATATGATTGGATGCATTTACGTTTGCAGGATTTTAAAAGTGTAAGTGATTATAATTCTGCAATGTTTAGAATAACTTCTAAGCTGACACTATGTGGAGAAAAAGTAATTGATGAAGATATGTTAAAAAAAACATTTTCCACTTTTCATGCATCTAATGTGCTTCTGCAACAACAATATCGAGAAAAAGGATTTAATAAATATTCTGACCTAATATCTTGTCTTCTTGTGGCTGAGCAAAATAATGAACTATTGATGAAAAATCATGAGGCTTGTCCCACTGGTACAGCTCCATTCCCAGAAGTGAATGTGGCAAGGCACGATCACTATGGGAAAAACCGTGGTCGCGGTCGTGCATGCGCACGTGGTCGTGGTCGTAATTATGCTCATGGTCCTGGTTTTGATCTTGGTCGCAATGGTAATCATAAGAACACATATTTCCACCAGCAGTGGAAAAATGTTGAAAAGAATGAAAAAGAAGGTCAGAGTAGCAAGACCAATGAAAATACTTGCTATTGTTGTGGAGGAAAAGGTCATTGGAGTCGCACTTGTCGTACTCCAAAACACCTTATTGATCTTTATCAAAATTCACTAAAAAAATAAAAAGGTAAGGATTAAGACTCACTTTGCTAATGAAGATGATGATCCAGATTATGGTAATATGGATGTTACCTATTTAGATATTGGTGACTACTTTGCTGATCCAGATGGAAAAATTGACCACCTTATTGGAGATGGAAGTGTCAAGAAATAAAATATATAGAAATCTTCTTTTTAGTTATTAATAAGTGTTAATGGATGTTTTGAATTTTATTTTCTAATAATAATAAAGTGTGTTTTCTACTTGTTTATTTACATAATTTATTGTTTAAATGACTTTTGTTTTTAAAGCGCGCTTATAACTTATTGTTAAAAAATTATTATTGCTCTTAGAATGAATATGGACACTAGCACCCGTAATGAAGATATGTGTCTTGCTGACAGTGCAACAACCCACACAATTCTCAAGAATAAAAGATATTTCTATAATTTAGTGAATCGAAAGACTGATGTCAGTACTATATCTGGCACCTCGAAAATAATCGAAGGCTCCGGAAGAGCTAATATGTTGTTACGTGGAGGAACAATATTGCACATTGATAATGCATTATATTTGCCCAAGTCTCATAGAAATTTATTAAGTTTCAAAGATATCCGCCTAATGGATACCATATTGAAACAGGAGATGATGGAGGGATTGAATATCTTTGTATTACAAAAAACAATTCGGACACAAAATGTGTAATAGAAAAGCTACCGACTTTATCCTCTGGTTTGTATTACACTTATATTAGTACAACTGAAGCACATACAACTGTAAACCAGAAGTTTACAAATAATGATAAATTTTTAATTTGGCATGACCGGTTGGGCCATCCCGGTTATATAATGATGCAAAAAATAATTGAAAATTCATGTGGTCATCAATTAATGAGTAGAGAAATTATTCAATCAAATAAGTTCTCATGCAGTTCTTGCTCGCAAGGAAAGTTGATAATTCGGCCATCACCAACAAAAATTGGAAATGAATCTATCATTTTTTTAGAGCGTATACATGGTGATATTTGTGGGCCAATACACCCATCATGTGGACCATTTAGATATTTTATGGTTTTAATTGATGCATCAACTAGATGGTCACATGTATGTTTGTTATCAACTCGTAACCAGGCGTTTGCGAGATTGCTAGCTCAACTAATTCGAATAAGAGCTCATTTCCACGATTATCCTATCAAGAAAATACGTCTTGATAATGCTGCAGAATTTTCATCTCAAGCATTTAATGATTATTGTATGTCTATTGGAATTGACATTGAACACCCAGTAGCACACGTTCATACACAAAATGGAATTGCAGAATCATTTATTAAATGAATAAAATTAATTGCAAGACCACTTATTATGAGATGCAAACTCCCACTTTCTGCTTGGGGACATGCAATCTTGCATGCTGCAACATTGATTCGCATAAGGCCAGCGAGTTACCACACATCTTCACCTTTACCATTAGTCTTTGGTAAAGAACCTAATATTTCCCATCTAAGAATTTTTGGATGTGCGGTGTATGTTCCAATTTCTCTACCACAACGTAATAAGATGGGTCCTCAAAGGAGAATGGGAATATATGTTGGATATGAATCTCCATCTATTGTAAATTACCTTGAACCAACAACAGGTGATTTATTCACTGCTCGTTTTGCTGATTGTCATTTTGATGAATCAAATTTTCCAACATTAGGGGGAGAGAATAAGAAGCTGGAAAAAGATATCAGTTGGAATGAATTATCATTATTGATAGTTCCTGGATTGGCTGGAATTTTGGTAAAACAAAGGTTATTCAATGTTGATGTCAAGGTGCTGATGTTGTAACATTGAAGTCTTAACACTGGGCTGTGTTAAGTTGTTAAGTGCTGAAGTTTGATGTCTGATGTCACACAGGTGATGTTGTAACATCAGACCTGCAGAATTAATAACAGCAGGATATGTTATTAGGGCACGCGTATTAGCTGGAATTGTGGAGAGTGGTTAACTCATTGGATGAGAATATCTTGGGATAGATATTTTCTGTTACATGGGAGATTTGATTGCAGGTCTGTTGGAGAATTAAAAGGTTGAAGATTTAAAAAGATTTTGGGGATAAAATCTGTTTTGAAGATTCAGTTTTAATTAACAAAACTGATCAAATATTGTGACAAGTCCAAGCCCAATTCAGGAGCTATATAAAGCGCACAAGACCAAAGGAAAAAGTACAGAAAACATTCAGAAGATCAAGAGCAGAAGGCTTAGTGTCTAGAGTTTGTTTAAAGTACTTGTATTTACACTATTCTAGGGTTTGAATAGGTGTTGAGTTTCTGTCCTCTCTAAAGCTGTGAAGCAAAGAGAGTTGTTTGAATTGATCGAAGCTGTGAAGTAAGATCAAGGGTACTCAAAGTGGGTTCTTTGAGTGTTTGTAAGGGATTGAGTGGTGTTCTCATACCTAAGTGGTTTCTTAGGTAGGAAGTCATTAGTAGAGTATAAGTTTAGGAGATTGTCAATGGGTCGTTGAGTCTGTAAATTATATCTACAAGTAGTGAATTCCATCCCTGGCTTGGTAGCCCCCAGAGTAGGTTGGTTGTAACCGAACTGGGTCAACAATTCTTGGTGTTATTTTATTGTTATTGCTGTCCATTGTGCAGAGTGTGTTGTTGTGACATCACACCTTAACATCACACGTCTGATACCAGAATTTCAATTGGTATCAGAGCAGACATCCTGTCTGTCTCTGGGTGAGATCTAGGGAAGTTACTTTCTGGTGTAAAGATGGACAAAGAAGTTGGAGGATTCGTCAATAGACCCCCTATTTTGGATGGATCCAATTATGACTATTGGAAGCCAAGGATGACCACCTTCTTAAAATCCTTGGACAGTAGGGCTTGGAAGCCTGTTATTAAAGAATGGAAAGCTCCTGTCATGTGTGAGAAGGATGATGCTGGCAAAGATAAAGAAGGCACCTCTAAGCCAAAGCCTGAAGAAGAGTGGACCAAGGAGGAAGATGAGCTTGCCCTTGGAAATTCCAAAGCCTTGAATGCTATCTTCAATGGAGTGGATAAGAACATCTTCAGGTTAATCAATACATGTGAAGTTGCTAAAGAAGCATGGGATATCTTGCAGGCTACTCATGAAGGAACATCTAGAGTCAAGATGTCAAGACTTCAGATTTTAACATCAAAATTTGAAAGCCTGAAGATGAAGGAAGATGAGACTATTCATGATTTCCACATGAGTATTCTTGAGCTGGCCAATGCATCTAGTGCTCTTGGAGAGAAGATGTCAGATGAAAAGCTTGTGAGGAAGATCCTTAGGTCCCTACCTAAGAAGTATAAGATAAAAGTTACTGCCATTGAAGAATCACAAGATGTCAGCAAGATGAGAGTTGATGAGCTCATTGGATCTCTTCAAACCTTTGAGCTTGGGTTGAATGAGGAAGAACCAGAAAAGAAGCCAAAGAGTATAGCCCTGGTGACAAATGGTGAAGAAGAGAAAGGGAAGAAATCTGAATCCCAGGAGGATCTGTCTCAGGCCATAGTGATGTTGGGAAGACAGTTCACCAAAGAATTCAAGAGAATGAATAATAACTCCAGGCCTAATGTCAAGAACATGACTTCTGACACCAGCAAGAAGGATGAAGAGAAAACTGCCCAAGATAAAGGAGTGCAGTGCTTTGAGTGTGAAGGGTATGGACATGTCAAGAAAGAATGTCCCACCTTCTTGAAAAAGCAGAAGTAGGGCATGACTGTTTCCTGGTCTGACTCTGATAGTGAAAGTGAAAGCGAGTCAGCATAGCATGTGAGAGCTATAATAGGAGCTGTGGTATCTGATGATGATTCTAGTGATGGAGAAGTAACTTATGAGGAGTTGGCATCTACCTATCAAGAGCTGTGTTTAAAGAGTGCTGAAATTTATCAAGAAAACAAGTGCCACAAGCAACAGATTGCTCAGCTAGAGAATGAAAAGACTGATCTTAAAAATGAAGTGGTGCTAGTTAGAGCTCATCTTGATCAAATGACCAAGTCTGTCAGGATGCTGAGCTGTGGCACAGACACACTTGACAAGATTCTTCAGTCAGAAAAAGCTGCTGGAGACAAAGCTGGGATAGGTTATGTGGCTGAGGACAAGGGAACTTCAGAAGGAAGCACTTCAGGTTCAAAGAAGGAAGTGTCACAACTTTCATCTCAAAATCAGCCAAAGAAGCAGGATCTTACTACTAAGAAAGCTGATGTTTCCCAACTAAAGAAGATTGAAAAGAAGACTGGTCCCTATCAGAAGAGAAAGCAGCCACAGGGAGCTAGTCAGTATATGCCCCCACAATACCATGAGAGCATGCAAGCTGCTAAGATCAAACAGCACATGTCTCATCAGATGTCTCAACATCAGGACAACTGGTATGGTTATGGGTACACCAATGCTGTTCCTTATATATATGGAAGAAGAAAGCCACACCATCATGGAAGACAATCCAGGAAACAGCATTCTCAGCCGTCTTATGGGAGAAGATATCAACATAATAGATGGCAGGGCAGTTATGGTAGGAGGAGACCACATTATGGATGGCAGCATAAGCAATCTCATCATGGCAGAAGATTCAGAGATGAAAGGGTGAGATGCTATTATTGTGGTAGGTTTGGACATATGCAGTACTCTTGCTACAAGCTGCATGGATACCCTCAACCTCAAAACAGATGGAGAGAGCACAGGTCCAAAGTTGTTAAACAATGGGTACCTAAGGAGAAGGTGAAGTGCTTATTGGCTCACTTGGATGACAAAGAGGCTAAAAAAGGAACATGGTATTTTGACAGTGGGTGTTCCAAGCACATGTCTGGATGTAGATCCATGTTTGATGATCTTAGACCTAGCCCCTCTCATGAGGTCATATTTGGCAATGGAGGAAAAGGTGTTGTTGCAGGAGTTGCGAAAGTGCAAGGTGATGGTAGACCTGAACTTGACAATGTTATGTTTGTCAATGGCTTAAGTGCAAATTTGATCAGCATAAGCCAGTTGTGTGATGAAGGTTACAGGGTAAACTACACTAAGGATGGGTGTGTGGTTTCTGATGAACATAATCAGGTTATTATGAAGGGTACCAGAACCAAAGACAACTGTTATCAGTGGACCTCTTTTGAAGGAGATTCAACTAGTGATGTACAAGTTGATGTTATAAAATCAGACTATGACATCAGGATGCTGAAAGGTCACTCAAGGTTAACAAGTTCAGATGTGAATGTTTTAAAAGGAAAGTCTTTATGGAGGGAGAAAATTAGTAATAGGTCTTTAAAGAGTATTCAAAATCAGGCGCCTTACTATATTGATACTACATCAAGACTTACCAAAGCATTCTCATCGCAACGTTTCATCTCCCCAAATCTCAATAGAATAGAAGGTTCTTCTCCAAACCTAGTCTGTCACAAAGGAACGATGTCTGTCCCTTCCAAGAACTCTGAGCAGGTACGAACTGGGGCTTCTTCTGAAGAACTCATTTCCAGTGCTCTTCCCGAGTCAGGTAACCCTAAACCCTCGACAACGATGAATAAACCTGAAGCTAGGTCATCATCCTCTCAAGCTGTTGAGGAGAAGTTTGATGTAGACGAGCATTTGGAACAGCTTGCCACCAAAATCCTTGAGAAGGGGATACGGGTGAAAGGGATTTCCGTCCCTCTAAGGCAAATGCCTGCTGAACAAGTCGACTCTCAAGGAGAGGACAAAAATCTTCAAAGCCAGGCCCTTAGTCAAGAAGCTGAAGGTGAAGATCCTGATGACACTGATGTCAGTCTTGATGTCAGAACATCATCCCCTAGGAATGAAAGCCACAGGGGTAAAAGGAAGGAGCAGGTTGAGGTTATAGAGATTGAGGACTCATCTGATGATGATATAATTGGAAGAGGGAAGGATAAGAAAAGGACTTCATCTACAGACTGTCCCAAGTCATGGAGCAAAGGTGCCAGGTCTGGCAAGAAGAGGAGAATCATGGAGGAGGCAGATTCTGAGAGTGATGCTCAAGACATCAACCCTGCTACAAATCAAGTGCCTGATAACACCTCATCGCACAATGCCAGAAGTGCCTCCTTGTGGAAGTGTGTGAGCCTAAGAAAGGTAGCTCTGGAAAGAGAGGTTGTAGCAAAGGACTTAGAATCTACTGAAATTATTGACCTAATTAAGCTTCTGGTCTCATAAGGACTGTGTCAGGGTTGGCTGATTGCTATGATAGACTAGTCAGGGAGTTCATAGTGAATATAACTGAAGCGATAAATGACAGTAAGAGCCGAACTTTCAGAAGAGTTACCCTCAGGGGTAAGTGTGTCTGGTTTTCTCCTGAAATGATCAATGCCTACTTAGGAAGAAATGAGGAAGATTATGGGGAATTAGAAGCCTCCAACAATGTTATATGCAGAGAAATCACTGCTGGTCGAGTAGATTTTTGGCCCGTAGAAGGAAAGCTGTTAGCCAGTTTATTGAGTGTCAAATATGCTTTTCTGCACAGAATAGGTATTGCCAACTGGGTTCCTACTAGTCACAAGACCACAATTTCTGTTGAATTGGGGAAGATAATCTATGCAGTTGGGACAAAGCAAAGAATTGACTATGGCTCCTACATCTATGATCATACTATTAAGCATGCTGCTACAAATGTTGTGAAGATGCACATTGCTTTTCCCTCTCTCATTTGTGGGATTATCGTGTCTCAACATCCTGGAATTCTACAGCATTCAGATGTAGTTTGCAAAAGGAAGCCTGCCTTGTTACTTCATTACAAGTTGAAACATGTTCCTAACAATGTCAAGACATTTGCTTCAACATCACAACAGTCACCAGCCAAGACTGGGGTGATTACAGAACTAGAGGAGGCTTGCAAGGAGTTAGATGAAGTCATAAGAGTTAGTACTGAAAGGAAACAAAAATTTGAAAGACTTGTCATGGCTTTGAGATTGGCAACAAAGGAAGGTGAAGGTGTCAACACAAGGAAGGATGCTATTGATGAAGACGATAATGATGATCTCAGCTCAGAAGATTCAAGCTTTTAATGATTGCCTTCTATTTTAGTAGGGTTAGCTTTATTTTCTGTATTTGTTTTAGCACTTAATGTGCTTGGTTTTGTAACTTGAATTTTGTGATGTTTTATGCACTGTTTATGTTTTTAGTTTCCTTCTATGATTTGTTTTGCCTGTTTACTAACTGAGAGGCTAACAATGAGAGCTAGGGTATACTGACTATAGTTAATAGGACTTCTTATAGAAGCTTGCCTAATTATGGCTAAAAAGGGGGAGAACATAGCCAAGCCAAGATAGTCAAGAGGATTATTGATAGTCAAGAGTATTATTGCCATATGCTGCTGATGTGATGCAGAGATTAAGGGGGAGATAGATTGATGCTGCTAAAAGGTGTTTAGTTGAAAAGTGGTAATGCAGTTATTGAGGGGGAGTTTTGAAGATATCATGACATGTGAAGAGTGCAGCCAAGCAGACATCTAGGGGGAGTAAATTGCTGCACATTATGAGCTACTGAACAGCTGTGATGCTGGTTCATGTTTTCAAGGAGGAGCACCAATTGGCTGTTGTCAATAATGAAGATGGTGCTGCAGCAGATCAAGTGATGAAGACTATGCAAAGTGTCAAACTGCTGCTAATGAGTTTCAAATTGATTGAAGATTATTCCGCTGCTGAAATCTCTGAAGGTGCAGAGTGCAGAAGTGATTGCAGAGTGCAGAGATTGTTTTAGCCAAAATTAGCCAAAGGGGGAGATTGATAGTTCCTGGATTGGCTGGAATTTTGGTAAAATAAAGGTTATTCAATGTTGATGTCAAGGTGCTGATGTTGTAACATTGAAGTCTTAACACTGGGCTGTGTTAAGTTGTTAAGTGCTGAAGTTGGATGTCTGATGTCACACAGGTGATGTTGTAACATCAGACCTGCAGAATTAATAACAGCAGGATATGTTATTAGGGCACGCGTATTAGCTGGAATTGTGGAGAGTGGTTAACTCATTGGATGAGAATATCTTGGGATAGATATTTTCTGTTACATAGGAGATTTGATTGCAGGTCTGTTGGAGAATTAAAAGGTTGAAGATTTAAAAAGATTTTGGGGATAAAATCTGTTTTGAAGATTCAGTTTTAATTAACAAATCTGATCAAATATTGTGACAAGTCCAAGCCCAATTCAGGACCAATATAAAGCGCACAAGACCAAAGGAAAAAGTACAGAAAACATTCAGAAGATCAAGAGCAGAAGGCTTAGTGTCTAGAGTTTGTTTAAAGTACTTGTATTTACACTATTCTAGGGTTTGAATAGGTGTTGAGTTTCTGTCCTCTCTAAAGCTGTGAAGCAAAGAGAGTTGTTTGAATTGATCGAAGCTGTGAAGTAAGATCAAGGGTACTCAAAGTGGGTTCTTTGAGTGTTTGTAAGGGATTGAGTGGTGTTCTCATACCTAAGTGGTTTCTTAGGTAGGAAGTCATTAGTAGAGTATAAGTTTAGGAGATTGCAACGGGTCGTTGAGTCTGTAAATTATATCTACAAGTAGTGAATTCCATCCCTGGCTTGGTAGCCCCCAGAGTAGGTTGGTTGTAACCGAACTGGGTCAATAATTCTTGGTGTTATTTTATTGTTATTGTTGTCCATTGTGCAGAGTGTGTTGTTGTGACATCACACCTTAACATCACACGTCTGATACCAGAATTTCAATTATCTCATCTTGATCCTCAAACAAAACAATGTGAACTAGAAGTTCAAAAGATAATTCAGCTGTAAAACTTAGCAAATCAATTACCAAATGCATTCAATGATCCAAAAGGTGTGACTAAATCATATATACCAGTTACAAATGCTCCAATAAAAATTGATATCTTTGTTGGACAATCCAATGAGTCTCAACCATGCCTGAAGCGTGGCAGACCAATCGGTTCCAAAGATAAAAATCCTCGAACAAGAAAGGGAGCTAAGAATAAAGATGGCCCAAGTGAGGATATAGAAAATCTAAAAGAACCTTTAGACAAAATAAACATTTTATCTCTAGAAGAGATTGATCAGGTACCTGAAACTCATGAAAATAAAGAGATCTCGATAAATTATGTCCAAAATGGAATATAATGGAACCGAAACGAAGTCGACATTGATGATGTTTTTGCATACAATATAGCGCTAAATGAGATAAATGACAAAGAGGATCAGGAACCAACGTCTATAAAAATTTGTAGACAAAGTGAGGACTGGCCAAAATGGAAAGATGCAATTGAAGCAGAATTAAACTCACTCTACAAAAGACAAGTTTTTGGACCTGTAGTCCAAACACCTAAAGGTGTGAAGCCAGTTTGATACAAATGGGGTTTCGTACGAAAGCGAAATGAAAAAAAATGAAATTGTGAGATACAAAGCTAGAATTGTCGCTCAAGGATTTTCGCAAAGATCTGGAATTGATTTTGATGAGACATATTCATCTGTAATGGATGCAAGCACTTTTCGATATCTAATAAGCCTTGTAGCACATGAAGGGCTTAATTTGCACATGATGGATGTTGTAACAGCTTATCTGTATGGTTCACTTGATAGTGAAATTTCCATGAAACTCCCTGAAGGGTTCAATATACCAGATGTACACTACTCTATAAGATTGAACAAGTCTCTCTATGGGTTGAAACAATCTGGACGAATGTGGTATAATCGTCTCAGTGAATATTTGCTTAGAGAGGGATATACAAATAACTCCATTTGTCCTTGTATTTTTATAAAAAGATCAGGAAAGGAATTTGCAATAATAGCTGTATATGTGGATGACATAAATATTATTGAAACTCCTGAAGAGCTTCCAAAAGCTATGAATTGTTTAAAGAAAGAGTTTGAGATGAAGGACTTAGGAAAGACAAAATTATGTCTAGGTTTGCAAATTGAACATTTGGACAAAGGAATATTTGTACATCAAGAAGGCTATATAGAAAAGGTGTTAAAACGCTTCTATATGGACAAATGTCACCCGTTGTGTACTCCAATGGTTGTTAGATCATTAGAGGTGGAGAAAGATCCTTTCAGACCTCGAGAAAAGGATGAGGAATTGCTTGGTCCTGAAGTACCATATCTCAGTGCAATTGGAGCCCTAATGTACCTTGCTAATTATACACGTCCTGATATATCATTTGCTGTCAATCTATTAGCAAGATATAGTTCTTCACCTACACGAAGACATTGGAACGGAGTCAAACATATACTCTATTACCTTAGAGGTACAATAAACATGGGTTTGTTTTATAGCAAAGTATCCAGATTTGAATTAACAGGTTATGCAGATGCAGGTTACTTGTCAGATCCTCATAATGGTAGATCACAAACAGGTTATTTGTTTACATGTGGGGGTACAACTATTTCATGGAGATCACTCAAACAAACCATAACAGCAACATCATCTAATCATGCAGAACTTTTAGCATTACATGAGGCAAGTCGAGAATGCGTTTGGTTGAGATCTTTAATTCACCACATCCAAAATACTTGTGGTTTATCTTCTGAGACATTAAATACAACGACCATATATGAAGATAATACTGCATGCATCGCACAATTGAAAGATGGTTACATTAAAGGAGACCGGACAAAACACATTTCTCCAAAGTTCTTTTTTACTCATGATCTTCAAAAGAGTGGTGATATAAGCATCCCACAAATCCGTTCATGTGATAATCTTGCAGACCTTTTCACAAAGTCACTCCCAAGTAGAATTTTTAATCAACTAGTACAAATGATTGGTCTTCATCAAAGAAATGATTGTTCAGCTGAGGGGGAGAAATGAAAGGATATTGTACTCTTTTTCCTTCACTAGATTTTTTTTCCACTGGGTTTTTTCTAGTAAGGTTTTAACGAGGCATATCCTCAATGGACATCCAAGGGGGAGTATTATGAATAAAAATAATAATGGATGTCCATTCTTATTCTTCTTTTCATTTTCATATTCCTTATTAGTAGTTGTGACTTTCCATCTCCCTTAGGTCATATAAATAGGGTCCATATTACAATATAAAATGTACATTTGAAGAAGATAATATAAGATCACTTTCTCTCTTCTCTTCTTATCTTTGATCTCTATATTGTTTTGTTTAGTTTCATAACTTACTAGAAAGGAATATGAAACTATATATATTTGAGATAGATTTATGATATTTTAAAATAGGAAATAAATAGATTTAATATTAACCATTGAATTAAATAAAGAGTAGGATTAAATGATTCATCATTAAATATTAGGTCTTGATTAAAATTTATTTATTATTCTTGCTGTCATTTACCGTTTCTATTTTTTTTTTATGTATCCTGCTTTCTCATGTTTCCATTTCTTCAGTTTCAGTCATAAACCCTTCTCTTCTATTGCTGAATCCATTGTTATTTATATCATCTCTTAATATATAATTCATCATCCCAAATCATAATTTTTTTATATTATCTCTCAATTCATTTTTTTTTATATTATCTCTTAATTCACTATAGTTGAGTTGTTTTTGGTTTTGCAAATTTTTTTGACGGTTGATTTTTATCAAAAGAAATTTTAAAGCGGATGAAAGCATTGTTCTAACTAAAATAGAGAAGTTATGTTAAAAGAAACCCTTAGCATCAGTTATCCTTATATATACTAGCGTCCAAACGGGATTGTCCGTTTTTTTAATGAACACATACGTCAAAAATATTAACGAATATATTTTATTAGTTTTAATTTAAATTTAAATTATTTGTGCAATAAACTTTTTGATATACACTGTTATGTTTGTATATCTCTTTTTTTAAGAAGTTATTTAGAAATGGTTTTAAAAGAAAAATAGGTTAACCCAAACTCTCCTCTCCCCTTTATATATATATATATATATATATATATATGATCGTGAAGGCTGGATCAGATCATGTAGAATCAGGCCGCCAAGTGCGTCAGGGATGCTGGTCGTATGGAGAGGAGGAGGGGGTGTACCTGCAAGGCACTCCGACGCTCAAGTAAGTAAAGGTCAGAGAAAAAGGGGCAAGTACAAGAGTGAATTCTTAGGGTGAATATTGGATACCTGACCCTCTCAAGTGAGAGGGTTTATATAGAGCCCCCAGCGCGTGACCAACGGTCCTATTTTCGGGGCGAAATAACCGTTTTCCCCAAAGAATAGGTAACTGCCCAAACTAGCCGTTATGTCGAGCAGGGTGCCCGAAACTAGCCGTTATGTCGGGCATAAATGCAGTTCCGGGCACCTGTCCTCTGCTTTTCGGGCAGTGAGAAAACCATGCGTAACGGGCATAAATTTCGGGGAGGATCGTTGCATTCCTTGCCCGGTTGGAGGGGCAGAAAGGTCACTTTCGCCCCTCTGTGGATTGGACTTAGGCAATTTGGGCCGCTCTGGAGCAGAAGCGGATTGGGCCAATTCTAGCCATTGGTCCAGTACAGAACAGGAGCCCCCCAAGTCGTTGCTCTCGAGCATGGGAGTGATGACTTAAGGACTGCTCGTCGCTCCGGGGAGCTAGCATAGAGTCGTCGTTTGGAGACGAGGATGATTGTCTCGAGGTGCTCGTGGCTCTCCGTGTCTGTGATATTCGTGGTCGTGACCCTATTGCCCGGTATTCGGGGAGATAAAGCGTCAGACAGAATGGGAAACATTGGGTTGCCACGTGTGCTTCGAGCCTTGTGTAGCAGTTAATAGGTAATGATGGCTAGTGGGCAGTCATTATTGCTTACGGGCGCGTGTGTGCACGTGCCCCTCAGTATAAAAAGGGGGGAGATTGTCCCATTTCGCACTTTTTCTCTCTGATTTCTCTTCGCCTCTTCTGCGTTCTTGCCCGTCACCATCTTCAGAGCATCCGACCACCGTGCCAAGCTTCGAGCAGTCTCTTTCTTCTACCCAAATCAGGTAAGTTTTCTGATTTCCAGCTTGTTTTACTTTCTTTTTTTGTTAGTGGTAGATTGCATGCGACTAGGGTTAGCTTTAGGCGATGAAATAGGTATATTTCTGGCGAGTGTTGGTGGTGGACGGTGGTTCTGCCATTTTGCTGCTTCTAGCACTTCGCCGGAGTAGGTAGTGCGTTCGGCGAGTATGATAGTCCACGTCGTGGTCGCGGTAGTTGTGCATGCGTGACCACCGCGTCTGATCATCTTTTAATAGAGCGATGAATTTTCCGGTAGAATGTTTCCAGATTCTGATGAAGCTTTGCGGCTTCTGGTGGAGCCTCAACGGAATCTGGGCACGATTGCATGGAGGTTCCTCACGGGAAGATGGCATGTCTCGGGCATATCCTCGCGGGGAGGTTTTTCATTCGATGTTAGGGCTTAGGCCGGGGATGTTGTCCTCAGCCTTTTGCGCGCCCTTTCACTTGACTTGGCAGTGGAAGGGTGGATTTGATTTCCTGTCGAATTCACTGTCTTTCTCTGCTTTTTTAGGTGATCGTAATGGCGACGGGGCCAGATAAAGAAGTTATTCTAGACACGTCCGAGGAGGAAACTGGCTCCGAGGAGAATAGTAGCTCGACGGCTTCGAGCTCTGCGGCTTCAAGCTCGGCAGCATCGAGCTCCTCGAGTGATGTCGGGGAGGAAGAAGAATTGGACGTCATGGAGGAAGACGTTGAAGGGTTCTGTCCGGAGGAGTGGGAGGTGGCCGAGCCTTTCGAACATGTTTCTACGTTCGCAAAGTCTTTGGCGGACGTCTTTACGGAGGTAGGACCAGAAGGGGATTGGAAGGTGCATTTCCCTACCTTGGACGAGCGGGTCTGCTCGGATTTCGGGGACCGCTTTACGATGTATGAGTATGCTTTCAAAGAGCTGGGGCTGAGGCTGCCTTTCACTGATTTCTAGCGGTCGGTATTCGAGCATCTAAAGCTGGCGCCTTCTCAACTCCACCCCAACTCGCTGGCCTTTATACGGGCTTTTGAATTGGTGTGCGAGCATCTCGCTCTGGGGACTACTCTCCCTCTGTTTTTTTACTGTTTTCCATCTCCAAAGGCAGCTGGTGGGGAAGAAGTACGGATGGGTTTCCTTGAAGCAGCCCAAAAAGTTATTTAAGCCGTTCTTGGAGTCAATCCGAACGTTCAAGGGATGGTATTTCATCGTAGAACCCGTGTCTGAGGTTGCCCAGGATAATACATATGTCTGGGAGATAGAGGTCGACGAAGATGGGAATGAGCTGCTCAACGAGGAGGGAAAGTATATTGGGCGGAGGTTGTACATGTTTCCCATCCTTTGGGCACCCGACCATTTCTCCAAGAAACCCGGCGCTTATGTCTTCGAGCCGAGCGAGCTACGCGGGCAGGACACCGTGTCTTACGAGAAGTTGGTGAACTGGGTCAACTCCTTCAGTCTTGCAAGCTGCTGGACGAGCAAGGGCAACCCTATCTTCGAGGAGGATGGGAGCCAGAGAGTTAAGCGCAGATTCATCAATGTTAAGGCACTGCTGGAGTGCAAGACTCCCGCGGATGCCGAGAAGCTGCTCGGTAGTCTTGGTTATTTAGACTTTGTTTGTGTTATCTCTTTTCCACGTTGCTAACGTGCTCGTTTTTTCATTTGTGCAGGTGAGATGCCTCAAGCTCGCGATCGCGTGGTGAGGAATGCCATGGCGAGGAATAAAGCTGGAGAGGCTCCTCCTAAGACCCGGCCTACTGGTGCTCGTGCTCCTCCCCTTGTTCAAACTGCAGTGGGGACCTCTTCTTCTCCTTTTCCTGCTCCACGGGGGATCTCCACTGCCTTTGACTGGGCGGGCGAAACGGCCAAGGACATCAGATGCTGTGGACCTTACCCGTGTGCCGGAGAAGGGGAAGTTTGAGTTACCTCCGTGCATCCTGGACAGGAAATTCTTTGAAGATAACTCCTTGGTCGTCCCTCGGGCGGAATCCCTTTGCTTGGAAGGCATGGATCGCCCGAGCAAGAGGGCGCTGGTGGCGCAGGATGCTTCTGCCCTGGTCAGAATGTTGGAGATGGCTGCTGTCTACGCCGAAGGGGACTCCACGCTTGAGTCCAAACTCACTGCTGCCCGGGCTTCTAAGGCGGCCCTGAAGGAGGAAGTTAAGAGTGCCCGTGAGGCTAGGAAGAAGGCCAAAGAGGAGACGGCTAGGTTGAAAAAGGATGTCACAAAGCTGACGGCAGAGAAAAAGGCTGTCGAGGAGTTAAACAAGGAGTTGATGGCGACCAGCGCCCCGGGTGCCGACGAACCGGAGGATATCAAAGAGTTGAAGACTAGGTCTGAGCTGGTTGCCCGCATCCTGCTAGCCGAGGATGACGGTATCACCGTGGCAGTGGAATCCTTTGAAAGCGCCGTGGCTCAGTTGCGGGTGGTGAATCCTGGGCTTGCGATTTCGACCGAGGGTACTCACTACCTTGCGCGCGTTGAGGATGGTCGCATCGTCTTGCCCGCAGGCCTTATTCTAGATACCCCCGAGGCCCAGCTTGAGGACCAGCCCACGGAGGACCGGGGACCTGAGCCGGAGTCAGCTGAGCAGACGGATGAATGAGGAGTGTTGTTATTTTGATGTTGTTGTATCTTGTCCGGCCTGCACGCCGTTGAATTATTTGTAATTTTATTTTTGGGGGCATGGCCCCATTTTATGTAATAACGCACAATCGTGGCCCTTGTGGTCATCTGTTATGTTAATTATGTTTCTGTCTTCTTCGCGTGCATGATTTTACTTGCGGTTATTTTTGCTAAGTGTTGTATACATGCTTGCTGTGAATGTATGCCTGCCCGTGTTTGGGAGCTTTTGACTTGTGCGAATATTTATGGGAGAATTGCTCGTTGTAGATCTGTTCGACGTGTGGGGAACTGGTCGAACGGCCGGGGAATGTCCTGGCCGGGGAGCGGAGCTCAGGTCGCGTTTGAGGCCTGAGTTCGCGGCGTGAACGTCCCATCGCGAGCTGGGGTTCTTCCAATCATGGTACTTTTACGACGACGATGCTCGATCGAGGACCGCTGTCGAGCAACTACCCGACTCGTTACTGAGTGGGGTTGTGCTTTAATCGTATGCGACGCTTGTACCTAGACACGCATAGTGGTCGGTAGGTGACATTCGTCGTTGCGACGAGTTGAACCGAGGATTTAGCTGTAGTATTGTTTTAGCTTTTCGGCGTTCCATGGTCGAGCGAGTTCTTCCCCAGTGAGATGTTCTAGGTAGTAGGCCCCATTTTCTGTTTTTACCCGGATGTAATAGGGTCCCTCCCAATTGGCTGCTAGCTTGCCTTCGCGAGAGTATTTGTGGTTTCTTCTTAGGACAAGGCTTCCCACGTCGAACTCTCGTCGTATCACTTTGGCATTGTGCCTGATGGTGATCTTTTGTTTCAGTGAGGCCTCGCGGAGAGCTGTCCCGGTTTTGATTTCCTCGACGAGGTCGAGCTCTTCCCTTAAAGATTCGTCGTTCATTTCCTCGTCTAGGGGCGACTCTGTCCGCCTAGAGGGCACGTGAACTTCGATGGGAATCACAACCTCGGTTCTGTATGCTAAACGGAAAGGTGTTTCCCCAGTCGTTGAATGGGGAGTTGTACGGTAGGCCCAGAGCACGCTATGTAGCTCCTCGACCCATGCCTTCTTTGTTTCGTCTAACCTTCGCTTGAGGCCTCGAAGGATGACTCGGTTAGCGGCCTCAGCCTGCCCGTTTGTTTGTGGGTGTTTGACGGATGTGAAGTGTTGCTTTGTGCCTAGTTGGGCGACGAAGTCCTGGAACTTCTTGTCCGTGAACTGCGTCCCGTTGTCCGTTACTATTGCTTGGGGAATGCCGAAACGTGCAAGGATGTTTCGTTTGTAGAAACGCAGGATGTTGAGGGCAGTTATTTTGGCTAGAGGTTCTGCTTTTATCCACTTTGTGAAATAATCCACGCCCACTATGAGGTACTTGTTCTGACTGGATCCTACCACGAAGGGTCCTAGGATGTCTAGGCCCCACCAGGCGAATGGCCACAGGGAGGACATAGTTTTGAGCTCGTCAGGTGGGGCTAGGTGCATGTCCCCGTGCCGTTGGCATTTATCGCACTTCTTTACGTGCTCTTTTGCGTCATTTTGCATGGTCGGCCAGTAGTATCCTGCTCGGAGGGCCTTTCGAACAAGGGACCTTCCGCCGAGATGTTGGGCATTGATTCCTTCGTGGATTTCGCGCAGGATGTGCGTGACTATTTTTTCCTCGACGCATTTGAGCAGCGGGATGGAGAATCCCTGTCTGTATAGTTTATCTTCGACTAGGACATAGGAGCAAGCCCTTCGCCTGACTATGCTGGCCTCCATTGGGTCGGACGGGAGTTCGTCCTTGGCGAGGTAGTTGTAGACTGGGGTCATCCAGCAGTTGTTGTCGCCGATCACCTGCACATCGAGTGTCGGGGAGGCCTTCTCGATGCTGGGTCGAGGAAGTACTTCTTGTATGACGGATTTGTTTCCGCCTTTCTTCTTCGTGCTGGCCAGTTTAGACAGCATGTCTGCTCGTACGTTATGCTCACGGGGAACGTGTTTCACTTCTACTGTTGTGAATTTTGTCATTTCCTTCTTTACCAGGGCCAGGTATTCGGTCAGATTGTCGTTTTTGGCTTGGTATTCTCCCCGGACTTGGAGGGCCACGAGTTGTGAATCCGTGTAAATCACGATTTCTTCTGCACCCAGGTCCTCGGCAAGGCGTAGCCCAGCGAGGAAGGCTTCGTATTCAGCCTGGTTATTGGAAGTTGGGAAAGACAACGTGAGTGATACTTCGACGATAGTCCCTTCGTTGCTCTCCAGTATAATGCCCGCGCCGCTACCTGCCAAGCTTGAGGCACCGTCAACGAAGATGGTCCACCTACGTGTCTCATCCGCGGGGGAGTCTGCGAACGTCATCTCCGCGACAAAATCGGCCAGAGCTTGGGCCTTAAGGGCTTTTCTGCCTTCGTACCGGATGTCAAATTTGGACAGTTCAAGCGACCATTTAAGCATTCGTCCGGCCATATCTGGTCGTCCCAGCAGCTGCTTTATGGGCTGATCTGTCCAAACCACGATCGTGTGGGCTAGGAAGTAGTGCCTTAATCTCCTGGCAGCATTGATGAGGGCCAATGCCACCTTCTCTATCTGCTGGTATCATAACTCTGGTCCCTGTAGCACCTTGCTCATGAAATAAATGGGCTTCTGCCCATCCTGTGTTTTGCGGATGAGAGCGGCGCTCACTGCTTCGGCTGCTACGGCCATGTATAGGTATAGCGTTTCGCCACTGTCTGGGCGAGAGAGGACCGGCGGCTCTGAGAGTGCTCATTTCAGATGGAGAAGGGCCTTGTCGCACTCCTCGGTCCATTCGAATGCGGCCTCTTTGCGGAGGAGCTTGAAGAACGGTAGGGCGTACTGGGCGGACTTGGCCACGAAACGAGACAGTGATGTGAGCATCCCGTTGAGGGGCTGGATGGATTTTTTGGATTTGGGCATAGGAAATTCGGCGAATACCCGACATTTGTCTGGATTGGCTTCGATTCCTCGTTCCGTCAAGTAGAAGCCGAGGAATTTGCCTGCCCGGACACCGAATGTGCACGTCTCCGGATTGAAACGCATTTTATATTTCCTGGCCTGTTCGAAGACCTTTCGCAAGTGGGCGGTATGATTGGTTTCCTCGTGGGACTTTACGATCATGTCGTCCATGTATACTTCGAGCATGTCACCTACTTCCCCCTGAAATACTTTATTCATCATTCGTTGGTATGTTGCTCCGACGTTCTTCAGGCCGAAGGGCATTACGTTGTAGTAATAATTCCCAGATTCGGTCATGAAGGTCGTGTATTTTTTGTCGGACATTGCCATGGGGATTTGATTGTAGCCCGAGTAGGCGTCCATAAACGATAAAAGTTTAAAACCAGCGGAATTATCAACAAGTTTATCAATATTGGGAGGGGATAGGCATCCTTCGGGCATGCCTTATTAAGAACGGTATAATCAACGCACATACGCCATTTTCCATTAGATTTTTTGACCAATACAACGTTGGACAGCCAAGTGGTGTACTTGGCTTCCGAAATAAATTTGGCCTCGAGGAGGTCCTTTACAGCTTTTTCAGCAGCCTCCGTTTTCTCCGGAGACTGCTTTCTTCTATGTTGTGCTACGGCCTTAATGGTCGGGTCAATGGTCAGTTGGTGACATGCGGTGGACGGGTCTAAACCAGGCATCTCTGCGGCGCTCCAAGCGAAGAGGTCAGCGTTCTCCCGGAGGCATGCTTTGAGCTGCTTCCTAGCGATGTCGGGTAGGTCTGCTCCGATCTTTACTCCCCGTTTGGAGTCCTCGCCGAACAGAACTATCTCGAAGTCGCCATTCAAGATTGGGCGCATCGGATGGGAACTGCTGCTGGATGCTGTAGACAGGCCGGCTGATGCTGCTCGTTCCTCCTGATGGTCCTCGTAGAAGTGGCTGTCGGGGTCGATAGAGTCGACCTGGGGTAGAGGCTTGGCTTCCTCGGACCTGCTTGGCAGTGTTGGCTTGCTCGACACCTTTGGCTTGGGCACAATGGTGTCGAGTCCCTTTGTGGCTGCTTCGAAACACCGTCGGGCAGCTTCTATATCGCCGTGGAGGGTGGCGACCTTCCCCTTCGAAGTGTAATACTTCATCTTCAGGTGGACGGTTGAGGGCACTGCTACCAACTCGGCTAGAGTTGGCCTTCCGAAAATGCATTGGTAAAGCGACGGGCAGTCGATTACCAGGAACTGCACCTTGATGGATTTGGCCGTCTCAGCTGCGCCGAATGTCAAGATCAGCTCCACGTAACCCCACGGCTTTGTCATGGACCCGTTGAATCCCTGCAAATCGGATCCCACATAGGGAGTGAGGTGAGATTCGTCCAGCTGAAGTGTTGAAAACAATTGGGAGTACATGATGTCGACCGAGCTGCCCTGGTCGACAAGTATCCTGCGAACGTCGAAGTTCGCCATCCGGGATCTGACGAGCAGAGGTATGCTGGAGTTTGGGGATCCGCCGAGGAGTTCCTCCTTATAGAAGGAGATTGGGACGGAGCCCTTCTGGGCCTGATCAAGCGTCATTACTTTATTACAGCTGGTGTTGATCAGGTGGTCGAACTTCCGTTTCACGGAGCCCACAGTGACTTTGTTGAATCCCCCGCCAGAAATGACCATGGCGGAAGGAAAAGTCTCCCACGGGCTGTAGGCCGCGAAATAAGCAGGGGCACAGAGCCCGTCTGGGACGTAGAAGTCCTCTGGCTGGGATATAGACATTGCTACCTGCACGTTGGTATCATCCGAGGAGGGTACTTCTTCCTTGACCTTCTTGGACTCCTGGGCGTCTTGCCGAGGAGTGTCCTTCTTCTTTGTGAACTGTTTCAGGTGCCTGTCCCTGATCAGTATCTCTATGGCATCCTTCAGGTGGATGCAGTCCTCTGTAGTATGGCCGTGACTTTTGTGGAAGCGGCAGTACTTCGACTTATCCACGTTTGGTCTGTTCGGAAGCTGTTTGGGGAAACGGACCCCGACTTGTTTGAACTCCGAATTGGCACATTCGGACAAAATCTTTTCCCTGGAAACAGTCAGGGGAGTGTAATCGTGGAAGCGCCCGGAGGGTCCCTTGCTATCGCGGGAATCCCTCGGACGGTCCTCGTGTCTTTGTTCGCCCCGACGAGATGTCGAGGCTTTTTCTCCTTTGGCGGCCCGGGCATTCTCCTGGCAGCGCGATGCCCAGACGTTGCAGGACACAATCTTCTCCTCGTACTGGATCTGAGTTTGGGCTTTGAGGAGGAGGGCGTCTAAATTCCTTGGTGGGGCGAGGCCGATGGCTTTAGCGAAATCGAAGTCTGGGAGGACCCCTTGTTCGATCAGGAACTTCTTCATTTTGTCCATCATTGGGACCTGCAGTGCTTCCTTGTTGAACCTCTCGATGTATGCTCGGAGGGGTTCGTCTTTCCTCTGGATTATGGCTTCGAGGGAGGCCTTAGTTTTGGGGTGGCGGCGAGATGCTATGAAGTGCCGCGAGAACATCCTGCCGAGCTGCTTCCACGAGGTAATGGACTCCTCGGGCAGTTGTTTATACCATGTCATTGCTCCTTTCCGAAGCGTGGTCGGGAACAATCTGCATTTGATGGCGCCCCGTACGCCGCAGTAGTCTAAGAGGGCGTCGATATTCTCGATGTGCTCGTCTGGGTCAGTGGTCCCGTCGTATGTACCAAGTGACGGGGGTTTCTCCAAGCCTTTCGGGAGACGGGTGGCCAGGATCTCCTGGGACAACAGGCTGCGAGGCTCGTCGTCGTCACTGGAATTGGTGTATGATGGTGACCGGACGGGCTGCTCGCGTCGGCGGTTCCTTCGCGGAGAAGGTAAGTGGTTCCTTCGAGGAGAAGGTGAGCGGTTCCTTCGCGGGGAAGGTGAGTGTGTCCGTCTTTTGGACTTGATCGGAGACTCCTCGTTCCTTCGAGTCCTTTTGTGGTCGTGAGCGTGCTGGTCACGCGGGGAGATCTGGTCGCGCTTTCGGGCTATGCGAGGATCTTGCTCTTGGCGCAGTCTTCGATCGATTTCTCTCCGAGGCTGCGGGCTTCTTGATTGTCGCTGATTTCTCCGCGTAGGAGGGGATATTGGACGGTGAGACTCTTCCAGTGCCCCGATCCTCTCGTTTTGCTGCAGGATCAGGGTGTTGGTTTTGTTGAGGGCCTCCAGGAGGGCTGCCACGGCCGAGTCGGCGCTGGACGGAACAAGAACGGGCTAGAGGTCGAGAGACGGTTGATCGTTGTGGCGATCAGTAAGAGTTGGGGAAGGAGAAGCGGTAGCTCCATCCCTAAGGAAACAGGCATCTCGGAGGAGAGATGATTGGCCGTCAACGTCAGATTTGTTGACGGGGAGGATGATGGAATGAAGGGCATCCTGGGTGCGATCTTGGGAGGCCATGATCGTGATGATGTTCGAAAGTTGTTTTGATCTTCGGTTAAAGAAAGAAGGGGAGAACAAAGATTCCCACAGACGGCACCACTGATCGTGAAGGCTGGATCAGATCCTGTAGAATCAGGCCGCCAAGTGCGTCAGGGATGCTGGTCGTATGGAGAGGAGGAAGGGGTGTACCTGCAAGGCACTCCGACGCTCAAGTAAGTAAAGGTCAGAGAAAAAGGGGCAAGTACAAGAGTGAATTCTTAGGGTGAATATTGGATACCTGACCCTCTCAAGCGAGAGGGTTTATATAGAGCCCCCAGCGCGCGGCCAACGGTCCTATTTTCGGGGCGAAATAACCGTTTTCCCCAAAGAATAGGTAACTGCCCAAACTAGCCGTTATCTCGAGCAGGGTGCCCGAAACTAGCCGTTATGTCGGGCATAAACGCAGTTCCGGGCACCTGTCCTCTGCTGTTCGGGCAGTGAGAAAGCCGTGCGTAACGGGCATAAATTCTGGGGAGGAACGTTGCATTCCTTGCCCGGTTGGAGGGGCAGAAAGGTCACTTTCGCCCCTCTGTGGATTGGACTTAGGCAATTTGGGCCGCTCTGGAGCAGAGGCGGATTGGGCCAATTCTAGCCATTGGTCCAGTCCAGAACAATATATATATATATATATATATATATATAGTTTTAGAAGATTATAAATTTAATATTCTTTCTTATATCAAATTTATTCTATAATTTTTTTAATAAATATTTTTTCCTATTTTAAATTGATTCCTCCATTGATTGAGATAGTGTGTAAAGCCGTGTATTTGTGTGTTACAGTTATATAGAATTGATAATAATCTAAGCAACTTCTAATAATCATTATTTATTATGTGAGTATTTAAGTAACTTCTAATAACCACTCTATATTAAGCGCAAAATAGGAAGGAAAATAGGCTAGCTCAAAATCTCCTATCCCTTTATATATAATTATAGATATATCTATAATATAAGAAAATTTGTTGTTCTGGAATATACCATTCTGCCCTTGCTTAATTATTTGCCACTCAATCAAATTGGGGGCATTTCATGTCTAATTATTGCTTTTTCCAACCAAATGACACTAGATAATGACATAGTTACTTCAATGCTATGTAACATTTCTTAGACCTGTTGGAAATGCTGCGTATGATCTGGTTGTTTCGTTTCAAATGAACTAGATTAAACAATATTTGGGCTGCATTGTGGTTCCTTATACACTTTACCAACTAAATCTATTTTTTCAGTCTGTCACCATCACCGAGTCCTTCAACTGATCCGTCTCTCTCCATCTTTTTCATTTTGCATCCAATTTCTCTCTCATTTCTGGTGCGCCAAAATTTCTTCCACTCTACAGCTTCTCCTTCAACAAGCGTCTTCTACCTTCTCCAACAGGTCTTCGTTGAAAGCAAGGTAAAATGTCTTAGAAAGGACATGCATCTCCGTTTTGTTGGTTGTTGTGAAAAAATTTTCTTTGAAGAAATTGCATGTCCTTTTAAAATATGGATGTTGTTCAGATTTAAGTAAATGTAAACGATTTTTTCCATCAACTTTTGTTTTGTTTCAAATCTCAGTGGAATCGTTGTGTTTGCGTATACAGAATAATGAAAAGTATTGTTAGATGAGGCACTGTTACGGTAGCGTCATTGTTGTTCATTGACTTTTAACTCTTCCTGGGTTGGTGATGTTTATGTGTACTTAATTTTTTGAAACAAAATGTTTAACTGTATATGATATCATTTTGTTAGTTTTTGTACGTTCTTGGTTTGTTTTACAAAAAACCTAATGTTGTTGCTTCGGCTAGCTGATGAATTTTGCTGTTGATATATGAAGGGTTCAAGTGATGGCAAGGCCATTTACAAGGATAGCTGATATTAATGATATGAAGGAGCTATGGAAAGTTGCAATAAAAGTTCACCACAAGTGGGGTGTTATCACTAGCAACAAAGAACACTTTGAACTTATTTTTGTTGATGCAGAGGTAGGTCTGGAACGTTGTGGTTGATATGAGCTATATATGTTTGTTTTGTTTTATACCTAACATAAAATGTAATGTATTTGTAGGGGACAGATATTCATGTCATAGTACCTCCTGGATTGAAGCCAACTTTTGATGCTGTGTTGGTTGTAAACAACACATATACTGTGACAAATTTCATGCCTCAAGTAAATGACCTTGTGTTCAAAACATCGGAACACCCTTTTATTATCAGATTTACTGCTGGGACTCGTGTGTCTGATTTAAACAAGCATGAAATACCTGCCAAGAAATTGAACTTGAAGCCGTTTTCGGAAATTATATCTGGAAATTGGAGGAATGATTTACTAATAGGTAATCGTGGTGGACAATTAATTATGATTCTTTTGTTGTAGTTAATATGAATATGTTTACCAATAAATTGTTTTGGCAATAGATGTTATTGGAGTCGTTGAAGAGATTGGCTACACCTAAACAAGTGCTGGCAAGAAACAACAGGTCAATCTAACGTTGAGAGACATTGGGTTAGTGTCCTACATTTTCCTAATATTTAGTTATTATGCTTTAATTATTATCCTAGAAACTGTATTCCTCTTTTGTTTAATCTAATTTCCTAACATGTGAAGGAATGACACTATGACCTGTACTCTTTGGGAGACTTATGCTATGAAGTTCATTTCATACGCGCAGAGTAACCAAGATGTTGTTCCTCCATCATACTGTTACAATATGCTAAAGTGAAAGCCGAAGGTATAAATAGTATTAGATTATCCTTGATTGTATATAGTGTTTTTAACTGTTTGCAGACTTACTATTGGATTTTTATTTTGTAATAGGGAAGTATCCACTTTGTGTGTCGAACACATACAACATCACAAAGCTGGTCATCAATGAAGATGTTCCAGAAATCGTTGAGTTTCGAAAAAGGTAATGCATACAATGTAATAGCACTGTGTACCAAAATTCAATTTTTGTTGTGTAGTTTTGTTTGCAATTCTTGATGAGTAAATTAAAATGCCAATGTAATTCATGTATATCAAAGGATTCCCAAGGACTGCAACATTGGATGTTCAAGTCAACTGATGTGAACACAATCCAATGTGTGGTCACAAAACTCTGGTGGATCTCAAATCACTTCGTATGACAAGTTTATGTCAAATGCTACCCCTGTTTCTCTACGAGATCTGATTCTGCTTCCTGCTGTAAGTTTACTTCAAATGCTACACATAAAGTGGAAGTGTTCTATAATACGAAATTCGCGCCAATTAGTAATGATTCAAAATTTTTCATTAATATCACATAAAACAGATCACATGGTGTGTAACTGTAGCAACTACAAGCAAACTGAAAGTAACTTCAAACGGTTGGTACTATCAGGCATGCTGTAAGTTTCCAAAAGTTGCGAAGGGTGATTCTCTCCCTTATATATGTGCTGATGGACATTCAACAGAAATAGAGATATATAGGTATTATCTTCGCATTACATATTTAAGTTGGATTAGTTTTGATAAATTTCAGTTTTTTTATAAGTTGTACCTTTATAGGTATAAAATTGAGATTGAAGTTGTAGATGATGGTTGTCAAGCAATTTTTGTATTTTGGGATCGTGAGTGTAAAGAGTTGTTGGAAATTTCTGCTTCGGAACTCCGCAGCACAATGATTCAGGTTTGCTTATATGGTTGTCATATTTTCAATAGGCTGGTATTTGCAAAAAGCATTAATTTATAGCATTAGTTAATTGGTATTGAAGTGACACTTGGTATTTGCAAAAAGCATTAATTTATAACATTAACTAAATTTCTAATAGGCTGGTATTGAAGATCCACTAGATTTTCCATTGGATCTTGATAAGTTAATTGATCATACATTCGCATTCAAAGTTAAATGGCAGCCTAGGTGGAAAAATGCAAGTGTAATGGCTGTAAAAAGTGACACAGAGTCAATTGACAAAGTAGTAGCTCATTGGGAAGTTTCTAAGATATTTATCATGACCGTTATTTTAAAGTTTGATGTTTTTTTTTTTGTCTTAATTTAGCTGACATTGTATAATATTCTTCGATACAGCCTTCTTTGATTGACGTTGTTGACGATCAAGTTAACCAGGTATGCCTGCAAATACAACTTAGAAACCATATATATTTTGTTCATTGTAATCCATGGCTTATAATGTTATACTCATAACATATATATAATTTTAGATAAGGGAAAGCATTGATGAGGCAATATTGGTTGAGGAATGGAATGTAATAAATGTAAGACCAAGTTTATTATTAAGATATACAATAATTTAGTACATTGTTTCCTAACATACAGCTTTATAAAAGAATGAACCATATTATTTCATTCACCACATACTTTATTTTCTAATTTAATGATTTAACGGTGCAGGATTTGGAAATCACTTCAAATTTGAATTCACAACTATCACCTTGTGTTCCATCTCCAATCATGGTTTATAATTTAGTTTTTTATGACTTTAACATTTTACGTTTTCTTGCTGACCCAAATATGATGTTATTAATTTTGAGTTATCTCAAAGATAAACAGAGTTCTAAATCCCCACAGACCACTATCAAGAATACATCAGTAGAAGTTACCTCGAAGAATGCAAAATCAAAGGCAACAAAAGCACCTCAAGTAACACCAATCAATTCTGGTAAACGTGGTGCATTCATCACTTCAGGCGACTCTGCCAATGTTAAGGAACTTGGTGATGGAGAAGAGTCTTCGACGAGGCTACGTCGCAAGCATGTCAAGATTGAAAAAAATGAGGAATGGAACACTCATGCTACCCTTTTGAATGTGTATGTTTTTTGTTGAATTTTGTGTGGCATGTTTGCCTACTGTAAAATACATGTTTGTTTTATGTAAGACATGAATATGTTCGCATGTTTTTTTAATGTAAAATACATGTTGTATTATATATTAGATCATTGCTTTTGTTACATGCACTTAAAGGTAGTATACACCTGTATAACTTTGTTAACATTGCAGAAATAAATATTAACTTGTCTTTAGAGTTTAGAGAATTTTAAAAAATGTTGAGTAATTCAGAGATTCATTTCTCAAGATTACTCAATTATCTCTAATTTGTTAAATAGAGTTTCATATCATATGCCACATGTAATTGATTTTATTAATATATTAAATTAAAATACCATAACAATGATGTCTACTGTGTGTTATATCCACTTGTAGTTTGAAAAGTAGCTAGGTGTGTAGTCAAATCAACTTTATTAAAGACTAAGTAATTACTACTATGTAGCTTCCTACAACTTTCCCTTCCCAAGGCATGCAAAATGTAGCTGACTGCATAATGTATTACCACTTCAATGCTCTTTGGACTTTTTCACACTCAAAAGATTCACTTTTAATAAAGCTGACAAAAACAATATTGCTACATCAGATTTCATTGCTACATGCAGTATTCAAGAAACATTACTTTTAAAATCAATATTTTTTAGTATACATGCAACACCTATACACTTAATTGCCAAAAATGGAACTAACAAAAGTTACGATGACATTACCAATTCGAAGAATTTAAACACAATTTTATCAAGGTACAATACATCTTAATACATCATGTTACTAACATTACATTACACATAAGCCAAATTAGAAACGTTGATTTACAGCACCTTAATAAAACATATTACAACACCCTAAAAACACATAAGCCACAATAGTTACATTCCATACATTACTAACCATTTAGGGGGACCTACTAACTTCCAGTTGTTGTTATGAACCTCATACTATTTCTTATTGACATACACAATGTTTGACAAAGAATCAAAAGTCAAGCCCAAGACATCACCTTTCTTTAAACGCTTTTGCTTAGCATAGTTGTACCAACCTTTTCCTAAAAACTTTTCATATTTGTTTCGTTTTGCAGAGTGCAGTACAGTTCCATAAAAGTCTCCATTGTCCATATCAACTATAGTTATTTCATCTCCATCTCTATGGTTACACATTTTGGATGCCTTTCTTGGAAAATTCTGTAGAAATTTCACAATACGCACAACAATAAGACTAAATCAATATACGAATTTTGACTTAACCATTACATAACAAGGAATTTATATGACTCAATTACCAGAACATTTCTTTGTGCTTTCTTTGCTGATGTTATTTCCATTTCCCAATACACCTCAAAGTCATAGCCATCTTCCTCATATTCATCGTCAGCATCATCATCATCCTCATCTTCTGCGGACTCAACTTCATCTGAATCGATATCATCGTCATCGTCTTCATCCTCATCTTCGTCAACACAAACTTCATGATGGTGTTCACACTCAACATTAACGGCTTCTTCAAACCAATCTTGCTCCACATCACCTTCATTCTGCGCTTCCTCATTATGTTCATCATGTATGTTGCAGACTTTGTCTTCAATTTCGCACTTCATCTTGCAGATTTGAAACGAAATATTCTCAACCTGTATTTCCCTTTTTGCATAAGGACTGCAAAAACCATACAATGATAAGAAGATTATGTCCAAAAAAATTCATTTACACAATAACGTATAAATTGTTACCTCCATGTTGTAACTTCACCAACCTTCTTTGACGACATTATCTCACTTCTTAAAGAACTCTTCCGATATTCACTCAAAACTCTTACCTTTTTATAATGTAAAACCTTTCCTACTTCAACACACTATATATACTATTTTTAACAAGTGTTATCATGACACATCATCTTACACACTATGCGCCACATTCATTTAACCAATTAAAATAAATGCTTAAATGAAAGCCATGCCACACACGTGGGGAAAGAACAACACGACAAAAAAACTTTTACTAAGCCAATGAATATCAATATAACCAATGAATATATTATTTTAAACGAATAACAACACCTCAGCCAATTTGTACTATTTTATACATAGAAATAGTAAAAATGAATACTGTCACTAATAAAAGTAACTTAGATTGTGAATTCCAATATTGTATTTTGACTTTTAGAGGGAACTTTTAGCGCCTCCCCTGCCAAATGTTATTTCACTTTTATTTTTCAAATTTACTAACAAACAATACACATTTCTCTACATTTGTCTTAATGGAATTGAATTCTTATGCCATTAGCTTGTAGTTAATAATCAAACATGGATTCCACAAACAATGCAGCATCAGCAGCTAGGAAGAAACGTAAATTATCTATGATGAACAAGAAGCAACAATACAATTTGAATGGAAAGGAAAATATCCCTCATACAGGACAGTCGAGCACACAAGGCCTGAGAACACATTCATTTTCACCACTAACGCATCTTGAGGATTCTAACGGTTGTGATGACAATACTCAACCTCCTAAACGTCAATGTAGGCAAAAAACAAACTCATTTCTTAGACCTGTTGCAGTAAATCTTCTAAACCAGTTCCAAGCTATAAACTCTGACTTCATTCAGCAACAGATTTCACTGCGCCACTCCAGTATTGATGAAAATGTTTCCGCTACCACATCTTTCAACAACAACATCATTTCACAACATTCTAATGAACTCTATACAAATCACAGACTGCAAGCACACGACTTGGATTCCAGTTCTGATGATTTGTCGAATGGTGATTCCGACAGTGACGTCGATGGTGCTGATGATTATTCGGTGGATGACCACCTTCAAGGTTTGTTGTTTACACTATGGATTTGTTTGATTAAGTCGTGAATATATAAGAAATTTAATGATTTCTCCATTAAGTACGTAGTTTTGTATGTGCTTGATATGTCTAACATTTAATGCATCAACATAATTCTTAGATATTGGCGACCCGGTTTGGGAGTGTCAATTTTGCTTTGCTTGCATGTGGTATGGTGAAAGAATGTCTAAGTCAAGGAATACGACGTGTCCGACATTCTCACGCTGCTGTCATGGAGGGAAGGTCAAACTGCCTATGCTTGATGACCCACCACTCTTGCTTAAACAACTTTTATCTGACACTACAACTATTGATGGAAAGAATTATCAGTCCAACACAAGAACATATAATGCAATGTTTTCTTTTACATCGCCTGGCATGAAATTTGACACCAAATTTAGCAAGGGTGGTGGTCCACCTACCTTAAGGCTTCATGGGCAGGTATGCCATAGAATCGGTACACTGCTTCCAGAGATTGGGCAGCCACCTAAATATGCACAGTTGTATATTTTCGATACTGATAACGAAATTGACAACCGCATCGAATGTTTTAGGTGAGGCCATTTTATAGAACTTAACAAGACTGTTATAAATTTATTAAGTTTTTAACAATTGTTTTTATAACATTATTGTTGTTATTTTTTTAATAGGGACAACAAAAACTTAGACAGGTCCATAGTAGCCAAACTGAAGGAGATGTTGGACCATAATAATGTTCTTGCAAAGGCTTTTAGAATGGCACGTGATATGCTAAAAAATCCAAACGTGAAAGATTTAAAACTTAGGCTCATATCTGACCGTCAGACCGATCGTCGAGTATACAACAAGCCTACAATTTATGAAGTGGCTGCGTTAATAGTTGGTGATGTTGCCTCAGGTACCAAGCAAGATATTATCATTCAAGAACGTGGTGGCAATTTGCAAAGAATTGATGAGTTTCATCCTAGCTACCTTGCGTTTCAATATCCCTTGCTATTCCCATATGGGGAGGACGGATACAGGGATAATATTCTACATGCTTACAAAGGTGATGTTGAGGTCAATAAAAGGAATCGACAAACAATTATGGAATGGCTTTCATATAGATTGCAAGAAAGAAAATCTGAAGCTAAAACTCTTCTTACATCAAGAAGGTTATTTCATCAATTTTTGGTGGATGGATACACAATGATGGAAACCGAGAGACTTAATTGGTTAAGAAAAACTCAATCTAAATTGAGAGTTGGAAAATATCACAAATGAAAGGAAAATGATCTAAACTCCGAACAAAACACAACTGTGAAAAGTGGAAAAAGAGTTGTCTTGCCTTCCTCATTTGTTGGAAGCAAAAGATATATGGATCAATTATATTTCGATGGTATGGCTATCTCAAGTACAGTTGGGTTTCCGGATTTGTTTTTGACTTTCACCTGTAATCCTAATTGGCCAGAAATTGTGAGAGAATGTGTAAAATATAATTTAAAGCCGCACGATCGTCCAGATATTGTATCGCGGGTGTTCAAAATTAAATTTGACGAGTTGATGGTTGATATTACGCGCCGACATATTCTTGGAAGGGTCTTAGCATGTAAGTATTATTGTTTTATTTTTTGCAAATCCATTGTTTGCATTCTGACTAGAAGATCTGTCACATGTTATGGTCACTTACATGACCAAAGGATGTCATAGAACCCACTGGATCTGTAAATGTATATTTTTCAGTATACATGTGTAAAGTCCATTTTGTAACGTGACTGTACATACCACCATACATGTTATTCTAAAGGCACCTAATTTATAAAAGCCACTTTAGTTACTGTTGCATGCATGTGGACACAGTTATTGCAGTTCCATTCCAATTATTGTCGCATTCTATATTTTAATAAGAAATACACCTCTGCATTCCAATTATTGTCACAGTTACTGCATTAGACTTTGCTTTCAATAATAAATACACCTCTGCTATATTACAAACCAATTTACTACAAGAAAATTTCTGCTCTAACTTTTATTAATGTTACTTTTATACATTGTAAATTTGCCATTACTTACATGTTTATAAATTTGCTCTAACTATTTAATTCCTTAACAGTCATATATACAATTGAGTTTCAAAAGAGAGGGCTACCACATGCCCACATACTAATATTCTTGCATCCTCAAAGTAAGTATCTGAACCCTTCTGATATTGACAAGATCATATCCTGCGAAATACCTGATCCAGAATTACATCCAAGGCTGTATAATTTGGTGAAGCAACATATGATTCATGGTCTATGTGGATTGGCGCGAATGTCTTCACCATGCATGAAAAATAGGAAATGTTCAAAATTCTTTCCAAAAAAGTTCAATGAGACAACAATTGTTGACAAAGATGGTTACCCTCAATATAGAAGAAGGTCAAATACCAAAACCGTGGTGAAAAATGGAGTTACCCTTGACAATAGGCATGTTGTGCCATACAACACAAGGTTGTTGTTGAAGTTTCAAGCACACATAAATATGGAATGGTGCAACCAATGCTCGGCCATAAAGTACTTATTCAAATGTATTCACAAAGGCTATGATAGAATTACGATATCAATTGTCCAATCCAAAGGAGGAAATTCAAATTCAGGAGGGGCTATAGATGAAATCCAACAATATCTTGATTGTCGGTATGTCTCACCAAGTGAGGCATGTTGGAGAATTTTCTCTTTTAAAATTCATGGACACAAACTGGCTGTGGAACGTATGTTCTACCATTTAGTTGGGGAGAAAGCCGTTTTTTTTACCGACCATGCCACGATGGAAAACGTCATTGAAAAAGCAAGTGTAACCGAATCCATGTTTACTGTTTGGTTGATTGCAAATGAAAAGTTTGAAGAAGCAAGATCCCTCACATATGGTCAGTTTGTATCTAAGTTTGTTTATGATAAAAGAAATAGATGTTGGAAACCAAGGAAAAAAGGTTTTACAATAGGCCGCTTGATTTGGGTTCCACCTACAACAGGTGAGTTATTCTACTTGAGGATGATGCTAACGGTTGTAAAAGGACCGACAACTTACGAGAACATTCGAAAAGTTGGTGATACACAATACTTTACTTTTAGAGATGCATGCTTTGCAATGGGATTCCTTGAAGATGACAAGGAATTTATTTTGGCTATTCAAGAAGCAAGTCAATGGGGTTCTGGGGGATTCTTGAGAAAATTATTTGTCATTATGTTGTTGTCGGGTGCCGTCAATAGACCAGCTCATGTATGGAATAGTACTTGGATTTTGTTATCTGATGGGATTTTACATGAACAAAGAAGTTTATCTTCCAATTCAGGTAAAGGTTAATTAAACTTCAATTTATGCATTACATATTTAGTTTTGTGTACACTTAGAAAGCAATTTTGTTATGTCCAAATAATGCTAATTAAATCTAGCTTATTATTACAGATCTTGAAGGATTTCAAACCAATTCCATATCCAAATGGTTATGTCTTAGAACAACTCGGTAGTCGTTTGGTTATGTCTTGAAGGACTATCATATGATGTTTCTGCACTTAGTATTTTATTATTATTATGCCATGCAATATTCCACCACCTTAATATATTCCACGACTACAAAATATATTCCACGACTTCAATATATATTGTTCCACGACTGCAATATTCCAACTGTAACAGTAAACACGACTTCAATATAATATTCCATTTATTGTATTGCATACTTAATATTCCATACTTATATTAATGTTTATCGTATATATTGTACATGGAATGTCATTGCAACAGTGGCCAAGCTGAAACTAAAGTTGTGTTTTTTCTGTTCTTTTAAGATGAACAAAATTTGGTTTTTAATAAAATCAACTTGGCTGTAACCAAACAAAAAGGTGGGGTGTTCTTCTTGCAAGGACATGGTGGAACCGGGAAAACATTTATGTGGCGAACTCTTTCAAGTTATTTGAGATCAAAACATCAAATTGTTATAACCGTTGCATCGAGTGGTATTGCGACACTCTTGCTCCCTAGAGGGAGAACGACTCATTCAAAGTTCAAGATTCCAGTACCTACTTTAGAAAATTCTCTTTGTAATATTGAACCGAAAGATGACCTTGCTGAAATGTTGAGACAAACACAGTTAATAATTTAGGATGAAGCACTAATGGCTCATAAACATACTTTTGAGGCTCTTGATAGAACACTAAGAGACATTATGGGTAACCATCCTAATTCTAAATCCATCTTTGGTGGGAAGGTCATTGTTTTTGGAGGTGATTTTAGACAAATTCTACCAGTTGTACCAAGAGGAACACGTTCGGATATTGTACACAGTGCTTTAAATGCGTCATACATTTGGAATGAGTGTGAAGTTCTTACACTTACGAAAAATCTGAGACTTCAAAGTGGTAAAAATCCAACGGAATGCCTTGAAATCGAACATTTTTCAAAATGGTTGTTGAATCTTGGTGAGGGAAAAATTAATGAGCCAAACGACGGATATGCGGATTTTGATATACCTCCAGATATATTAATATCAGACTTTGAAGATCCAATAGAGGCTATTGTGCGTAGTACATATCCGTCATTTTTGGAAAACTATCATTCATATGATTATCTTAAGAGTCGAGCTATTCTAGCAGCAACGATTGAAACAGTTGATTAAATCAATGATCATGTTCTTGCTCTAATGCCAGGTACATGTTTTCATTTATCTTTTTTCTTAAACGAATAATCTTCCACATAAAGTACATAATTTATATAACTTTGTAAATTATACAACATTAATTGTTACATTCATTTTAGGTGATTCAAGAGACTACTATAGCTCCAACTCAATTGACAGATCTGAAATACATGACATAAACGTAATCGAACTATTAAGTCCTGAATTTCTCAGTACTCTAAGAACTTCAGGATTACCCGCACATCACATTAAATTGAAGGTTGGAACTCCAATTATGTTAATGCGAAATCTTGATCAATCCGATGGTTTGTGTAACGATACACGTTTAGTTGTGACAAAAATGGAAAATCATGTACTTGAGGCACAGATAATGGGTGGTAAATGTCATGGAAATATCATTTACATACCACGAATGGATATGTCACCATCACAGTCACCTTGGCCATTCAAATTGAATAGAAGACAATTTCCAATCATTGTTTCATATGCTATGACCATCAACAAATCACAAGGTCAATCTCTTGATTGGATTGGATTATATTTGCCTCGGGACGTTTTTAGCCATGGCCAAATTTATGTTGCTATTTCAAGGGTGACCTCTAAAAAAGGAATCAAAATTTTGGTACATGATGAACAAAATATGGGAAAACAATCAACAACAAATGTGGTTTACAAAGAAGTTTTCCATAACTTATAAAAGGTACAACTCATTCATCAATTAATTGTTTATGTTCTGTATCTAAAATATTCATTCATACACTATCAAACTATTTTTTTTCTGTTTTACTGTGGCAGTGCTTTGGACATTGCAATCTCCATTGGTTTGATGTCAGACTTATGTTTTGCTTCAGTTTATGGGTGACACTGCAATGGACCCTTCTGTCTAATTTTTTTGATTTCGTACAAGTTTTTGATGTGTTCAAATATAGCCTTTCATTTTGGTCACATTTATTTTAATGCTTTAAACTTCATGGTCAGTATTCTAAACATTTGGTTTACACCTTAAATGAAAATTCATGGTCAGTATTATAAACATTTGGTTTACACCTTAAGTGAAAATTACACCGTATACTCTGGCCTTATTGATGCATACATCGTTCCTTAATTCATAACATCAATTTCGTACGGTTTTGTTATTCCCAGTCACAATTCTATTCATTAAGTGGCAACATTTTATTTACACAAATGCTTCAAATTTTTAACACTATTCCTAAACTTAGATCTTAACATGCTTAACATATAAGACTACACATACCATAACCTCAACGTTTCATACAAAACATTACTGAAGGTTTCATAAATATGTTTCAGTTTCATACATAACTTTCGTGAAAACCATTACGTATTTCTGCGGTAATGCACAAGTACCACAAACAAAATGAGAATTACTTTACATGCTACCAAAATCAAAATAGATCCATAAGAATAACTGTAAATATAAAAAGTGCCATCAACAAAATAAACAAAATACAGCATATTATTTGCCAAAACATTACTTAGTACACTGCCTTTCCCAGTTTTTGCTCAACGGTTAAGCAATGAGACATACAACTCATATGGCGGAGATGTTATCGAAAATCCAAGCTTATCCCCTTTCTTAAGCTTCTTCGCTTTGGAATACTCATACCAACCACTACCGATATACTTTTCTTTCTTAAATATCTTTAGGTGTCTTTTTGCACAACGAACCTCCCCATAGTAGCTCTTCCCAGTGTCATCATCAATAAACTCTATGGCTTTTTGATTCCAGTAGAGGCAGTTTTTTGTTATTTCTCTTGGAAAATGCTATGAACATTGAACAAACATTTTCAATCCAACAGCTTAGTCAACAAAATAAAATTGTTTTTGTTTTTAAATTTAACTTACCAAAACTTGGTTACCAGCAACATCACCACCAGTGATTTCTTTTTCCCAAAAATATTCATCTTCAGAATGTTCCTCATTTTCATATTCGGAATCACTGTTGTGCTTATTAATATTCGGGTCCATGAAAGCTTTCGCCAACCTTAAACGAAGTTGACACAGTTCTTCTCTTTCCAAGAACGTTAGTTTCTCTTGCCTGCATTTCAAACATGTAGACACAACTAATTACTACTAATATGGTTTACAAAACTATTGTGTACCCTATTTAAATCACTTACTATTACTAAACCGTAGTGACTTCAATATTTAAGCACAGCATGATATACATTATTATTGTAACACAACATATTATATATCAACATTCTAACGTTCAATAATACCAGTGCATCTGTTTTGCCTACAATGAAACACTTCATACCTCGCCATTCTTTTTTCATGGACTTCTCCAATCTTTGAACATTGTTGTACTAGCTTTGAATGATAACTAGATTCAAACTTCAGTCCATTTCGTGTTTGAGATAATGGTTTTACAGTTCGAAGAACATCGTTTCTGCAATAAATTAATATTTCAAAGTCAGAACCTAAGACAAAAATTCATTCTTTCATATAACCTTTATGTATATTTAAAAGTTCTGCATCTTTTCAATCAACAGCATTATTAAGTCTCAAATATAAAACTAGACCACCATCATAAAAGTATATGAAAGAATCTACCACATTTAAAAAAGTAGCAGCAAAAACAACTTATAGCCGCAACATATTTATATTCATTGCTAACAATTTCTAATAATTTACCCTTTCATGGTTTTTCCTCTAACTTTTTTCATTTTTGATCCCTTTTTTCCAACATTTGGGGTAAAAGCAACACCGATATCGAAAGCCTTCAGTGGGGGAGGAATTAGAGAAATTTCTCCATCCCTGCGTTTTGAAATACACTATTATATGTTTATAACACATTCACAAATTCATCCAAAAAACCCAAAAGCTAAATATCAATAATCATACCGTGATTTACTTTTTCCCTTATAATGTGGAGGCTTTAAACTTTTTGGATCAGCTTCTGAGTTGCCGCCCACATTGCATTTTAATGCCCTGTCTGCCAATGTTGTATGTCTTTCAGCATCCCGAATTGATTGTTTCCTACAATGGATTCAATTGTATTACAACATCCTAACATGCAGCACATGATTTTTGCAAAACATTATAGAGGTAACCCATAGTCAAATACTTTAAACACATACAACAACATCATTTCCAACATATTTATTCTCATACATATTTGATATTCATTCAACTACATAGATAAGGCTATTTCGAGTGTATGCCAACTACATGCCTATCATCAAAGTATATATTATTTCCTAACACTTCCTAGAACATTACCCTTTCGTGCTTTTCCCGCCAACTCTTTCCATCCTTGAACCCGTTGTTTCAACAATTGACTTCGACGCAACACCGATTCTCAAAAAATGCTGTCGGGGAGGTATTACATTTTTAACTGCTACGACATCTCCACACCTGATATTTGGAACAGTTTTTTAGAAGTTATTAAGACAATATCAATTTCAAGAAATCTTGATTATTTCCACCGTTTACACAGTTGTATCCTAAATGTGCAAACATCCACCCCCAATGCAATCTATGACATTGTTTACCTTGATTTGCTTTTGCCTTTATAATCAGCCAACTTCAAACATTTGCGATCACTCTCCGATTTCCCAGCAACATCGACTTGGAATGCCTTCTGTTGCAACGACTCTTTCTTACCCATCCTAATTGATTCATTCCTGAAACAAATCAGAAAGTATTAAAACTCTAACATGTGCAACATATACAACAACTAAAACACCATTTCAAAAGTGCAGTAAACGACTCAAACTTTCTTCTTTCACTTTAAAAAAAAAAACGTGCATGCAATGATCTATTCACGAAATATACCTCAACTGTTGGGATCTAACGACCACGGATTCTCAATTCCTTTCTCCCGCTCCTTCCGATCGAACCGATCCTGGATCCTCTCCGGTCTTTCCATCTCGATGATTACTAGTCGGTATCTTCTTCCTCCTTCCAGTAACTCTTTTCCCAAAACTCCCACCACTAGCTTCATCGCACATTGCTTTCAATGTCGCTTGGATGAATTCTTCGTCCATTTCCGATTCTGATGAAGACCTGTGTTTCAACAAAAAATAAATAACTACCATACACTACAAACATGGAGTCAACGAAGGTCCATTGAAGCTCTGCATACGTACCCGCTTGAGATTTCAATTGCTGTTGACGCCATTCTTCCAATCCTCCAATCTGCTCTGTGGTCTTTCATTCCGTTACACAAACCACACCACAAACAACGTCTGTGTTTTGTTCCCATTTCAATCACAACTCTTATTTTATGCAGTTATGGAGCTAATGGACTACACAATCCAATTCACTTCATGCGGCCCAATACTATTCCTTTAATTTGTGACCATTTCACTTAACCTTTTTTTCCTTTCTCTTTTTTTCCTTTAATTTGTTTTTTTTTAATACATAAATTCAACATACATTTTTTTAAACAAGTCTTGATAAATATTTTTTTTTTACCTCTTTCATATCAATTCTTTCTTTATTAATATAAATATTTATGTCTACTAATCTTTGCATCTTTTTGTTTCTTTGCAATTTTTATATTACATTTTAATATTTATTTTTCTAATTGTATCAAACAATCACTCAATACTCTATCAAAACTGTCATACAGACCGGCCCGTGCGAAAGCACGGGTCAGTTACTAGTTAGAGTCTAAAACTAAAATCTTTCTCGTATTATTTTAAAACAGAAAAAGATCAAATCTCCTCCTCAAGAATTGAAATCAGTGAATATCGTTGCTTTAATTAGTGGTATCATGACAATAGTATGGATATGGTACTTTTGGAGTACACAGTTCTGAAAATTTATTGATCAAATTTGATTTTGGTTTCTATAACCATTATTGGCTAATCAGTTTAGCCAGTTTTGCGATGATTATTCATTTAATAGGAGCTTTTCAAGTTTTCGCACAACCCATTTATCTGGCTGTCAAAAAAATTATACTCAGAAGATTCAGGAATAATGACTTTATTCAAAAAGATTTTGAAATTTCAATCGCTTGCAAGGACACTCCATTAAAAATCAACCTCTTTAGGTTGGTTTGGAGATCGAGTTTCATTACAATAACAATGTTAATATCAATCCTTCTACCTTATTTCAATAATATTATTGGATTTCTCAGAGCCATCGGATTTTTCCCATTGACCGTATACTTTCCAGTGAAAATATACCTTGTTCATGACAGAACACTTAAATGGAGCCGAAAATGGATTTATCTCTAAATCCTAAATATTAGTAGTTGGTTGGTTTCTGTAGCTGCATCCTTTGCTTCTTTGTTTGGTATTATATCTTCAATTTTAAAATAGAGAAAAATTGTAATTTTTAGGCTAAAATACAGTTTTGGTCCCCTGTTTGTCAAAATTCACGGTTTTGGTCCCCATATTTTTTTTTAACAGTTTTGGTCCCTCACCCCTCACTGTTCATGTACGAACATGTACTATTCATGTACGGATCAGATACTGTTCATCAATTTTTTGGGCCAAAATTGGGGTGGGGGACCAAAACTGTTAAAAAAATTAATAGGGGGACCAAAACCGTGAATTTTGACAAACAGGGAGACCAAAACTGTATTTTAGCCCAATTTTTATTATACAATATTCGAAAATTGGTCAACTATCGTCTTCTCTTTTTATTTAATAATAAGTCGACTGAGTCATATATTCTTTAATTTTTCTTTTTTTGGAATAAAGAATATATTCTTTAATTTTAATTTAAAAGTAATTCGTTATAATAGATAATAACTCATGGATATTTTGTAAAAAGTAAAAAAAAAATATATATAATATCTCTTTAGAATACCGTGTATTAATTTTTTTAAAATTTAATTGATAATTAATTAAAATTAAAATGTTGTGCTATTTATTGAATAATTTTCAATTTTAAATTCTTTAATTTGTGCATTTAAAGTTTTTTTTTTTGGTTGGAGACTTTTGTGAATAGATTTCCAACCAAAGATTTATTGGCACATAGAGGTATTAACTTTTCGTTGGATTTTTTAAAGTGTTCTTTTTGTGGGATAGAGTTAGAAAATAGGAATCATTCCTTTTTTTTCTTGTTTGGTGGTTAAGAAGATTTGGAAGGAGGTAACCATTTGGATTGGTAAATCGGACGAGATGGAGGAAGAGTGTTTATCGAGTTTTATGAACTGACATTCGTTTTGCCGTGTAAAAAATGTTAAAGGGGGCAATTTGGGTTTGGTTTGGCTAGCTACTTCTTGGAGCATTTTGTTAGGAAGGAATGACATTTGTTTTAGGTCGGAGGTTTGGAATTTAAACAATACGGTGTAGGGTATAAAATATTTAGTTTGGAAGTGGTCTTTTTGCAGTGAAATTACCCATTTCAATTTTAGTTTTTACGAGTTTAGTAAAGACCCTTTACTTTTTCTCTCGTAATCCAATTAATTTGTAATTTTATCTTTTATCGGGTTTTTCCCGTTTCCGGTGTAAACAGGTTGGAGAACCCTTAGTTCTTCCGTTAATGATATCTTGATTAAAAAAAAAAAGTTTTTCTTTTTTGTCGTATGTTAAGTTGTAAACTTATTCAAGCTCAAATGTGTGTTTTTCTAGAAATTTATGTTAAGTTTTAAACTTATCCAAACATAAATGTTATGTTTTTCTAGAATTTTCAGTTTAAGTGTCCTCGTTATTTTATGACTTCAATTCTGTACGACACATGATAACACTATCATAAATATTTTTAAATACTCATAAGAAAATATAACCAAAAACATATATTTTTTTTCCAGCAAGCCATGATATATTGATTGGTAGCACAAGGGGTGCCACAACCCTTACAAACAAAAATTAGTTCAGACACAGAAGAGGAACATTATACCAATCATAAAAAATTGGGCTTTTAATAGACTTATCAAGCACCAACCATTTCCAACTAAAAAACTTAACAACATTAATAGTATCCAAAACAGACAATTTGGTGTTCTCAAACACATCTTTATTCCGCCGATGCCACAGAACCCAAACCAACGTATACCACACTATCAGGCCCTTAATGTTACCTGTTTTCGCCTTGATAAACGCTTCAAAGCTATTGAGGGAGACCACAACACCCGAGTCTGAGAGACCTGTATAACCTGTCCATAACTCAATACCTTTCCAAACCTCTAAAGCAAAACTGCAGCTGCAGAAGATATGATCTAAAGACTCCTCACATAACCTGCAATGAGAGCACAAGATATCACCACCCAGCTGCAAAACATTCCTCCTTGCTAAAAGGACCTTAGAGGCTAGCCTTTGACGCAAAAGCCTCCACACCATAAACTCAACCTTCGCAGGAATTTTAGCAATCCAAACCTTTTTCAATGCTTCCAAAACTACCACATCCAGACTATGAGCAGTCCTAACAGATCTCAGAAGAAAATAGAAACTTCTAACCGAGAAATCCTCCACACTTTGACCTCCATAATCTAATCTCTGCTGCCATTCAAACGCATCTTCCTTGTCCTTAACCGGTTGCACCTGCTCCAACAAAACAAACAATTCCTCCTTCTCCTTTTCCATAACAGTATCACAAGGAAAATAACTAAACCTCAATTTCCAACTCCACACTCCTCCTCGCCATTCTCCGCAAACATCAACTGCATTGTTATTATCCTTAGCAAATTGATACAGGTTCACAAAAGCCTCCTTAAGAGGAGAGTCTACCAACCAGCTGCTATGCCAAAAAGATATGCCCCTGCCATCACCTAACCTGCACCTAACATAATTACCAAACCAGTTACTCTTAGTACTTTTGTCAAAACCTGCCTCCTTCAAATCCCTCCACCAGGCCGATTCATTCTTCCCCCCTGTCTCCCCTTCGTAGCTACACAAATCTAGAGTACAACTGGAACCATACTTGCTCTTAAAGACTGCCTGCCAGATGCCTCCCTCATTGTTCATTAGCCTCCACTGCCACTTCAAAAGAAGGGCTCTATTAAAGCAAACCAAATCTTTAATCCCCAGACCTCCCCTCTCTTTTGAGTTACAGATGGAATCCCAATCAACCCAATTAATACTCCTACCATTAGAGCTCCCACTCCATAGAAAACTCCTTTGCATTCTTTGGAGCTCCTTCAGGACACCCAAAGGAGCCTTGTAAAAGGAAAATAGATACAAAGGTAAAGCATTCGTAACAAAATTGATAAGCACTAACCTCCCTCCGAACGATAACAATCTACCCTTCCAACCTGCCAATTGTCTTTCCATCTTACCTAATAACTCTCTCCATGTCCTCTTCAATCTAGGGCTTTCTCCTAACGGAACTCCAAGAAAGTAGCAGGCCAGCTCAAGCAAGTCACAATGCAAGAAAATAGAAGCAGACCCCAGAAAATCATATCCCACATTAAGTCCACCAATCTTGCTTTTAAAGAAATTCACCTTTAGACCTGTGACTAATTCAAATCCTCTAAGAATTGATTTAACACACCACAGATTTTTCCAATTAGCCTTTCCCACTAACAGCGTGTCGTCAGCAAATTGAGTAATGCTCACCTTCAAAACAGCGTCCACCTGATAACCTTTATACATCCCTCCTTCTTCAGCCTTCTTAACCAACATCGTGAGGACTTCCATAACCAAAACAAATAGAAATGGTGACAACGGACCCCCTGCCTCAAACCCTTCTCCACTGCAAAATCCCTCGTGGCGCTACCATTGACCAACACTGACAAAGAGCCCTTACAAACCACAGCCTCAATCCACCTGATCCAGTTTTCACCAAAATTCATAGAACGAAGAAGTGAAACAAGGAAAGCCCAAGACACACAATCATACGCCTTCTCAAAGTCTATCTTCATCAACAGACAACTCTTTCTGAATCTCTTGGCTTGATCAATAATCTCATTAGCCACTAGAACTCCATCGAATATACATCTCCCAGGGATGAAAGCCGTTTGCTCTGGAGCTACCAACGAATTCACGACCTTTTTAATCCTGCCTGCCAGCAACTTAGAGAGAATTTTTTGATAGCAACTAACCAAACATATTGGTCTGTAATCCTTCAAGTCTTGAGGATTTTAAACCTTTGCCACAAGAGCTATAAAGAAAGCCGTAGCCGCCTTAGTAAGAATAGGTCTCTTCTGAAAATCTAACACAAATCTGAAGACATCCTCCTTAATTATCTCCCAGCAACCTTGAAAAAAAGCAAAAGTAAAGTCGTCTGGGCCTGGGCTTTTCTCCCCGTTACACCCCCACACCGCGTCTTTAATCTCTTCTCTAGTGAAATCTTTCTCCAATCCTAACTTCTCATCAACAGTTAATCTCTTCAGCCCACTATCGTCTATCCTCGGCCTCTTATAACAAGTTTCTCTAAAACTTTCCTCAAAATAACTCCTCACTTCATGCTTAACACCTTCCACATCCTCTACTTTTCCCCTTTCCGTATTAACCCACCAAATGCCATTTCTACGCCTCCTTCTCCTAATCAACTTATGAAAGTATTATGAATTACTATCTCCCTCCTTCAGCCAATCCTCACTCGCTTTTAGCCGCAACATCTCCTCCCTCAAGTTAATATTCCTCCAAACCTCCTCTTCAGCTTTACACCTTTTAGTAGCCATTTCTTCCACACTAGTATACCCAAGTCCAGAAACTTCTGCATCACGGTCGTTTAGATCTTTAACCGCTTCCTCTACCTTAACTTCAACCCACCCAAATATATCTCTGCTCCACCTTCTCAAACTCTCTTTCAACTTAGAAAGCTTCATCTTCAGAATAAAGTCACCTCTCCCCGAAAATATCTCCTTCTCCCAACACTATTTCACGAACGAAAGGAATCCTGGATGTTTAAGCCAACAATTGTTAAACCTAAAAGGCTTAGGCCCCAAATCAACATCCTTAACTAATAACCACACTGGACAGTGGTCAGAAATATCCCTCTTCCCAATCAATTGGCCTCTAATATTCCAATCTACAACCAGCGACTCCGACAGAAGAATTCTATCAATCCTACTCATAGCGCTCCCTGCTCTATTGAACCAGGTAAAGATCCCATCTACACTAGGGACATCCACAACATCTGCCTCACTGATAAAACTTTTGAAGTCAGCCATCTCTCTGTGCTTACAACCATTCCCCTGACCTTTCCTTTCCTCCTTACGAGCAACAGTGTTGAAATCCCCTCCAATTACCCAGTCACCTCTATCAAACGTCCCTTTAGCAACCAACAAATTGGACCAAAGAAGCCTCTTCTTCGCAATAGAACAACCTGAGTACACATTGACAAAAAATAGATCCCTCCCTTTCCAAGACACGTTAATCCCCACATAGCCATCCCCCTTAAAACTGCAAACGGGAACAAACATATCTTTTCTCCACATGATAACCAACCCCCCTGACGCACCAGATGAACTAGAAGCCGTCCAGTCTACCTCTTCACTACCCCATAAAGAGAAAGCAAGAGAATCATTGAACCTCTCCTGTTTCGTTTCCTGGAAAAGACACACATCAAACCCTTTAACTTGAATAAGACGAGCAACCCTCTTCCTCTTCACAAGACTACCACTCCCTCTCAGATTCAAAGTGAGAATATTCATAAATACCCACTTGCTTTAGACACCCTCTTAAATTTTGCAGACTCATCCCTTTTCTCCAACCTCAAAACTTCACTCTCCATGTCACCTCCTTTCCCATCCTCCACAATACCCAAGGAAGTAATCATCTCTCTAACCTTTGATGAGACCCTACTTTCCAACTCTTTCCAAAACCTTTTATTTCCTCTCAAAACATCAGAATCAGAAACTGAATGGCAACGCCCTTCTAGAGCATCTTCTACCCTCTCTACTTCAACCTTCCTCTTACCAGTATCTTCTTTGATTCCAGGAACAAAATCCTCCCCCTTCGCCTCCCCTTTCCCCTGACAAGACGAAAGAGTCTCAGGAACGAAGGACAATTCCCCTTCTACCCTTCTTTCTTCTAAAATCCTACTTACCCCTTCATCCGTAGAGACCACATGGGCGTTTGCTTGGTAATGGGCCTTAACCAACCCATCAAAGGATAATTCCCTAGAGCCCAAACTTTCCTCCGTACCACCAGAACCTTTATTGCACCTTCTGTCTTTTGACTTTCCAAGATTAGCTTCCTCATTAAAAACTAAAAGGGACGTGACACCCTTCTCCTGAACCAAAGTCTGGGGGGTTCAATCTTTCATTGGGATTACTACAATGGACAAGGGGTGGCCGACGGTTAAGCACAAACAGAAGCAGAGAAGAAACTGGGATGATTCGGGAAGAGGCAAAAGTAAAGGGTCAGAAGGTTTAACTTCGTTCTTTATTACTGAGTTCCCTGAGAGTATGAGAGCTAAAGACTTATACAAGGTGTTTTTGGAATATGGTGATGTGGATGAAGTTTTTATCCCTCAGAAAAGGGATAGATTGGGTAGACGGTATGATTTCGTTAGATTTTTTGGGGTGGAGGATTCAAGAAGACTGAGTCTCAAGTTAGATAGTATTTTCTTAGAAGGCAGAAAGATTTTTGCAAATGTGCCGAGGTTTGAGAAGTTGAAAAAAGGCGGTAGGGAGAAGGAAGCGTCTACGTCCTACTTCCAAGAGAAGGAAGGGGAGGGTGCGGAGAAGAAAGGGTTTCCAGAGAAGTTTTGTCCCTCAAAGCGTGAGGCTTCCAAAGGGTTTAATCAAGGTTTTTCATATGCAGAAGTGACTAGAAGGAAGGAAGAAGTAGGTATTCTGAGGTTTAACGTAGCGCAGGAAGCGATGGAGAGATTCTCTAAGGCTTATGTGGGTAGAGTGGCCTCCCCTGGAATGTCCTACAATATTCAAAGTCATTTTTTCTCAGAAGGATACTTTGGGGTGAAAGTGACTCCTCTTGGGGCGAACCTTTGTCTGTTAGAAGAGGATGAGGAAGGGGAGATCGAAGAGTTGGTTGTTAGCGCTAAATCTTGGCTGGAACAATGGTTTGTGGAGGTTCGTAGGTGGAAAAAAGAAGATGTTGACCCGGAGAGAGTCACGTGGGTTAGGTTGTATGGTGTGCCGTGTTTTGCATGGTCAGTGGAGTTCTTTGAGTTTTTGTCCTCTAAGGTTGTTGTTACATTTGCGGAGAAGAAGATTTCATTAACGTATCCAGAATGGATGTAGCAAATATTATGATTAGAACGTCGTGTGGGAATAACATAGATGAAGTTTTCAAGGTGGCTTTCAATGGTGTGGTGCACCGTGTTAGAATGGTAGAAGTTTTGAAGAACATTGGCTACAGTCTTCCTCCGGTCAAGGCGGATGTTTTAAGGCAATCAGAGTCTGAGGGTTCTGAAGATTCTTTTGATAATGGCCAAGCTAGATGGTGGAGTTCAGGGGAGGAGGAAGCTAGGATGGAGGAGGAAGGCGTGTTTGCCTCTGACGGTTCTGTAAGTGGTAGGCCTAGGACGGACGTAGGTTGCCAAAAGGTTTCTTTTGTTTTCTTAGGGGAGACGCTTTCACTCTTTAAAAATATACAATTGAAGAATATAAGATAAATAATTTCTAAGTATTTAACGAAAAATGCAATAACATTGTTTTAATTAAAAATAATAATTATCATAACAAAATCTTAACATTGTTAATTTTAATATCTTGGAAAAATATATTAACCACAATTATGTGTGTGACAGAAAAAAATGAATAAAAAAATCTATGTGGGTGTTTGTTTGATTGACATGTTAAATACCATGCATGCTCATGTAACAAGTGTCGCATAGATCAATTAGCCAAACAAATTTAAATGATAGAATCAATAAACCTGTATTTTACAAAAGTGTTTGAGATTATTCGAAATATCTTATTTACTGCTGACTTATTTCATTCATGTTTTCTTCATCACCAGTCTCATCATCTTCAGCATTGTCATCATTAACTTGATTTAAAATTTGGCTTCAATTGAAAGTTCAGACTCTCATGATACTCCTGCGAGTAAAATTAACAAAAAAACATGTCTCATAAAAGTGTTTTATTTGCACTTTTTTTTTGTCTCAAAATAATTATCTTTTTTGAATATCTATGCAGAATTTATTATTATTTTCCCACTATCATACCCCTATTTATTAACTTTCATATTCTTCAATCACTATTAATAGGGCTATTCTAGTAAATGATATTAGTTTTATCATCAAAACCAATACATCTAATCATTTTCTTAAGAACCGGACATTGCTCAAGTATGACATTTTTTATGAGACGGAGGGAGTAAATTAATGAAGCTAAAGTTTTATATATATAAATAACAAAAAAAAAACATAAATTAATGAAGATATATATATATATATATATATATATATATATAACAGTAGTAAAGTGACCATTTCTTCCTCTTTTTTTTATAAACGAATTATATTAATGGTAAGGGGGAAAACCCCAACTTTACAATACATCTCTTACGAATTCAATCATTCTCAATCCAAAGGAATTAAAAAAAGTCTAATGGATGTTTAGACTAATCATACAAACTACACCTCCCAATGGAGGATGACAATGTAGGAATCCATCTTCAAGACCACACTTTGACAAATTGGAATATAGTTTCTGCATCCCACCGTTCGTCCTTGAAAACAATACCATTTCTTGATCTCCAAACACACCAGCATGTGATATACCACAGCGAGCTTACATTCCCCTTCTTGCATCTCCCACAAAGTCGAAGAAACCAAACCAGTGCATGATCGTGGCATGTTGCTTCAGTAAAGCTCTCAGTTCCAATCCAGTTGAAGATTTTCGACCATAACGGTCTAACTGTTTGGCAAGTGATGAAAAGGTGATTAGCATCATCAACCTCTTGAAAGCATAACACACAAACCTCTTAATGGTGTGGCTTTAAAATCCCCCGTTCAATGAGATTATGACGTGTGGGGAGTCTGTTGAGGTTTAGTCGCCACACAAAGATCTTTACCTTCAATGGAATGTTGGTTTTCCACATAATCTCCAATGCTATTAGCAACTGATCACCAAGACTTGTTGTAACTTCATATGCTGTTAGCATGTTGTAGCAAGATTGGACAGTGAAGACTTTAGTATTGTCAAGCTTCCAAAATCATCGATCCACTGATTCCTTCATAGGTTGGATATCTCCCAGCAGGGCTGTTAAGTCTTTCAGTTCTTCATTTGGCTCAATTTCAAGTGCGGGATGTAATGAGCTCACCAACCACTTCCATCTACCCTCATCCTAAACACCTATGTCTGCCACAATCCAATTTTTGGTGTATGTCACCTGGAACAAGTTTGGAAATAAAAGACTAAAATTGGAGTTGCCAAACCACTCACAAGACCAAAACAGAATGTTAGAACCATTGCCTAGATTAGTAGATAGATTATTAAGGAAACTGTTTTCTAAAGTAGGTCTGCAGGTTGATACAATGTCCCTAAACCAAAAGAAAGCTGCAACACTATCTGTGTCCTTCAAATTATCAGTCCAGATCCACGATGCCAAATTACCATATCTGGCTTCAATAACGTTTTTCCATATCTCATCTCCCATATGTAGGAATTTCCAGATCCATTTGGATAGCAAAGCATTGTTAAACTGACCTACATGTTTTATCCCCAGCCCTCCAAATTTCCTAGGTCTGCAGAGATCTTTCCAACTCACCCAAGGAACCCTTTAGTTCCAACAGTTCCAGACCATAAGAACTTGCGTTGGATGCTGATAATATCTTTGATCACCTTTTTAGGAGCCTTGAAGAAAGCAAGGTGATGGATGGGCATGTTGGCGAGGAGTGAGTTCAGAAGGATAACTCTACCACCTATTGAGAGATGTCTCCCAATCCATAAGGACAGTCTATTCCTGATACAATTCAAAACTAGTTCCCAAAATGAAGTCCTTCTTAGATTACCACCAACCCTTAACCCAAGGAATTTAAATGGCAGGGCACCAGTTTTGCAGAAAAGGAACTGCTCAGCAGTCTTCAGCATCATAGGGTCCATACCTATACCATAAAGACTACTCTTTATGAAATTAATCTTCAATCCTAAAACTAGCTCAAAGCCTCTTAATATGGCCTTACTTGCCCACAAATTAGAAAGGTTTCCATCACACATGAGTAGTGTATCATTGTAACACCCCCAAGCTATAAAAGCGATAAATAAAATTCAAAACTTCATCAGAGTATAATTAAACATGCACGGCATAGACCGAGGGGTCACATCAATTTGAAACAAACATACAACACCTGCTCATAAAGATATGCAACAACTCAGGTAGTAATACACCCACAATCCAATTACAGAATAAAAGCGGAAAATCCGTAACTGAATATCAACATATATATATATATATATCATGAAAGTTTGTTTGTCATATACAACCATACATGTACAATCCAACGGATACATATACACAAATCAAAATAAGCACACTCGATCACCCCGACTACCCGGTGTCACATATCAGAGCCGACCGACAAAAGAATGAAGACCCTAGCTTCAAAAAAAGACCTCCAACAACTCTAATATGCAATGCCTCATAGAGCATTATAAAACAGAAGAAGGGTGAGAAAAACAATCATATTACAGTTGCATATAATTATATATTAACACAGAAATGCACAAGTAAAATATTCTCACCACAAATGCACCACAATCAAATACAACACAACACAGTGCAATTCTCAAGTATCAAATACCACTACACATCAATCATACACAATACACTCATCATCAATACAATTACACATATTCCATCTCATCAATTACATTCACAAATCCATACCCAATTAATCCATGATTTATGCAAATGGACAGCGACCGACACAACGACTCTTATGCAATGCACATGCGGTACCGACTTCCAATATTTCTCATCACTAGTTCACTCTGGAACTCTGCTGGAACCATCGCTCGTTACTTAGTGTAACTCCCCGTCGGGCATACGATGTTCCCCGTTGCTCACACCTCTTTGTATAAGGCACACGACGTTTATGGATCACCCACACCTCTTTGTATAAGGCACACGACCCGATCGTTCACACCTCTTTGTATAAGGCACACGATCGTCTATAATCATCGCTCACACCTCTTATTTTTAAGGAACACGATCCATCCGATCGCTCACACCTCTTATTTTAAAGGCACACGATGTTATAGCAGATTCGCTCTGGAATCAATCCATCACTCAGGACGTTACCAGAATGCATATCATGATGCTCAGCATACAATGACTCATGACATTCAAATGCACACATATACACATTCCATAATCATGCATATATCAACAAATACCACACATTTCATTTTCTTGCCCTAAGGCCACCAATCATTATCACCATATGTATTCCATGCATTTACATCACACAACAGTACGCACATCATAAAATATCCACACCAACAGCATATTGCACATACACATCAAGTTCACCCAATTAAACGGCAAAAGTCAACAACAAAACAACACATTTCCTAATTCTTGACATAATTTAATCGGCCAACAATCTCAAAACCATCGTCATAAAAAAAACATTTTATAAGCTTTCTAACACATCAAACCACGCCTCAAACCGAACCACAGATCAAAAGTTATGAATTTTCAAAAAAAAGAATTTATTGAGAAACTGCCAGATTCGCCTGGCGATTTAAGAATTCGCCAGCCCTTCGACATGGATTTCACCTGGCGAATCCCATTCGCCAGCACTTTTCCTGGCGAACTAGTGGCGAATCACAAATGTGGAAAAACCCAAGAGTTACAGAAGCTACCCCATTTCTGTCTCTCCAAATTCGCCTGGCGACTTACGATTTCGCCTGGCGAATCACCCTTCGCCAGCACTTCGCCTAGCGAATGAGTGGCGAGACTCAATTTGCCTGGCGAATCCCAAATTCGCCTGGCGAATCACACCAGAACCAGAAAAATTATGTTACGGGTTACACTATTCCAAAACTCCCAAAAACCTCATTTTTCATTCCCAATCAATTCCAACAGCAAAACAATTATCAGCAATGACTCATACACACATTGTGATCATGCAACGCAAATTATATCGATTTCCGACCGCGCAAACATCGATTCCTAATCATTTTATCTTTTTTGACCTAGAAGTGAAAAACATGGAAAACAAGAGAATCATCCAAACACACACATACATAATCATACACAAACATAGTATAATCGAGTTTCACACCCTTACCCGATTTAATCGTGTTCTAGAAAGTCGGTTGATTGATTTCTAAGTTTTCCAAATTCTCTCTTTTCTTCTCTTCTCCTTTTCTTTTCTTCTTCTCTTCTTTTTCTTTCTCTTCCTATTTTTCTCTCTTTCTATTCTATTATATTCTAACTTAACAAAATAAATCAAAATGCCCAAATTACCCCTACACTCAAATATCTCGCAGATGTTCTCAAAACGCGATAAAATGTATTTACGATGAAAAATAACATATTTTCAAATAAAATTCAGAAATAAAATAATATAATAATAAAATACTCAAAACGACTCAAATAAATAAAACGACAAAACTGGGGCGTTACAACTCTCCCCCACTTAGAAATTTTCGTCCTCGAAAATCTTACCCGAGACGAACAACTCTGGATACGACTCCCGCATCCGACTCTCCAACTCCCAAGTCAAATTGCCCTCAGCAGCACCTCCCCACGCCACCTTCACAAGTGCAATATCCTTGCCCCGAAACCTCTTCAACTCGCGATCTAAAATACTCACCGGCAAAGCCTCAACCGTAAGGTTCTCCCTTACCTCAATCTCATCCATCGGAATCACATGCGACGGATCCGGAACATACTTCTGAAGCTGTGAAACATGGAACACGTCGTGCAAATTCGACAGACTCGGCGGCAACGCCACCCTATAAGCCACAACACCCACTCTCGCAGATATCTGGTAAGGACCAATAAATTGAGAAGTAAGCTTCTTCGATTTCAATGCACGACCAATACCCGTTACCGGCTTAACCCTTAGAAATACATGATCACCCTCTTGAAACTCAAGATCCTTCCGTCTCCGATCATGATAACTCTTTTGTCTACTCTGAGAAGCCTTCATTTTCTCACGAATAAACTTCACTTTTTCCGTAGTCTGCTGCACCAACTCCGGTCCAACCACCGTTCTCTCACCAGATTCGTGCCAACACAACGGCGTCCGACATCTTCGTCCATATAATACTTCAAATGGTGCCATTCCAATACTAGAATGGAAACTGTTATTATACTTGAATTCCACCAACGCAAGATAACTATCCCACACACCACCTTGTTCCAAAACACACGCTCGCAACAAATCTTCCAAAGACTGAATCGCTCTCTCCGACTGCCCATCCGTCTGCAGATGATAAGCCGAACTCAACCTCAATTTAGAACCCAACGCCTTCTGTAAACTTTCCCAAAATCTCGAGGTAAACCTTGGATCTCGATCCGAAACAATACTTAACGGAACTCCATGCAACTTCACAATCACACTGATATAAATCTCGGCTAACCGTTCCAAAGAAAAACTGATGTCAATCGGAATGAAATGAGCCGATTTAGTCAATCTGTCCACAACCACCCAAATAGCATTATGACCTCGCTGAGTATTCGGCAACCCCGTCACAAAATCCATCGAAATGCTATCCCATTTCCATTCCGGAATATCCAATGGTTGCAACAAACACTCGGTCTCTAATGTTCCACTTTCGACTTCTGGCACGTCAAACAAGCATACACAAACTGAGCCACATCTCTTTTCAATCCAGACCACCAGAAAATCTTTTTCAAATCTTCGTACATCTTATTCGCTCCCGGATGTATACTTAAATTACTCCGGTGTCCTTCTTCCAAAATCATTCGTTTCAAATCCGAATCATCCGGAATACAAATTCGCCCACGGAACCTCAACACACCATTAACATCCACTTGAAAATCACCACTCGCATCTTTTCCGTCAACCAACATCAAGTCCACTAATTTCACGTCCAACTTCTGCTTCTCGCTTACCATCATCAGAAAATCATTAGTAACCTTCAACATACCCAGCCTCACACTATCCGACGACACTTCATATACCAAACTCAAATCTCTAAACAATTCTAAAAGCTCCCACTCCTTAACCATTAAAGCGGACATATACAATGATTTCCGGCTCAATGCATCGGCTACCACATTAGCTTTACCAGGATGGTAATTCAAGCCAATGTCGTAGCCCTTCAAAAATTCCAACCATCTTCGTTGCCTCATATTCAATTCCTTCTGATCAAACAGATATTTCAAACTCTTGTGATCAATAAAGACTTCAAACCTCGCACCAAAAAGATAATGCCTCCAAATTTTCAATACAAACACCACAGCCGCTAACTCCAAGTCATGCGTAGGGTAATTCTTCTCATGCACTCTCAACTGCCTCGAAGCGTACGCCACGACCTTACCGTCCTGCATTAGCACACCACCTAGACCAATCAAAGACACATCACAATACACCACAAACAGTTCATTGGGATTTGGTAAAATCAAAATCGAAGCTGTCGTCAATCTTCTCTCCAGCTCATTTAAACTTTCCTCACACCGAAGATCCCAAATGAACGCTTGCCCTTTGCAAGTCAACTGGGTCAAAGGAAGTGCTAGCTTAGAAAACCCTTCAATAAACCTTCGATAATAACCGGCCAAACCCAAAAAGCTTCGAATTTCAGTAACAGATCTCGGAGCCTCCCATTGTAGAACTGCTTCTACTTTAGATGGATCTACAGCAATACCATTACCTGAAATTACGTGACCAAGAAAACTCACTTCCGACAACCAGAACTCACACTTAGACAATTTGGCAAAAAGCTTATTTTCCTTCAAAACCTGCAAAACAATACGCAAATGCTCCGCGTGCTCCTCCCGAGACTTAGAATAAATCAAAATATCGTCAATAAACACAACAACAAATCGATCCAAATGCTCGTGAAAAATACGATTCATGTACTCCATAAACACACCTGGCGCATTAAAAACCCCGAACGACATTACAAAATATTCATAATAACCGTAACGTGTCCTAAAAGCCGTCTTCTGAATATCTTCCTCTTTCACCCTAATCTGATGATATCCCGACCTCAAATCAATCTTACTAAACACACAAGCACCAACCAACTGATCCATCAGATCATCAATCCTTGGAAGAGGATACTTATTCTTAATCGTCACCTTATTCAACTGGCGATAATCAATACACAATCGCATACTTCCGTCTTTCTTTTTCACCAACAAAACTGGAACACCCCAAGGAGAAACACTTAGCCTGACAAACCTCTTCTACAACAACTCATTCAATTACTTCTTCAACTCAACCAACTCAGATGCCGACATACGATAAGGTGCCATAGAAACAGGTCTAGTACCAGGAACTAGATCTATCGAAAACTCCAACTCTCTCTCTGGCAGCACATCTGAAATATCCTCAGGAAACACTTCAGGAAAATCACACACAACCGGAAACACATCAAGTGAAACTTGACTATCCACAGTCAACGACGCAAACAACCCAAACAACTGAGCTTCCTCCGCCAAAAGTTTCTTCAACTCTTTGGTAGATAAGAAACTCGAGTCTTCGTCTTCCTCAAGAGAAGGAAACCTTACCAGCTTATGATAACAATCAATATGAACCTGATTGAATTGAAACCAATTCATTCCCAGAACCACATCCAAACCCTCCAACGGCAAACACACTAAATCCATCTCAAAATCTTTACCATAAATGGTCAAAGGACAACTTAAACAAACTAAAGAAGTAGTTACTGACCCCATTGCTAGAGTATCAATAACCATCTCACCATCCATCAAAGACAACACAATATTCAAACGCTTCGCGCACTCAGACGAAATAAACGAATGAGTCGCTCCAGTATCAATAATAGCAACTAAAGGCGTACTACTAATAAAACAAGTACCTCGGATCAGACAATCTGCATTAGTAGTCTGAGTCCCTGCAAATGCAAACACTTTCCCACCAGATGGAGCCTGCTTCGGTTTCTTACACTTCGTACTAACATGTCCAAGCTCACCACAATTAAAGCACTTCACCACGTTCCTCTTACAATCAGCTGCAATGTGTCCTATACCTCCACAGTTAGAACACTTCCTAAAATCTTTCTTACATTCGAATTGACAATGTCCCACTTCACCACACCTATAACACCTCAAAGGACCAGACACACCTCCACCACTTGACCTTCGATCAAAAGTACCCCTTTGTTTACCCTTATCGGCTGGTGTTACATACAGCCCACCACGGAACTGTTGCTTCCCTTTTCTGTCACTCACACTCTTGTAGTGAGTAGAACGAGCCTTACTATCCTCTTCATAAATCCTACAACATTCCACCAAATCAGAAAACCTTCTTATCCTTTGATAACTGATTGCTTGCTTAATCTCAGGACGCAATCCGCTCTCATATTTCACACACTTAGAAAACTCTGCAGTCGCTTTAGCATAATGAGGATAAAACTGCACAAGCTCCACAAACTTAGCAGTATAATCGACAACAGACAGATTACCTTGTTTCAGTTCCAAGAACTCAATTTCCTTCTTTCCTCTAACATCCTCGGGAAAATACTTCCTCGGAAACTCCCGGCTAAATAATTCCCAAGTAACCTCTTCATCCCCAGCTTCCAACACCTGACGAGTACTAACCCACCAGTCGTCAGCTTCTTCCTGTAACATGTGAGTTCCCAGTCTCACCTTACTGTCCTCAGCATAATCCATAACTCGGAAAATCCTTTCAATCTCTTTCAACCAAATCTGTGCACCATCAGGATCATGTCTCCCTTTAAAGACAGGCGGTTTGTTCTTCCTAAACTCATCATTATCAGTAGCACTAGGTGCACCCTGCACAACACGAGCCATTGCTTGCATCGCAGCAGCCAAAGCAGCATCGTTCCTACCAACCATATTTTGTTCATTTCCAATAACAGAAACTATGGTTAAACAAACAGCTCACCCCAAACGCCACACAGACCAGGACTGGCACAACCAGACACGAACTGACACGGACTGGCTCTGATACCACTTAATGTAACACCCCCAATCTATACCCCCAAGCTATAAAAGTGATAAATAAAATTCAAAATTTCATCAGAGTATAATTAAACATGCACGGCATAGACCGAGGGGTCACATCAATTTGAAACAAACATACAGCACCTGCTCATAAAGATATGCAACAACTCAGGTAGTAATACACCCACAATCCAATTACAGAATAAAAGCGGAAAATCCGTAACTGAATATCAACATATATATATATATATATATATATATATATATCATGAAAGTTTGTTTGTCATATACAACCATACATGTACAATCCAACGGTTACATATACACAAATCAAAATAAGCACACTCGATCACCCCGACTACCCGGTGTCACATATCAGAGTCGACCGACAAAAGAATGAAGACCCTAGCTTCACAAAAAGACCTCTAGCAACTCTAATCTGCAATGCCTCATAGAGCATTATAAAACAGTAGAAGGGTGAGAAAAATAATCATATTACAGTTGCATATAATTATATATTAACACTGAAATGCACAAGTAAAATATTCTCACCACAAATGCACCACAATCCAATACAACACAACACAGTACAATTCTCAAGTATCAAATACCACTACACATCAATCATACACAATACACTCATCATCAATACAATTACACATATTCCATCTCATCAATTACATTCACAAATCCATACCCAATTAATCCATGATTTATGCAAATGCACAGAGACCGACACAACGACTCTTATGCAATGTACATGCGGTACCAACTTCCAATATTTCTCATCACTAGTTCACTCAGGAACTCTGCTGGAACCATCGCTCGTTACTTAGTGTAACTCCCCGTCGGGCATACGATGTTCCCCGTCGCTCACACCTCTTTGTATAAGGCACACGACGTTTATGGATCGCTCACACCTCTTTGTATAAGGCACACGATCGTCTATAATCATCGCTCACACCTCTTATTTTTAAGGCACACGATCCATCCGATCGCTCACACCTCTTATTTTTAAGGCACACGTTGTTATAGCGGTTTCCCTCTGGAATCAATCCGTCACTCAGGACGTTACCAGAATGCATATCATGATGCTCAGCATACAATGACTCATGACATTCAAATGCACACATATACACATTCCATAATCATGCATATATCAACAAATACCACACATTTCATTTTCTTTCCCTAAGGCCACCAATCATTATCACCATATGTATTCCATGCATTTACATCACACAACAATACGCACGTCATAAAATATCCACACCAACAGCATATTGCACATACACATCAAGTTCACCCAATTAAACGGCAAAAGTCGACAACAAAACAACACAATTCCTAATTCCTGACATAATTTAATCGGCCAACAATCTCAAAACCATCATCATAAAAAAACATTTTATAAGCTTTCTAACACATCAAACCACGCCTCAAACCGAACCACAGATCAAAAGTTATGAATTTTCAAAGAAAAGAATTTATTGAGAAATAGCCAGATTCGCCTGGCGACTTAAGAATTCGCCTGGCGGATCCCCATTCGCCAGCCCTTCGCCATGGATTTCGCCTGGCAAACTAGTGGCGAATCACAAATGTGGAAAAACCCAAGAGTTACAGAACCTACCCCATTTCTGTCTCTCCAAATTCGCCTGGCGACTTAGGATTTCGCCTGGCGAATCACCCTTCGCCAGCACTTCGCCTAGCGAATGACCTGGCGAATCCCAAATTCTCCTGGCGAATCACACCAGAACCAGAAAAATTCTGTTACGGGTTACACTATTCCAAAACTCCCAAAAACCTCATTTTTCATTCCCAATCAATTCCAACAGCAAAACAATTATCAGCAATGACTCATAAACACATTGTGATCATGCAACGGAAATTATATCAATTTCCGACCGCGCAAACATTGATTCCTAATCATTTTATCATTTTCGACCTAGAAGTGAAAAACATGGAAAACAAGAGAATCATCCAAACACACACATACATAATCATACACAAACATAATATAATCGAGTTTCGCACCCTTACCCGATTTAATCGTGTTCTAGAAAGTCGGTTGATTGATTTCCAAGTTTTCCAAATTCTCTCTTTTCTTCCCTTCTCCTTTTCTTTTCTTCTTCTCTTCTTTTTCTTTCTCTTCCTATTTCTCTCTCTTTCTATTCTATTATATTCTAACTTAACAAAATAAATCAAAATGCCCAAATTACCCCTACACTCAAATATCTCGCAAATGTTCCCAAAACGCGATAAAATATATTTACGATTAAAAATTACATATTTTCACATAAAAGTCAGAAATAAAATAATATAATAATAAAATACTCAAAACGACTCAAATAAATAAAACGACAAAACTGGGGCGTTACAATCATCAGCAAATTGCAAGATGTTGCCCACTACTTTATCATCTACTTTGAAACCATTTAGCAGATTGAGGCTCATTGCCCTTTTCACTAGGATTGCCAAACCTTCAACAACTATTGCAAACAACAAGGGGGATAAAGGGTTCCCTTGTTTGAGAACCCTAGAAGCTTTGAAGTCCAATGTTGGGCTACCATTGATTACCACAGACATAAAACTGTTTTGCACTATGCCTTCAATTCATTTTCTCCAATTAGGTCCAAAGTTCATAGCTTTCATCATTGAGTCTAGGAAGTCCCACTCCACAAAATCAAAGGCCAGAGCAAAGTCCACCTTCAAAAGTAGGCATTGTCTCCTATTTCTCCTAGCATAATCCAAGCATTCATTTTCCATAACAATACCGTCGAACATATTTCTGCCAGGAATAAAGGCGGTTTGAGAGGGACAAATCAGCTTACTAATTACATTGTTAAGTCTCTTGGATAGCATTTTTGAAATCACTTTCTCTATGCAACCTATAAGGCTAATAGGCCTGAATTCATCGAAGTTAAGTGGGTTCTCAACTTTAGGGACAAAGGATAGGAAAGAGGAAGAGAAAGCTTTAGGGAGGGAGCCAGTGACAAAAAATTCCAAAACAGCATCAGTGAAAGCACTACCAACAATTGCCCAGCAGTGCTTCAGGAATTTGAAGTTAAATCCATCAACCCTAGGGCATTTATTTCCATCGCATTCCAGGACTGCTTCAAGAACATCTTCACTTGTGAATTCAAATTCCTGCATTTCATTTTCTTTAATGCTTAGTTTATTAACCTCATCCAAACACAATGTAGGTTTCTTCCTATGTGGCCTTTGGAACTTCTCCTTGAAAAACTGCCTAGCCCCCTATTTGATAGAGATTGGATCCATCAAAGATGAATTACCATAGTTGATGGCTGATATTGAATTCTTTCTTAACCTAGATCTAAGTGTGGAATGGAAAAAATTGGTATTATTATATCCTTCGAGAATCCACTTCACCCTGTACTAATTTTGGTGGATCATACTCTCCTTGATGCACAATTTGCTCCAAATCTCCTCTTGAGCTTCAAGACAGTTAATTATGCTCTACTCACATTGATTCCCTTTTACTTCTGCCAAACAATGATCTGCTTCATTGAGCCTATCCACTCCATTCTCAATGGCAAGATCCACCCACCCAAAAACATTGATGTTCCGCTATTTGAGATTAAGTTTAAGGGCTTTTAACTTTTGGTGAAGCACCACACTAGCAGGCCCATTTGCCCTAGTAGCATTCACGTTTCAGACACAAGGCACATGAAATCTTTGTGATTTGTCCAACAATTGAAAAATCTAAAGGGCTTTGGGCCCCAATTGGCTTTGTTTGGCTTTAACCAAACCGGACGGTGATCATAGATGTCTTTGTTGCCAACATGTTGAGCCTTCAGGTCCCAACCTCTAATGATATCCTCATAAACCAGGAACCTGTCAAGACGACTATGACAACCACCTCCAGCTTTGGACCATGTAAATCTGTGTCCAGTAACCGGAAGATCCACCAGGCACATGCTATCTATAAAATGATTGAATTCATACATCTCAATATAATTGGGTTTGGCTTTACCTTTCCTTTCTTCCTCCATCTCTATGGAGTTGAAGTCACCTCCAAGTATCCCTTTATCACAGATACACTAAGGCCTAGCCTTTTCACACAATCATCAGAAATAAAAGAATGAGTAGCACCAGTATCAATAATAACAATTAATCAAAGGCGTATTATTAATATAACATGTACCTCTGATCAACCTATTCTCATTGGAAGTCTGAGTTCCTGACAAAGCGAACACTTTGCCTCCAGTTGTAGCTTGCTTTGGTTTCTAGCAATGAGTACTGATATGACCAGGTTCTCGCCAATTTTAGCACGTCACTACCTTATCAGTGCAATTAGCGACCAGATGTCTTGTCTTACCACACTTGTAGCACTTTTTCAAATCGCTCTTACACTCATTGACGTGATGCCCCATCTCACCACATCTATAGCACTTAGGAATAGTAGAAGCACCTCCCCCACTTGGCTTTTTGCCATCATCTTATCTCTATCTATCCTTATCAGCTGGAGCTGCATAAGGCTTCCCACGATTCATCTATTGTTTTCCTTTCCTCTTGGCCAGCCCCTCATAGTGAGCCGATCGAGCCCTGCTATCCTCCTCATAGATTCTACAATAATCCACCATATCTGGAAATCTCCTAGTTCATTGGTACCCGATCGCCTGTTTGATCTCAGGCCTCAAACTATTCTCAAATTTGACTCACTTCGAGATTTCAGCAGTTGCCTCACTGTAGTGAGGGTAGAACTTTGCAAGTTCCACAAATCTGGTAGCATATTCTGTAACTGACATGTTATCCTGCTTCAACTCCAGAAAGTCAATCTCCTTCTTACCTCGAATATCTTCAGGGAAGTATTTCCTAAGGAATTCCCTACTGAACACAACCCAAGTGATAACTTCCCCTTTAGCTCCCAACAATTGACGAGTGTTAACCCATTAGTCATCAGCCTCCTCAGCTAGCATGTGAATAACGAGTTGCACCATCCATGCCCCAGGACAATCCATAACCCAAAATATCCTCTCGATCTCTCTGAGCCATGTTTGCGCTCCATCTGGATCGTTGTTCTCACTAGCATTAGGCTGAATCTGCGCAGCCTTAGCAACAGCCTGCAAAGCAGCAACAATAAAGTCTTCGTTGCTTCCATCCATTCTCTGTTACGCATCAATAACGGTACACAATGGTTAAGGAAACAACATCGAAAGTAGTCAACTGCCACATAACAACGACTCAACAACTTGGCCGGACAGACCAGCCTTCTCTGATACCGCTATGTAACACCCTAAATTTCCCCCGAAACATTTTTATTTTCTTTTTTATTTAACATCAGAGTAATTAAATCAAACACACACAACTTAGGATGTTACGGGTCAACATACAAAATCTGCTAATCTGATAGACTATGTAACACTTATATTTTAAATATAATCATAAAAACCTGAACATGTCTAAACATTACTTTTATTGCAGCGGAATAATAAAAATCACTTATAGTTTCATGGTATGTAATAGTTATCACGGGATCACATAATTCATCAAAACAACAATTAAACATAATCACTACACCAAAGAAGACCTTTAGCTGCGCTTAAAAGCGCTGCTAAAGGTAAAGACAACGCTTTTATAAATACAAAAGCGTTGCCTTAGGTCCCCTTTAGGCAGCGCTTTTCCACTAAAAGCGCTGTCTTTTGTTCCCCTTTAGGAAGCGCTTTTTAAAGCGCTGCCTAATGTGTATTATTTTCCAACTCTAGGCAGCGCTTTTTTTGGAAAAAACGCTGGTTCCCCCCCCCCCCCCTAGGTAGCGATTTTTAAAGTGCTTTCTAATGTGTCTCTGCTTAATACTTTAAGCAGCGCTTTTTTGGAAAAGCCCTTTCTTTAGTTCCACTTTTGGCAACGCTTTTTCAGTAAAAGCGTTGTCTTTTGTACATGTAAATTGTTTTAAAGATTATTTGTTTTGGATGCGTTTTTTGTCAAAAGCGCTGCTAAAATTCCTTTTTTTAAGAAAGCTTTTTTTTAAAACCTTATAATAGGCCTGTATATTAACAAACCTGTATAACATAATTTTTTATCAAAACTTATCATAATTATATACTTCAATTCACAAGCCTTTATTCAACATAGGCCTTATATACTTCAATTCACAATACTACATAATTATATACTTCAATCACCATATATAGGCCTTATATTTCATAATTATACACAAGACTTTATCAATTAACCATTCTAATATTCAACTTATCATCGGCAACTTCCAAATTAATTAACCATTCTAATAACAACTATTCATACACCAAATAACCATTCTAATAACCATTCCACTTCCAAAATAAAATAACCATTCTAATAACCATTCTATACAACAACTTGCAAAACTATCCAAAGTATATACAACAACTTCCAACTTCCATACCTTATATGATTCTCTGCTCAATAAGGTATTGACACCAATCCTCCTTAATTTCTTCCAATTGTACTTTAGAGTAAGTAGCACACTTGAATTCATCAAAATACTACATAATATAACATAATATGCATGATTTAGTTAAAAGTAATTAATTATATCAAATATTCGATAAATATTAAAATAACTCCTAAGTTATAAATCCATACCATGATTGGAATCTCTATTTGATCCAAATGAATGATTTCTTTCATAAACCTCAAAACGAAATAACCGCAATTTATACCATTTTTTTGACGAGGACACTACACAGAGAAAAAAATAAGAATATATATCAGGATATATAGTATAACTTGTTTTATCAAGTAGCATCACTATTGTAACACCTCAAAATTTGCCCTCATGCTTTTAACACTAACTGGCTTATGTTTCATTTCATTCTTTGCATAATCATCTTTGCATTATCATCATTGCATATCATTGGCTCTTGGCATGGGATCAAGGTACATGAGCAATCTCAAGTGGATCACATACTCCTAACCAATGCAAAATTAGGGTTTTGGAATTCTTGAGTATAACACCCTAATGGGCAAGATCCTTGAGCTTTTATCATCCCCAAATGGCACATTTCATCATTGTTTAGGAGGATGCACTTCATACTCAGAGGAATTTGGATTTGGAGGATGTGCTGATTTCTCCTAGACTGAGGGTATAAAATTAGGGTTTGCCATAAAATCAGTTTATTTCTGATTTTTTGGGCAAGACTTGATTTCGTGGTATTCTACATGTCCTTAAGTGTCTAAGGATGGAGAATTATCCATCAATTTGGTTTGGAAAGGTTTCAATTGATCAATTGATTCAAAATCAAGAGAATTGGGGAAAAGTTAACTGTGGAGAGGAAAAGTCAACTCTTGACTTTTTTAAAGTCAAATTCATGTTCCTCGTCTCAAATATGACCATTGTTGAAGATTTGATCAAGAATAATCAAGAGATTCATCAAAAATCAAGAAATGTGAAAGGTTGCCAAAAATAGAAATTAGGGTTTCCATTTATGGCAAGTTTTGGCAAGGTGAGCACCCAACTTTAGGGCATTCTTTCTCCATGTTCCAAGCACCAAATTGAAAAGTTAGGGAGGCCTATCAAAATTTCACATTCCAAGCTTCAAAACCATACCAAGAACATCCTCATTGGATTAAAATTGAGAGAGATATGATGGATTAAAGTTGAGACAAATCAAGGCAAAATGGCAAGTCATGACTAGTCAACACGCAGCTATTTTCATAAACACTTGATGTGCATGTTGTGTCCAAGTTCAAGGGAAAATATCTCATTGATGGAGGCTTCAATTTGAAAAATGTTTAACACCAATATTGTTCCCCTCCATCTCCTCTTCAACTTTTATGTTGAACAATTTTTCATCTGATCAACCATGTGAGAGATATATTGGTTCAAAGTGGAGACCCCTAACTGATCTATCCCCCATGCACATGAGCTGGTCGAGGCAGGTCAGGGTGACATGCCTATACAGTTATGTACACACATCTTCATGATCATTTTTTAGTATGTTAGAGGTTCCATTTACAATTGTTTTGAACATCAACCTTGTTGTACTCCATGACCTCTTTCCAAATGACCAAAAACCAACCATTTTCATCCCATGGTCATGGAGATATGATATTCTAAACTCACCCTCATACTAGCTGTTTCCTTCCACCACAAGCAAGCAATTCACTCAACATATTTTTCTTGTTTTCATGCGTATGCTTCACATACATCAACCATACCATGCCATACATTGCCATTTTGAGCTAAACAAACCTCTCACATACACACATGCACATGTATCTTCATTACCATCTTTGTTCAAATAAGGAAAAGAAGGAGAAACTTGCCAAGCAAGCTGTATTGCTGCAGCCTGTTAACATTACATCACCACCATTTATCTTAAGCCACACCATGATATCATGCTCCCTCTCCACATTGAATTAAAAACCAACTCAGTTACTAACTCTCTCCTAACCGAAGTTCTAACTGTTAACCAAGGTGGTTAACAGTTAACTCAACATATATAAACAAACTCCTAACTGAATTTCAGGGTAGCTTGAATCATTCTTCACTTTTCCTCAAAGTTTCACACTCTCTTCTCTCTATCTCTCTCTCTCTCTCAAATTTCTCTGATCCTCAAAGCTTCACCTTCATCAAAAGATCTCTACTATTCTTCATCTTCAACTTTGATCAATCATCCATGGTGTGAAGGTTTTGGAACATAGCATTGGACTTCAATTTTCTTCACTTTTCTCAACTGATTGTAAGAGATTTCAAGCCTCTCTATAGCCTTTATTTGGCTAGTAGAAGTCTCCAAAGAGTAAGGATCGTGCTCCTCTGGTTTTCTTGTGCTTGAAGATCTCCTACAGTTCAGGTTCAGTTCTTTTTCTCTTGCATGTTAAGGTGTTTTGAACTTGTTTCCTTGTGTTTTAGAGCTTAATAGAAGTTCTTGTGAATCTGGCTAGTTGATAGGCTCCTTAGGAGCATAGATCTAAAAGTTAGGGCAAGATATTGACCTTCGTTTCTCTCTGTGTGTGAATTCGTTGTGGAAACTGAACGTGAATTTGTGATCTCCATAGCGTGAGGGTCCGTTTAATGTAGGTTTTGTGATTTTCTGGGCGACTGCAACTTTTTCCACTGTGGAGGTTGGCCGGAGAAGACGACCGGAGTCCTCTCCGGCCGGTGGTCTGAGGTTGAGCTTCATACTTAGGGTTTTCAGGTTAGAACATATCCCAGCCGTTTGATCTGTTTTGATCTAAGGCACGTAAACGTGCCAGCGCATTAATGAGGATGATCCCACGCACGTGCCTCATTTTGACTTCGTTTTTGATCCCACATGGTTGATGCACCTTATTGTCACATGTGCGTGATTTGTGAATCATTGGATCATCATACTCTCCATGATCACCATTTGTTGACTTGATCTGATGGCTGGTATTGAGTCAATGCATTGACTGATCCACATGCCATGCACCTTATCTAAGCGTGTAATATTGGACTGGGCCTTGATTGATATTCACACCCTCATTCTCTGAGCCCAAGCGCATTTTAACTGGGTTTTTGCTAGTGTTGCTCCCCCCAGGTCATTTCCTTTTATTTTTATTTTTCTTTTTCCTATTTGTTTCACTTTTAATTTAAAAAAAAATACTTTTGAGCATGATAAAATTCCCAAAAAATTCATGGAGCATTATAAGGCATTTAAATAATTTTTGCATATTTTATTTTCTTAATTTAACATATTTTTTTATTTTTCCATGAATTCCCATTTAATTTCTTTTGTGTGAACATCCCTTCATGATACATGTTTCATTTTTGATTTGTTTGACATAGTTCTGTGTTGAATTTTCACATGAGCATTGATCCATATTTGCATGATACATCAAGGCATCTCATACCAATTTTTGTAGATTTTTTAGGTCATTTCTTATTGACTTTTGAATGAGATCTTTAAGCCATTTGTTTGTGTTACTTGTATGGGGTTGTGAAGGATCTTTGAGCATGTTTGGTAATGAATTATGAGCCATCCTATTGAGACATGTTTGCACACTATTTGAACTTCATAATACTTGTATCTTTCAATTTTCTCGTCCTTCTAACATGAATTTTGATTCATCTTAAAATCATGATTGTTTGTGTGAATGTTAGGGATCATATGATAGGGTTTCAATGTGCATTGTATGCAACCATCTTTGACAATTAATGAGGCCTCTTGATACATGTTGTATGCACATTATAAGTCACTTTTCTCATGCTATAGGGCATTCATAGTTCATCTTTACATGACTTGTATGCACTTATTTGAACTTAAAATGTTTTGTGAACTTGTGCATCCTTACTTGTTCTTCTTTGATCAATTGTTTGCATCAACACTTGCATGATCTTGTACATTCATGAAAACATGATTCCAGTTCTGTTTGTGATCATTTTCAATCATATGCCATGACTTCTAACATCATCTCACATGTCTCTTAACTTCATGAACACATAAGAACTTGTTTGATCTAACTTGAACATGCTTACTTCTAATCTTCTATGTGCTTCAACATGAAACTTGTGTGGACTTTATATGATCATTCTTGACTTCAAAACGTCATTTCAAATGTCATATGCTACTGACTTGCATCCATTTCCAATCATGTTCATCTTGCATCTTCATTCTTTACTTGTGATACAAGTATGCATGTTTGTTTAAACTTAAATGATGTTTGTTCTCACTTCATCTTACTTAATCAATGCTTGCATTTATGATTTGCATGCTATCTTAATGACATCCCTATGCATTCTTAAATGTCATTCACTTCTGACTTTGATGTTTACATGTGCATTCATTCATGTTCATGAACCATATGCATTCGTATTACATAGTTTGTGCACAACTTACATTTATGTGAACTTTTTATGCATATTTGACATTATGTGCTTTCATTTGGCATGTTTACTTTGGTAAGGACCCTTGGCATGTATCTACTGACTTTGAATGTTCCTTAACCCTTAGGACTCTTTTCTTTTAGTTTAAACCTTGTTTGCCTCTTAAGTTGTCTTCTTAAGACAACTAGTTTTGTTTGGTTTACTTTTTGTCACTTGTATTCATTACTTGTGTTCAAGTGGTACTAACCTTTTGTGTAGGGGCAGAGGTAAGGCATTTGAACATGTGGATGCTTATCCATGTTCATCCCTTCTTTCATCTCTCATCTATCTTACTTCTCTTTCTCTTTTATGGATTACATTATATAATGCTTGATTGTGTAGAACTCTCTCACATCCCTTTGGGATCCTAGCTCATCCTTAATTTTTGATTAAGGTGAGGTAGGATAAACATTAGGTAGTGCTATTCCTCTCTCTTCTTTAGACTTAGGTTATTCTTAAACCTTGACCTTAGGGCCACCTTTGCATGACAACATTAGGAGAGAATTCCCCTTAGTGTTTTCTTTTTCCTTGAGTTTTCTCTTCTCATCTCATAGCACTTCTAAAACACTTAATAAAGGTTAACGTGTATTACGCATAAGCCTTATATATGGGAAATGAGGTGTGGGGGGTCTCCCTTAGTTCTTCTAGGGTACTTAGTGTACCTCTTATTGGGGACGATACGCAACGTATTCGTTCCTATGTTGTAGACTTGGGTGCAATGCAAGTTACAAACTAACTTCAAAACATTTCTGTCTAAAAAACACAAAACAAACTCAAACTTTTTTATCCTTCGGGATTGTTAAGTTTCAAACCGTTTTTAGAAAAGAACTCGTCGCTCACGTAAAACACATTTACCGACCTCGTTAGGTCGAACTACGACTGCTCTAACTTCCTCTTTCTCGTCCGATTGAGGATATGTAGGCACAAGACGGCGATGTCTCGGTGAGCAACCCACCCCCCTTAGTTCGTGTCCGAACTACATTGACTCTGACTTTCCCATTGCACGAGGGAATACGTAGGCATAGGACGAGCGATGTCCTATCAGGTCACTTCTTTTTCTTTTCTCCCTCGTTTCTTCGTTCTTTACCGTTCCCGTTCTTTTTCCTTTCCAGCAGCAGCGGAGCTCTAGATGACAACACCCTTTGATCGAGATAACAAGCATGGATCCCATCAAGTACGATGGATGCGTGGGGGTGCTAATACCCTCCCCTCACGTAACCGACTCCCTTACCCGTTTCTCTTGGTCGCGAGACCATGATTTTTCCTTCCCTCAGGTTCACGCAGTGTTTCCTTTCCCTCTCTTGGGATAAATACACATTTCCGGCGACTCTGTTTCCGCGCCACTTTCGCGTTTGTACTTGGATGAAAATCTCGGGAGAGACAGCTGGCGACTCTGCTGGGGACAGGTTGACCTCTTGCTGGTCCATCCCCTTTGCGAGTCAATCCTAGCGCTTAGTTATTTACTTTCATTGGGTGTTTATTGTGGTGCTTTATATTACTGTATTACTGTATTACCATTTTACTATTTTACTGTATTTACCGCATTTATGGCATTGTATTTCATTATTATGCCGGACTGTGCTGTGCTGTACTGGATTTTCTGTTTGGCAGGTTGGGATTTCTGAGAGATAAGCCCACTACCCAGACTTGAGCATACACATAGGTATTAGCGTGGGCAGGCGTGACGCTCCCGTGGTGTTGGCCACGTGCGGGTAGTTATTCTATCGGGGTTCTATCGGGAGATATCTACTACTCTATGTTGATACAGGCCAGTAGTTATTCTCTTGAGGAACTGTCGATTCTGGTGACCATTCCCGAGGACTCAGTTGCGGAACTCCTCCCGAGATGTGATAATGGTAGACCAGAAATGGTAAACCCATTACACTTCTTGATCCGAGGACCCAATGCTGGGAACTTGCTATAGGATATCCTTTTTTAGGGGAATCAGTTGAGGCCTCCTCGATTGATGATGATGTCAAACCAGAAATGGTGAACGTATCATCATTTCTCGACCTGAGAGTCCGTGATATTGAGGATCCTGGCCTTTCTAGTACCCACATGTGACAGGGGCTGGGTGTTTACAGGTTTGCAGGTGACCGAAACTTTCATCCTACCTGGTATTCTGGTTCTCTTATCAGTGTGACCTTATCATCCTGGTATGCTGGTTATTCTAGTATTTTGGCTATTCAGATATTATGGTTCCAGTATTCTCTTTAGAGAAGACCTTTGAACTTATCCATTCCGCACCACAGCAGTACAGAGAAGTAGTCCACTCTTGAAGAAGATCAATTTAAAGTACCTCTTCAAACTTCAATATACTGGGGCAGAGTATTTTCCAGTCATTACAGATCCTCTCAAGGGAAGTTATCTTATAGGATATGCAGTCTGGGGCAGTTATGTCGAGATCTGATATACCTCTCAAAGAGTTTGAAGACACTGGGGCATTTTGGATGCTACGTCTTCTGTAAACCCCTCTTGAGAGGAAATTCTTTCATAGACCTTGCAGTTTAGGGGCGAGTTGAGAATTAAAGGAGGAACCGTTGTTCACTCATGATAATCAGTGGGTAGGTGATTGGCCCGGAAGCTGAAAACAAAGGTCATTCCCCAAAATGAGGTTTGTGAGATTTATTGCTTGTCAGCACAAATTCGTATTCTCCGTACAAGTCAAGTGTGTTGATGTTTATCAAGCTTGCGGTGAAGTGGTTTCCGTCTCCCAAACGGAGTAAGGGTAGAAAGACGTCCCCTGGCAGAGCAGATATCGTCAATGGTTATTCCCCAAACAGATTTGTGGGCAGTGGTAAGATTTCCTCAACGGGTCAGAGGCCAACTGCCATTGGTATTTCTCTTCAGCAGAGCCCTGGGGCATTTTCAGCAAATGTTTTGGCTGGATTTTTGAGTAAAGTCTATGAACATAGAAACGGTTCATTTTACCGTATATTTGCAGAGTAACAAGCTTGTTTCTCCCCAGTAGAGCTATTCTCCTCAGCATTTAAATTTCGTCCTCCTCAGTGGGTTGTTACTCTCCCCAGCCAGAATACAGAGGAATATTTCCCCGACTAGAGTTAAGATTGATTTATTACTCTCTCAGCAAGCAGTCAGAAGTTGATGATGTTGCATCCCCAGTAGGAGACTTATGGAATATCTTCCTTCTTTGGACAAAGATATTATTTTCCCACTGAGTCTGAACACCCATTTTCCTCAGCTAGTCAGGAAATGTTTTTCTCATCAACTATGATATGATCTGATCTCCAACAGATGAGTAAGCTTGATGGTATCCCCTAGCAGAGTTGATGTCGTCAATCACTGTTCCCTAAGCAGGTTTGCTAATAGTGGCTGATATTCCCCAGTAGGGTGAGGGTAAAGATTTCTCCCAATAGCAGGTTAAGTAATATCCCTAAGCATGTTCGGTATTATTGACTTGTATCCCCAAGCAGGTTCGATATTATTGACTTGTCTCCCCAAGCAGAGTTTGGTGGTAGTCCTTACAACGGTTTGTTCAATGGTAGTTGACATCCCCAACAGGTCTTAAGTCCAATTGTTATTGGCATCCTTCAGATCCAAGTTTTGAGTTATATCTTTGGTAGAAGTCATAGGTAATCCCCAGCGGAGAGAAATTCTCTTTCTGTTCCACTTCAGTAGTTTTTATCCATCTCCAACAGAGTGGAAGTTCTCTCAGAGTTTTCATCTCCAGCAGAGTTGGTGGTCAGGAAGTCGTTCAGTGAAATCTTCCTCAGCAGGGTCTTTTAATTCAGAGGACAATTTAGTTTGTCTTCCCCGGTGGAGTTGCCTTCGTCTTCAGCATTTATTTTGCCGGAGCGCCTCTTTTGCATTGCATGAGCATTCTTGCATGGCATCCTCCCAAACACGTAGTATTTCCATTTCGTATGGAGCATTACGCCATAGAAAAATTCAAACATATGCATTCGAAGCATAATCCAGGTTTGAGCCTCATTTGCCAGGCCTTTCCCTGACAGGAAGAAGAACAAGAGATATCATCCAACTTTATACCCCAAGTCGTGGACTTGGTTATTTGGAGAGACTATTTGGTTTATCCCCTCAAAGTTGTTTGCGTTAGACACTCGTCCGTGTTCTTTTCCATTGCCTCACTACTTCGTCCGTATTGATTTTAAACACTCGTCTGTGTTCTCTCAAACACCCGTCCGTGTTCCTTTGACACTCGTCCGTGTTCTCTTTCATTTCCTCACTACTTCGTCCGTATTTAAACACTCGTCCGTGTTCTCTTGACACCCGTTGTAATACCCCAAAATTTGCCCGCTTATTTTTCTCAATAATTGAATTATGTTTCACTCATTTGCATTTCATAGTAGGTCATGCTAAATCATACACATCATTGGTTGCAAGGCATGGGATCAGGTGTCTCAAAGCATAAACAGCTCAAAGGCAAAGGACAAGAGAAATTTTTTTTCCAAACAAGTCACAAGGGCTATTCATAACTCAATTCATCACATTTGAGCTCTCAAGGTATCACAAGATGAGAATTCAACAAAAGATTGAAGCAAGTCATATTCTCCTAACCAATGCAAACTAGGGTTTTGGAATTCTTAAGTATAATACCCCAATGGGTAAGATTTTTGGGCTTTTATCATCTCCAAATGGCATATCTCATCTTTTTTAGAGAGGATACACATCATACTCAGAGGAATTTGGATTTGGAGGATGTGCTGATTTCTCCTAGACTGAGGGGTTAAAATTAGGGTTTACCATAAAATCAGTTTATTTCTGATTTTTTTGGGTAAAACTTGATGCTATGGTGTTTTACATGTCCTCAAGGTTCTAAGGATGAAGAATGGTCCATCAATTTGATATGGAAGGGTTTCAATTGATCAATTGATTGAGAATCAAGATAATTGGAGAAAAGTCAACTGTGCAGAGGAAAAACGTCAACTCCTGACTTTTTGAGGTCAAACACATGTTCCTCATGTCAAACATGATCATTGGTGAAGATTGGGTCAAGAAATAATGAAATATTCATCAAAAATCAAGAAATGTGCAAAGTTGCCAAAAATAGAAATTATGGTTTCTATTTATGGCAAGTTTTGGCAAGGTGAGAGGTCAACTTTGGGGCTTTCTTTCTCCATGCTCCAAGAACCAAATGGAAGGGTTAGGGAGGCCTATCAAAAGTTCACATTTCAAGCTTCAAATCCATACCAAGAACATCTCCATTGGGTTAAAATTGAAGGAGTTATGATTGATTAAAGTTGGAGGTTTGTAGGGCATTTTTGACCAGCAAGGCAAGTCATGGGCGAGCCAGCACGCAGTCATTTCATCAAACATCTTGTGTGCATGTTTTGTCCAACTTCCAAGCCAAATTTCTCATTGATGTAAGCTTCAAATGGAAAATTGTTCAACATCAATCTTGTTCATTTCCATCTCCTCTTCAACTGTCATGTTGGACAATTTTTCATTTGATCAATGTATGAGGAGTTATGATGAGTCAAAGTAGATGTCTTCACACTGTTTTCTTCCACACACCATGGTAAGTCAAGGCCAGGTCAAGTTGATCTGCTACAACAGTTGTGCACACACATATTCATGACCTTTTTTGGATGTCTTGGAGACTCCCTTTGCACTTGTTTTGAATGCCAATTTTGTTCTATGCCATGCCCTCTTTCCAAAGAGCCATTAACCAACCATTTCTACCTTATGATCATGGAAAAATAAGGCTACAAAGTCATCATCCCCACACCTGATTTTCTTACATGCTAAGTAAACCAAACTAAAACAAGCCTCGTTCTTTCTTCATTCTCATGCGCATGCCATACAAACTCAGCCATGACATGTCCAAAACATTGCCATAATTAACCAAACACACACCTTACATATATTACATGATGATACACATCCATTCCTCATATGTTCAAACATAAAATGAAAAGGAAAGCTTGTGAAGCAAGCTCTGCAAGCTGAGAACAACATCACCACCTCTCATTGCATGTTAATCCCCACCATAACTCCACGATCTCTCCACACTTTAACAAAAGCACCCTAACTCGGACATAACAAACTTGGCTCACTAACTCAATTAACTAAACTTGAGTTCTAACTGTTAACTGCATTGGTTAACATTTAACTCATCCTATATAACCAAGCTCTAACAGAAATCAAAAGGGGGGGTTCATTCTACACGTTTCACAAAATTCTCACTCTCTCTTTCTCTGAGTTTTCTCTCTCGAAACTCTCTATTCCTTAAAGTTTCTTTCATTCTCTTCACACAGTTATCATCACCAATCTTCAAGCTACCTACTGTATGCATTAGCTTCCATCTGGAACCTCTATCACACCTTCCACGAGTGTATTTTTCATCACCATCAGATCAAGGTTTAAGCAAGATTCGGAAGCTTCTTGAGCATTTATTTTGCTCCGTGTAGATTACAAGATCGTGCATTGAAGTTGTCAGGGTTTCTTGAAGCTTGGAACTGCATCTTTGACCAGGTTTGAGTTTCGAAACTTCACAGCATCATAGTAGTCTATATAACATGAATTAGGGCATCATGTAGTTGCATCTGAAGTCCTCCTACCTGAGGCAATGGTTTTGGTTAGATTCTAGAGCTATTTGTGATTGTTTCAGTTTTGGATCTTGAATTTGTTTGCTTCGATTTAGCTTATACATGCACCTTATGTGAAAACTAATAGTATAATTGGAATCTACTTGGAGAGAGGAAGAGATTGGTGTACGATTTGTGCCTTGCTGGTGACCTGAACATTTTGGCACGGTGGAGAATTGACCGGAGAAGGTGACCGGAGGTTGCTCCGGCCACTTGAGGATTCAACCTTTCCTGAACCCTATATTGAATCCAGATTAAGTCATGATCGTTAGATGCTTTTGATCCAAGGGCTTACATGCTGCCAGTGAATTAATAGAATACGCTCCCTCTCACGTGACTCTATTTTTGTGGCTGATGGCTTGTGTGTGTGTGTTCCATGTTAATTACCATGCACGTGTGTTGTGATCCACTCGTTTGCGTTACTTTCTTTGATCATCATCTGTTGACATCATCCAATGGTTAGTATTGAGTCAAGGATTTGACTGAACCACATGGCATAGACCCCACCTGACCCACGCGCTCTGGGCCTTGAGTTTTTGGCTACGCACACCCTCATTGTTTGAAGCCCAATTGCATTTGAACTTGATATTTGCTAATGTAGCACCCCCCTGACTCATTCCATTTCATTTTTATTTTCTTTTGCATAGTTATTCCATTTTTAATTGTTAAAATTACTTTTAAGCATGATAAAATTACACAAAAATTCATGAGACCTCACAACACATTAAAATAATTTTTGGTCATGTTATTTTCTAATTTTGTGATATTTCACCATATTTTCATGAATTTTCTTTCATTTTCTTGTGTTTGTGCATTTCATCATGACACATGCTACATATTGATTTTATTTGACATAGTTGTACATTGTATATTTGCATAATAATTGGTATATAACTTTATGATATGTTGAGTCATGTTAGGAATTTTTTGTGAATTTTATAAATTATTTCTTGATGGCTTTTGGGTGGGGTCTTTGGGCCATTTATGTGGATGTTGTGTATGGAATTGTGAGGCATGTTTGGGTATGTTTGATAATGATTTTTGAGCCACTCTTTTGGGACATGCTTACATACTGGTTACACCTCATATGAATTGAATATACTAATTTCCTTGAGCCTTTAACCCTACTTTTGATTCACCCTAATTGCATTAAAGAATGTGTGTTTGTTAGATGACTTCCATTAGGGTTTTGAAATGCTTTGATCATGTACTTTTGTGATGTTTGTTGAGATGTTTTAGCGTCATTTTATGTGCATATTATAGGTCATTAATATTGCATTATAGGTCACTTATAGTTCACATTTACTTGATTTGTGCACACTTGCTTAAGATTGTGATGTTGTGTAAACTTGTTCATCTATACTTGCTCTTCTTGATTCATTGGCTTGCATCAATGCTTGCATGATATTATACATCCATTTCAACATGGTACCACTTCTATTTGAAATCATTCTTGACCTTATGCCATGAATACTAACTTCACCTTGCATGTTCTAAACTTCATGAATATAAGAGAACTTGTTTGACATAATTTGAACTTGTTTGCTCTTAATCTTCAAAGTGCTTCACCATGGCAATTGTATGAATTATTGTGCTAACTTTATTGACCTCTAAATGTAATTCCAAATGTCCTAAGCTACTGACTTGCATTCATTTTGTATGGTTATTCAATTTGCATCCTCATTTCTTAATTGCATGTCTTGTATGATGTGGTTAGAACTTTAATGATGTTTGCTCCCATCTTTTGCTTGCTTGATCAATGCTTGCTCTTGTGGATCATACGCCATTTTAATAACATTTTCACTCATTCTTAAGTGCCATTTACTTCTTACTTGGGTGTTTACATATTCATTTATTCATGTTTACTTTCCATTTGCATTCATCTTGCATAAGTAATACATAACTTGCATTTGTGTGATTTCTTAGTGCATAGTTTGACATTATTTGATTTCATTTGGCATGTTTACATTAGTATGGTACATTAGCATATACCTACTGCCTTGGCATGTCCCTTAACCATTAGGACCCTTCCCTTTTGGTTTGAACTTCATTTTCTTATTAACTTGTCTCCTTGAATCAAATAGTTGTGTTTGGTTTAGGTTTCTTGTTCTAGTTTTCAATACTTGTGATAATAATGCACTAACTTTTTGTGTAGGGGAAGAGGTAAGTCACTTGAGTAAGGGGATGTTAATCCACACTCATCCCTTCACTCATCTTTTTCATCTCTCATTTCTTTTACTTATCATTTCCTTGTGTGAATAGCATGATATAATGCTTGATTGTGTAGAACTTTCTCACATCCCTTAGGGATCCTAGCTCATCCTTAATTTTTTATTAAGGTGAGGTAGGATAAGCATTAGATAGTGATATCCCTCTCTTTTCTTTAGGCTTAGGTGGTCCTTATACCTCACACAACCATAGGATCTCCATGCATGATAACTTTAGGATTATTAGTCCCCCTCTTAGACTTTGTCCTTTCTTCCTTTTGAGTCTCTCTTTCTCATCTCAAAACAAAAAGCAAAAACACCTGATAAAGGTTTAACATGTATTGAACATGAGCCTTGCATGTGGGAAATAATATAGGGGAGGATCTTCTTTCACTTTCTTAGAGTGTTTAGCATACGTCCCGTCTCGGGTCGATATGCGAGGCATTCGATCCTATGTCATAGACTTTAATGCAATATGTGTTACAAACACAAAATAATCAAAACACTTCTTCTTAAAAGACAAAAACAAACATTTCTTATCTTTCTCACTCCATTCTTAAGGATGCGTCACTTCCGTTCTACCGCAAATAGGTAAATGCCTAAGACTCCGTACAACGAGCTGCGACACTTAACTGCTAGAACGCGAACCTTGGCGTCTTCCGTTAAAAAACACAAACAAAGCACAATCCATCCCTAGTGAGGGGAACTACATCACTCTGATTCTTGCGTGCGAGCGGGATACGTAGGCAGGAGATCGTACGAGATCTCACCAAGCACAATCCTTTCACCCTCCCTCAATCTGTAGTCCGAGCTACGTTGACTCTGACTTTCCCGCTCCCGAGGGAATACGTAGGCCTAGGACTCCGAGGACGTCCTACCGGGTCACTTCTTTTCCTCTTCTTCCGTTTTTCCTTTCTTTTCCGTTCCTGTTCCTTATCCTTTCTAGTAGCAGTGGAGTTCCAGATGACGACACCCTTTAATCGATAACAACAAGCGTGGATCCCATCGAGTACGATGGACGCGTGGGGGTGCTAATACCTTCCCCTCGCATAACCGACTCCCTTACCTGTTTCTCTTGGTCGCGAGACCATGCTTTTCCTTTCCCCCAGGTTTATGCAGTGTTCCCTTTCCCTCTCTTAGGATAAATACACATTGCTGGCGACTCTATTTCCGCGCCACTTTCGCGTTTGTACTTGGATGAAAATCCCGGGAGCGATAGCTGGGGATCCTGGTTCCCTAAGCGAGTCAATCCTAGCGCTTGCTTGTTTTCGATTATAGGGTGTTTTATCTATTTGCTTTACTCGCTTTATTTATGGCATTATTGCATGTTTATTGTTACATTTACTTGCTTTCCATTTACTGTTGTCATATATTGTATTATGCTGGACTGTACTGGTTTTTCTGTTTGGTGGGCAAGGTGTTATGAGAGATAAGCCCATTACACATGCTTGAGTACACACATAGGACTAGAGCAGAAAGTAGTGTGGCCTACGTAGCGTCTTGGTGCTTATGGTTTACATGAAATCCACAACCAGACGAGGTTTTCTTGGGAGATGTTCTGATTTGCGCGTCTTGTGCATTTCGGGGTGTTAACCTAGAAAGCTGTCGACTCTGGTGACCATTCCCGAGGACTCAGTTGCGACACTCCTCCCGATGTGTGATAAGGGCAGACCAGAAATGGCAAACCCATTACACATTCTTGATCCGAGGACCCAATGCTGGGAACTTGCTATAGGATATCCTTTTTTTAGGGGAATCAATTGAGGCCTCCTCGATTGGTGATGATGCCAAACTAGAAATGGTGAACGTATCATTATTTCTCGACCTGAGAGTCTGTGATATTGAGGATCCTTGCCTTTCTAGTACCTACATGTGAGAATGGGAGGGTGTTTGTAGGTTTGCAGGTAACCATAATCTCCCATATACCCGGTTTTCTGGTATTATCACACAAAAGGGAATATTCATCCTACTATATTCAGATGGTTATTGTTCACAATTCTATGATATTCTCAGATCTACACTGACACTACTCACAGTCCAGCACAGACACGCAACACTCTGATACCGTGCCTTTTGTGTTGCATTATCATATCATAACATTCATGTTTATCATTTCCAGGTGCTTATTTTACCTCTGATTCCAGTCAATGGGTTCGATGGAGACGAATGCTAAGAGGAAGAATAATGTTGGTTACAGATTTCCAGAGCCAACGTTGGATCTACTTCACAAAATGATAGCCATGGCTGACCCGGGTGTTCTTATCACTTTCCAAAGGAAATACGGGAGATTGGTGAAATTGGTCCGTAACATTACAAAGTATGAGCATAATGCTCTCCATACATTGCTGCAGTTCTATGAGTCATCGTTGAGATGCTTTGTCTTCCCGGAGTATATCTTGATGCCTACTTTGGAGGAGTTTTCGTTCATCCTGGATATCTCAGTCAAATCAACAGTACCATTCTTTTCGGGAGATCATCCTAACATAGAAGAAATTGCAACTGCCTTACAGGTGGAACAATCAGCGCTGAAGAAAAATGTTGCTGATAAAAATGCAGTTAAGGGTTTTCATTTGGAGTTTCTTGCCAACCAAGCTCAAGAGTGTGCTAGCGCCAAGAATTGGGCAGTCTACCATTCTATCTTGGCCTTGTGTATCTACGGTATCGTCTTGTTTCCTAACCAACACTACTTCGTGGATATGCACACAGTAAGAGTTTTTGTCTTGAAAAATCCGGTTCCTACTTTGTTGGGTGATTTCTACCACTCCGTGCATTTCAAGAATAAGAAGAGAAGAGGAGGACAGGTCAACTGCTGCACTCCACTTTTATCCAACTGGTTTTTGAAGCATTTACCTCAGACGGGCGCCTTTGTGGATACGAGGGATTCTTTAAAGTGGTCTAAACGGATAATGGGATTAGCTGCTGATAATATTGTTTGGTTTGACCATTAGTTGCGAGGAATAGAGATTATTACCAGTTGTGGGAATTTTCCGAATGTGCCTTTAATCGGGAGGAAAGGGGGAATTAATTATAACCCTATCCTGGCTATCAGGCAATTTGGATATGCCTTAAAGAACCCTCCTGAAGATCAACATATGGAAGAGTCTTTATTCTTTAACGGAAGTGAGGATACAGAAGTGCTGAAGAAGGCCGTGCATGCTTGGGGGCACATCCATAAGACTAGAAAGACTGTTTTGGGAAAAGGTGATTGTAGAGCTTATCCGCAATATATATAATGGATCCAGAAAAAGGTTAAAGAAGTTCTCTTGCCTTTTTCACGAAAGCCACCTTTGTATCCAGTGATGCCAGAACAACCTACCACAGTGGCCATTGAGGAATTCAACAGGTTGCAGAATTTGGTGAAAGAGCTTAGAGGGGAGAATTCTGACATGAGCAGCCAGCTTCAAGATGCATTATATACCAACAAGGAGTTGGAGCGCAAAGCCCAAGATGCAGAAAAGATCTTAGAAGCAAGAGAGGAAGATTTTGCTGACAGGGCCCGACACTACCAGAAGGTTAATATGGCTATTGAAACTTCTGCTCTGACTCATAAGTGGACTAAGCAATCTTTGGCCCAGACAAAAGACAAGTTAGCCAAACTTCAGCAAGCCTGGGATGAAGTCAGAATGGAGAATGCAGAGTTGCGAGAGCAATCAAAGGACAAAGACGATGAGCTTCTTAGAGCGCATGAACAACGGAGAAAACATCGGGAAGACTTTGGAAAAAGCCAAGAGCAGCTGAAGAGTGTTAAGGATGAACTGAAAGTTTCCAAGAAGAAGCTTGAAGATGCCATGGTAGAGATGGGAAGACTCAAGATGCAAGCTGGGGTGAAGAGGCCTAAGCAGATGAGCGATGACGAAGCTCTCTTGATGCACGTGGATTCATTAGTTGAAGCCCTGAAGAAGAGGGACATTTTGATCAAAGAGATGATTGAGAGGCCAAATCATCAGTGCACCAGAATACTCTTTGAAGAGATCAAGTACTCTAGCGAGAAGCTGAAAGATTTGGAACTGAATGATTGATAGTTTCCTCTTTATTTTCCTAGTGCAGTTTTGTTGATGTACCATGGTTACCATCAGGCTTGTTGATGGAGCCATTTTCTTGATGTATTTCCAGTTTACAAACTTGTTGAAGAATGCTTAAATACTTTTTGGCTCTCCGTTAATTCAAATAATGGGTTTACTCAGAAATGGTTCCTTAGTAGTTTTCTGTTCACCGGCACATTATCACGACACTTTATCACAGCACGTTGCTTCTCAAAGATTTCTCTCAACAATGTCTATATATTGCTCAGCTTCTCGTGATTAAGACTGGAATCAGGGTGTAATATGCCTTGGGAATGAAAAACATGGCATATGCATACATTTCATAACATATCATTTTGCATAACGGGTACTCGTCCTAGGGAGTTTCTAACCTTTATTTGGTTGCAGGCAGAATAGCTGATCTCAACATTCATTTCTACGCGACTCGACAAAATCAAGCCAGAATCATGGAACATGTGCAGGCAGAACTCACTGAAATGAGGACCCGTATGGAGCAGTTCATGAACCTCATGCAGGGTTTAGCCCAGGGGCAGCAAGACTTGAGGACTGCGGTTCAAAGGTTGGAAGTGGAAATTCCCAATGCTTATTCTCCTGGTGGAGCGAATGTTAATCCTCCTGGCGGAGCAAATGTTAACCCTCCTGGAAGAGCTCCTGGTGGCGTTGGCCATAACAATTATCAACATGTAGAGGACCATCAAGATGATCAGTTCTCTGTGGTGAATGCTGACCTGGGTGTTCATAATGACGGTGATGACAGAAGGTATGAGGAGTTGGCTGAGAAAGTAAGAGCTGTAGAATGTCAAAACTCTATGGGAATTAATGTTGCTGACATGGGGCTGGTGCAAGGGGTGAGAATCCCTCCAAAGTTCGAGCCTCCAACTTTTGACAAGTATAATGGCAGTACCTGTCCTAAGACTCACATTCAGGCGTATTTCAGGAAGATTTCTGCATATTCTGAGGATGAAAAGCTGTGGATGTACTTCTTTCAGGATAGTCTGTCAGGAGCTTCATTAGAATGGTACATGAAGCTGGAAAGAGCTTACATCAGGAATTGGAGGGACTTGGGCGATGCTTTCTTGAAACAGTATCAGTATAACATTGACATGGCCCCTAATCGTACCTAATTGCAGAATATGACACAGGATCCGAAGGAAGGTTTCAAGCAATATGCCCAAAGGTGGCATGAGCTAGCTGCTCGAGTACAACCCTCGCTGATGGAAAGGGAAATTGCTGATATGTTCATGAGTACTTTACAGGACCCATATCTGGATCGCTTGGTCGGGTGTCCGTCCACTGGGTTTTCTGATATTGTGATAGCAGGAGAGAGAATTGAGAATCTATTGAAACCAGGGAAGATTCAGGACGGAAGTGGGGCAGGCTCTTCCAATACGAAGAGGCCTTTTGGAAATGGCTTGAAGAAGCGTGAAGGTGAAACTAGTGCTGCCTATGGACAGGGGGCAAAGGTAAAAGACGTCAGGACTCGTACCATCAAGCAGCTACTATAACTATTCCGGCTCTGGCTGCCAAATCTCAGTCACAACCTCAAAGACAATACCAACTGAGGCAGAGAATGAGTGATCGTCACTTTGACACTTTACCTATGGCATATGCCCAGATGTTACAAAATTTTCTCCGCTTAAAGTTGGTACAATTGAGAACACTGGCACCACCAGCAGGCAAGCTACCTTATGTCTATGATGCAAATGCGAAGTGTGAGTTCCATTCGGGTGCACCTTGCCACCATATAGAGAACTACAAAGCTTTTAAGCATGTAGTTCAGGACCTGGTTGATTCGAAAGCTATCAACTTCACTCCTAATCCTAATGTGATTCAAAACCCCATGCCTCCGTATGGTGGACCAAAGGTCAATGCAATAGAAGGGGATAGAGGCTTGAATCTAGTGACATATGTTAATCACGTAAGGACACCTTTGGCAGTGGTAAAAGGGCGTTTGTTGAAAGGGGGCGTGTTCCCTGGTTGTTAGGAAAATTGTTCAGAATATTTGACTGCGGTGAACGGTTGTGATAAATTGAGGAATTGCTTTCAGATGATGATGGATGAGGGTCGACTATAGTTTGATCAGATGGGAAAGAAGGATGATACGCTCTCAATGGTCACTATCTACTTTACTCCATCAGAGATTCCTGTGCCTGCACCTATACAAACCCCTGCGCCTGAACAAGTAGCCTCGGTGACTATAACTATTCTAGGTCCTATGCCATACGAAAGTACAAAAGCGACCCCATGGCATTATGGAGCTGATGTCTATTATCAAGGACAGAAACAGGAAGTGGAGGTTCCCAAGGAAACTGGTTCAAGTGTGGGGAATGTTGGAGGAATGGGTGGTTTTACCCGTAGTGGAAGGTTCTTTGCTCCACAGACGCTCTAAAATGATGATGCTGAAACTTCAGCGAAAGCAAAAGGCAAGCAGGTAGTAAGTGAAGAGCCCGTGACGAGGGAGGAGCCTGATAATTCTTTTGGAAAAGACGTTGAAGAGTTTATGAGGATTATCCGAAAGAGTGATTACAAGATAGTGGATCACCTGCATCAAACTCCTTCCAAGATTTCTATCTTGTCATTACTGTTATGTTCTGAGGCACATCGTAATGCCTTGCTGAAGATTTTGAATATGGCGTACGTTCCACAAGAGATATCGGTGAACCAGCTCGAGGGTGTTTTTGCCAATGTCAACGCCGGTAACGTGTTGGGATTTACCGATTTTGATCTAACGCCGGAGGAAAGAAATCATAACAAAGCGCTCCACATCTCCATGGAGTGCAAAGGGGCAAGCTTGTCCCATGTGTTAGTGGATACGGGCTCGTCCCTGAATTTGCTGTCGAAGAAGGCTTTGGCAAAGTTGGATGTTGAAGGGGTTGTGCTCTGACCATGTGATTTAGTTGTGCGCGCTTTTGACGGCTCTAAAAGATCGGTTTTTGGGGAGGTAGAGTTTCCTGTGAAGATTGGACCCCAGGTGTTTAATACGGTTTTCTATGTGATGGAAATCCAGTCGGCTTATAGCTGCTTGCTAGGGTGCCCGTGGATACATGCTGCTGGGGCCGTTTCGTCAACACTCCACCAGGAGATAAAGTTTGTGGTGGATGGTCAGGTTGTCATAGTATGCGGAGAGAAGGATATATTTGTCAGCCACCTGTCGTCGTTCAAATATGTGGAGATGGACGGCGAGATCCATGAAACTCTTTGTCAGGCATTTGAAACAGTGAATATTAAGAATGACACTCATTCCGGTGAAGCAAGGGCAGGAACTTCTATAGTTTCTTACAAACAGGCTCTCGAAGTGGTACAGTCTGGCCATGCTGAAGGTTGGGGGGAGTTGATTGAGTTGCCTTTTAAGGAAGATAAGTGGGGAATTGGTTATCAGCCTACTCAAGCTGCGCAGCCAGAAGGTCAAAAGCGTCAGGGACATGTCATGTTTTCTAGTAGGGGGATCATCAACCCTGGTCAAGTCTTTGCTGCAAATGAAGATGATGGGGATAACGACCATGATATGGACAATTGGGTGCGCCCATGTGTCCCGGGGCAGAAGCTGAACAACTGGTTCTCTGAAGACCTCATCCAAGTCACTATGCAGAAAGAGTAATTTTCTTTGTTTTTTCATGTTGCATGTATAATCCTAGGCTCTGCCCAAGGCCTAGTGATTTCATTGTAGGGCCACATTTGTTTCATATGCAAGTTTATCATCAATAAAAGGACGTTTTTTGTATTCTAAAAAATTGTGTTCCCTGTCTTTCATTTTACGCTTTTCATTTTAAATAAAAATGGCAATGTTTTCTCTATAGTTTGTTTTCTTTCCTTTTCAAAAACTTTCTCTAAAATAAAGCATAAACCATCATTCATGCAGAAACAATCCTCTGAATTCTGTTAATAACGGTTCTGCTATGGCTCGATATGACTTTGATAATCCAATTTATCAAGCTGAAGAGGGGGATGAGGAAAACTGTGAACTTCCCGAAGAATTGGCTAGATTATTGAAATAGGAGGAAAGAACTATTCAGCCACATTAAGAGTCATTAGAAGTCATCAACCTTGGCACCGAGGATGTGAAGAAAGAAGTCAAGATAGGGGCAAGCCTAGCAGAGAATGTGATGAAAGAGCTGATCGGGATGTTGTGTGAATACGTTGATATTTTTGCCTGGTCTTATCAAGATATGCCAGGATTAGATACATATATTGTTGTGCACAAGTTTCCTCACAAAGAAGGTTGTTCCCCCGTCAAACAGAAGCTCAGACGAACTAAACTAGAAATGGCCATTAAGATTAAAGAGGAGGTACAGAAACAATTGGATGCAGGTTTCTTGGCCGTCACCAGCTATCCACCATGGGTTGCGAATATTGTCCCGGTACCTAAGAAAGATGGTAAGGTCCGGACATGTGTGGATTACCGTGATTTAAATCGAGCAAGTCTGAAAGATGATTTTCCACTACCTCACATTGATGTGTTGGTAGATAATACAGCTCAATTCTCGGTATTTTCCTTCATGGATGGCTTTTCTGGTTATAATCAAATAAAAATGGCACCGGAAGACATGGAGAAAACAACGTTTATTACCCCGTGGGGCACGTTCTGCTATAAAGTGATGCCTTTTGGTTTGAAAAACGTAGGGGCAACCTATCAGCGTGCTATGGTGACACTCTTTCATGACATGATTCATAAAGAGATTGAGGTTTATGTTGATGATATGATCGCTAAGTTGCAGACTGAAGAAGAGCACTTGGTGAATCTGAAAAAGCTTTTTGAATGGTTGAGACAATTCAGACTGAGGCTAAACCCGAATAAGTGTACTTTCGAAGTGAGATCTGGTAAGCTGTTGGGCTTTATGGTAAGTAAAAGGGGAATCGAGGTTGATCCGGCAAAAGTAAAAGCAATACAAGACATGCCCGAGCCAAGAACAGAAAAGCAAGTTTGTGGTTTCTTAGGGAGATTGAACTACATTGCTGGATTCATCTCTCATCTTACAGCCACTTGCGAGCCAATATTCAAATTATTGAGAAAAAATCAATCAATTAGTTGGAATAATGATTGCCAAAGGGCATTTGACAAAATAAAAGGGTATTTGCAGAAACCTCCGGTTCTTATGCCTCCAGTTCCAGGGAGACCACTGATAATGTATTTGTCGGTACGTGAAAATGCAATGGGTTGTGTTCTCGGTCAACAAGACGAGACAGGTAGGAAAGAACATGCCATATACTACCTGAGTAAGAAATTCACAGATTACGAGTCTAGATACTCAATGCTTGAGAAGACATGTTGTGCACTTGCATGGGATGCTAAGCGTTTGAGACAATATATACTGACTCACACAACTCTATTGATATCAAAGATGGATCCAGTCAAGTACATTTTTGAAAAGCCAGCTCTCACCGGAAGGGTTGCCCGTTGGCAGATGGTGTTGACAGAGTATGACATACAATATACTTCCCAAAAAGCCATAAAGGGTAGTATTCTATCTGATTATCTTGCTGAGCAACCAATCGATGATCATCAGCCAAAGAAGTTTGAGTTCCCTGATGAAGACATCATGTATTTGAAAATGAAAGATTGTGACGAGCCACTAGTTGATGAAGGACCAGATCCTGATGACAAGTGGAAATTGATGTTTGACGGGGCAGTTAATGTGAATGGTAGTAGCGTTGGGGCAGTTCTCATAACTCCGAAGGGTTCCCATATACCTTTCACTGCTAGACTCACTTTTGATGTCACTAAAAATGAAGCCGAATATGAAGCCTGCATTATGGGTATCGAAGAAGCCATTGATTTAAGGGTCAAGACTCTTGATGTATTTGTGGACTCTGCTCTAGTGGTCAATCAGATCAATGGAGATTGGCACACCAATCAACCCCACTTGATCCCTTACAGGGACTACGCGAGAAGACTGTTGACTTTCTTCAAGACAGTAAAGCTGTATCATGTACCTCGTGATGAGAATCAAATGGAGGAGGCTTTGGCAACGTTATCTTCTATGATTCAAGTGAACTGGTGGAATCATATACCCAAAATTGATGTGATGCGACTTGATAGACCTGCTCATGTATTTGCAGCCGATACAGCGACCAGTGATAAACCTTGGTATCATGATATCAAGCATTTCTTGGAGAGTCAAGAGTATCCGGCTGGGGCATCCACTAATGATAAGAAGACTTTGAGAAGGTTGGCGGGCAGTTTCTTCTTGAATGAAGATGGTGTATTATACAAAAGAAATTTTGACATGGTCTTGCTCAGATGCGTGGATAGACACAAAGCAGACATGTTGATGCAAGAAGTGCACGAAGGTTCTTTTGGTACCCATGCTGGTGGACATACCATGGCAAAGAAATTGTTGCGAGCTAGTTATTACTGGATGACCATGGAGGCTGATTGTTTCAAATATGCTCGAAAATGCCACAAGTGCCAGATTTATGCTGATAAAGTGCATGTGCCACCGAATCCTTTAAACGTGATGAGTTCCCCTTGGCCCTTTGCCATGTGGGGCATTGATATGACTGGGAAGATCGAACCCACCGCCTCTAACGGACATCGCTTCATTCTGGTGGCCATTGATTACTTCACCAAGTGGGTGGAAGCTGCTTCATTTGCAAATGTCACCAAGCAGGTGGTTGTCCGGTTTATCAAGAAGGAGATTATTTGTCGATACGGAGTACCCGAAAGAATCATCACTGATAATGATTCTAATCTTAACAATAAAATGATGCAAGAGCTGTACCAGAGCTTCAAGATTGAGCATCACAATTCTTCTCCATACCGCCCAAAGATGAATGGTGCCGTCGAGGCAGCCAATAAAAATATCAAGAAGATTGTGCAAAAGATGGTCGTGACGTACAAGGATTGGCATGAGATGTTGCCTTTCGCTTTGCATGGGTACCGTACATCAGTACGCACGTCTACTGGGGCAACCCCGTTTTCTCTTGTGTATGGTATGGAAGCGGTCTTACCAGTTGAAGTTGAGATTCCTTCTCTGAGGGTCATGATGGATGTCAAGCTTGATGAGGCTGAATGGGTTCGAACGAGGTTCAACGAGTTGAGTCTCATAGAAGAGAGGAGATTGGCAGCTGTATGCCATGGGCAACTGTATCAGAGAAGGATGAAACGGGCATTCGATCAGAAAGTGCGTCCTCAGAATTATCAGACAGGTGACTTGGTGTTGAAAAGGATTCTTCCTCCTAATACAGATCACAGGGGCAAATGTACTCCGAATTATGAAGGTCCATATGTTGTCAAGAAGGTTTTCTCGGGCGGAGCCTTGATGCTTACAACTATGGATGGTGAGGATTTTTCGTCGCCTGTGAACTCAGACGCATTTAAAAAATACTTCGCATAAATGGACCCGCTGGACAGTAAAAAGAGAGTCCAGGCAAAAAATGGCATCCCGGCGAACCATAAAAAAAGAGAGAAAAATAAAAAAGGAAAATGTTCGGGCAAAAATTATGGATAAAAAAAAAAGAAAAAGAGTACACCCGGTAAGTTGAAAACCCGAAAGGGAAACTTAGGCAAAAATGGGTATCCCGGTGGATTGAAAACCCGCAAAGGGCGATCCAGGAAAAAAAGGGATTAAGCGAACGACTGCGATCTGAGTAACCTGTATCCCATCTCGTTTCAACAAGAGACATTCCGAAGGATTGGAATCGGTCCAATCATCCCTCTCGGAAAGTGAAGCACTTGGAGAGTCTTGAAGACATATGAACCATAGCAGGATTGAAACTCAATGGATTTCTGTTTTCCACATTGCCATTAGGATAATTTCTTTTCTCTTTCAAGCAATTACCTCTTTCCAGGAATTTCCTCCTGATGTAAATGCCTATATTCAGGCCTTTCAATCGATAAAATTTCTTTATTCAGAATATCTGTCTCTTTTGTTTTCCTTTACAGTCTGTTTTGTTTACAAAAAACATCCGAATTTTTGATAAACATTGCATTTGAAAACATAAAGGTTATACAATGACATGCGTGCAAAAGAAAACAATTAAAATTGCTTTAAATGCCAGGTGTTCTTGGGTGATGAATTCAAAATTCAGTAATACCCTAGGGCATGTGTGCACACTCTTTTTTTGCAGGTGTTAATGGTCGCTGATTAGCTCATCAAGAACACGTGTTGTCTTCAGTGTCTTTTCCAGTAGGACTTAAGTAATAGTTCTCCCCAAGCAGAAGCGGGTACCTCAATATGAACTTCTTCCCTGAGGTTGTCATCCCCAGCAGGAATATGGTTGATCTCAGTCCCTCAGCAGGTATTTTCTTCCTCAGCAGAGGTTTGTTTGATTTCAACTCCCCAGCAGCCAGGTCGGAGGATGTTGATTTCCCCAGCGGAGTTCTATGGTTATAGTTCTTCCCCAAGAAGATTGGTTCAGATGATACCTCCAGCAAGGTCATTATTCCTTATAGTAACCGCAACGGGCTCGCCAGTTCAGAGCCCATATCAGGAGATCAGGCCAATTTGTCCTCCCCAGCATGAGTTACAAACACGAGGACAATTCAGTTGCGATCACGAAGTCAATCCAGCTTGTTATCCCCAACGGAGTTGCCTTCTTTTCCTCAGTATTTATTTTGCTGAGGAACCTCTTTGCATCTTGCATGTAGTATGCATTGCATCCTCAAAACGCGTAGCATTTCCATTTGAGATGGAGCATTACGCCATAGAAAAATTCAAACATATGCATGTGAAGCATAAGCCAGTTTTGGTACCTCGTGCGAGAGCACATAATTGTTTCCCTTCTATTATATTGACAAAACCAAAAAGAATGCCTCGCTCATCCCCCAACAGAAATTTCAAAGCACTACCAGGGTTTCACCACTATTCTCCCTACAGAGTCCTATTACTCGGTTTGTAAGTCTTTTGACCTTACGTCTTAACCGCGTTTTTCTGGAACCATTCCCGATAGGATCCCTTTAGCCGTTCCCGACAGGCACCCTTTAAGTTTTAAACCTAGCCGTTCCCGACAGGCCCATTTACCATTCCCGATAGGTAAGCCATAGGTTTTCAACTTTAGCCATTCTCGATAGGCACCTTTAGGTTTTAAACCTAGCCGTTCCCGACAGGCCCATTTACCATTCCCGATAGGTAAGCCATAGGTTTTCAACTTTAGCCATTCCCGATAGGCACCTTTAAGTTTTAAACCTAGCCGTTCCCGACAGGCCCATTTACCATTCCCAATAGGTAAGCCATAGGTTTTCAACTTTAGCCATTCCCGATAGGCACCTCTAAGTTTTAAACCTAGCCGTTCCCGACAGGCCCATTTACCATTCCCGATAGGTAAGCCATAGGTTTTCAACTTTAGCCATTCCCGATAGGCACCTTTAAGTTTTAAACCTAGCCGTTCCCGACAGGCGCATTTACCATTCCCGATAAGTAACCAAGGTCCAAGCTCATCTGTTCCTGACAGGTTGTTTACCGTTCCCGACAGGTTGTTCACCGTTCCCGACAGATTGTTTACCATTCCCGATAGGTAACCTTCGAATCTAGACTCCAACCATTCCCGACAGGCAAACTCTGAATTTCATTTGCTCCGGACTCTTCTTCACCAACATCCACCACCAACTGCTGTGTTTGTCATATATCCATTCTGTTCGTCCACAGAGCGCAAATTTTCCAGTTATTTTTTGTATTCAATCCCTATGTACCTTGAATTTCTGACAGCCGTTGCTCTCATCCCTTCAGGTCCACAGTTGATTGAATAGGGGCAGTTGTAATACCCCAAAATTTGCTCTCTTATTTTTCTCAATAATTGTCTTATGTTTCACTCATTTGCATTACATAGTAGGTCATGCTAAATCATACACATCATTGGTTGCAAGGCATGAGATCAGGTGTCTCAAAGCATAAACAACTCAAAGGCAAAGGACAAGAGAAATTTTTTTTCCAAATAAGTCACAAGGGGTTTTCATATCTCAATTCATCTCATTTGAGCCCTTAAGGTATCACAAGATGAGAATTCAACAGAAGATTGAAGCAAGTCATCTTCTCCTAACCAGTGCAAACTAGGGATTTGGAATTCTTAAGTATAATACCCCAATGGGTAAGATTTTTGGGCTTTTATCATCTCTAAATGGAATATCTCATCTTTGTCAGAGAGGTTACACATCATACTCAAAGGAATTTGGATTTGGAGGATGTGTTGATTTCTCTTAGACTGAGGGGTTAAATTAGGGTTTACCATAAAATCAGTTTATTTCTGATTTTTTTGGGCAAAACTTGATGTTATGGTATTCTACATGTCCTCAAGGGTCTAAGGATGAAGAATGGTCCATCAATTTGATATGGAAGGGTTTCAATTGATCAATTGATTGAGAATCAAGAGAATTGGGGAAAAGTCAATTGTGCCGAGGAAAAATGTCAACTCCTGAATTTTTGAGGTCAAACCCATGTTCCTCATGTCAAACATGATCATTGGTGAAGATTGGGTCAAGAAATAATGAAAGATTCATCAAAAATCAAGAAATGTGCAAAGTTGCCAAAAATAGAAATTAGGGTTTCTATTTATGGCAAGTTTTGGCAAGGTGAGAGGTCAACTTTGGGGCTTTCTTTCTCCATGATCCAAGAACCAAATGGAAGGGTTAGGGAGGCCTATCAAAAGCTCGCATTTCAAGCTTCAAATCCATACCAAGAACATCTCCATTGGGTTAAAATTGAAGGAGTTATGATTGATTAAAGTTGGAGGTTTGTAGGGCATTTTTGACCAGCAAGGCAAGTCATGGGCGAGCCAGCACGCAGTCATTTCATCAAACATCTTGTGTGTATGTTTTATCCAACTTCCAAGCCAAATTTATCATTGATTTAAGCTTCAAATGGAAAATTGTTCAACATCAATCTTGTTCATTTCCATCTCTTCTTCAACTTTCATGTTGGACAATTTTTCATTTGATCAATGTATGAGGAGTTATGATGAGTCAAAGTAGGTGTCTTCACACTGTTTTCTTCCACACGCCATGGCAGGTCAAGGCTAGGTCAAGTTGATCTGCTACAACAGTTGTGCACACACATATTCATGATCTTTTTTGGATGTCTTGGAGACTCCCTTTGCACTTGTGTTGAATGCCAATTTTGTTCTATGCCATGCCCTCTTTCCAAAGAGCCATTAACCAACCATTTCTACCTTATGATCATGGAAAAATAAGGCTGCAAAGTCATCATCCCCACACCTGATTTTCTTACATGCTAAGTAAACCAAACTAAAACAAGCCTTGTTCTTTCTTCATTCTCATGCGCATGCCATACAAACTCAGCCATGACATGTCCAAAACATTGCCATAATTAACCAAACACACACCTTACATATATTACATGATGATACACATCCATTCCTCATATGTTCAAACATAAAATGAAAAGGAAAGCTTGTGAAGCAAGCTCTGCAAGCTCAGAACAACATCACCACCTCTCATTGCATGCTAATCCCCACCATAACTCCATGATCTCTCCACACTTTAACAAAAGCACCCTAACTCGGACATAACAAACTTGGCTCACTAACTCAGTTAACTAAACTTGAGTTTTAACTGTTAACTACATTGGTTAACATTTAACTCATCCTATATAATTAACCTCTAACAAAAATCAAAAGGGGGGTTCATTCTACATGTTTCACAAAATTCTCACTCTCTCTTTCTCTGAGTTTTCTGTCTCAAAACTCTCTATTCCTTGAAGTTTCTTTCATTCTCTTCACACAGTTATCATCACCAATCTTCAAGCTACCTACTGTATGCATTAGCTTCCATCTGGAACCTCTATCACACCTTCCACGAGTGTATTTTTCATCACCATCAGATCAAGGTTTAAGCAAGATTCGGAAGCTTCTTGAGCATTTATTTTGCTCCGTGTAGATTACAAGATCGTGCATTGAAGTTGTCAGGGTTTCTTGAAGTTTGGAACTGCATCTTTGACCAGGTTTGAGTTTCGGAACTTCATAGCATCATAGTAGTCTGTATAACATGAATTAGGGCATCATGTAGTTGCATCTGAAGTCCTCCTACCTGAGGCAATGGTTTTGGTTAGGTTCTAGAGCTATTTGTGATTGTTTTAGTTTTGGATCTTGAATTTGTTTGCTTCGATTTAGCTTATACATGCATCTTATGTGAAAACTAATGGTATAATTGGAATCTACTTGGAGAGAGGAAGAGATTGGTGTACGATTTGTGCCTTGCTGGTGACCTGAACATTTTGGCACGGTGGAGAAGTGACCAGAGAAGGTGACCGAAGGTTGCTCCGGCCACCTGAGGATTCAACCTTGCCTGAACCCTATCCTGAATCTAGATTAAGTCATGACCGTTAGATGCTTTTGATCCAAGGCCTTACATGCTACCAGCGAATTAATGGAAAACTCTCCCTCTCACGTGACTCTATTTTTGTGGCTGATGGCTTGTGTGTGTGTGTTCCATGCTAATTACCATGCACGTGTGTTGTGATCCACTCGTTTGCGTTACTTTCTTTGATCATCATCTGTTGACATCATCCAATGGTTAGTATTGAGTCAAGGATTTGACTGAACCACATGGCATGGACCCCACCTGACCCATGCGCCCTGGGCCTTGAGTTTTTTGCTACGCACACCCTCCTTGTTTGAAGCCCAATTGCATTTGAACTAGATATTTGCTAATGTAGCACCCCCCCTGACTCATTCCATTTCATTTTTATTTTCTTTTGCATAGTTATTCCATTTTTAATTGTTAAAATTACTTTTAAGCATGATAAAATTACACAAAAATTCATGAGACCTCACAACACTTTAAAATAATTTTTGGTCATGTTATTTTCTGATTTTGTGATATTTCACCATATTTTCATGAATTTTCTTTCATTTTCTTGTGTTTGTGCATTTCATCATGACACATGCTACATATTGATTTTATTTGACATAGTTGTACATTGTATTTTTGCATAATAATTGGTATGTACCTTTATGATATGTTGAGGCATGTAAGGAATTTTTTGTAAATTTTCTAAATCATTTCTTGATGGCTTTTGGGTGAGGTCTTTGGGCCATTTATGTGGATGGTGTGTATGACATTGTGAGGCATGTTTGGGTATGTTTGATAATGATTTTTGAGCCACTCTTTTGGGACATGCTTACATACTGGTTGTAACTTATATGAATTGAATATACCAATTTCCTTGAGCCTTTAACCCTACTTTTGATTCATCCTAATTGCATTAAAGAATGTGTGTTTGTTAGATGACTTCCATTAGGGTTTTGAAATGCTTTGATCATGTACTTTTGTGATGTTTATTGATATGTTTTGGAATCATTTGATGTGCATATTATAGGTCATTCACATTGCATTATAGGTCACTTATAGTTCACATTTACTTGATTTGTGCACACTTGCTTAAGATTGTGATGTTGTGTAAACTTGTTCATCTATACTTGCTCTTCTTGATTCATTGGCTTGCATCAATGCTTGCATGATATTATACATCCATTTCAACATGGTTCCACTTCTGTTTGTAATCATTCTTGACCTTATTCCATGAATACTAACTTCACCTTGCATGTTCTAAACTTCATGAATATAAGAGAACTTGTTTGACATAATTTGAACTTGTTTGCTCTTAATCTTCAAAGTGCTTCACCATGGCAATTGTATGAATTGTTGTGCTTACTTTCTTGACCTCTAAATGTCATTCCAAATGTTCTAAGCTACTGACTTGCATTTATTTTGTATGGTTATTCAATTTGCATCTTCATTTCTTAATTGCATGTCTTGTATGATGTGGTTAGAACTTTAATGATGTTTGCTCCCATCTTTTGCTTGCTTGATCAATGCTTGCTCTTGTGGATCATATGCCATTTGAATAACATCTTCACTCATTTTTAAGTGCCATTTACTTATGACTTGGGTGTTTACATATTCATTTATTCATGTTTACTTTCCATTTGCATTAATCTTGCATAAGTAATACATAACTTGCATTTGTGTGATTTCTTAGTGCATAGTTTGACATTATTTGATTTCATTTGGCATGTTTACATTAGTATGGTACATTAGCATATACCTACTGCCTTGGCATGTCCCTTAACCATTAGGACCCTTCCCTTTTGGTTTGAACTTCATTTTCTTATTAACTTGTCTCCTTGAATCAAATAGTTGTGGTTGGTTAAGGTTTCTTGTTCTAGTTTTCAATACTTGTGATAATAATGCACTAACTTTTTGTGTAGGGGAAAAGGTAAGTCACTTGAGTAAGGGGATGTTAATCCACACTCATCTCTTCACTCATCTTTTTCATCTCTCATTTCTTTTACTTATCATTTTCTTTTGTGAATAGCATGATATAATGCTTGATTGTGTAGAACTTTCTCACATCCCTTAGGGATCCTAGCTCATCCTTAATTTTTGATTAACGTGAGGTAGGATAAGCATTAGGTAGTGATATCCCTCTCTTTTCTTTAGGCTTAGGTGGTCCTTATACCTCACACAACCATAGGATCTCCATGCATGATAACTTTAGGATTATTAGTCCCCCTCTTAGACTCTGTCTTTTCTTCCTTTTGAGTCTCTCTTTCTCATCTCAAAACAAAAAGCAAAAACACCTAATAAAGGTTTAACATGTATTGCACATGAGCCTTGCATGTGCGAAATAAGATAGGGGATGATCTTCTTTCACTTTCTTAGAGTGTTTAGCGTACGTCCCGTCTTGGGTCGATATGCGAGGCATTCGATCCTATGTCATAGACTTTAATGCAATATGTGTTACAAACACAAAATAATCAAAACACTTCTTCTTAAAAGACAAAAACAAACATTTCTTATCTTCCTCACTCCATTCTTAAGGATGTGTCACTTCCGTTCTACCGCAAACAGGTAATTGCCTAAGACTCCGAACAACGAGCTGCGACACCTAACTGCTAGAACGCGAACCTTGGCGTCTTCCGTTAAAAAACACAAACAAAGCAAAATCCATCCCTAGTGAGGGGAACTATGTCGCTCTGATTCTCGCGTGCGAGTGAGATACGTAGGCAGGATATCGTGTGAGATCTCTCCGAGCACAATCCTTTCACCCTCCCTCAATCCGTAGTCCAAACTACGTTGACTCTGACTTTCCCGCTCCCGAGGGAATACGTAGGCCTAGGACTCCGAGGACGTCCTACCGGGTCAATTCTTTTCCTTTTCTTCTGTTTTTCCTTTCTTTTTCGTTCCTGTTCCTTATCCTTTCCAGTAGCAGTGGAGTTCCAGATGACGACACCCTTTAATCGATAACAACAAGCGTGGATCCCATCGAGTATGATGGATGCATGGGGGTGCTAATACCTTCCCCTCGTGTAACCGACTCCCTTACCTGTTTCTCTTGGTCGCGAGACCATGCTTTTCTCTTCCCCCAGGTTTATGCAGTGTTCCATTTCCCTCTCTTGGGATAAATACACATTGCTGGCGACTCTATTTCCGCGTCACTTTCGCGTTTGTACTTGGATGAAAATCCTGGGAGCGACACCCGTCCGTGTTCAGTTTGGCATTTCAATCCCCAGTGAAGTTACCATTTTTAGACACCCGTCCGTGTCCTTTCAGCACCCGTCCGTGTTTGAACTTTTCCAATACCCGTCCGTATTGGCCTTTGACACCCATCCGTGTCCTTTGAGCACCCGTCCGTGTTTTAACTTTTTAGCCAATACCCGTCCGTATTGACTCTCGACACCCATCCGTGTTCTTTCAGCACCCGTCCGTGTTTGAACTTTTTAGCCAATACCTGTCCGTATTGACCTTTGACACCCGTCTGTGTCCTTTCCGCGCCCGTCCGTGTTTGAACCTTTTATTTCAATACCCGTCCGTATTGACCTTTTAGATACCCGTCCGTGTCCTTTCAGCACCCGTCCGTGTTTGAACTTTTTAGCCAATACAAGTCCGTATTGACCTTTAACACCCGTCCGTGTCCTTTTAGCGCCCGTCCGTGTTTGAATCTTTATTTCAATACCCGTCCATATTGACCTTTTAGACACCCGTCCGTGTCCTCTTAGCACTCGTCCGTGTTTGAACTTTTTAGCCAATACCCGTCCGTATTGACTCTCGACACCCGTCCGTGTTCTTTCAGCACCCGTCCGTGTTTGAAATTTTTTAAGCCAATACCCGTCCGTATTGACCTTGGACACCTGTCCGTGTTCTTTCAGCACCCGTCTGTGTTTGAACTTTTTTAAGCCAATACACGTCCGTGTTCTTTCATCACCCGTCCATGTATGACTTTTTTAAGCCAATACCCGTCTGTATTGACAGTGGACACCCATCTGTGCTCTTTCATCACCCGTCCGTGTTTGAACTTTTTTACACTCGTCTGTGTTTATCCCCAGCGTAGTCAACACTCGTCCGTGTTTGTTTCAATCCACTTCAATACTTCGTCCGTATTGATCTCGACACTCGTCCGTGTCATGACATCACATCTTTTATTAATTGTTCCCCAGCGGAGTCGTCTCTCCTTTTGCAGGATGCAAATTTTTGCGGTTATTTTGGTATTCAATCTCCATGTATCCCGACCGTCTGGAAGCCTTTGCTTCCATACCCTCGGATCCAAGTTGATTGAATAGGGGCAGCTGTAACACCTCAAAATTTTCCCTCATGCTTTTAACACTAACTGGCTTATGTTTCATTTCATTCTTTGCATAATCATCTTTGCATTATCATCATTGCATATCATTGGCTCTTGGCATGGGATCAAGGTACATGAGCAATCTCAAGTGGATCACATTCTCCTAACCAGTGCAAAATTAGGGTTTTGGAATTCTTGAGTATAACAACTCAATGGGCAAGATCCTTGAGCTATTATCATCACCAAATGGCACATCTCATCATTGTTTAGGAGGATGCACTTCATACTCAGAGGAATTTGGATTTGGAGGATGTGCTGATTTCTCCTAGACTGAGGGTATAAAATTAGGATTTGCCATAAAATGAGGTTATTTCTGAATTTTTGGGCAAGACTTGATTTCATGGTATTCTACATGTCCTTAAGTGTCTAAGGATGGAGAATTGTCCATCAATTTGGTTTGGAAAGGTTTCAATTGATCAATTGATTCAAAATCAAGAGAATTGGGGAAAAGTCAACTGTGCAGAGGAAAAGTCAACTCTTGACTTTTTTAAGGTCAAATTCATGTTCCTCATCTCAAATATGATCATTGGTGAAGATTTGATCAAGAATAATAAAGAGATTCGTCAAAAATCAATAAATGTGAAAGGTTGCCAAAAATAGAAATTAGGGTTTCCATTTATGGCAAGTTTTGGCAAGGTGAGCACCGAACTTTAGGGCATTCTTTCTCCATGCTCCAAGCACCAAATTGAAAAGTTAGGGAGGCCTATCAAAAGTTCACATTCCAAGCTTCAAAACCATACCAAGAACATCCTTATTGGATTAAAATTGAGAGAGATATGATGAATTAAAGTTGAGACAAATCAAGGCAAAATGGCAAGTCATGACTAGTCAGCACGCAGTTATTTTCACAAACACTTGGTGTGCATGTTGTGTCCAAGTTCAAGGGCAAATATCTCATTGATGGAGACTTCAATTTGAAAAATGTTCAACATCAATATTGTTCCCCTCCATCTCCTCTTCAACTTTTATGTTGAACAATTTTTCATCTGATCAACCATGTGAGAGATATATTGGTTCAAAGTGGAGACTCCTAACTGATCTATCCCCCATGCACATGAGCTGGTCGAGGCAGGTCAGGGTGACATGCCTATGCAGTTATGTACACTCATCTTCATGATCATTTTTGAGTATGTTAGAGGTTCCATTTACAATTGTTTTGAACATCAACCTTGTTGTACTCCATGACCTCTTTCCAAATAACCAAAAACCAACCATTTTCATCCCATGGTCATGGAGATATGATGTTCTAAACTCACCCTCATACTAGCTGTTTCCTTCCACCACAAGCAAGCAATTCAGTCAACAGATTTTTCTTGTTTTCATGCGTATGCTTCACATACATCAACCATACCATGCCATACATTTCCATTTTGAGCTAAACAAACCTCTCACACACACACATGCACATGTACCTTCATTACCATCTTTGTTCAAACAAGGGAAAGAAGGAGAAACTTGCCATGCAAGCTGTATTGCTGCAGCCTGTTAACATTACATCACCACCATTTATCTTAAGCCACACCATGATATCATGCTCCCTCTCCACATTGAATTAAAAACCAACTCAGCTTCTAACTCTCTCCTAACCGGAGTTCTAACTGTTAACAAAGGTGGTTAACAGTTAACTCAACATATATAAACAAACTCCTAACTGAATTTCAGGGTGGCTTAAATCATTCTTCACTTTTCCTCAAAGTTTCACACACTCTCTCTCTCAAATTTCTCTGATCCTCGAAGCTTCATCTTCATCAAAAGATCTCTACTATACTTCATCTTCAACTTTGATCAATCATCCATGGTGTGAAGGTTTTGGAACATAGCATTGGACTTCAATTTTCTTCACTTTTCTCAACTGATTGCAAGAGATTTCAAGCCTCTCTATAGCCTTTATTTGGCCAGTAGAAGTCTCCAAAGAGTAAGGATCGTGCTCCTCTAGTTTTCTTGTGCTTGAAGATCTCCAACAATTCAGGTTCAGTTCTTTTTCTCTTGCATGTTAAGGTGTTTTGAACTTGTTTCCTTATGTTTTGGAGCTTAATAGAAGTTCTTGTGAATTTGGCTAGTTGATAGGCTCCTTAGGAGCATAGATCTAAAAGTTAGAGCAAGATATTGGCCTTCGTTTCTCTCTGTGTGTGAATTCGTTGTGGAAACTGAACGTGAATCTGTGATCTCCATAGCGTGAGGGTCAGTTTGATGTAGGTTTTGTGATTTTATGGGCGACTGTAACTTTTGCCACGGTGGAGGTTGGCCGCAGAAGACGACCGGAGTCCTCTCCGACCGGTGGTCTGAGGTTAAGCTTCATACTTAGGGTTTTCAGGTTAGAACATATCCCAGCCATTTGATCTGTTTTGATCTAAGGCACATAAACGTGCCAGTGCATTAATGAGGATGATCCCACGCACGTGCCTCATTCTGACTTTGTTTTTTATCCCACGTGGTTGATGCACCTTATTGTAACATGTGTGTGAGTTGTGAATCATTGGATCATCATACTCTCCATGATCACCATTTGTTGACTTGATCTGATGGCTGTTATTAAGTCAATGCATTGACTGATCCACATACCATGCACCTTATTTGAGCATGTAATATTGGACTAGGCCTTGATTGATATTCACACCCTTCTTCTCTGAGCCCAAGCACATTTTAACTGGGTTTTTGCTAGTGTTGCACCCCTTGGTCATTTCCTTTTATTTTTATTTTTCTATTTCCTATTTGTTTCATTTTTAATTTTAAAAAAATACTTTTGAGCATGATAAAATTCCCAAAAATTTCATGGAGCATTATAAGGCATTTAAGTAATTTTTACATATTTTATTTTCTGATTTTACCATATTTTTCTATTTTTCCATGAATTCCCATTTAATTTCTTTTGTGTGAACATCCCTTCATGATACATGTTTCATTTTTGATTTGTTTGACATAGTTTTGTGTTGAATTTTCACATGAGCATTGATCCATGTTTGTATGATACATCAAGGAATCTGATACCTGTTTTTGTATATTTTTTAGGTCATTTCTTATTGACTTTTGAATGAGATCTTTAAGCCATTTGGTAATGAATTCTGAGCCATCCTATTGAGACATGTTTGCACACTGTTTGCACTTCATAATACTTGTATCTTTCAATTTTCTCATCCTTCTAACATGACTTTTGATTCATCTTAAAAGCATGCTTGTTTGTGTGAATGTTAGGGATCATATGCTAGGGTTTCAATGTGCTTTGTATGCAACCATCTTTGACAATTAATGAGGCCTCTTGATACAAGTTGTATGCACATTATAGGTCACTTTTCTCATGCTATAGGGCATTCATAGTTCATCTTTACATGACTTGTATGCACTTATTTAAACTTAAAATGTTTTGTGAACTTGTGCATCCTTACTTGTTCTTCTTTGATCAATTGTTTGCATCAACACTTGCATGATCTTGTACATTCATGAAAACATGATTCCACTTCTGTTTATGATCATTTTCAATCATATGCCATGACTTCTAACATCATCTCACGTGTCTCTTAACTTCATGAACACATAAGAACTTGTTTGATCTAACTTGAACATGCTTACTTCTAATCTTCTATGTGCTTCAACATGACACTTGTGTGGACTTTATATGATCATTCTTGACCTCTAAACATCATTTCAAATGTTATATGCTACTGACTTGTATCCATTTCCAATCATGTTCATCTTGCATCTTCATTCTTTACTTGTGATACAAGTATGCATGTTTGTTTGAACTTGAATGATGTTTGTTCTCACTTCTTCTTACTTAATCAATGATTGCATTTATGATTTGCATGCTATCTTAATGACATCCCTATGCATTCTTAAATTCCATTCACTTCTGACTTTGATGTTTACATGTGCATTCATTCATGTTCATGAACCATATGCTTTCGTATTACATAGTTTGTGCACAACTTGCATTTGTGTGAACTTTTGATGCATATTTGACATTATGTGCTTTCATTTGGCATGTTTACTTTGGTAAGGACCCTTGGCATGTATCTACTAACTTTGAATGTTCCTTAACCCTTAGGACTCTTTTCTTTTAGTTTAAACCTTGTTTACCTCTTAAGTTGTCTTCTTAAGACAACTAGTTTTGTTTGGTTTACTTTTTGTCACTTATATTCATTACTTGTGTTCATGTGGCACTAACCTTTTGTGTAGGTGCAGAGGTAAGGCATTTGAACATGTAGATACTTATCGATGTTCATCCCTTCTTTCATCTCTCATATATCTTACTTCTCTTTCTCTTTTGTGGATTACATGATATAATGCTTGATTGTGTAGAACTCTCTCACATCCCTTTGGGATCCTAGCTCATCCTTAATTTTTGATTAAGGTGAGGTAGGATAAGCATTAGGTAGTGCTATCCCTCTCTCTTCTTTAGACTTAGGTTGTTCTTAAACCTTGACCTTAGGGTCACCTTTGCATGACAACATTATGAGAGAATTCCCCTTAGTGTTTTCTTTTTCCTTGAGTTTTCTCTTCTCATCTCATAGCACTTCTAAAACACTTAATAAAGGTTAACGTGTATTGTGCATGAGCCTTATATATGGGAAATGAGGTGTGGGGGGTCTCCCTTCATTCTTCTAGGGTACTTAGTGTATGTCCTGTTGGGGACGATACACGACTTATTCGTTCCTATGTTGTAGACTTGGGTGCAAATCAAGTTACAAACTAACTTCAAAACATTTCTGTCTAAAAAACACAACAAACTCAAACTTTTTTATCCTTCAGAATTGTTAAGTTTCAAACCATTTTCAGAAAAGAGCTCGTCGCTCACGTAAAAAAATTTTACCGACCTCGTTAGGTCGAACTACGACTGCTCTGACTTCCTCTTTCTCGTCCGATTGAGGATACGTAGGCACAAGACGGCGATGTCTAGGCAAGCAACCCCCCCCCCCCCCTCTTAGTTCGTGTCCGAACTACATTGACTCTGACTTTCCCATTGCACGAGGGAATACGTAGGCATATGACGAGCGATGTCCTATCGAGTCCCTTCTTTTTCTTTTTCCCCCCGTTTCTTCGTTCTTTTCTGTTCCCGTTCTTTTTTCTTTCCAGTAGCAGCAGAGCTCCAGATGACGACACCCTTTGATCGAGACAACAAGCGTGAATCTCATCAAGTACGATGGACGCGTGGGGGTGCTAATACCTTCCCTTCGCATAACCGACTCCCTTACCCGTTTCTCTTGGTCGCGAGACCATGCTTTTTCCTTCCCTCAGGTTCACGCAATGTTTCCTTTCCCTTTCTTGGGATAAATACACATTGCCGGCGACTCTGTTTCCGCGCCACTTTCGCGTTTGTACTTGGATGAAAATCCCGGAAGCGACAACTATTATAAGTAAAATTATGAAAATATACCTCCACTCTGATCCATGTAATGTTGGTTGACTTACTATTTGATACTTGGGCTCCTCTTTGTGATCAAAATATTTGTATAGCTCTAACATAATATAAACGAATATTTAGAACAATCTCACTTAAATAAATTAATAAACAAATACACACGAATATTTAGAACAATTTCACTTACGTATCAATTGTCGTCTTCATATTCGGGTATTTATCTACATCACCATCTAATGAATCCACATAATACACTATTTCTCTTATCAGATTTATCGCAACCAACAACCAGTGTCCACTGTAAAATAAAACAAAAGTATCGATATAGTAATTTTATACGCAACATCAAAAAACGAAAAAATGATAATAAATGAAGTAAGAATGCAAATCTAACCCGTTACCAGTATTATATGGTAAAAGATACAACTTTTCTGTATCTATGCTGGACATAAATCTTTCGACTAAGTGAGATTGTACTGAAGTTGGATTCATCGCAATTAACGGTGCATTGATATAGCGGGCGCACCAATTTCTCATACAAGAACCTTAAATAAAAACATAATAAACATTAGATTATTCGTTGAAATGAGTAAATAAATTGTTTAAATAATTAAAGAGAGTTAATCGGAATACCTGATGTATGTATGCATAACACCGATGCCTAATTCAGAATGATTAAAAATCTGATCCAAATCCTCTTTAGAAATTGTTTATGAATAAGAATAACCGAAAATACCTTCCTCCATAGGTATTTCACGAATACCACCGTCCATCAAATTCGATGTTCCTACAAGTGTTTCAAGAGATGACCTAAATCGAGATACAATTGCTTTTTTTGTCCTGGTCCTTGCAAGAATCTTTTTTTGGTTGGACGTGTTGCCTAATTTGGGCTTCCTATTCTGACTTCCTGTTCTTTGCAACTCTTGGGCATGAATCTAAAAATCATATAAGTTAGTAAAACATTTGAATATAGAATTAACACTTTTAATGTGTATATATTAAAAAATTTGTGCTAAATTAATTTCAAAATAAGCATATATAATTACCTCGGGAAGTTTCTGTTGACAATTGATACTACCTTTGTCACTAGTATCATTAAACTCTGAACCACGCCTTTCTGACATTTATTTTTCCTTATCCTTTTGTAATTCACGGACTTGAGCTCTTAATTCTTCCATGGCTTCCATCACTTGTTTATTGCTAGGATTTTGGCTCTTTGGACGCTTATAAAAGGATGATGGAGTGACCCCAAATCCCTTACCCCTCACACGACCGGAATACTCAGAAACATTTAATACTCGAGTAAGTATGCTCCTGCAATCCTTGTCTTCACCTAGAGTTACGGACTGAGACAGAGTCTCTTGGAATTCATATCCATTAATATCGAAAAATATTAGCGGGGGATTAAAAAGCATAAATATTATATATATGTTAATAAGTGGGGTATAAAACGCATAATGTTATACTTACACATTGCTCAAAAACTTGTTGAACATTTTCCGTAACAACTCCATCCTTTCCCACACGAGCAGCCTTCCACAAAACATGTTCTGGAACACATGTTTCTTCACTTTTATCTTCTTCTAACTACACATTAAGACAAATAATAAAATCAATTATAACACATGGGAAACAAGTAAATCAAAGCATTTACATATACTTACTATTTTTTGTTGTAAGCGTGCATATCCCAAACGCCCCTTCCTGTATAGATACGTAGGTTTTGATGCTCTTTGGCGATTTATGCCACTCAACTCCTGGAATGTTTCGGTTCTTCTTTTGGCTACAAAAGTTTCCCATTCTTCAGGTGAAATCAAGTTCACATACTTCATCGGACGTTCTGCTTCAATAAACTTTCCTTCGGCACCCTTAAGATACTTGTTTGATAGAAATGCTCGAAACCCTCTGAGTCTTTTTTCGGCTAATTGAATACAATACTTCTTTCGGTCATCACTAATATTAAAAGGCCTCTACAAAAACAAATAACATAATTAGTAATTTAAAGACATAATCGGCAACAAAAACAAATAACATCACATATGGTACCTGTATCTCACTCCATATCTTTTCTTTGGCGGGTTTCAACGATGGATTTCTCCAAGTAATTGGAATACGCGAACGAACAAGTGTACCAATGTAACTTGTCAACATTGCTCCGTTAGGCTCAACAAGTTGGTTCGTATCATTCCAATGAACGTCATATTTTATTCCTTTATCTCTAGCACGAATGACGTTCTTCATAATAGTTACTCCTCGTGTAATATCTCCTTCCGCTTCTTGAATTGTTCCATGTCCATCATTTTTTGAAGTATCATGTGAATTTTCCTCGTTACTAGCCATTTCACCTGTAATAAAGAAAAACATCAATATAAAATGACACAATTATATTAAAAAACTTATAAAGCTAAACAAACTTAGAGGGATTAAGTTCAAAGTCACTTTAGACACAATTATAAACAATGAACCTGATACGCTCTCGGTTTCAACATCAATCTTAATGGAATGAATTAAATGGTAATCTTTCTTAATTCTATAGCACGGATTGTAGCAGCATCAAAACACTAACTATCAATAACTTATAAATTCACAAAGCTATGAGTGAAATCGATACAGATACGCAAACGGATAGGCAATCAAAAATCAAATAAAAAATCAACTAGTAATGCAACTAATATCAAATCAAATAAAAAATCAACAACTAATCACATTTCCAATTAATCACTAACAAACTTCTACAAACCAAAAGATGAAAACCTAACATCAACAACTAATAATACAACAAATTTATCTCACATAACTTTTACAAATCAAATTTATCTCACAACAAATTCCATTAATGGAGAGAAAACCAGAAAAAAGAGAGTAAAATCTCAGAGAAAAACTCAACAATGGCGGACGGAGGGAAGCCGCGAACAAGGGAAAGCCACGAACAGATGAAAAGCACGAACGAACGGAGGAAACGAACGAACGACGAATGGAGTAATGGCGGGTGGAGTTTCATTCGGTTGCTGCGAAAAAAGGAAGAAGATGAACAGTGTCGTGAGAGTTAGGGTCTTTGCAGATAGAAACGGTCATAAGAAAATAGAGGGATATCTGATTATGTTTTAATTTTAATATTTTAAAAGACCTAAGACAGCGCTTTTAGAAAGCGCTTTCTTATGTTACTCCTTTAGCAGAGCTTTTGGGGTAAAAGCGCTTTCTTATGTGGGATTAATGAAAGGCCTTTAGCAGCGCTTTCCAAAAGCGTTGGCTAAAGCGTGTTGTACGAAAGCCCTTTAGCAGCGGTTTTCCAAAGCGCTGCCTTATGGTACCCCTTTAGCAGCGCTTTTCATAAAACGCTTTCTAAAGTTCACCTGCCTTAGCGTTTTAGCAGCGCTTTTCAAAAGCGCTGTGTTATGCCCCCCATATAGCAGCGTTTTTTTCTTTCGTTTTTTATTTTTGTTTTTAGCGAAACATATAGCAGCGCTTCTGCCAAAAGGCGCTGTTTTTGTTGTGTTGCGAAAAATCATTTTTGGCGTAGTGAATAAAGGAGATGTCCACAAATCTCAAAGAAATATAAAACGTAAACGCAATCCAACGATTCCCCAATGTTACAATCAGATCAGACGACAAACTATAAAGAAAAGGTAAGTAGAATCCATCTTAAACTCGCTTCTGAGTCCTACTGCGGAGTATCTGCCCATTACCCACATGGATGCAATATTAAAACAGAAGGGGTGAGATATCATGATAACATAAAGGAAAGCATGATAAATGATATGCATTAGGTTAACACATGCAATATCACCCAACATCAACACCAGATTATCCAAGCATAAGGATAACACAACAAAAATTCAACTAAATATCTCATATTAATCAACCAACAACATCATCACTAATTATCCACCAACCAACATGGAATCCCATGATAACAAATCTAGTTAATCACAACAATACCACATATTAGCAACATAACGACATAGTTAACATATAATGCAATAAGACTCACAGCCTGACTCAATGCTTATGCATGTGGTACCAATTTTCGTGAACACTCAGATTCACCGTTCTGATGTCCACCTCCTAGGATCAAGTCCACTCACTGATCCATCACCTCTGAAATCAGTTATCGTCTCAATCGACACAATGGGATTTTAGGCTCATCAACAACGGACCATTGTCGACAAATGTATGCAATGCGACTATTTATGCATACAACAACGACAACATCATCGTGTAGAATAACCCACCACCATGGTTATTGTACACCACCCAAATTGTCCAATAAGCATAAAATATAGTTCATACAACATATATATCATTTATGCAATCACCACAACTCGAAATAATCACATTTGAAGTAATGCATTATATCACACCACATTATAACATAACCTCAATCAAATCAAACAATAAAATATCATTTCTCAGGTTCTACAACCTACTTAAAATTAAATTACGTGTCCTCGGCTTCACGCTGCTTCAAACGGCACCTCAAACGGACTTACGGATCAAAAGTTATTATCGAAACGATTTCACTGTACAAAACCAAGGAGCTACTAGGCCGACTGTAGCAACTACTACGGCCCGTAGTGCTCCCAGGCCAGAATTCCATTTTTTTTATTTATGGCACCCCAATCCAGAGGGCTACTACGTGCACCCGTAACAACTACTACAACTTGCAGTAGAGCCTATAATTTCACTTTTTTCGCGATTTTACGCGATCTCTCTTGTTTTTCAACCTTCCAACAAACCCCAAACCCCATGTTTTGACCTCCAACAACCCCAAAACACAACATAACATATAGAGCATCATTCAAGGGGATTAGACACATATTATTCATTAATTGCTCAAGCATAGATTCATGACTTTTTCTACGATTCGATTCGTTTCATACATCATATACACAAACACAATCACGATCAATTTCCACAATTGTATGGATTCAGTTCAACTAGTTCATACATTCCTTCACAACATTCATAGCATTATTGAGAAACATACAATTTATCAACGAAGAGAGATCAAAGTTCATAGCATAAGAAAACACAACAATCCAACAATGCAAAAACCTAAACCCTTACCCACTATTCATCATACTATCCCTTAGAGAATCAGAACCCCACCCTTACCTTGTAATTGAGCTTTCTAAACCTTCACTACTGGTGGTTCCCTCTTCTTCTTCTTCAACCTTAGGTTTTCTCCCTTTTTCTTCTTCTCTTCCTCTAATTCACGTACAAACTGTTTCTCCTCTCCCTTTTACCCCCTTTTATTTATTTATTTTTTTCTATTTTCTTTTATTTTACTACTGTTATTATTATCTAATAATCCAATAAATCAAATAATAACAATCTAACCTTTCAAATTCTAATTTAATAAAACATATTAAACCTAAATAATTATTTAAATTAATTAATATATTTTACTATATAGCATAATTAACTAATTACTTAAAAACAATTAATTAATTAACTATTCTCTCTACACCCGCATCTCTACACAATTACTCCCACACCTCTAACACCTTAATTCCTACCATTTTAAGGTAACTATCCCTATCAAGGGCACACCATCACATAGATCAACGCATAAATATGCACAACATTTCAAAATAAACTTATGAAAACAAATAAATAAAATCAGGGTGTTACAGGTACCACAAGAAACTACCTATTATTCCTCATGTTTAATGTCAAAGGAAGATAAAGTCAAGTTATGGCACTAGAAGCTTGGACATCTGAATCTCAAAGTTATGAAGAAGATTATGTCTGAAGAAGTTATTAGAGTTTACTCAAGTTGAGAATTAAGGAGGGCAAAGTCTGTGGTGAGTGTCAAATTGGGAAGCAAACTAAGATGTCACACTCGAAGTCACAACATCAGGCTACTTCTAGAGCCCTAGAACTTCTTTATATGGACTTAATGAGGCCAATACAGATTCAAAGTCTTGGTGGAAAAATGTATGTCTACGTGGTAGTAGATGATTTTTCAAGATTTACTTAGGTGAACTTTATGTAGGAAAAATCATACACTTTTTATGTTTTTAAAGACCTTTGTCGACGTCTTCTAAGAGAGAAGGAAAGTGTTATTGTTAGAATCATAAGTGACCATTGCAAGGAATTTGAAAATGCCAAATTTTCTGAATTTTTCTCTTCTGAAGGAATTGGACATGAATTCGCATCACCCATCACTCTTCAAAACAATTGAGTTGTAGAACGCAAGAATAGAACTTTACAAGAATCAGTTAGAGTCATGCTTCATGCAAAAAAATATTCCTTATCATTTTTGGGGTGAAGCTATGAACACTGCATCTAACATTCATAATCGTTTCACTCCGAGAGCTGATACATCTTCTACACTCTATGAAATGTGGAAAGGGAAGAATCCTAATGTTAAATATTTTCATGTGTTTGGGAGTAAATGCTACATTCTAGCTGATCGTGAACAAAGGAGAAAGATGGATCCCAAATGTGATAAAGGGATACTTCTTGGTTACTCTATAAATAGTAGAGCTTACATGGTATTTAACTCCAGAAACAAGGTGATGATGTAATCCATTAATGTTGTGGTTGATGATTCAATTATTGTGAAAGGGATTGATGTCAAAGAAAATGTTGGAATATCATATCAGCAGACTGATGCTTCAGCAAGGGCTGAACCAGATAACCCTCAAGTCAACAAAGGTCCCTCTACTAGAATTCAGAAAAAATCATCCAAAAGAACTTATTATTGGAAATCTTGATGAAGGGATGCCCACTATATCCAGAGATGTGATATCCAATTCTTGTTTTGTCTCAAAATTTGAACCAAAAAATGTAAAGGATGCATTGACTGATGAATTCTAGATCAATGATATGCAAGAGGAACTAGGTCACTTCAAAAAAAATGAAGTGTGGGACTTGGTACCTAGGCTTGAAGGGATGAATATTATTGACACAACATGGATTTACAAGAACAAATCTGATGAAAATGGAATTGGAACGGTTTGGGATGAGCATTGAAAACTTCATAGAAGTCAAATATCCAAATATTGGTTCCTATTCTATCTCAATATAACGCAAAATTTCGTTGAGCAAGTTCATAATAGCAGTAAGCAAGAAAGAGCAGTAAGCAAGAAAGAGGTTGTTTAAAATGATAATGGCTTGAGATTTTGTTGGCATAAGTCATTAAAAGAATACAAGGTTAGTAATGTATCTTCAAAATGATACTTTGTGATGTATTTATCATGTCAAGGAGACTGATACTTCCTACTTACGGTTAATACGCCATAGGTTTTAGAATAAAAGAATTGTATTCATCAAATTTAATAGGTTTTAGAACAAAATAATTGTATTTATCAAATTGAATAGTTCGTACGATTCCATGTCACTGCTTATTTGGTCTAATTCACTGTCATGTGGTTTGCGTTATAGATTACTGGAATTCTGAGAGTAAATAGAGTAGAAAGGAGTTGAACATGTTTGTTCGATGTCAAAGTGGATTAATCATGTGGATATGTGCTATGGAAGTCGATATTGGAATTCGTCAAGGTTTTCTTTTTGGATTTTACTTGCACATGCCATTTTTATGCATGTTGCTTTCAATACAGCAGTCACTATAACTAATAATTATTCCTTACCCTTAAAATATAATTAATAAATTTAAAATTATAATTTATGACAAAATTTTAATATTATTTTGCCCGGTCTACTTTTATTAATATAAGAAAAAAAACTACTACCAAATTTATGAATTACCCAAATGGAAGACTAATATAATCCAATATTTGATGTGTCAATGATCATTTCAACCTAATCTTATCTTTAATTAACTTTCATTTTTTTAATTATGATCTAATTAGTTTTACATTTGGAAGTTTAATAACATCATTATTTTATTTAACATTGTCCAATGCATGGGATCACACACGTACAATTTAAAATTTACTTTCCAATACTACATTGTTTGTATGTGGGATTACATGTGATGCACTAATCGTTTTTTAAGTTTTCTTTATTTTATTTTCTTCAGTATCAATAGTTTTTTTAAGTATTCTTTGTTATTTTTTTTCTGTCTAAATAGCTTTCTTTATTATATTTTCGTCTTTTATGTCTATGAAAATATGTAGTATTGGTTATTTATTTTATATATATATATATATATATATATTGTTCTGGACTGGACCAATGACTAGAATTGACCCAATCCGCTTCCACTCCAGAGCGGCCCAAATTGCCTAAGCTCAATCCACAGAGGGGAAAAATGACATTTCTGCCCCTCCAACCGGGAAAGAAACGCAACGTTCCTCCCCGGCTTCTATGCCCGTCACGCACGGCTTCCTCGCTGCCCGAACAGCAAAGGACAGGTGCCCGAAACGGCTTCTATGCCCGACATAACGGCTAGTTTCTGGCACCCTGCCCGACATAACGGCTAGTTTGGGCAGTTACCTATTCTTTGGGGAAAACGGTTATTTCGCCCCGAAAATAGGACCGTTGGCCACGCGCTGGGGGCTCTATATAAACCCTCTCGCTTGAGAGGGTCAGGTATCACATTTTCACCCTAAGAATACACTTTGTACTTGCCCCTTTTTCTCTGACCCTTTCTTACTTGAGCGTCGGAGTACCTTGCAGGTACACCCCCTCCTCTCCTCATTCTCAAGCCGAGCACGTTGCACGCCTTACGACCAGCAATCATCCGAGCACCTCACCTTCTGACGACCAGCTTACGTGGACCAGTTCGAATACTTCGGATCAGTGGCGCCGTCTGTGGGAACTCCTTGTTCTCCCCTTCTTTCTTTCCTCCTCGGAAACCAAAAGATCAAAACATACTCTCTTTGATCCGCCCACACATGGCCGCTCAGAATTCCTCGAAAGGTGCCAACGCTACAGTTCTCACTCCCATCAACAAGATGGACGCCGACGGCAGTTCGTTGCTACTTTCCGATCCCCGTTTCCTTCGAGACGGGGCCACTGCGTCTCCAACTCCTCCTCCCGCCGAGCAAGGAGGAAAACAGTCACCGTTGGGGGAACGACCAATTCCTGGCCCCCCCAGCACTGATCTGGCCGTTGCAGCCCTCCTGGATGCTGTCAACCGCACAAACCTTCTTATCTTGCAGCAAGGAGAAAGGATAGGAGCTCTCGAAGAAGCAGCTCTTTCGAGATCATCTCCTCCCAAGAGGAAACACCAGAAATCAAGAAGCCCGCCACCTAGGCGCCGGGAAGACCGTATGACGAGGCGTGAGCCTGAACCATAACGCGTTCGCAAGCGCGACCAGATCTCCCCGCGGGATCAGTCACCACCAAGACACAAGAGAACGAGGCAAGACGGGCATTCTCCACCGGTCAGACCTCGCGACCGGCCACGATCACCCTCACCTCGCAGAGACCGCCGCCGCGAGCGCAAACAACGGTCACCATCGACTTCAAGTTCGGACAGCGACGACGAGCCTCGCGGCCCGTTGTCCCGCAGGATCCTGGCCACCCGCCTCCCTAAAGGACTAGAGAAGCCTCCGTCTCTAGGGACTTATGATGGAACCACGGACCCAGACGAGCACATAGAAAACATAGACGCTCTTCTGGACTACAGAGGGGTACGAGGAGCCATCAAATGCCGCATGTTCCCCACCACGCTCCGGAACGGAGCAATGACCTGGTACAAACAGCTGCCAGAGGAATCCATCACATCCTGGAGGCAGCTCGGGAGGATTTTCTCCCGACACTTTACCGCATCACGACCCATCCAAAGACTGAGGCGTCCCTCGGAGCTGTCGTACAGGGAAGAGATGAACCTCTTCGGGACTACATTGAGCGGTTCAACAAGGAAGCCGTCCAAGTGCCAACGACCGGCGAGATGAAGAAGTTCCTGCTCGAGCAGGGATTACGTCTTGGCTCAGACTTCGCGAAAGCCATCGGCCTAGATCCACCGAGGAACCTCAACGCTCTCCTCCACCAAGCCCAGTCGCATATAGAGTACGAGGAGAAGGTCGCTGCCCACTCTGTCCGGGCCTCCCGTCACCAAGAAGGTGCCCGGACATCCAGAGCTGAAGAGCCCTCGACATCCCGTCGAGGAGATAAAAGACGCGACGATCGGCCTCGCGATGCACGCGAACAGAAGGGACCTTCTGGACGGTTCCATGAATATACCCCCCTCACTACCTCAAGGGAGAAAATATTGTCCGAATGTGCCAACTCAGAGTTCAAGCAGGCGGGGGTCCGTTTCCCCAAACAGCTGCCGGCCAGGCCAAGTGTAGACAAATCCAAGTATTGTCGCTTCCACAAGAGCCACGGCCATACGATGGAAGAATGCATCCACCTTAGAGATGCCATAGAGATCCTCATTCGCGACGGCCACCTGAAGCAGTTCGCGAAGAAGAAAGAAGTTCCCCGGCAAGAAACCCAGGAGAGCAAGAAGGCTGTAGAAGAGACTCCGCCCTCCGACAACACCAACGTACAGGTCGCTCTGTCCATAACCCGGCCAGAGGACTTCCGTATCCCTGATAGTCTGCCCGCCTCCATGTTCCTCGGCGCTCACAGCCCGTGGGAGACCTTCCCGTCGGCCATGATCATCTCCGGTGGTGGATTCAACAAAATCATGGTCGGTTCGGTCAAAAGGAAATTCGAGCAACTGATCAGCAAAAGCTCCAACGAAGTCACCACGCTGGATACCACTCACAAAGGATCATCTCCCATTTCCTTCTACAAGGAGGAACTCCTCGGCGGGTCACCGAACTCAAGCATCCCCCTTCTCGTCCGGGCAAGGATGGCGAACTTCGACGTTCGCAGGATACTTGTAGACCAGGGCAGTTCGGTTGATATAATGTACAACCACCTGTTCGAGACACTGCAGCTGGACGACTCTCACCTTACTCCATACGTTGGATCCGACCTGCAGGGATTCAACAGAGCAGTAACAAGGCCCCGAGGTTACGTAGAGCTCATCGTAACCTTCGGTTCAGGAAAGACAACCGGAGCAATCAAAGCACAGTTTCTGGTAATTGACTGCCCGTCACTATATCAGTGCATTTTTGGAAGGCCAACCCTGGCAGAGTTGATTGCAGTGCCTTCCATCGTACATCTCAAGATGAAGTACTACACTTCTGAAGGGATGGTCGCCACCCTCCACGGCGACATCGAAGCTGTCTGTCGATGCTTTGAAGCAGCATCAAAAGGACTAAGCGCCATCTCAGCGAGGCCGAGGACATCTGGTTGTCCTCCTCTGTCCAACAGCTCCGAGCAGCCAAAGCCACTCCCCCAGGTCGAATCCATCGATTTGGACAGCCGTTTCAGCGAGGAGGATCACGCCAAAGACCTGACGACTTCGGGCAGCCAGTCCCACAACAGCGGCCATCTCCTACGCCCCATCCCAAATGGCAACTTCGAGATCGTTCCGTTCGGAGAAGACCCCCAGCGGGGAGTGAAGATCGGAGCAGACCTCCCCGACCTGGCCAGGAAACAACTAAAAGCATGCCTCCGGGAGAACGCAAACTTGTTTGCATTGAGTGCTGCTGAAATGCCAGGATTGGACCCCTCCGTCGCCTGCCACCAGCTTACAATTGATCCGGCCGTCAAATCCGTTGCCCAGCGCAGAAGGAAACAGTCCCCGAAGAAGATGGAAGCCGCGGAGAAAGCTGTTAAAGACCTTCTAGAAGCTAGGTTTATTTCTGAGGCCAAATACACTACATGGCTCTCAAATGTTGTACTTGTAAGAAAAAATAATGGCAAATGGAGAATGTGCGTTGATTATACCGATGTTAATAAGGCCTGTCCGAAGGACGCCTACCCCCTCCCCAATATAAATAAGCTCGTAGATAACTCCGCAGGTTTTAAACTTTTATCGTTCCTCGACGCCTACTCGGGCTATAACCAAATCCCAATGGCCGCGAGCAGTAAAACTTACACGGCCTTCATGACCGAATCGGGCAACTATTACTACAACGTAATGCCCTTCGGACTGAAGAACGCCGGCGCTACGTACCAACGAATGATGAACAAAGTCTTCCAAGGACAAATAGGCGACATGCTCGAGGTATACATGGACGACATGATCGTCAAGTCCCACGAGGAGCTAGACCACGTCGCCCATCTTCGCTAAATTTTCGAACAAGCGAGAAAATATCAAATGCGTTTTAACCCAGAGAAGTGCACGTTCGGCGTACAGGCAGGTAAGTTCCTTGGTTTCTACATGACGAAACGAGGAATAAAAGCTAACCCCGACAAATGTCGGGCATTATCTGAGTTCCCAACGCCCACGTCTAAGAAGAACATACAGTCCCTCAACGGGGTACTCACCTCGTTGTCCCGCTTCGTCACAAAATCCGCCCAACACGCCCTTCCCTTCTTCAAGCTCTTGAGAAAAGAAGCCGCGTTTGAATGGACCGAAGAATGCGAGGCATCCCTCCTTCACTTAAAGCAAGCCCTGTAGAAACCGTCCGTGTTATCGCGACCAGATACCGGGGAAGTTTTGTTCCTATACCTCGCCGTCACTGCCGAGGCCGTGAGCGCCGTTCTCATTCGCGAAAATCCTGCCGGGCAAAAACCAGTATACTTCACGAGCAAAGCGTTGCAAGACGCGGAGTTGCGATATCAACAGATAGAAAATGTAGCATTGGCCCTCGTCAACGCTGCCAGACAACTGAGACACTATTTCTTGGCCCATACGATCGTAGTGAGGACGGATCAACCCATCAAGCAGTTGCTGGGCCGGCCAGACATGGCCGGTCGAATGCTCAAGTGGTCGTTGGAGCTGTCCGAATTTGACGTCCGGTATGAAAGCAGAAAAGCTCTCAAAGCACAAGCCCTGGCCGATTTCGTGGTGGAAGTAACTTTCTCAGACTCCTCGCCCCACATAGCAAACAGATGGACCATCTACGTGGATGGAGCATCCAACTCGAGCGGCAGCGGGGCAGGAGTAATTCTTGAAAACGACGAAGGGACCATAGTAGAGGCATCTCTCACTTTGTCCTTCCCCACGTCGAACAACCAGGCCGAGTATGAGGCCTTCCTCGCTGGGTTGCGCCTAGCCGAAGACCTAGGGGCAGAAGAAATCATCATCTGCACGGACTCTCAGCTCGTAGCCCACCAGATCTCCGGGGAGTATCAGGCCAAAAACGACAGTCTATCTGAATACCTCTCCCTAGTCAAGGAAAAGATGTCGAGGTTTAGGACGATAGCAGTAAGACATGTTCCCCACGAACACAACATGCGAGCAGACGTCCTGTCCAAACTAGCGAGCACCAAGAGGAAAGGCGGAAACAGGTCAGTCATCCAAGAGATACTTCCTCGGTCCAGCATCGATAAAGGGTCCTCGACCCTGCACGTGCACGCGATCGGAGACAGCGACTGCTGGATGACGCCCGTGTACAACTACCTCACCAGGGACGAACTTCCGGATGACCCCAAGGAAGCCGGCACCATCAGACGAAGAGCTTGCTCATACGTCATCCTCGAAAATAAACTTTACCGAAGGGGCTTCTCCATCCCACTACTAAAGTGCATAGAGGAGGAGATTGTCCCCCACGTATTACGAGAAATCCACGAAGGCATTAACGCCCAGCACCTGGGAGGAAGGTCCCTTGCCCGCAAGGCGCTCCGGGCAGGATATTACTGGCCAACTATGCAGCAAGATGCCAAGGAGCATGTGAAGAAATGCGACAAATGCCAACGGCACGGGGATATGCACCTAGCTCCACCTAACGAGCTAAAAAACTTGACATCCCCGTGGCCATTCGCCTGGTGGGGCCTAGACATCCTAGGACCCTTCGTGACGGGGTCCAGCCAAAACAAATACCTGATAGTGGGCGTAGATTATTTCACAAAATGGATAGAAGCAGAAGCTTTAGCAAAGATAACGGCACTTAACATTCTACGTTTCTACAAGCGGAATATCCTTGCCCGTTTTGGGATTCCCTAAGCAATCGTCACGAACAATGGAACACAATTCACGGACAAGAAGTTCCAATACTTTGTCGCCCACCTCGGAACAAAACAGCACTTTGCCTCTGTAGAACACCCCCAGACCAACGGGAAGGCGGAGGCGGCCAATCGCGTCATCCTTCGTGGCCTCAAACGAAGACTGAATGAAACGAAGAAAGCCTGGGTCGAGGAGCTCCACAGCGTCTTATGGGCATATCGCACTACTCCCCAGTCCACCACCGGGGAAACGCCTTTCCGCTTAGCATATGGCATGGAGGTTGTTTTACCCATCGAAATCCACGTACCGTCCAGAAGGACCGAATCACCTCTAGACAAGGAAATGAATAACGAAGCAATGAGAGAAGAGCTCGACCTCGTCGAGGAAATCCGGACAGGAGCAGCCCTCCGCGAAGCGTCCCTTAAGCAAAAAATAGCAATCAGGCACAACGCTAAATTCCTACGACGAGAGTTCGAGGTAGGAAGCCTTGTCCTGCGAAGAAACCACAAGGACTCTCGCGAAGGCAAACTAGCGGCCAACTGGGACGGGCCATACAGAGTCCGCGCCAAAATGGGAAATGGTGCATACTTCCTCGAAAACCTTAACGGGGAGGCACTCCCCCGACCATGGAACGCTGAGAAACTTAAGCAATACTACAGCTAAAGTAACCATAGTTTTCCTCGCATCAAGAGACCACCTAGCGGTCATCATGCTCGTCCAGGTACAAACGACGCATGCACACAAAGTAGAATCCCGCTCAAACAAACAAGCCGGAACTCTGCTCATCGGCGGTCCTCAACCGAGCACCGCCTTCGCCCAAGTACCATGATTGGCAGAACCCCAGCTCGCGATGGGACTTTCACGCCGCGACCTCGGGCCTCAATCGCGACCTGAGATCCGCAACCTTGCCAGGGACTTCCCCGACTATTAGACCAGTTCCCTGCACTGGCGAATTCACACACAGCGAGCCATCTTTCAAAAGAAAGCTCCACTAACAGACATACCCTCTGACGGGCAGTCGTACATGCACAACTAAGGTAAAGTACAGCAATAATGTAAAGTACAACAAAAATTGTATAAATGAACCGAGCATTAAATGAAAAGGCCACAAGGGCCAAAAAACTGTGCGTATTACATAAAAAGGGGGGCCATGCCCCCCCCCCCCCCCAAAACCAAATAAATTACAAATTACTCAACGACACGCAGGCCGGACAAAATACAACAACATCAAAACAACATGAATCCTCATCCTTCCACATGCTCAGTCGCCTCGGGCTCGGGCTCCTGCTCCTCCGCTGGCTGATCTTCGGTCTGAGCTTCGGGGGTGTCGAGGACCAAGCCCGCGGGCAAGACAATGCGATCATCCTCCACTCGGGCAAGGTAGTGGATACCATCGGTCGAAATGTCGAGCCCAGGGTTCACCACCCGCAACTGGGCCACAACACTTTCAAAAGACTCTGATGCCACAGCAATGCCATCCTCCTCAGCCTGCAGTATGCTGGCGACCAGCTCAGCCCTAGTTTTCAACACTTTTATCTTGTCCGGTTCATCAGCACCCGGGGCACTGGCCGCCATCAGCTCCTTGTTCAAATCCTCCGCAGCCTTCTTCTCCGCCTTCAGCCTGGTTACCTCCTCTTTCAGCTTGGCCGTCTCCTTCTCGGCCTTCCTCCTAGCCTCCCGAGCACCCTTGACTTCTTCCTTTAGGGACGCCACGGAGGCCCGGGCAGTAGTGAGTTCAGCCTCGAGCACAGAGTCCCCTTCCGCATAAACGGCCGCCATTTCCAGCATCCTCACCATGGCAGAAGCATCCTGGGCCACCATCGCCCTCTTGCTCGCTCGGTCCATGCTTTCGAGGTTGAGTGACTCTGCCCGCGGAACGTTCAAAGTGTTGCCCTCAAAGAACCTCCGGTCAAGGACATACGGAGGAAGCTCAAACTTCCCTTTCTCGGGAGCCCGAGTCAGGTCCACGGCATCCGACGACCTTTGCCGCTTCGCTCGCCCAGCCAGAGCCAATGGAGAGTCCCGGGGAGTTGGAGTAGGAGAAGCAGAGGTCCCCACCGCAGCTTGAGCAAGAGGAAGAGCACGAGCACCACCAACAGGACGGGCCTTGGGAGGAGCCGCCCCAGCCTTGCCCCTCACCATGGCGTTCCTCACCACACGATCACGAGCCTGAGGCATCTCACCTGCACAAATGAAACGAACACGTTAGCAACGGGGAAGAAAAAGAAACAACAAATAAAGTCTAAGTAACTAAGACTACCGAACAACTTCATGGCATCCGCGGGAGTCTTGCACTCCAGGAGAGCCTTCACATTGATAAACCTGCGCTCGACTCTCTGGCTCCCGTCATCCTCGTAGATAGGGGCACCCTTGCTCGTCCAGCAGCTCGCAAGATCGAAGGAGTTAACCCACTTCACCAGCGTCTCGTAGGACACAGCATCCTGCCCGCGTAACGCGCTCTGCTCGAAGACGTAGGCGCTGGGCTTCTTTGAGAAGTGGTCGGGTGACCAGCGGATCGGGAACTTGTACACTCTCTCCCCGATATATTTCCCCTCCTCGGTAAGCAGCTCATCTCCATTCTCATCATACTCTACCTCCCAGACATGCACGCTGTCCTGAGCATCTTCGGACAGAGGCTCGACGATGTAGTACCGTCCCTTGAACGTTCGGATGGACTCCGAGAACGGCTTAAACAACTTTCTAGGCTGCTTCAAAGAGACCCATCTATACCTCTTCCCCGCCAGCTGCCGCTGTAGGTTGAAAACAGCAAAGAATAAAGGAAGAGTGGTCCCCAAAGCAAGGTGCTCGCACACCAACTCAAAAGCCCGTATGAAGGCCAACGAATTGGGGTGGGGCTGAGAAGGAGCCAACTTCAGGTGCTCAAACACCGACCGCTGGAAGTCAGTAAAGGGCAACCTCAGCCCCAATTCCTTGAAGGCATATTCGTACATGGCGAAGCAGTCCCCGAAGTTCGAGCAGATCCGCTCGTCCGAATTGGGCATAAGCACTCTCCATTCACCCGCTGGCCCCACCTCGGTAAAAGCGTCTGCCGCAGACCTGGCAAACGTGGAAATATGGTGGGAAGGTTCGGCCACCTCCCACTCTTCCAGACAGAACACATCAATGTCCTCTTCCATTGCGTCCTCCTCCACGACCTCCAAATCCTTTCCCTCCTCAGCATCGCTCGCTTCCCCCTCGACTTTGCTCGAGGAGTTCGAAGCCGACGAGCTCGAGGACGCAGAGCTCGAGGCCGTTGCACTACTGCTCTCCTCGGACACAGTCTCCTCCTCAGATGTAATGGGGATAACTTCCCTCTCTGGCTCCATCGCCCCTACGATCACCTGAAAAAGCAGAGAAAGACAGTGAATTCGACAGGAAATCAAATCCACCATTCCACCGCTAAGTCAAGTGAAAGGGCACGCAGAAGGCTAAGGACAACGTCCCCGGCCTAAGCCCTAACATCAAACGAAGAAAGAAAAAACCTCCCCGCGAGGAGGTGACCGAGACATACCATCTTCCTACGAGGAACCTCCCCGCGCTCGTGCCCAAATTCCGTTAGAAACTTCACCGGAATCTGGAGACGTTCCACCGGAAAGTTCACCAGTCCACCAGAAGATGGTATGACACGGTGGTCCCGACTCGCAACCACGGCGTGGACCACCACGTTCACCGAACGCGCTACCCACTCCGACGAGATGCTTGGTACAGCGAATGGGCAGAACCACCGCCCACCACCAACACTCACCGGAAACCTACCTACCTTGTCACCTAAAACTAACCTTAGCCGCATGCAATCTACCATTGACAATGAGAGGAAGTAAAACAAGCTGGAAACCAGAAAACTTACTTGTTTTGAGTAGAAGAGAAAGGTTGCTCGAAACTTGGCAAGGTGGTCGGTTGCTCCAAAGACGGCGACGGGCAGGAACGCTGGTGACGACGAAGAAGAATCAGAACGGAAAAAGTGCAAAATGGGACAACCTCCCCCCTTTTATACTGAGGGGCACGTGCACACACGCGCCCGTAGGTAATAATGACTGCCCACTAGCCATAATTACCTATTAACTGCTACGCAGGGCTCGATGCACACGTGGCAGCCCAACGTTTCCCATTCTGTCTGACGATTTATCTTCCCGGATACCGGGCAACAGGGTCACGACCATAAACATCACGAACACAGAGGGCCACGGGCACATCGAGACAATCTTCCTCGTCTCCTTACGACGACTCTACGTGACTCCCCCGGGCGACGAGCAGTCCTTAAGTCATCACTCCCGTGCTCGGGAGCAACGACTTGGGGGCTCCTGTTCTGGACTGGACCAATGGCTAGAATTGGCCCAATCCGCTTCCACTCCAGAGCGGCCCAAATTGCCTAAGCCCAATCCACAGAGGGGCAAAAATGACATTTCTGCCCCTCCAACCGGGCAAGGAACGCAACGTTCCTCCCCGGCTTCTATGCCCGTCACGCACGGCTTCCTCGCTGCCCGAACAGCAAAGGACAGGTGCCCGAAACGGCTTCTATGCCCGACATAACGGCTAGTTTCTGGCACCCTGCCCGACATAAAGGCTAGTTTGGGCAGTTACCTATTCTTTGGGGAAAACGGTTATTTCGCCCCGAAAATAGAACCGTTGGCCACGCGCTGGGGGCTCTATATAAACCCTCTCGCTTGAGAGGGTCAGGTATCACATTTTCACCCTAAGAATACACTTTGTACTTGCCCCTTTTTCTCTGACCCTTTCTTACTTGAGCGTCGGAGTACCTTGCAGGTACACCCCCTCCTCTCCTCATTCTCAAGCCGAGCACGTTGCACGCCTTACGACCAGCAATCATCCGAGCACCTCACCTTCTGACGACCAGCTTACGTGGACCAGTTCGAATACTTCGGATCACATATATATATATATATATCACTACTAGAAAAATCGCTTTTAGTGACCGAATTAGTGAGTTGGGATTTGCGATTGATTCGCCGAGCGGGAGTGACATGACTTTTGCTGTGATCGAATTAGCTACTACAATTTTACATCTTGTTAGTAAAATTATAAAAGTCACAAAATCGGTCACAAAATAAAATTAACCACTGAATTAGCGACAGAGATTTAGTGACCATAATTCTCAGTCTCAAATAATTATTTTTTATATAAATTAATTCATATAAAAAAATTGTGACCGAAATTTCGGTCATTAACAATTTTTTGCTTTTTTTATTTATTTTTAAGTTACTTCCTTCCTATTTTCTACTTTTTACTAATTAAAATTATTAATTTAAATAAAATATATTTTAATAATAATTAGTGTAAAAAAAATTTAAATAATATTTGAAATTTTCATTTCATTATTATTATATATAATTTAAATATAAATTTAACAACTAAAATGAAGTGGCCTAGTGGTCACGCGGAAACCGATTTTTGTTTTTCTCTCTCTCATTTTCATATGATACGTTATATATATATATATATATATATATATATATATATATATATATATATATATATATATATATATATATATAATGACATTATATAAAAAATAAGAAAATTAACTTAACCTCTTATAAAAATGTTTACAATAATATATTTATAATTCAAATCTAATAAATAATAATAAACAATTCTTTATTTTTTAAATCAAATAATATTAAAATAATTGAAATAAATTTCATTTAAATGCTTAATATTATAGCTTTTTAATGAATTATATATCAAACAGATTTTTGTTTATTTACTTTAAACCTTAAAATTATAAGGAATCATTAGAAAAATTTATATATTATTTAAAAATCATAATATTACTTACTGTGATTTATTAGGAATTTTTATTCTACTGGTAGTTACTACATTCGTCCCTAAACATAACGCTCGTCGAGAAAATGACGGGAATTAAGAAATTTGTTTAAAGTATTAAATGTATTGACTATTTTGTATAGTTTGACAAGTTTAATCTTAAGAGAGAGAAATAATTAATGTATATGTAATTATATTTAATACAAAGTGCACAAAAACACGTAATATAATTAAGGGTATGTGTGAAAAAAATAATTAATATATTTTAAATTTTGAAGAGGGTATTAAAAAAACAGATAAGAAAAAAACTCAACAGAGAGACAGAAGTAGTATTAAGAATTTTTATTCTGTATAACCAATTATTTTAATTACTTGAACAATATGAAGTGCGAACTTACGCTCTTTTAATAGCCTAATGTATATTCCAAAATCCGTCGTTCCAAAATAAATACCAAAATAAATACGTAGTAATAAGTTGGTTAAAACTGTATATTCCAAGTCATACCTTTCATATTTTTATAAATGCATAGTAATAACACTTCGTTACTATGTAAAAAATGTATATTCCAAGACACATCTTTCGTATTTCTATATATATGATAAAAATATTTGTATTTATTCGTAAAAGTTCACTAAAATTTTAAATTTAAACAAATAAAATATTTTTGTTAATTTTAAAAATATTTATAATAATATTAAATATTCTTTTTAAAAAATATGAGACAATTAAGATAAATATAGGTATAAGTATTTGCTATAAGTATTTGTTTTAATAAAAAAAATATGAATCATCATTATTTTTGTAATCTTTATAAATGTAGATATATTTAATATTATATTTTTAGAATGGGTTAACTATATGTCACCTCCTGTCAATATAGCGAATTTTGATTTCACTTCTATAAGATTTTTTTTGTGATCCCTACTAAATCCAGATTCCCTCATAGACCCTGGGGTCACATTTTCGCTGACTGTGTATGTTGTGATCCCTGAACTGTTTATGTTATGGTCCCTAAACTGTTTATGTTATGTGAGTTATTTATGTTGTGGTCCCTTAATTGTTAATGTGTTGTGGTTCCTTGAACTGTTAATATATTGTGGTCCATGTAGTGTTACTCTGTTGTGGCCCCTGTTTTGTCAGTGTTGTGATTTGTTTATGTTCTGTTGTAGGTCATCTGATACCCAAGTTGTGAGACTTAGAGTACACCATCAGGGACATTTAGTAAATAATCCAGTGAAGTTGTATGTTGATGGGCTTATTTTCGAAACGAATTGGGATTGGGATCACTATGCCAAAAAAGAGTTTGGGCATCACCCCTATACCAACGCTTATTTATAAAAAACGTTGCTAAAATACATGAGAGGACATTAGACAACGCTTTTCAAAATAAGCGTTGGCTAAACCCTAAAGACCAACCAAAACACGACTAATCCTAATGATTCAATCTTGACGTGATATACATCTTCAAAAGGGTTAGGTCTTCTCTTTAAATAGCCTTATATCCACTTGGGCATGGACTCTTATAGCACAAAAATAGCAGCAATCAGTTTTAACTCACTGCAAATCATCCTTGAAAGTTCCTGTAGTTTGACAAAATTTTGGTAAAACAAATTGTTGATAAAGATGAAGAAATCTGGAAATGAACAAAGATGCCGAAGAAGATGTTCTAACCTGAAGACACGACATCCTGAACTAACATATTGATTTAGCAGGTTTTAAATCTGTAACTAATCTGGCCCAAGATTTGATGCACATTATAGGAGTGGATCAAGGATCAAAGATATGAATTCCAAGACAACTGAAGCCTATATAAGAAGACTTAGACCTAGGGTGTGATATACCTTTTGTAACCTAGTTCTCTTGTGTAAAAATAATGGTTTAGGGTTTTGAGAGTCGTTGGCTCTCTAGGGTTGTAAGTCTCCCTTTCTATCGTTTGATGCACTGTGGTAGACATAGGTATCGCACAGATCCATAAGCCTTTAGGTATTGGATTGCGTATTGTTCTTGGATGAAGCTTTGAAGCAAATCCAAGTTAGCGTGTTGGTCAAGTATGCTTGACAGAATTCTGTATTGACAGAGATGGTTTAGATATCACAGATTGTGATTAGGGGAAGTGAGTGGTGATTCTCATATCAAAAGGGTGTTTTTTATAAGGATTTCATTGGGTAGTGATTAGGAGATAAGCTTGTAAATGGGGAGTTTAACTTTATAATTTTACTACAGATAGTGGAGTCTTCTTCCTGGATTGGTATCCCCCAGATGTAGGTGAATTGCACCGAACTGTGTTAATAATTGTTGTATTCTTTTATCACTCATCAGATTTACATATGATGTTATTGTTCTTGATAAACATGTTGGAACAGATGTCGTAACAACTGTGATTCTGCAGTTACTGATACTCAAGGTATCAGTCTGCTGTTTTGTTCTTGTTTAAATGATTATGTAGAATAATGTCTTGACATGTGTTAGGACATTTGTTGTCTGCTATGCCAGAATTTCAATTGGTATCAGAGCCTGGTTTCCTGTCTATTTCTGGATGAGATCTTTGGGAGATACTTTCTGGCGTTTAAACAAGGACGAGTTTTAGAGATCAGTTCATCAACTAAGACATACTCAAGGGTATTAATGGATGAGATAAATGTTCTGGATCGAAGGTAACAACCGAGTGGCTGTTCATGTTGCTGAGGAAGTTCTACAACAACTATAGGAGAAGTGGCTAGTTCTCTTGTTGGGGTGTCGTATAAGATGTTTTGACATCTTATTAGGGAAAGTTGAATTTGTTCCTTGGTGGTTGCGCTGCATGTGTTTCTGATGGAAGAGCTCTGGAATTTATGGGGTTCTGGAGTTATTACTAAAGACAGATGGAGGAAGATCTCAATCGTCGGCCTCTATATTTGAATATATCTGCATCTTTTTATTCCAAAGTCGGGAGCGATGGGGTGGAGAGAGTTGTTGGTAGATGTCTGGTATGGTGACTTGGTACGTGGAAGCTTGGTTCCATTATGCAGTTTGAAGTTAGTTGAAGAGAAGGGGAGTTGAGATTAGGTTTATCAAATTCTTGCTCTAGGAATTTGATAGATTATTGATCGGCTAAGTTGTCAAAGATACTTGAGAATTCTCTCAAATCCACTCATAAAGGCATCTCAGTCGTGCATCTGGAGTCTTCTAGTTATTCTTCTGACTAGAAGGTGTTTCTGTGAAACATAAATCTGAAGAAAATGGAGGTGATTTATTTTCGCCATCCAAAGGTGCAAGGAAAGATTCATCTCTCTTAATTCTAAGGATGGATCCAATCTGAATGGAGTTTTCAGAACTATTGAGGTAAATAGGGTTCGTTCAGAGAGAATCTTAGTTACTTGAGTCAAGGGTGGCACCCTTGGTATCTCAACAATTTGTTTGTCAAAGAAGATACTTGCAAAAGATTGAATACTTGATAAGTGTTCATTAAGTGATCTGGTAGAGTGTGGCCTAAATAGTGAAACAGGATTATTAAACAATGATTTAAGATCAATTGCTATTTGTGTTACTCACAAGTATTTAATTGATTATTCTTGTATGTGGAGTTCAAGATTAGTGATGTTCAATACAATGTTGAAACATCTCTTCATCTGGGTTTGTGCAGAATCATGGAAGGGGTACTGCATAAGCTTTTGGATCTATTTCTCTTGGGTGTTGACCTAAGAATCTGCTTCAGTTGGTGTGATAGAAGCATCTGATCTCTGGAGAGTTTCCTGGCAAGAAACTGGTCTAGACAATGGTGATGTGGAAGATGAAGAAGAAGACATCATAATCTTGATTGATAGTTCTTGGATAAGTTTATTTCTGATCTAGGAGTATTGGAGTGTAGCAGGTGTGTTCAAGTTGTTACTAGAAGCATCTGGTGTTTATCTGGAAAGTGTCCTGGCAAGAGACTTTTCCATAATGGAGTGCTGGTAATGGCACAGCTTGGGTCAGTTTTTTCTGATTTAGGTACTTAGGAGCATGTGATCTTGCTCATCTTGGAGGTCAAGGTTAAGTGGCAGTTATCTCTAACTTTCTACAGACTGCTCTACTCAAGGAAAGTGGCATTCTTTGGTATGGCTATGGTGTAGTCTATGACTACTTCTCTTCTGAAGAATCAAACGTGGCAGGTGTGAATTCTTTGGAGCTTCTAGGCAATTATTCATCAAGGTGTGAGCGTGAATGGAATACATGTGATAAGATTAGGCAGGATGGAGGTTGTCTACTCAAACTTGGTTGTTGAATTAAGTCTATGAAAACATGGAACTCTTGTTCTATAATAGGGAAGAGGTTCTTCTAAGTGGCAGAAGGAGGAGCTAAATTTAGCAGTTGGATGTCTGACCAGATGTCAGGACATCAAGTAGAAACTTCAGGGTCTTAGTTGATGTAGGGCGCATCATCGCAAGATAAAGTTGATCTTCTCAAAAATAAATGGAATCAACACTTCAAAAAGGTCTATCTCATGCAATTTACAGGAGCTGTGGATGGAGAAGATGTTACATGTCTAAGGCTTGGTGGATCCAAGATGGCTTGCTATGGAGCAAGTAGTTCATGTGACTTGAAGATTAGGTTTCATTAGTGAATCAGAAGATTATTTGAAACTTTGAAGAAAAGTTAAGATTAATCAAACAATGGAATTTGGTTGATCTTTATTGTGCATTCAAGCAGGGTGCTTAGAACTAATTACTCTTGGGCAGAAGGGTAGTTGGTTGAAGATGTAAGGAGGTTATGATTCAGGTCTATCTTGGAGCTTGTGGAAGAAGTTCTAGGTTGATGATGGAAGATTACCTTCTTTTGGTGGAAGAGAGTTTATTCCTCTCTTTGGTTATCTAGAGTTCTTATTGATCAAGCTGGTGGCGCAGTGTTGTTTGAAGATCTTCAGTTTGATTATTATGCAGATAGTAAGTCCAGTGGTGGAACATATCTAGAACTATGTTGGTTGGTGTCTATGATATGTGAAGGATGTCCTAACTGATGTTAGAACATCTTCTGGGTTTGTTATCCTTGGAGAAGGATTCTAAGTTCTGTGAGGAACTTGTTAATTACATCGTTTCTAAGAAGTATCTACATTTTCATACGGGAGAATGATGGAGTAGGAGAGCTGTCTTGGAAGTCTGATGAGAAGGTTTTGGTAAGAGTGTAGTGGATCACAAGTTGATTGAATGAAGGTCTGGATTTTGATGCATTCAGAATATGGAAGTGGATATTCACCAGGAGAATCAGAAGTATTCCAGGTTATCATACGGGAGAATGATGAAGGAATGACTGTCTTGGATTATGGGGTGTCTATCTAATTAGTTGGCCTTGCTAAGGTCAGTAGAAAAGCTTGTGGAGAGGATACCGCCCCTGCTACGAGTCATGCTAGAGAGAAGCGGATCAGTTTGGCAAGCTGAGAAGTTCTGGAACATGTATATGATATCTGACATCATTAAGAAGATAACAAACTAAGAGGTAAGGTATCTCTTTGAGGAATGTGGATCATTCCAGGTCAATTGGATTTTGTCTCAAGGAACATGGAGGCCTGTACATGAGAATTCAAGAGGAATTCGTGCGGTGTATAGATGGGTTCAAGAAGAGAGGGATCAATGGTGTGTTTGGTCTAAATCCAAGAGTTTGTTAATTTAGGATGTTAATCCTAATGTGATCTCACGGGAAGCATGATAGTGTTCATGTGTGAGTGATTATTGTTTCTTGTCAGAAAAAGCAATAGTGCAGTTGATGATTGTGTTCAGCAGGTGTGTTGAACAGAGGGTGCGCTCTTGAAGATATGAAGATGCGTCTTATGTTTTCCATTCATCAACATAAGTGTTCATTGGAGGAACACTGGTTATCTTAGATAGGGGGAGTTGCTCCTTGATCTAAGATGTATTACTGCAGGGATGCAGTTCAGAATCAAGTTTGTTTGGGGGTCAAGCAAGCTGTACTAAGGTGTCAAGAAGGATGTCTTGACATTATACTACTATTGCAAGGTCGTGGGGGACTTGACATGTCAAGGCTGGTTCTATTGTTGAAGAGTCAATGGATTGAATCAGAAGTGTACATGTTTCTTAGGTATGGTCTAAGATTCATTGTTTACTGGGATATTTTGTTTTGTTGTTTAGCCTTGATTGATAAGTCAACGCTGTAATGTCCTTGTCAAAACAGAAAAAGAGCTTGTAAAGATTAGACAATGTCTGACCTGATGTCAGCACATTGGTAATGACATGTGTGTAAGTAATTGGTTATTTGGACGGTGTGCCTTGAACAGTGGAGAATATGCGCGTGTAAAACATGTTCTTCGTTACTTGCGTTAATTTTGGATGGTTTTTCTTTAAAGAAGAAACAGTCAAAGCATTCTTGGCTGATGCACTTTTGTTTTGGTGAAGTTACATCCACGATTAATGCTTTCTTTGAATTGACCATCGTTATGCTCAATGGGTCGTTAAATTCGAAGGAAATTTCTTGGGTATTTAAGGGAGACTTTGGATCAGTTTGTATCAGGCTGTGTTTTCCTAGTGGTGTGTTCAAAATATCTTTTGTTCGAGTATGGGTAAGTACTTGTTGGGTATTGGAATGTCTTGGCTACTTTTGCTAATTTTTGGCTAAAAAAGAGGAGTGTGAGTCACTGTTACAGGGAATGCGCGTGTTATTCTTGTAGTTTCTTTGCAAGGATGTTGAGCAGGATGTTTTATCATCTTGTATGTGTTTTATTTTGTGAGAACAACATTTGGTTCTGCAATATTGCCTCTGAGTTTTGATGATATCAAAAAAGTATGCATGTATGAACAATTTTGTGAGTCTAATGTTTGTTACTTGTGAGAATCTAACAAACAGGTTCTGCTTCCGTTAAATGGCATGGATATATTGTTAAACGAGAATATTTCGCCTATGCGCTAAACATGATATGCTAAATGGCAGTAATTGCTTCAGGAGAATCTGAAGATTGCAAGACTCTGATATAATATGGAAAGAGAACAAGTTCTGAAGATCTGAAGACCGAGGTTCTGACGAACGAAGTTCAGATGCTGAAGACTTACTCTCTCTAGATAAAGGTTCTGAAGACCCAACTAAAGTCTCTACTCATGCTTCAACTAAATACAATCAGAAGCCTCTGAAGATATGAAGACAAATTTCTGAGTGAACAAGGTTCTGAAGACCAAGTGCTGAAGACTCCAAAGGCGCAGTTCTGAGGACTCCAAGTCTTGAAGGTCTTAAGAACCAAGCTAAGTTTTTCGTTCTTACTCATGCTCACAAAAGCCTCTGAAGTTAAGAAGATTAGAAGACTAAGCAACAAAGTACAACAGTTCAACAGAACAAACGAAGATATCTTGGAAACAATGCAAACAATACAAATGAAGATATCTTGACAAGACAGGACACAAAAGTATTATCTCTCCCCACGTCTCTATCAAGCCGCCATCAGTCTAAATAGCTATGATTACTTTTCAACGGACATATTTTACATGGCTATATAAAGACCTGAAGACTTGAAGAAAGATACACAAAAGCTCACTGCATAAATACTCTCTTACTAACATCTTTCTTAAGTCATTTAGATCTAAACTTGTTTACAATTCAGCTTGTATAAGAAGCATTATTCTGTAAATGAAACTTATTCAAACTTAGGTTTGTATTCCTTAAGAAAGACCTGTAGGGTTGGATTTCTTGAGAAGTCTAAGACGTGTTGCCTTAGAGGTTGTTCCTTGAGAAAGACCGGTAAGGTTGTATTTCTTGAGAAGTTTAGAACTTGAGAGTTTTAGAGGTTGTTGTTGGTCACCAGCAGTTTGGCTAGAGCATTGTATTAATCTGATTGATTAGTGGATTAAGACCTTGATTGAGAGAGGTAAAATCACCTTGGCAGGTGGACTAGATTAACTTGAGGATTTCTCAAGTGAACTAGTATAAACATACAGTATCATCTCTTTCTAACTTCATTAAGATTTTTAAATCTTAAGAGAAAGCATTATTAAGGGAATCAGTTTTAAAGAAACGATTTTATTTTGAAAAACCAATTCAAACCCCCCCTTTCTTGTGTTTTTCACACCTTCAATTGACATCAGAGCTTCGGTTCTGAGGTGATAAAAAGGTTGAATTTTTATCAAGCACTTAACAGTGTTTAGTACCGATCCAAGTGTGAAAAACAATGGTTGCACCTGAACAAAATGTTTTTACTAAGGAAAGAGATTCATATAGTGCAAAACCTCCTATCTTTGATGGGGAAAAGTTTGACTATTGGAAAGATAGAATTGAAAGTTACTTTCTGGCTTTTGACTTAGATCTATGGGATCTGGTAGTTGATGGCTACGGTTACCCAGTAGATTCTGAAGGAAAAAAGATTGTCAAAAGTGCATTAACAGATGCTTAAAAGAAGACTTACAAGAATCATCATAGAGCTAGAACGATTCTGTTAAATGCAATTTCATATACGGAATATGAAAAGATTACAAACAAAGAGACTGCAAAGTCTATCTTTGACTCTCTCCGAATGACTCATGAAGGCAATGCTCAAGTCAAGGAGACAAAGGCTCTTGCTCTAATCCAGAAATATGAAGTCTTCAGAATGGAAGATGATGCATCTGTGGAAACTATGTTTTCAAGATTCCAGATGCTTGTTGCAGGACTCAGAGTTCTGGACAAAGGTTACTCTACTGCTGATCACGTCAATAAGATTATCAGAAGTCTGCTTGTCAAATGGAGACAAATGGTAACTGCCTTGAAACTAGCAAAGGATTTGAACAACATAAGTCTTGAGGAACTAATCAGTTCTTTAAGGAGTCATGAAATAGAACTTTAAGAAGATGAACCTCAGAAGAAAGGTAAATCTATTGCCCTAAAGGCTAAGTCTGAGAAGAAAAAGGCTTATCAAGCAGAGGAAGAATCAGAAGAATCTGAAGAAGAGTCAGACGAAGATGAACTGTCTCTCATATCAAGGAAGATAAGCCAACTATGGAAATACAGAAAGAATAATTTTAGAGGACCAAGAAGAAGATTTGAGTCTACACATGGTCAAAAGAAAGATTATGTAAGAGAAGTTACATGTTTTAAATGCAAGGAGCCTGGACATATCAAGAATGATTGTCCAAAGTTCAAGAAAGATGGAAGACCAAGAAAAGCTAAAAAGGGTTTTATGGCAACTTGGGATGATTTAGATTCAGAAGAAGACTCTGACGGAGAACATGCCAATGTGGCATTCATGGCTAAGTCTAGCACAAACGAAGTCCTATCAGAAGGAGAACTATTAGACTCTGATGACGACAGAGAGGTACTTTCTTCATTATCTCAGTCTGAACTTGAAATAAGATTATCTCAACTTATGGAAAGGTATCAACTTCTTCTAAGAAAACACAAAACTCTGAAAAAGACTTTTGTGGTTCCTTCAGAGGACCTTACTAAAAGCAAGCAAACTATTTCTGAATTAAACGAAAAATTATTCATCTTAGAAAAATCAAATGCTGCTTTAAAAAGTAAAGTCTCCAAGTTAGAAGAAGAGATCACTTCTAACGTAACTAACATTAGTGAAGTGGTCAGATATGATAGAGCTTTTCAGCACTTCCTTGCTAAAAGCATAGATAGAAGCAAAATGGCTTCAATGATCTATAAAGTCAGCAGAAATGGAAGAAGGGGTCTGGGGTATGCAGGACCATCACAACCATATGATGAGACCAAGAGTATCAAGCTAATACCTCTGTCCAAACACTTCGTGCTTGCTGGCACCAAACTGAAATGTCCAGAACCAGAAGGTTCTAAGTCTATTGCAACACAAACACAGACACAGAAGAAATTTTCTAAGCTTAAATATCATGCACAAATTCCACATTATTATTCTGCTACACAGAAATCCAAAGGTGTCAGAACCTTTGGAAATACTAATGAGAAAGGACCCACAAAATGGGTACCTAAGAATAAGATAATTTATGTTGCAGATATCCTTAATGGCGCCACTGAAACACCAGTCATGGTACCTGGACAGTGGATGCTCGCGACACATGACGGGAAAAAGGCATATGTTCCAAGATTTGAAACTTAAGCCTGGAGGTGTCGTCGGTTTCGGAGGAAACCAGAAGGGAAGAATCATTGGCTCCAGAACTGTTGGTAATGGTAAACTTCCTTCTATTAATAATGTTCTTTTAGTTGAAGGTCTAATGCATAATCTGTTGTCAATTAGCCAACTTAGTGACAATGGTTATGATGTTATTTTCAATCAAACGTCTTGTAAGGCTGTTAGTAAAAATGATGGATCTGTTCTGCTCAATGGTAAGAGGAAGAACAATACTTACAAAATTAAATTGTCAGATTTAAAACATCAAAATGTAAAGTGTCTTCTATCTGTAAATGAAGAGCAATGGGTCTGACACAGACGTCTTGGTCATGTTAGCTTGAGAAGAATCTCTCAGTTGAACAAGCTAGGACTTGTCAGAGGTTTACCAAATCTGAAATACTCTTCAGATGCTCTTTGTGAAGCATGTCAGAAAGGTAAGTTTTCAAAAAATTCTTTTAAAGCAAAGAATATTGTTTCTACCTCTACACCATTGGAGCTTCTTGACATTGATCTATTTGGACCAGTGAAAACTGCTTCTATCAATGGTAAGAAATATGGACTAGTCATCGTTGATGATTATAGTCATTGGACATGGGTAAAATTCTTAAAACACAAGGATGAGTCACATTCTGTGTTTTCCTACTTCTGCACCCAAGTGCAAAACAAAAAGAATTGCAAAATCATCAAAGTCAGAAGTGATCATGGTGGAGAATTTAAAGACAAAGATTTTGAAAAAAACCTTTTTGATTCGCATGGAATATCTCATGATTTTTTCTGTCCCAGAACTCCACAACAAAATGGAGTGGTTGAAAGAAAGAACAGGACTTTACAAGAAATGGCTCGCACCATGATCCAAGAAACTGACATGGCTAAGCACTTCTGGGCAGAGGCAGTTAACACAGCATGTTATATTCAAAATAGAATCTTCATAAGACCTATTTTGAGTAAAACTCCTTATGAATTGTGGAAGAATAAAATTCCCAACATTTCGTATTTTAATCCTTTTGGATGTATTTGCTTTATGTTAAACACTAAAGAGAATCTTGGCAAGTTTGATCCCAAACACAGAAGTGTCTGTTGTTAGGATACTCCGAACACTCAAAAGGCTACAGAGTTTATAACACAGAATCACGGATTGTGGAAGAATTAATTCATGTCAGATTCGATGATAAGCTTGACCTTGAAAAGTCAAAGCTAGTTGAAAAGTTTGCAGATTTGGAAATCAGCTTTTCAGAACCTAAAGAAAAGGCAAAAGAAGTTAAAGCTCAAGAAGTTCCTACTTCTGATATTATTGATGTAGCCTCGAATACTCCACATTAAAAGAAAAGGAGAATGTCTACTTCACACCCTGAAGAACTGATTCTGGGTAGCAAGGATGCTCCGATCAGAACCAAATCAGGTTTCAAACCTTTTGAAGAAACGCTTCTGGTTTTGGTGTCCTTAATTGAGCCAACAACAGTTGATGAAGCTCTTATGGACAAAGACTGGGTTCTGGCAATGAAAGAAGAACTTAACAAATTTTCAAAGAACGATGTATGGGATCTTGTTCCAAAGCTTAAAGGTGTCCATATAATTGGAACTAAGTGGGTATTCAGAAACAAGCTCAATTAAAAAGGAGAAGTTGTCAGAAACAAGGCACGACTTGTTGCACAAGGTTATAGTCAACAAGAAGGGATAGACTACAATGAAGCTTTTGCTCCAGTCGCCAGACTAGAGGCCATACGCTTGTTAATTTCCTTTTCAGTAAATCATAACATCATCTTATACCAGATGGATGTTAAGAGTGCATTTTTGAATGGTTATATATCAGAAGAAGTTTATGTCAAACAACCTCCTGGTTTTGAAAACTCAGAAAAGTTAGATTTTGTTTTTAAACTCAAGAAATCTTTCTATGGTCTAAAACAAGCTTCCAGAGCTTGGTATGACAGATTGAACAATTTTCTTTTAGAAAATAACTTCACCAGAGGCAAGGTTGACACCACTCTCTTCTGTAAATCGTACAAAAATGATATACTCATAGTTCAAATTTATGTTGATGATATTATTTTTGGTTCTGCTAATCCATCTTTATGTGAGGTAAAACCTAATGCAAGCAGAGTTCGAAATGAGTCTGATGGGTGAGTTGAAGTTCTTCCTAGGAATTCAAATTGATCAGAAACTAGAGGCTACTTACATTCATCAAAGTAAGTACACTAAAGAAATTCTGAAGAAATTCAACATGATGGATTGTAAAATAGAAAAGCCTCCAATGTATCAAACATGCGTCATGGAGAAAAAAGAAGTGGTAAAGTTTTTTAGAAGATGTATCATGGTATGATAGGCTCTCTTCTATATTTAACTGCTTCTATACCTGATATTTTATTCAACGTCCATCCGTGTGCTAGATTTCAATCAGATCCTAGAGAACCTCATTTAACTGCTGTTAAAAGAATTCTAAGGTATCTAAAAGGAACTACTAACCTTGGCTTGATGTATGAGAAAACATCAGAGTACACTCTATCTGGTTACTATGATGCAAACTATGCTGGAGACAGATTGGAAAGAAATAGCACATCTGGAAACTGTCAGTTTCTAGGGAAAAATCTGATCTCATGGTCAAGCAAGAGACAATCAACAATTGCTCTCTGAACAGCAGAAGCAGAATACATATCCGCTTCCTTATGCAGTACGCAGATGCTCTGGATGAAAAATCAGCTAGAAGATTATCAGATACACGAGAGTAACATTCCTATCTTCTGTGATAATACTGCTCACATAGAAATAAAACATCATTTTATCAGAGACTATGTTCAGAAGGGAATTTTGTGTTTAAAATTTATTGATACAGACCATCAATGGGCTGATATTTTTACAAAACCCTTAGCTGAAGATAGATTTCAAATTATTCTGAAGCATCTGAAAATGGACTATTGTTCAGAATCAGATGTGTTTAGTCAGAGTAAGTATCTATTTAATCTCATCCATCAGAAGCTACTTTGGTCAGAAGTGTCTCTGATCTGATGGAAACTTTTGGGTTATCCTGGTTCTGAGATCATTAAAACGTGTCACTTAACTAGAAAATGATAAATACATGTAATTTCGATTATACCAAAATCATTACATCTACTTAATGTACACACTGAACAGTAATTTTCTTGGAATTGACTTAAATCATAATTACATTCATTCATTAATCCCCAGTATTTTGTTTAACTTTTCATTTTCAAAACCATTTTAAATGCCCACTCACACTACCTTATTTCCACTTCCACACCGTTAGAAACCCTAAAACCCTAAAGCGCTTCTCTCTTTATCTCTCTCTCAATCACTCATTCACCGTCTTCATCTTCATCAATCTCAACCATCATCATGATGAACAACATTCAACAAGAAACCGTTCGCTTCTTCGAACAATTGGAAGCATCACTAAACCCCTCCAAAGAGTTACTGATCCGTTGTCGCGCACGAATAAAAAATGAGTAATTTTGAAAATAGTATAGTTACGGTAACGACAACTCGAGTATCGTCTCTCAAGGATTCTTGTAGTGAATTAACCAATAACCAATTACAGTAACGATTTGTGGGGGTTTTAAGTTTTAATTTATAAAATAAGATAAAAAACAATTAAAATAAAAAGTGATTATCAAATAAGCTAAAACGGCTAATCCTACTGATTTTGATTCCGACTTATCATCGGCTATTATAACATCAATCCCTAAGCGGATTCGATCCTATTCAATTATGATATCAACCAGACAAGTGCTTATCAAAATCATACGAATTATGTTCCTGTTTACCGAATTAAGCAAACGGTTAAAAATATGACGGGTTAACGAATTAAGCAAACGATAACACGCAATTAAATTTAGGAACATGCATACAATCGAATTTAATCAATTCTATCCTATGAACACAATCGAATTAAACAAATGATTGCAATCAAATTAAGCAAATGACTTCATAGAAAAGAATTGAAAGGAATCGAATTTAAATTGGCATTAAAATAACCTTAAAGCGATGGAACCGTACACAGCAGGATTTGTCTGTGGAAATTAGTTCTCCATTACAATCGTAAAAAGCAAAGTAAAATTGTGAAAAAAAGGTTAAGCCTGGTAGTACGGCTGCTACAAGGTATAGGAAAGCATTACAAAATCCGGTTCTAACCCAACTGGGTCGAAAAACATAAAAATCCTTGCCCAAAACTAAATATTTCTAAAGGCAGAATTCGGGTCCCAACTTCAACGAATTATTTGATCCTGCTACACTCCGAATCATCTTCTTTGTAAAGCATAAAAGTTGTAGCTCTTTGTCTTAGCTTTCGAACGACTGGTGGAACGCACAAATTCGATTCTCGTAGATCCAGTTATGATCCTAAAAGTGGACAGGTATCAAATAACTGCTAAAGCTGAAAGTAAGCTGCGAAAATATAATAAAGGTAGAAACAAACTTAAATATGAAAACATATTAAAATAGTAAAAATACTCAAATAAACTGTAGGAATTCCTAAGTACAAACATAAAAGAATGTGCATTAAAATGCACTGATCAAATTCCCCCATACTTGAACTTTTGCACTCCGAGCAAAATAGAAATTAAAACTCAAGAACCACAACAACATTTAGATACTCATTCTAGGCTACAAACTCTTGTTCGGTTAAGATAGCATCGATAGGTACTAATCTTGCACACTAAGGATATTGTAAGAACACAAATCCGCAATTGTGCAGTCATAAACCTCCCTCCTATACAAACTAATCCAAATCATGTTATTATGCCTAAGCCTAAATTACTCATCCTCCTTTTTGCTCTCTTTCATTCTAGTGCAATCACATTAAGCCCGTTATCTATTCACACACATGGTAAATAAGCTTGTTAGTGACTATGTGTAGCGAGCGATTTTTGTCGGTGACGCGACCACCTTATCGCTGGGTTTTCTCCTTACCGCAATGAGGAGGAGGGGGTGTTACTTTCTGATTTCTTATTTATCCCGTGAAGCTGGAAGGGAAAGGGAAGCTATCTAAAAATAACCTTACACGCGAATGTTTAACTGAACAAATGCTTAAAAGAGATTGGGGGGTCCGGGGTCAGGTTATACAACGGGGACTTGTCAATTACCCATCCTATATATGGTTATCCATAGGATATTAGCTTTAGGTTTCGCTTTGTACTTGATAGTGTTTATCTGTTAATAGGTTGGGAAAGTTTCTTGGGAAATATGAGTGAGTGAGTGAGTGAGTTTTTGTTGAGGTTCAGGCTTTTCCGATGTTTTTGGTAAGGTACTAGACCTAAGTTTTGATTGATTTGTGAAGGTACCAGACCTAGAGTTTTTGATTAGTATGCTCGCTAAGATTTCGCAATCTTATGCCTACGTATTCCTGTTTAAACGAAACAGGGAAATCAGAGAAATCGTAGTTCCTCCTATTCTAAGCGAGGAAAAAGATGTTTTGGTGTCTTGTTCAAAGCCCAAGATTGAAGCTAAAAGGAGTATTTGTGTCTTGTTCAAAGCCCAAGATTGAAGCTAAAGGTTTGACTGAGAGAGAATTTGTCGTCCCTAAAGAGGGATTAGACTTCCTCGGAGGGGATTGTTGATTTTTGTGTGCCTTGATCAAAGCCCAAGGTTGAAGCTAAGAGGTTGATTGACTTCACTGGGGAAGTCCTTATACAAAGCCTAAGAGGAGGCTGGAAAAGATCGACTCAACAAGAGAGTGTTTATATATCTTGTACAAGACCCAAGATTGAGGAAAAAAAGAGACTGACTCTTTGGGTATATCATTATACAAAGCCTAAGAGGCGGCTTAAAGTTTGACTTTTCTGGGGAAAATGTTTTGTCTGTCTTGTACAAAGCCCAAAATTGAGGCTAAAGGGGATTGTGAATCCGTTGGGGAGGTTCGAATGTGTCTTGTACAATGCCCAAGAGTGAGGCTAAAAGGGAAATTTAACTGACTCAGCTGAGGATATTTTTCTATGTGTCTTGTATAAAGCCCAAGATGGAGGCAGAAATGGGTTTGACTCTGCGGGAGAGTATTATCAGTCTTGTACAAAGCCCTAGATTGTGACTGAAATGAGTTTGACTTTGCTTGGGGAAATATTTGTCCCAAGCTTAGGAGAGGAAGGTTTATGTCTTGTACAAAGCCCAAGATTGAGGCTAAAATGGTTTGACTCAACAAGAGAGTACTTTTATCTGTCCTGTATAAAGCCCAGGATTGTGGCTAAAAGGGTTGACTCAACAAGAGAGTCTGAGAAGGTGATGGACTCAACAAGAGAGTCTGAAAAGTTTAATTGACTCAACAAGAGAGTCTGAAAGTGATTGACTCAACAAGAGAGCCTAAAAAGGTTACCTCCACTGGGGATGATCATTGTACAAAGCCCAAGAGGAGGCTAACTGTGTAGAGGAAATATCATTATACAAAGCCTAAGAGGAGGCTATCTTTTTCCGGGGATAATTGAGATCCCTAGGCAGGTTCACGTGGGGAATCAACTCTTGCTGATGATTACAGAAGAGTTAAGGTATCAGATGCCTTGAGGTTCTGATTTGGGATTGTGTTATCGGATGATGAACTAACCCTGGTTGGGGATTTTTAGGAGAGAGACTGAGTTTCAGCTCTGCTAGAGATTGATCCAGATTGATCGGGGTTTCTCCTATGCTTGTAGGGAACTTGAGAATGTCTTTGAGACTTAAGAGGATTAGACTGTCCAAGTCTAATGGTGGAGAAGAGTTTTATCTTTTGTATGATTCCCAAGAGGAGGCGGGTGTTTTAAGGGATGAGAATCAACCCTAAAATTGGTCAGAGATTTGACACTGGAAAGACTGCTCTAGCAAAAGATGATTAAGTTCTGTCTTATACCTTTAAGAGGTCGCCAGGGTCCTTGTATTAAGCCCAAGAGAAGGCATGAGAACTTTTAAGAAGCCGGAGGGTGCTTGTACAAAGCCCAAGATAAGGCAGGGATGCTTTAGGAAGCCTGTGGCTCCCAAACCAAGAGAAGTTCAAGAAATTCCATTCACCGAGAATAGATCATTTAGTGAAATTTTGAGGTTTGAAGAAACTCAAGAGATGTCATTCACCAAGAATAGATCACCTCCGGGGAGTAGAGTTTCTTTGACAATTTCTAGGGGTGACAGTCTTAGAAAAGGTTCACGAAAAATACTACCTTTCTCTTTGTTCCATATTGTTTAAGCCCAAGAGATGGCAAGACTGTATCTGGAAATCCTATGGGGATCTAGTTTTGTTTGTTTTTAAGAGCGACCAACAGGGCTTTACCTAGTTCTAGACCTAGTTGTCGGGGAAAACTCTAAATAACTATACTAGTATATATACAGTTGATATATGACAAGTATTTTAAAAGGGTATGAAAGAAGACTAACCATGCGCAGCTTCATGATGGCAACATATATATTTGAATCTAAATCAAAGGGAATTATTTTGAAAAGATTGTTGGGGCTTATACTCAAGGAGAGGCCCAAGGTTTTAACATTGATCGCACCGTTGTTTTGAATATCCTACCGGGACTTATACAACGACTGAGGCCCAAAGAAATTTATGTAGAACAAGGGTTGGGTCTTACAATCTATTAGAGGCCCATGGATATTTTGAAAAGAAAGATGGGACTTACAACACGAGGGGAGGCCCAGTTGAAAAAAGTTGGAAAACGACGATCGCGTCAAAATTTCTGAAACTGTATCAGGACTTATACAATACACTGAGGCCCAAATTATTTTTATTTACAAAGGGGTGGGACTTACACTCTATCAAGATGCCCAAAAGTGTTTTAAAAAAGAAAGATGGGACTTACAACACGAGGGCAGGCCCAGTTGATCTTTTGTTTTGAAATGGCGATCGCGCCGAGATTTTTCTTTTAACGCAGAGGGACTTATACAATATCTGAGGCCCAAAATGGTTTTTGTTAAAAGTGGATTGGGTCTTACACTCTATTAGAGGCCCATGAGTGTTTGAAAAAGATTGATGAGGGTGGAATCAATCAAAACCCTAATTTTGTTTAAAAATGGAATTAATTTTGTTTAAAAATTAATAAAAATTATTGAAAACATGTGAAAAATGAGTGGTGATCTTGGATCTATGTTTCAGAAATCATGTTTTTGTCCGCAAAATGATTGAAAACCATATAAGTTTGGAAAATCAAGAGAAAGAAAATTTTCAAAATGTTGAAAAACAAGTAAAAATTAATTCTTTTCAAAAATATCAAATATGTGAAATAAAAAATATTTTTAGGGAATTTTTGTAAAATAAAATATTTTAACATTTTTGTGAATTATTAAAAAAAGAATCAACTTAAAATCATTAAAATTCAGATAGAAATTAATTTTTGAATCAATTAAATAAAATCACAAAAATTCAAAAATTCAAATATTTAAAAAAGGGCGCCAAGAACATCTTGTTCTTGCCCGCGTGCCCTGTTTTGCCCAGATTTGCGTTTTCACATCATTCTCACTGAATACTTGATGGAATCATGCAATCCACATATCAATCTACTCGTTTTCAACTCACGATCATGTCCACGGTCTTTAATTTCATTTATTTTAAGCATGGAATGAGAAATCAAAACAAAACCTCAAGAACCCTAACTTGTGCATGAAGGTTGAGAAATTTGATACACGATTCATACAAAGTAATCAATAGAGGGGAAACATTCTATGCATGATTATGAACATTTGGCAAAAGTTTTGTGCGAGGAAATATGCATAAATTATGAGATGACCAAGTTTAGGCTTACATGAAGGTCGTGGCAGCAAGAGCAATTTGATTTTTGAGTTAGAGGTGTTACAGATGAGTTGTGATGATCTAAACAGCTTCCCTACACCATATGGAGTGTGTTTGATTGCTTGGATTGATTTGAAATGAACTGGAACAGATTATGGCATCTCAACTGCAACTTTGTTGAAAACTTGAGCAAATGGATGATGATTTCATGAATTTGGTGCTCCAGTTGTTGGTTTAGTGTTTGATCAGCTCAAATATGATGTTTATGAGGGGTGTGTGTGATTGGTTTGGCTGGAAACACGTTTTAATTCAAAACCCGATAGTAGCTTGCATTAGAAGGCATTTTTGGAAGTGAGAGTGTGATTTTGAGAAAGACAAGTGTTATAGGCCTTTGGTGTACTCAAACTGATCAGAAATGAGGTCTATTTATAGTGTGTTAAGTTTGTTTTGGCATCAATAGGGAATGGCAACTGCAGCAGGCCTTTGGCCAATGTGGATCAAATGGAATCTCAAGTCTCCTCTAGCCATTGACTTGAGTTTAGAGCACAGGCCTATGGTTCTTTGATTCATAGCTTATCCTTAACTCATTCAGTTGGAATAGGCTTAGTTCATGCCACCTTGGTGCATCCATTGAATGCTTGGAAACAAAATTGGAGTCTTGGCCTCTTTTAGGATTTTTAGGTTTGGCATGCTACTTGTAGATTTTGGGACTTTGGAGGCTGATAGATCAGTGCTTGTCCCTTGTTTGTTCGCCTTTGAGGTGTGCAGATGGATAACCATGCTTGTTGTTGCACAATTTGATCAAATCGAGCCCTTATGCACAAATCTGCCTTGCAAAACAGTTTGCATCAAGGCATATTGCAGCTGTCATAACTCCTAGCTCAGATGGAATTTGAAGGAGTTCTTGGACATTTTGGAAAGATGATATATCCTATTTCAACATGATATCTAAATTTGGTTTTGAACCAACCAGAATTACAATGAAAAATGCCTCTACTTTTGGGAAAAAATAAGGCAGATTCTGACTTAGTGAAAATTTCACCAAGTGTTGGAAAAATGTCACTTTCATGTTTTTAGCCATTTTGATCACTCTATAACTAAAACTCCATGAGGAATTGGAATGAGCTATAGTTGACACTTTCAAATTATGCTATGAGATCTACAAATCCAGCTTTGGACCATCCAAAATGGTTGCTTGGATCTCAAGTTATGGTCCTTGGAAGTTGGTACCCTAGCCACTTTGTTCCATAACTTAGAAAATATTTGGTTTCACATGGTTGCCCCTTTTGCAAGAAACCTCACTTTTCTTGATTTTTCTTAATGAATGATGATCAATACCATACATTAACATTATTTTTGACTTAGGGGAACCATATTTGTGAAAAAATCCAAAAAGTCAAACTTGATTTTGTGCACAGTTGACTTTTTATCGGATGAAATCCAAACTGTGCAATCCTTTGTGAAATCAAGTTCTTGACCTAATCTAAACCTAATGGATGGATTCTATAGGTGTTATAGGGTATATTGAATCATGTCCCAAGGTTTGGGAACATGTCTTTGTCAAAAGTCAAAGATACATTTGACTTTTCCTTCAAAACCCTAATTGTAGTCCAGATGAAATTGAAACTTGTGAATCAAGCTTCTTTGATAAATACATTGTTCTAAATGGATCAATATGGTGTACTTGAGGCCCTCAAATCATGTCTTGAGGTCATGGCTCATGTTTTGTCCAAAAAGTCAACTTAGGGGTGAATTAGGTCAAGAAACCCTAATTCCTGATTTTTGGTGAATGCATCCCCTGAGGCTAAATTGACTTGATGATTGGGTCCATGAGGTCCCTTGAGTATCTTGAGTTATGTTTGAAGCATTGGCTCATGCCAAGAGGAAAATTTCCACCTGGAGGCCTTGGTCGACCAAAACCCTAATTTGGTGACACTGACGACCTGAGGCTTAATCCACTTGGAATGCTGTAACCTTGTGTTTGATTCTTGATGTGGGAGTCCTCTTGATCCTTTATAGGGGTTGAGAGACTAGACAAGTTGAATATCATGTTATTTCTTAATTGATCCTTTGTCTAAGTGTTCTGAGAGGGCTCAAAACCCTAATCTTTTATTGTAGTGAATGCTCAACAATCCTTGAGGAGATTGATGAGGCATGAAAGTTCATCCATATTGTGATGATGATTTGCACAATGATGGGAAATCTTAGTGGTCAAAATTTGGGGTATGACAGATGCCCCTATTTAATCTTCTTAGACCCGAAGATGTGAATGGCGAAGGTGTTCGGGCATTCTGTGTACAAGAGGATTAAATATCGGAATACCTGAAATTTTGATGGCGGTTATGAATGGCAGTTTACTCATCCATCTTCTTTTCCTAAGCAATGATGCTTAGAAAAGGTAGAAACTTCCCCTCGATCCTGGTCTCCAGCCACGGAACTGGTCTCAACTTCTGATATAAACTTCCCCTCGATTCTGGTCTTCAGCCAAGGAACTGGTCTCAGTTTTCTGAAATAAACTTCCCCTCGATCCTGGATTCCTACCAAGGACTGGTCTCAGTTTTTTGAAATAAACTTCCCCTCGGTCCTGGTCTTCTGCCAAGGAACTGGTCTCAGTTTCTGATATAAACTTCCCCTCGATCCTGGTTTCCTACCAAGGAACTGGTCTCAGTTTCTTTTGTCAATAAACTTTCTTGACAATGGACGCTATTCGTAGCGGTTTTCCTCAAACTTCTCGCCGAGTTTACTGGGGAGATGCCATTTGATGGGAAAAAGTTTTGACGTCAGACTTGTTGGGGAACCCATTTGTCTGAGCTGTAGAGGTGCACAAACTTCTTTGTTGGAGATATTACATCATACTTTTCTTCGAGGTTTTCTCGGAGAAATGCCATGTGATGTAATCCAATTTTGAGGTGCTGATGACCTTTTCGTCAGCGAATTCTCCAGAGAAAAACTGTTGTATTGCCGAATCTTTGATGAAGAAGCTTTCTCTAGGGATTTTCCTTAATCCAGGAAAGCGAAGATATCGTCTTCAATGGCGAAGAGTGACGTTTGTCGAAAGTTTTCTTGTTTTTCAAAGGTTCAAGTTATCAAAGTGGTTGAGGACCATCTCCAATCCAGGGATAAAGTGGACGAGAGATTGTTCAAACGCCACATTTCCTGGCTAGGAAAGAACTGACAACTCGATTGATAAGAGGACTTTACCACCTGGGGGTAAGACCGACTGGAGTGATAGTGATGCAATATGAATATGAATGTAAATTAATAATGCATGATGTATGTATGTTTATGCTGACAAAACTGACACAACATACAGACTAGTGGATGAACACGACTGGATACTCGGCCACTGCAGGGGACGAAGAAGTATTACTGGTTCAAGATAGCAATTCTGCCTTGCTTAGAAGAGATAGTTCCTGTGGGGAACAACCGTTGGTCGGGCTTAGGAGATAAGAACTATACCAGTGATGTCGGACGAAACATTCGTGTCTGACGCTGCTGATCCTTCATTCAAGTGTACTGGCTAAGAAGGAGTACTTTGAGTTTGCACTTTGAGGTTTGGTTACTTCTGGAGAAGCGATCGATGTTCTTTCGATGTCCAACAGTCAAAAGAAATTGCCATCTTTATTTTAAAAGTAGACAAGTAAATTCATTTTTGTTTTATTTCAAGAATCGTTAATCATATTAAAATCTCATTTTGTAAAGCTAAAACAAATTAGAATTGCAAACAAAAGCACTAGGGCTCAAATTTTATTGATATGATGGAAATCAGTCAAGCGCGTAGAGTATTTACAAAGTTAGAAAATGGTAATTTAAGGGGAAAGGGCTACATTGAAACATAACGACCGCTATCCTTCTACCAATTTTGAACTCTGGACATCCTGAGCTTCCGTCGAAGATGACCTTGCCTGGAGTTTTCCTGACGGATGGCATTACTGCTGCTGAGGTATTCGCCCCTTTGTTGAATGTAGTTACTTGCCATTATCCCTAACTTTTGCCTGGATTGTACTTTGAGGTTTCCAATCCACCAGGATGATTTTGCTTATGTCTCTTATTTTTGCCTGGACCGCCCTTTCGGGTTTTCAATCCACCGAGACGTTTTTTTTATTTAGGCGAAGTATTTCTTGACTACGTCAACATTCGTGGGGTAGAAAAATTCTTCTCCATCCATGGTTGTGAGTCTCAAGGCGCCGCCCGAGAAGGCTTTCTTGACCACATAGGGGCCGTCATAATTCGGAGTCCATTTGCCCCGGGAATCAGTGAGAAAGGATTGTATCTTCTTGAGCACGGGGTCTCCTTTTCTGAAGACGCGTGGTCGGACCTTCTTGTCAAACGCCTTTTTCATCCTTTGCTGATACAACTGACCATGGCATATCACCGTTATTCGCTTCTCTTCGATCAGATTCAGTTCGTCATGTCGACTTTGACACTATTCAGCCTCTGTTAGCTTAGCTTCCATCAATACTTGGATTGACATGATCTCTACTTCTATGGGGAGTACTGCCTCCATGCCATATACTAGAGAGAAAGGGGTTGCCCCTGTTGAAGTGCGGACAGATGAGCGATAACCGTGAAGAGCAAAGGGTAGCATCTTGTGCCAATCTTTGTAGGTTACAACCATCTTTTGAACGATCTTCTTGATGTTCTTGTTAGCTACTTCTACCGCTCCGTTCATCTTGGGTCGGTAGGGAGACGAGTTATGGTGTTCGATCTTGAACTCAGCACACAACTCCTTCATCATCTTGTTTTTCAAGTTGGATCCATTATCAGTAATGATTTGGCTTGGAACACCATAACGGCGGATGATATTGTTTTTGATAAATCGGACCACCACTTGTCGGGTTACATTGGCGTATGACGCTTCTTCGACCCACTTGGTGAAGTAATTAATGGCTACCAAGATGAACCGATGTCCGTTTGAAGCCTTGGGTTCGATCATGCCAATCATGTCGATTCCCCATATGGAAAAAGGCCATGGGGAAGAGAGAACTTTGAGATTTATTGGCGGTACATGGATTTTGTCTGAGTATATTTGACACTTGTGACATCTTCTCATGTACTTGTAGCAGTCATATTCCATGGTCAACCAGTAGTACCCTGCTCTTAGAATTTTTCTCGCCATTGTGTGTCCGTTGGCATGAGTGCCAAAGGATCCTTCATGAATTTCCTTCATCAGCATATTTGCTTCTAGTCTGTCTACACATCGGAGCAAGACCATGTCAAAGTTTCTCTTATAGAGTGTGTCACCGCTCAAGAAGAAATTGCCTGCCAGTCTTCTGATAGTTTTTCTGTCCTTTCTAGATGCCCCAGGTGGGTACTCTTGTTTCTGAAGGAAGCATTTGATATCATGATACCAAGGTTTCTCGTCTATGACTACTTCAATTGCAAAAATGTAAGCGGGCCGTTCATGGCGCATTATGTCAATCTTAGGTATGTCATTCCATTGACCTACACTAATCATGGAAGAGAGAGTGACTAGTGCATCAGCCATGTGATTCTCTTCACGAGGGATATGATGAAACTCGATTCTGTTGAAGAATGGTAACAACCTTCTCACGTAGTCTTTGTAAGGAATCAGTCCCGATTGGTATGTGTTCCAATCTCCTTTGATCACATTGATAACCAGGGCTGAGTCGCCATATACATCCAAGTTCTTAATCCTTAAGTCAATCGCTTCTTCGAGACCCATGATACAAGCTTCATATTCGGCCTTGTTGCTTGTACACTTGAATGTCAATCGGGAGGTGAAACGAATGTGGGTGCCTTGAGGTGTTATGATAATTGCCCCAATTCCGTTTCCATAATGATTGACAGCTCCGTCAAAGATTAGTCCCCATTGGGAACCTAGTTCTGGCCCTTCACTGGGTAGTGGTTCATCGCAATCTTTCATTTTCAAATACATGACATCTTCGTCTGGGAAGTCAAACCTGACTAATTCCTGATCGTCAATCAGTTGGTGAGCCAAATGATCGGCTAAAATACTCCCTTTAATGGCTTTCTGAGCATGGTACTCGATGTCGTATTCTGATAACAACATCTGCCAACGGGCAATTCTTCCTGTGAGAGTTGGCTTTTCAAAGACGTACTTGATCGGATTCATTTTGGATATTAACCAAGTAGTGTGATGAATCATATACTGGCGAAGACGTTTGGCTGCCCAAGCCAGAGCACATCAAGTTTTCCCAAGCATAGTGTACCGAGTCTCGCAGTCGGTAAACTTCTTGCTCAAATAGTAAATGGCAGACTCTTTCTTTTTTGTTTCGTCTTGTTGGCCAAGTACACAACGCATTGAGTCTTCCAAGACTGTTAAGTAGATGATCAACGGTCTTCCCTCTACTGGAGGTGATAGAATCGGTGGATTCAACAGATAGTCCTTGATAGTGTCGAAGGTGGTTTGACATTCTTCTGTCCAAACGTAGTCCTGATTCTTTTTGAGTAATTTGAAGATTGGCGCGCATGTCGCGGTCATGAGGAATATAAATCTGGAAATGTAATTCAAACGTCCCAGGAATCCTCTGACTTGTTTTTCAGTCTTTGGAGAAGGCATTTCTTGAATGGCCTTGACCTTGTCAGGATCAACCTCAACTCCTTTCCGGCTGACGATGAACTTTAGCAGTTTTCCTGAACAGACGCCGAATGTGCATTTATTATGATTCAAGCGGAGTTTGTACTTTCTCAAACGCTCGAATAACTTTGACAGGTGGGTCACATGCTCCTCTTCTGTTTTTGGCAATCATATCATCGACATACACCTCTATTTCTTTATGGATCATGTCGTGGAACAGAGTTGTCATGGCCCTTTGATAGGTTGCCCCGGCGTTCTTTAAACCGAACCGCATTACCTTGTAACAAAAAGTGCCCCATGGAGGGATGAACGAAGTTTTCTTCATGTCTTTCAGTGCCATTTTTATCTGATTATAGCCTGAGAATCCATCCATGAAGGAGAATACTTTGAACTTTGTTGTGCTGTCTACCAGCATGTTAATGTGCAGTAAAGGAAAGTCATCCTTTGGACTGGCCTTATTCAGATCCCTGTAGTCTACACACATTCTAACATTTCCGTCCTTTTCCAAAACTGGTACTATGTTGGCTAACCATTGAGGATATTCTGATGTGGCGAGAAAACCCGCGTCAATCTGTTTCCGTACTTCCTCTTTGATTTTGATGGCCATGTCTGGGTGAGTCCTTCTCAACCTTTGTTTTACTGGCGGATATTCTGATCTTAACAGTAGATGATGTTCCATGATGCTGGTATCCAACCCTGGCATATCCTGATAGGACCAAGCGAATACATTGGGAAATTCTTTTAGAAGCTTTATTAAACCTTCTTTGATGGTTGGACTGAGCAGTGCCCCAATCGTGACTTCTTTTCTCTCTTCTTCTGAACCCAAGTTGACCGTTTCCAACGGCTCTTTGTGAGGTTCAATGGACCTTTCCTCTTTTCTGAGTAATCAGGAGATCTCTTCTGGAATTGCTTCGTCATTTTCTTCTTCAGCCTCAAATACCGGGAATTCAAAGTTGGGAGAAGGCATTGGATCATATGTTTCAATGAGGTTTAAAACAAGAAATCTACATGACGTGATGATTGTTTTTTAGAAGAGATAGAGAGAAATGCAAGAGTGTATGCAGTGTGATTTCTGAAAACTGCTCGTTTTTATTATTTGAGTTGTTTTTAGGATTACCATTTTCTGAAAAAGCAAAAAGATAAAACAGCAATAAATGCGGAAATTACAGAACGACATTATTTTATTTATGATCTTGTTGATTCTTGAAACTACAGCCCTATAAAACAAAACTCTGTCACTTTGGGCAAAGCAAAGAGGTACATTTACAGAAAGTGGGCCCTATCAAAACATCTGTTTCACTTGGGCAAGGTGAAACGTTAAGATAAAGACGACAATTACTTAGACTTATGAATAACTTTCGGAATGTTGACTGCAACCCATTGGCGGTGAACTCCTCGGTGAATCACAATGTCTGGTAACTTTCTTCTTGATTTGTCCTCAGAAATGACGCTGATTTCTAGCAGAGCAGGATCGTTGGAATCTGTCTCTCAGGCAGAGTTGTCGTAGGAGGATTCTTCAGCTGTATCTTGCATAGTACTTGTACTCTCAGGTAGATCTCCGCATCCAGTGGGTTGGATGTCTTCGAGCCCGATACGAGAGCTTTTCGGAGCGGTGTACTTGACTAAGAAGTCGAATTTGCCACTCGGTTGTCCTAAGGTGTCCCACACTTCTTTGGAACTGAATGAGTCATCCCTTTCGATGATGTTGACCTCGGGAAAACATAGTTGATGAACTGCTGTCCTACAATCTTTGCAAATTCATCGTTGTACTGGATATTTTCTGAATGCCCTGAGTAATGGTCCCATGATTTGGTGGGGACGCAAGTATTCTTTTCAATGATGCTCAGCTGATATGCATCGTTCGGCTGACTCTTTTGCCCTGAGTCTCCCGGGTACGGCTGCCAGATAGGAAGGCCATAATATTCATGGTCAAAGTTGTCTTTCATCAGAGTGTCCTCCTCTAATGAGTTGGGTAGAGCATGGCATCCTTTCGGATCACAATCTCCATATATCATCTTGACATCTGACCTTGGTATATATCTTGGACTCTGTACGGGATAGCAAAATGGCGTAGGCACCTCTCCCTGCGACATATAATCGTCCTCGTTAAGATAGGACTTCCATTCTTCATCCGTATTGGAGGATTCACCCTCGTTGATGATATGTACTTCTTGAGATACTGGGTGAAGGAAACCTACACTGTGGAAGAAGTTCTGATTGGGATGAAGATTTTCATCTTTAGTAGCAGTCTGGGTACAGTTTGAAGAAAAACCAAGACCTTTCTTCATCTTGTTATAGGTAGGAATGACAAGCTGCCCCCATCCTTTTGCGTTGTTACTCTCGATTACTTTGAGAGCGTCTTTATACGAGGAAATTGAAGTTCCTCTTTTTGATAAATTGTCATGGTTCATCAAAAGGGCTTGGAACTGAGTTCCTACAACCTCCTCTAGTTTTACACAAGTGGATGACGATAAGTTACTCACGATCAAGGCTTGTTCTCTACAGACTGTGACTAGTTGGTCATTCTTAACGAACTTCAGCTTCTGGTGAAGTGTCGAAGTGACTGCCCCAACCTCATGTATCCAAGGTCTACCTAACAAACAGTTGTATGCTGCCCAGATGTCCATGACCTGGAAAGTGACTTGGAAAGTGTGAGGACCGATAGTTATGGGAAGGTCGACTTTGCCGATAACTATTTTTTGGGACCCGTCAAATGCTTTGACGATGACCTCACTGCCTCTCATTGGAGATCCTTGGTATGATAATCGCATCAGAGTAGACTTTGGCATAACATTTAGAGCTAATTCGGTGTCTACCAGTACGCTGGCTAAGGCATCGTCCTGGCTGTTGACTGTAATATTGAGTGCCATGTTATGACTTTGGCCCTTTTCCGGTAGTTCCTCATCACTGAATCCTAAGTTGTTGCAGGAAGTGATGTTGGAGATGATGCTGTCGAATTGTCTTATTGTTACATCTTGTTCCACAAAGGCTTGCTCTAAGACTTTCTGTAGAGCTTCCCTGTGAGCTTCGGAACTGATTAAAAGAGACAACACAGAGATTTTTGAAGGAGTTTGCAACAGCTGATCAACAATGTTGTATTCACTCTTTTGGATGAGCTTTAGCATCTCATCATTGTTCTTTGAAAGGTCGGGATCACTGGATTGACCGACTGGTTGATTGGGAACTTCTGTCTGAGGTTCTTTTTCTCTGGTAGGTTCTCCAACTCCTCGGTTAAATATTCGACCGCTCCGTGTTACTCGACTGATGTCTGCAATATTCACGACGGAGGGTAATGGAGTTTCCTTTCCATTCTCAATTGTTGTTGCACCGTATTTGTAAGGGATAGCCTTAGTTAATTCATACAGTAGCAGTCCCGGCAGATAGATAACTACAGGGGCCTTCTGATATTTCTAACCATTGTAAGTAATTTCAATCAGTTCCTGGTTGGGAACTTTCCTACTGTCCACAGGAATTCTTGATTCGTCAAGTAGAGGGATTATGGTAAAAACATATTTGGTCCTCTTATGATCAGAGACTACGACAACATCTTTGATTTGATCAGCGAAATAGTCTGGCATCAAGTTTATTGACCCAGAACTTGGACATGGTCAAATCTCTTTGTGGTCCAACTGACTTTGAAGGGCTGCTCGCACGAGGTAACATCCTTGATTATCCTCTGAGAAAACTCTACAGCGCTCATAGTTGTGTGGTGGCACCTGGCCACGTCCACTTCGTATGCAGTGTAACCTCACTAGATCTGTCTCCATTAATCGAACATCCTGATTTTAATGCCTAGTAGGGTTCTCGTTAGTCATGCTGACTTGTTGTGTGTCTTCATCTAGATAGATCGGAAGCCACAAGTGGTTTAACAAGTGTTGCAAAGTTCTTTGAACGAGAGCACATCCTTGGTCGTTCTCACGGCATACTGTACATTTTTGATAATTATGCGAGGTCAGAAAACCGAGCTGGGCTTGTGTAGCGTGTAACTCCACCACGCTAGTATTCATTAAGCGAATATCAAAGATTTGAATCATATTCACTTGATAATGACTTCTATCGCGGTAATATTAAATCCATCCAAGATCCATCTGACGCTGGAGGGCCTCTTGTATAAAAGGGCATCCCTGATTGTTTACCGAGTAGATTAGACAAGAATCGTAATCGTGCTATGGCAGATTATGATGTTGGCTTTGCCTTGAGTGCATTGCCACCAAGTCGACATTCATTGCCAGAATGTTGTGATTCTGAATGATGTTGGAATTTGTATAAGTCATGTTGATTTCACGAATTCGGTGATCCTGGATCCATCAGAGATCCATCTGTTCCTGTAGAGCTGATTGCACTATAGAACATCCTTGATTGTCTTTAGAGCAGATATCACATCGGTGATAGTTGTGAGATGGTATGTGACCGTATCCGCTCTGTCTGCAATGCATCTTGACCAAGTTGGTTTCCAATAAGAGTACATTGTGAATTTGATAGCTGTGCTTAAACTCTTCTTCTATCAAATTTACCGCAGATTTCTCGTGTTAAGGCAGCGGGTTTGTCTGAACATTTGGATTTATATCTTTAAAAGATAGGACCCCGCTCCTGACAAGCTTCTGTACATCTGATTTGAAGCTGAGACAATTTTCTATGTTATGCCTTGGTCCTCCTTGATGGTAAGGATAAGTCTGATTCGCTTTAAACCAAAAAGGCAGATTCTCTGGTATCACGAGAGGAGCCCTGGTTTGGACGTGCCCCTTGACCAGTAGTAGTGGAAACAGTTCTGCGTACAACATTGAGATAGGGTCAAACCCTGGTGGTCACGTTGTACAATTGTTGTTGTATTGGGGACGAGCCTGCTGAATAGGTTGTTGTGTCCTTTGCTGATATTGTTGTTATTTGGTTGGCTCTGAGCAACCTGAGGTTGATACGTAGGAACAGGCGCGGGGTTGATAGCAGGAGTTACAGTTTCTACTAGTTGGTACCATCGCCTTTGCTTTCCGAGAGAAATATTACCAATATCTTGCTCTTTTTTCTTAGGGAGAGCACTACCGTATCTTTTGGTACAGGTTGATGGTCCAGCAGTTTTTACTAAACGTCCTTCTCGGACTGCTTCTTCCAAACGTACTCCCATGCCCATCATCTCAGTGAAGTCACTGGGCGCACAGGCGACCATTCTGTCGTAGTAAAATGAGCTCAAGGTTTTTAAGAAGATCTTTGTCATCTCTTTTTCCTCAAGAGGTGGACAAATCTGGGCGGCAATTTCACGCCATCTCTGAGCATACTCCTTAAAGGTTTCCTTGTCCTTCTGCGACATGGCTATGAGTTGATCTCTGTCCGGTGCCATGTCCAGGTTATATTTATACTTCTGAATGAATGCAGCGTCAAGATCTCTGAAAGTGACAATCTTGGTGCGGTTTAAACCCATGTACCATTTGAGTGCGGCACCGATTAAACTATCTTGGAAATAGTGGATCAGTAGTTGTTGGTTCTCTGTCTGAGTTGACATCCTCCGAGCGTACATCACCAAGTGACTTTGAGAGCAAGAGTTACCCTTGTACTTTTCAAATTCAGGCACCTTGAACTTGTGCGGAATTTTCACATTGGGGACCAAACAAAGGTCTGTCGCGTCCTTTCCAATTAGATCCTGACCGCGAATGGCTTGCAGTTCCTTCTGCATCTCTAAGAACTGTTCCCAGAACTCCTTTATTCTGTCGTCCATACTTTCGTTTCCACTAGAAGGTATCTGTGGAATATGTCCTTCCGGGACAGTGTGTACCACGGGTGGTGGTATAGTCATTACGGCCGTGACTCTTGGTGCTTCCCGAAGTTTATAACCTTCAGGAGTTGCTGTCATGCCCCTTGCATCTTCGCTTTCCCAAAGTTTGTAACCTTCAGGCCCAGCGGTTCCTGCTGCAGTTTCTGGATCTTTTGTGATCGGCGGAATATATCTTTCCGGGATATAGTTAATAGGCATGCCCCAGGGACGATCTTTAGGCATGTTATACCGAGGATCATACTTCTCCACTATGGGCGTTGATGTGATCTCTGAGATCACAGTCCTTTGTATCTAAGTTGCTGCCAGAGCTTGCATATCACTGTGAAGTTTCCTCAGATCTTCTTTCAGAGCGTCGTGTTCTTCTCTTAACTCTTTGTTCTCTTCCTCGAGATTATCCATCTTCTTTTGTTGATTGGCCCGAGTATTGTACGAAAGAGACAGTTTGACTCTAGAATCGAGACACAAACGTGAGATTCGTAGGTAAGGAGAATGCGCTAAGTGAGAATGATGAATGATATGCAATGATTATATTAAGTAATTTTTGTTTATTCAAAATAAAACTTCGACAATTGGATTGCAAATATCATACAATGGGGAAACCCCGCTTTATTGAATTCAAAGATTGCGGAAATGGAAATACAGTAATTTACAAAGTGCTGAAAAAGGAAATGTCTAAGCTTATGGATCCTGAGTCCTCTCTGAGGAGGGCTTATGTGCTGGTTCTGGTACTTTCCTTTTCTTTGACCGGGGCTCTTGAGCCGTTGTCGGGTTGTCATTCCTTTGCCAAGTGAAAGGAGCGAGCAAGTTCCTTTGGTCTTCTTGATTTTCTACATTATGTTGCTCTAAAATCTCGATCAGGGCATCTTTTTCTTTTAACAGTTGTTGTATTTTATTACACCCCACATTGAGAATGCTTTCGAAAGCAGTCACGTTCCCTATACTAGCAAAGTACAGAGCTTTCTTTATCAAAAATTTGGCTGGAAAACCTTGGATTCCACCTTTAGTGGTCATGTGAGTCCTGACTTCTGACTCATCCAAATAGATTCCTCTTGCAATGGTTTGATCCTTTGGAATTTCTTCCAGTCCAGAAAAGGGAGCTTGGTCAGTGATGGGTAAATCAGTCAGGTGAGAGTACTCCTCCAGTGTTGGTGCTAGTTGATAGTCTAGGAATGTAAAACAGTGATAGACCGGATCGTAGAACTGAATGAGCGTAGTCAGAATTCCTTCAATTACATGAACCCTTAAAAGAGACAGCAGTCCTCCGTACTTAGCACTGAAAGCATCAGGGTTGGTGATAATCCTTGCCAACCCTCTCAAATCCTCTAATTTTGGAACCTTGAAGATGTACTAATGAGTCTTCCTTCTACCGAAATCCATAACGTAATCTTTCTCTCTGATATTTGCAATCATTGTCTTAGTTTAATTTGAAAGAGAGAGACTAGAAGAGAATTTTTTTTTTGTTTATTGTTTTTTAATGAATGCATGAATGCAGCACACAAAAACATAGAAAAAACATGGGGCCAAAGGTTCGGTGTCATGAAGTTATGGCTCTACCCATCCCTAAAGGTTATACTGGTGATTTTTTGTACCTGTCCTCAAAATCATTGACCCTTCTTGGGATAACAACAGCAGGCTGGTTCACCCGAGCGAGCTGCAATATCTTAGAGTAATCTCAAATGAGGGTAGTATCGCGTGACAACTATTTCCGATAGCTTCTGCACTACAAAATAGTAACATGGTCTCAGCCTACTAAATCCTCAGTTTCATAGACACCACAATCGAACAATTTGCTTTCAATAACCGAAGTCGTATAGGCGTTGAATCCATAAAAGGGTATCTCCACTGATTCGATGGTCGATCGGGCTCTCTTATTTGGGAGTCACTCCCTGTAAGATTACCCGTCTAGTGCCATCACTTATACTAGGTGTCACTCAAACTTTCCAGATACGGCATCACCTGCAGTCCCATTAGCAGAAAAATAAACACGGATATTAATTAGGAAAAGCGATATATATATTTATCCTAAAACTAACATCCTAGACCTCTTAAGAGCTATAGCCTATGATCCTATACAGTCAATGACTCCCCAGCAGAGTCACCATTTTTCTGTGGAAAATGGGGACGATGATGACTAAGGTAAAATAGATCAAATAATGACTCCTCAGCAGAGTCCCCATTTTTCTGTAGCGAGCGATTTTTGTCGGTGACGCGACCACCTTATCGCTGGGTTTTCCCCTTACTGCAACGAGGAGGAGGGGGTGTTACTTTCTAATTTCTTATTTATCCCGTGAAGCTGGAAGGGAAAGGGAAGATATCTAAAACTAACCTTGCACGCGAATGTTTAACTGAACAAACGCTTAAAACAGATTGTGGGGTCCGGGGTCAGGTTATACAATGGGGAGTTGTCAATTACCCATCCTATATGTGGTTATCCACAGAATATTAGCTTTAGGTTTCGCTTTGTACTTGATAGTGTTTATCTGTTAATGGGTTGGGAAAGTTTCTTGGGAAATATGAGTGACTGAGTGAGTTTTTGTTGTGGTTCAGGCTTTTCCGATGTTTTTCGTAAGGTACTAGACCTAAGTTTTAATTGATGTGTGAAGGTACCGGACCTAGAGTTTTTGATTAGTATGCTCGCTTAAGATTTCACAATCTTATGCCTACGTATTCCCGTTTAAACGAAATAGGGAAATCAGAGCAATCGTAGTTCCTCCTATTCTAAGGGAGGAAAAAGATGTTTTGGTGTCTTGTTCAAAGCCCAAGATTGAAGCTAAAAGGAGTATTTGTGTCTTGTTCAAAGCCCAAGATTGAAGCTAAAGGTTTGACTGAGAGAGAATTTGTCGTCCCTAAAGAGGGATTAGACTTCCTCAGAGGGGATTGTTGATTTTTGTGTGCCTTGATCAAAGCCCAAGGTTGAAGCTAAGAGGTTGATTGACTTCACTGGAGAAGTCCTTATACAAAGCCTAAGAGGAGGCTGAAAAAGATCGACTCAACAAGAGAGTGTTTATATATCTTGTACAAGGCCCAAGATTGAGGAAAAAAAGAGACTGACTCTTTGGGTATATCATTATACAAAGCCTAAGAGGAGGCTTAAAGTTTGACTTTTCCAGGGAAAATGTTTTGTCTGTCTTGTACAAAGCCCAAGATTGAGGCTAAAGGGGATTTTGACTCCGTTGGGGAGGTTCTTATGTGTCTTGTACAATGCCCAAGAGTGAGGCTAAAAGGGAAATTTAACTGACTCAACTGAGGATATTTTTCTATGTGTCTTGTATAAAGCCCAAGATTGAGGCTGAAATGGGTTTGACTCTGTGGGAGAGTATTATCTATCTTGTACAAAGCCCAAGATTGTGGCTGAAATGAGTTTGACTTTGCTTGGGGAAATATTTGTCTCAAGCTTAGGAGAGGAAGGTTTGTGTCTTGTACAAAGCCCAAGATTGAGGCTAAAATGGTTTGACTCAACAAGAGAGTGCTTTTATCTAATCAGTACAAAGCCCATGATTGTAGCTAAAAGGGTTGACTCAACAAGAGAGTCTGAGAAGGTGATGGACTCAACAAGAGAGTCTGCAAAGTTTAATTGACTCAACAAGAGAGTCTGAAAGTGATTGACTCAACAAGAGAGTCTGAAAAGGTTAGCTCTGTTGGGGAGGATCATTGTACAAAGCCCAAGAGGAGGCTAACTGTGCTGAGGAAAGATCATTATACAAAGCCTAAGAGGAGGCTATCTTTTGCAGGGGATAATTGAGATCCCTAGGCAGGTCCACGCGGGGAATCAATTCTTGCTGATGATTACAGAAGAGTTGAGGTATCAGATGCCTTGAGGTTCTGATTTGGGATAGTGTTATCGGATGATGAACTAACCCTGGTTGGGGATTTTTAGGAGAGAGACTGAGTTTCAGCTCTGCTGGAGATTGATCCAGATTGACCGGGGTTTCTCCTATGCTTGAAGGGAACTTGAGAATGTCTTTGAGACTCAAGAGGATTAGACTGTCCAAGTCTAATGGCGGAGAAGAGTTTTATCTTTTGTATGATGCCCAAGAGGAGGCGGGTGTTTTAAGGGATGAGAATCAACCCTAAAATTGGTCAGAGATTTGACACTGGAAAGACTGCTCTAGCAAAGGATGATTAAGTTCTATCTTATACCTTTAAGAGATTTACAGGGTCCTTGTATTAAGCCCAAGAGAAGGCATGAGAACTTCTAAGAAGCCGGAGGGTCCTTGTACAAAGCTCAAGAGAAGGAGGGGATGCTTTTAGGAAGCCTGTGGGTCCCAAACCAAGAGAAGTTCAAGAAATGCCATTCACCGAGAATAAATAATTTAGTGAAAGTTCGAGGTTTGAAGAAACTCAAGAGATGCCATTCGCCGAGAATAGATCACCTCCGGGGAGTAGAGTTTCTTTGACAATTTCTAGGGGTGACAGTCTGAGAAAAGGTTCACGAAGAATATTGCCTTTCTCTTTGTTCCATATTGTTTAAGCCCAAGAGAAGGCAAGACTGTATCTGGAAATCCTATGGGGATCTAGTTTTGTTTGTTTTTAAGAGCGACCAACAGGGATTTACCTAGCTCTAGACCTAGTTGTCGGGGAAAACTCTAAATAACTGTACTAGTATATATACAGTTGATATATGACAAGTATTTTAAAAAGGGTATGAAAGAAGACTAACAATGCGCAGCTTCCCACAATATAGTTATATATATCAAAGCATGTAAAAGAAAGCTGATAAAACTTACTGGCGAGCAAGCTTCCATGCTGTATTGTTAGTTGTTCAAAGAAATTAAAGAAAGTTTTGATGACAACATATATATTTGAATCTAAATCAAAGGGAATTGTTTTGAAAAGATTGTTAGGGCTTATACTCAAGGAGAGGCCCAAGGTTTTAACAGTGATCGCACTATTGTTTTGAATATCGTACCGGGACTTATACAACGACTGAGGCCCAAAGTAATTTATGTACAACAAGGGTTAGGTCTTACACTCTATTAGAGTCCCATGGATATTTTGAAAAGAAAGATGGGACTTACAACATGAGGGAAGGCCCAGTTGAAAAAAGTTGGAAAACAACGATCGCGTCGAAATTTCCGAATCTGTATCAGGACTTATACAATACACTGAGGCCCAAATTATTTTTATTTACAAAGGGGTGGGACTTACACTCTATCAAGAGGCCTAAAAGTGTTTTAAAAAAGAAAGATGGGACTTACAACACGAGGGCAGGCCCAGTTGATATTTTGTTTTGAAATGGCGATCGTGCCGAGATTTTTCTTTTAACTCAGAGGGACTAATACAATATCTGAGGCCCAAAATGGTTTTGGTTAAAAGGGGATTGGGTCTTACACTCTATTAGAGGCCCATGAGTGTTTGAAAAAGATTGATGAGGGTGGAATCAATCAAAACCCTAATTTTGTTTAAAAATGGAATTAATTTTGTTTAAAAATTAATAACAATTATTGAAAACATGTGAAAAATGAGTGTAGCGAGCGATTTTTGTCGGTGACGCGACCACCTTATCGCTGGTTCTTCTCCTCACCGCAATGAGGAGGATGGGGTGCTACTTTCTGATTTCTTATTTATCCCATGAAGCTGAAAGGGAAAGGGAAGCTATCTAAAACTAACCTTGCACGCGAATGTTTAACTGAACAAATGCTTTAAAGAGATTCGGGGAGTCGGGGTCAGGTTATACAATGGGGAGTTGTCAGTTATCCATCCTATATGTGGTTATCCACAGGATATTAGCTTTAGATTTCACTTTGTAATTGATGGTGTTTATCTGTTAATGGGTTGGGAAGGTTTCTTGGGAAGTATGAGTGAGTGAGTGAGTTTTTGTTGATGTTCGGGTTTTCCCAATGTTTTTGGTAAGGTACTAGACCTAAGGTTTGATTGATGTGTGAAGGTACCAGACCTAAGGTTTCTGATTAGTATGCTCGCTAAGACTTCGCAATCTTATGCCTACGTATTCCCGTTTAAACGAAACAGGAAAATCAGAGCAATCGTGGTTCCTCCTATTCTAATGGAGGAAAAAAGATGTTTTAGTGTCTTGTTCTAAGCCCAAGATTGAAGCTAAAGGGTTTATTTTGTGTCTTGTTCGAAGCCCAAGATTGAAGCTAAAAGGTTTGAGAGAGAACTTGTCATCTCTAAAGAGGGATTGTTGATTTTTGTGTGCCTTGATCAAAGCACAAGATTGATGCTAAGAGGTTGATTGACTCCACTGGGGAAGTCCTTATCAAAGCCTAAGAGGAGGCCAGGATAAGACTGACTCAACAAGAGAGTGTTTATGTGTATTGTACAAGGCCCAAGATTGAGGCAAAAGAGACTGACTCTTTGGGGATATCATTATACAAAGCCTAAGAGGAGGCTAGAAGTTTGACTTTTCCAGGGAAAATGTTCTTTCTGTCTTGTACAAAGCCCAATATTGAGGCTAAAAGGGGGTTTAATTCACAAAGCTTTAAAGAAGGCTAAGAAGAATGGACTTCGTTGGGGAAATGCTTATACAGAGCTTTTTGACTCCATTTGGGAGAATTTGTATGTGTCTTGTACAAAGCCCAAGTTTGAGGCTGAAATGGGAAATTTAACTGACGCTGGTGGTGATATTTTATGTAGCTTGTACAAAGCCCAAGATTGAGGCTGACCTTACTGGAAAAATCTTTATACAAAGCGTAAGAGGGGGCTGGAGTTTGGCGTTCCTTAGGGGAAATCGTTCCTTAAAGCCCAAAGGAAGGCTGGGAGGAAATGACTCTGCTAGGGGAGATATTTGTCCCAAGCTTAAGAGAGGGATATTTATGTCTTGTACAAAGCCCAAGATTGAGGCTAAAAGGGTCTGACTCAACAAGAGAGTGTTTTTATCTGTCCTGTAAAAAGCCCAGGATCGTGGCTGAACAAGCTAGGGAACTTGAGAGGAGGCTAGCTCCTACTATAGGGGAATCTTTATACCATGTTTTGGATAAAGATTGAATCAACAAGAGAGTGTTTTTATCTGTCTTGTACAAAGCCCAAGACTGAGGCTAAAATGGTTGACTCAACAAGAGAGTCTGAAAAGTTGATTGACTCAACAAGAAAGTCTTTTATACTCAACAAGAGAGTGATTTGTTGTCTCGTACGAAGCCCAAGATTGAGGCTACAAAGAAATTGACCCAACAAGAGAGTATTGAAAAATGATTGACTCAAAGGAGAGTCTCGAAAAATGATGGACTCAACAAGAGAGCCTGAAAAGGTTAGCTCCATTGGGGAGAATCATTTGTACAAATCCCAAGAGGATGCTGACTGCACTGAGGAAGAATCATTATACAAATCCTAAGAGGAAGCTATCTTTCTGCTGGGGATAATTTAGATCCCTAGATAGGTACAAGTGGGGAATCAACTCTTGCTGAGGGTTCCAGAAGAGTTGAGGTATCAGATGCCTTGAGGTTCTGATTTGGGATAAGTCGACCCTGGTTGGGGAATTTTGGTAGAGGGACTGGGTTTCTGCTGGAGATTGATCCAGAGAGCCCGAGGTTTCTTCCTATACTTGTAAGGAACTTGAGAATGTATTTGAGACTCAAGGGGATTAGACTGTCTAAGTCTACTGGTGGGGAAGAGTTTTATCTTTTGTATGATGCCCAAGAGGAGGCACGGGAATTAAGGGATGAGAATCAACCCTAAATTGGTTGGAGTTTTGACACTAGAAAGACTGCTCTAGCAAAGGATGACTAAGTTATGTATTATACCTTTAAGAGGTCGTCAGGGTCCTTGTATTAAGCCCAAGAGAAGGCATGAGAACTTCTAAGAAGCCGAAGGGTCCTTGTACAAAGCCCAAGAGGAGGCGGGGATGCTTTTAGGAAGCCTGTGGGTCCCAAACCGAGATAAGTTCAAGAAATGCAATTCACCGGGAAGAGATCATTTCATGAAAGTTAGAGGATTGGAGAAACTCAAGAGATGCCATTCATAGAGAATAGATCACCTCTGGGGAGTAGAGTTTTTTTGACAATTTCTAGGGGTGACAGTCTGAGAAAAGGTTCACTGAGAATACTGCCTTTCTCTTTGTTCCATATTGTTTAACCCCAAGAGAAGGGAAGACTGTATCTGGAATCCTATGGGGGATCTAGTTTTGTTTGTATTTAAGAGTGACCAACAGGGCTTTACCTAGTTCTAGACCTAGTTGTCGGGGAACACTCTAAATAACTATACTAGTATATATACAGTTGATATATGACAGGTATTTTAAGAGGATATGAAAGAAGACTAACCATGCGCAGCTTCCCACAATACAGTTATATATATTTGACATGTATTTAAAAGAATGAAAGAAGACTAACCATGCGCCGCTTCCCACAATACAGTAATAAAAGCAGGTAAAAGAAAGCAAATAAAAACTTACAGACGAGTAAGCTTCCATGTTGTATAGTTAGTTGTTCAGAGAAATTAAAGAAAGTTTTAATAACAACATGTATATTGAATCTAAATCAAAAGGGAATTGTTTTGAAAAGATTATTGGGGCTTATACTCAAGGAGAGGCCCAAGGTTTTAACAGTGATCGCACCGTTGTTTTGGATATCGTCTCGGGACTTATATAAACAACTGAGGCCCAAAAAGGTTTTTGTACAAAGAGATGGGTCTTACAACTCAAGGAGAGGCCCAAAGAGTATTTAAAGAAAAGAAATGGGACTTACAACACGAGGGTAGGCCCAGATGATTTGATTTTGAACTGGCGATCACGCCGAGATTTTTCTTTTAACGCAAAGGGACTTATACAATATCTGAGGCCCAAAAATAGTTTTGGTTAAAAGGGGATTGGGTCTTACACTCCATTAGAGGCCCAAAGAGTTTTGAAAATGAATAAAGATGTGACTTATAGCTCAAGGAGAGGCCCAGTTGTTTTAAAAAAAACGGCGATGATCGCGCCGAAATTTTTGACTGTATCGGGACTTATACAATGCATTGAGGCCAAAAAATTATTTAATTACAGAAAGATGGGACTTACACTCTATCAAGAGGCCCAAAGTGTTTGAAAAAGATTGATAAGGGTGAAAATCAAAGAAACCCTAATTTTTACTTTTTAAAAGTAATTTTTCAAAGAAAATTAATAAAAGATGGTAAAAATACCAAATAAGTTTGAATAAACAACTTGTGATTTTTGGTTTAGGTTTGAAAAATGAAGTTTTAATCACAAGATGAATTAAAACTCATTTGGTTTTGATTTTCAAGATGAATATTCATTTTCAAAATGTTTAAAAACAATTAAAAATGAATTTATTCACAAAAATACCAACTATATTAAATAAATAATATAAATTTGATTTTTTTGTGGAATAAAATATTTTAACATTTATGTGATTTTTCAGAAAAAGAACCAATCAAAAATAATTAAAATTGAAAGAAAAATTAATTTTTCAAATCATTAAAAATAATATGAAAAATAAAAAAGAAATGGAAAAAGCATTAAAAAGGGGTCTGGGGCGAGAGGGATTCGAACCCCAGACCTCTAGGTTGCAGCGTGCGCCTTCTACCACTGGGGTGGTGATACATCCGTGTATCAAACCCAACCTAGAAATATATAAGACATGCCTTGTTTTAGGCCTGGCCAAGGCAAGGCAAGGCAAGGCAAGACAAGGTTTTGGACCAAAAATGTGAAGGCCATAATTTTCTCATTTCTCCAAGGATTGGGACAAAATTTATATGCATCTGGCCTAGAATTTCCCAAGGAATCCAGTGGTGGTGGTGGTTTTTTCAGATGAGGCTCCTAATTAAAAACCCGATAGTGGTTTTGAAATAGGCCTATAATTGGATTTTCTATACTACCACATGGTATAAGCAAGAATTACTTGGCAAATTGGTTCAAACACAACATATATAACATGTATGAGATGTTTATGATCAGTGGACTTTAAAGCAATGCATATTTTAAAAAGTTTAAGTGATGATGCACTTACCTCTTGGAGCTCCCTATGCAATCTGCCAAGTTTCTTGTGCCAGAAGTAATTTGATGCTTTAGACACTCTCAATTGATCCCTTAGAAGCTTTGAGGATGATCACCAACAGCTAGAATCCTCAGGAACAAGTGTGAGCTCTTTCTTGCAAAAGGGGCAAAGGTGACCAATATGGAAACTCTCTCAAATGGTGTTCCAGATGTGGGGAACCATTTGGGACAGTTCAAGGATGATATTTGGAGTGTGTTTGAAGTTTTATCTGGTTTTGAAAGTGACTGAATCAAGACATGGCTTGAAAAATGCAAAAAAGTCCAATTTTGAGGTTTTGAGAGGGAACTTTGTGATTTTGATGTTACAGGTCACTTATGAGAGTTTGGACAACTTATATATGACATATTGGATGTGTTTGGATCATGAGCTATAATGGAAATGCTTTCTAACTAAAAAACTCAGAGTTACCTTGCAAAAGAAGGCATTTTGGCCTAAAGAGAGGGATTTTGAGGAAAGCATCAGTTTGGTTGCTTTGGTGTACTAAAACTAAGCATAAATGAGCTCTATTTATAGTAGAGCAAGTTTGTTTTAGCATCAATAGTGAATGGTGGCAGCAGCAGGCCTTTGTCCAATTGGATCACTTTGGAATCTCAAGTCTCCTCTAGCCATTGACTAGAGGTTAGAGCACATGCCTATGGTTCTTTAGTTCAGAGCTTATCTGTAGCACCCCAATCCATACCCCAAGCTATTAAAGCGAAAACAATTAATTAGAGTATAATTAAAACATTCACGGCATAGACCGAGGGGTCACATCAATTGAAACAAATAAACATAAACCTGCTCATAAAGATATGCAACAATCAGGTAATGATACAAACAGAGGAACTCAGTTCCTACTACCCACAATTCAGATACAGAATAAAAGCGGAAAATCTGTACTGAATCTCATATATATACATCATGAAAAGTTTGTCTGTCAAATACAATCATACATGTACAATCCCAAAAGAAACATATACATATACACACAAATCACCAACGGTCTCCCTAACTACCCGGTGCCACATATCAGAGCCGACCGACAAAAGAATGAAGACATAAGCTTCACAAAAAGACCTCTAGCAATCTAATCTGCAATTCCTCATAGAGCATTAAAACAGCAGAAGGGTGAGAAACACAATCATAATATAATTGCATATAATTATATAATAACACAAAATTACACACATAAATATTCTCACCACAATGTACAATAGAATCCAAATGCCACACAACACCATACATATCTCATTTATCCATCACCAATGCATATCAATCATACACAATACAATTATCACCAACATATATCAATTCATCAATTTCATCCATAATTCCATACACGATCAATCCATTCACAATTCTCACACATAGTCAATCATATTCATGATTTATGCAAATGCACAGAGACCGACACAATGACTCTATGCAATGCATATGCGGTACCATCCATCCATCAATCTCATCACTAGTTCACTCAGGAACTATTGGAATCATCGTTCGTTACTTAATGTAACTCCCCGTCGGGCATACGATGTTCCCCGTCGCTCACACCCCACATGGGCACACGACGTTTATGGATCGCTCACACCCCACACGGGCACACGACCCGATCGCTCACACCCCACACGGGCACACGATCGTCTATAATCATCGCTCACACCCCACACGGGCACACGACATTATAGCGGATTCCCTTTGGAATCGATTCGTCGCTTACACCCCACATGGGCACACGACATTACAAGAATCCATATCATGATGCTTGGCATACAATGACTCATGACATTCTGATGCACACATATACGCAACCATAATCATGCATATATCATCAAATACAACACATTGCATTTACTTGCCCTTAGGCCACAATTCATCATCACAACATGTATTTCATGCATTTTCATCTCACCACAGCACACAAGTCATACAACATTCATAGAGATAGCACATTATACGATACACATCAATTCACATGATTAAAATGGCAAAAGTCGACAAAACGACACTATTTCAAATTCTCGACATAATTTAATCGGCCAACAATCTCGAAACCATTTTAATAAGAAAGAACATTTCATAAGCTTTCCAATGGTACAAAGAACACACAAAACCGATAAACGGAACACAAGTTATGGAATTTAGAAGAAAATAAAAAATGTGAAATTTCCCCAGGACCGCCCGACGAAACCCAAAAACCCCCCGGCGAAATCCCTTCACCGCTACTTCGCCCGGCGAAGCAGAGGCGCCACCATTTCTCCCCAATGACTCAATAGAGTCAGAATGGTGTAAAGGATACGCCTCACAAAAACCGCCCGGCGAAATCCCGAACCGCCCGGCGAAATCAGAGAACCGCCCGACACTTTACACCAGATGCAGAAAAATTCTGCTTCGTGTTACACTGTTCCATAACCCCAAAAACCCCATTTTCCCAACCAAACCATTTCCAACAGCAACACAAACCTCAGCAATTGTTCATACATATCACATGATCATACTACAAGATTCGTATCGATTTCCGTCCGTGAAAACATCGATTTCTACTCGTTTACGCGTTTTCGACCTATAACCGAAAAACTATGGAAAAAGGCAAGACAACATGCACACACACATACATAATCATACACAATGATAAGATAATAGAGTTTCGCACCCTTACCCGATTTAATCGTGTTTTAGAAAGTCGGTTGATCGATTTTCTTGATTTCCAAGATTTCTCTCTTTTTCTCCTTTTTCCTCTTCTCTTTCTCTTCTCCTCTTTTTTCTTCTTTTCTTACTATTTTTATCTCTTTCTATTTCTATTCATACTAACTTAGGAAAAATAAATGAAAAGACCAAAATACCCCAACACTCAAATATCTCGCAAACGTTCCCAAAACGCGACAAAATATAATTACGACTAAAAATAACATATTTTCAGATAAAAGTCAGAAATAAAATAATAAAATAATCAAAACGACTCAATTAAATAAAACGGACTAAAACTGGATCGTTACATTATCCATGACTCATTCAGTTGGAATAGGCTCAGTTCCTGCCACCTTGGTGCATCCATTGAATGCTTGGAAACAAAATTGAAGTCTTAGCCCTTTTTAGCTCTTTTTAGGTTTGGCATGCTACTTGTAGATTCATGGACTTGTGAGGCTTGGAGATCAGATCATCCCCCTTGGATTTGATCCTCAGATGTGTCCAAAATGATGGCAAGGCTTGGTTTTGTCAGATTTGATCAAATCGAGCAAAATACATCAAATCTGCCAAATCTGTCTTAAAAAAAATAGTTAATGATGCTATTTTCAATGGTTGTATCTCCTTGCTCAAATGGAATTTGGAGATGATCTGGTACTTGTTGGAAAGCCCTCATGGCATACTTTAACTTTGATGTCCACCCCTAGACTTGGTTTGACTTGGATCAAGGTGAAAAATGTCCCTACATTTTGGAAAAAGTAAGGCAGATTTTGAATTAGTGAAAATTTCACTGAGTGTTGGAAAAATGTGATTTTCGTGTTTTTTGCAATTTTGATCACTCCATAACTTAAAATCCACGAGGAATTGGAATGAGATGTAGTTGACACTTTTAAAGTATGCCATGAGAACTACAAATCCAGGTTTGGACCATCCAAAATGGTTGCTTGGATCTCAAGTTATGGTCCTTGGAAGTTGGTACCCTAGCCACTTTGTTCCATAACTTAGAAAAATTCTAAGTTTTCATGGTTACCCCTTTTACAAGAAACCTCACTTTTCTTGATTTTTCTTGATGAATGATGATCAATATCATACATTAACATTGTTTTAGGGTTAAAGAACCATAATTGTGAAAAATATCAAAAAGTCAAACTTGATTTTGTGCACAGTTGACTTTTTATCGGATGAAATCCAAACAATGCGATCCTTTGTGAAATCAAGTCCTTGACCTAAATCAAACCTAATGGATATGTTCCATAGGTGCTATAGGGTGTATTGAATTATGGACCAAGGTTTGGGAGCATGTCTTGGTCAAAAGTCAAAGGTACAATTGACTTTTCCCTCGAAACCCTAATTGTGGTCCTGATGAAATTGAAACTTATGGATCAAGCTTCTTGAATCAATCCATTGTTGCAAATGGATCAATGTAGTGTATTGGGGTTCCTCAAATCATGTCTTGAGGTATTGGCTCATGTTTTGTCCCAAAAGTCAACTTAGGGGTAAATTAGGTCAAGAAACCCTAATTCCTAATTTTTGGTAAATGCATCCCCTAGGACTAAATTGACTTGATGATTGAGTTCATGAGGTCCCTTGGAGTATCTTAAGTTGTGATTTGAAGCAATTGCTCATGCCCAGATGAAAATTCTCATCTGGAGGCCTCAGTCGACCAAAACCCTAATTTGGTGACACTGGCGATCTCGAGGCTTAAACCACTTGGGATGCTGCAACCTTGTGCTTGATTCTTGATGTGGGAGTCCTCTTGATCCTTTATGGATGTTTGAGAGATTAGACAAGTTGAAGATCATGTCATTTCTTAATTGATCCTTTGTCTAAAATGTTCTGAGAGGGTTCAAAACCCTAATTCTTGGTTATGGTGAATGCTCAACAATCCTCGAGGAGATTGATGAGGCATAAAGGTACATCCATATTGTGGTGATGATTTGCACAATGATGGGAAATCTTAGTGGTCAAAATTTGGGGTATGACAATGAGTGGTGATCTTGGATCAATGTTTCAAAAATCATGTTTTTATCCACAAAATGATTGAAAACCATTTAAGTTTGGAAAATCAAGAGAAAGAAAATTTTCAAAATGTTGAAAAACAAATAAAAATTAATTCTTTTCAAAAATATCAAATATGTGAAATAAATAATATTTTTGGGGAATTTCTGTAAAATAAAATATTTTAACATTTTTGTGAATTATTAAAAAAAAGAATCAACTCAAAATCATTAAGATTCAGAGAGAAATTAATTTTTGAATCAATTAAATAAAATCACAAAAATTAAAAAATTAAAATATTTAAAAAAGGATGCCAAGAACATCTTGTTCTTGCCCGCGTGCCCTGTTTTGCCCAGATTTGTGTTTTCTCATCAATCTCACTGAATACTTGATGGAATCATGTAATCCACATATCAATCTGCTCGTTTTCAACTCACGATCATGTCTATGGTCTTTAATTTCATTTATTTTAAGCATGGAATGAGAAATCAAAACAAAACCTCAAGAAACCTAACTTATGCATGAAGGCTAAGAAATTTGATACACGATTCATACAAAGTAATCAATAGAGGGGAAACATTCTATGCATGATTATGAACATTTGGCAAAAGTTTTGTGCGAGGAAATATGCATAAATTATGAGATGACCAAGTTTAGGCTTACTTGAAGGTCGTGGCAGCAAGAGCAATTTGATTTTTGAGTTAGAGGTGTTACAGATGAGTTGTGATGATCTGAACAGCTTCCCTACACCATATGGAGTGTGTTTGAATGCTTGGATTGATTTGAAATTAACTGGAACAGATTATGGCACCTCAACTACAACTTTGTTGAAAACTTGAGAAAATGGATGATGATTTCATGAATTTGGTGTTCCAGTTGTTGGTTTAGTGTTTGATCAACTCACATATGATGTTTATGAGGTGTGTGTGTGTGATTGGTTTGGTTGGAAACACATTCTAATTCAAAACCCGATAGTAGCTTGCATTAGAAGGCATTTTTGGAAGTGAGAGTGTGATTTTGAGAAAGGCAAGTGTTATAGGCCTTTGGTGTACTCAAACTGATCAGAAATGAGGTCTATTTATAGTGTGTCAAGTTTGTTTTGGCATCAATAGGGAATGGCAACTACAGCAGGCCTTTGGCCAATGTGGATCAAATGGAACCTCAAGTCTCCTTTAGCCATTAACTTGAGCTTAGAGTACAGGCCTATGGTTCCTTGATTCAGAGCTTATCCTTGACTCATTCAGTTGGAATAGGCTCAGTTCATGCCACCTTGGTGCATCCATTGAATGCTTGGAAACAAAATTAGAGTCTTGGCCTCTTTTAGGCTTTTTAGGTTTGGCATGCTACTTGTAGATTTTGGGAATTTGGAGGCTCATAGATCAGTGCTTGTCCCTTGTTTGCTCCCCCTTGAGGTGTGCAGATGGATAACCATGCTTGTTGTTGCACAATTTGATCAAATCGAGCCCTTATGCACAAATCTGCCTTGCAAAACAGTTTGCATCAAGGCATATTGCAGTTGTCATAACTCCTAGCTCAGATGGAATTTGATGGAGTTCTTGGACATTTTGGAAAGCTGATATATCCTATTTCAACATTATATCCAAATTTGGTTTTGAACCAACTAGAATTACAATGAAAAATGCCTCTACTTTTGGGAAAAAATAAGGCAGATTCTGACTTAGTGAAAATTTCACTAAGTGTTGGAAAATGTCACTTTCATGTTTTTAGCCATTTTGATCACTCTATAACTAAAAATCCATGAGGAATTGAAATGAGCTGTAGTTGTCACTTTCAAAGTATGCCATGAGATCTACAAATCCAGCTTTGGACCATCCAAAATGGTTGCTTGGATCTCAAGTTATGGTCCTTAGAAGTTGGTACCCTAGCCACTTTGTTCCATAACTTAGAAAAATTTTGGTTTCACATGGTTGTCCCTTTTGCAAGAAACCTCAATTTTCTTGATTTTTCTTAATGAATGATGATCAATACCATACATTAACATTATTTTTGACTTAGGGGAACCATATTTGTGAAAAAAATCCAAAAACTCAAACTTGATTTTGTGCACAGTTGACTTTTTATCGGATGAAATCCAAACTGTGCAATCCTTTATGAAATAAAGTTCTTGACCTAATATAAACCTAAAGGATGGATTCCATAGGTGTTATAGGGTATATTGAATCATGTCCCAAGGTTTGGGAACATGTCTTTGTCAAAAGTCAAAGATACAATTGACTTTTCCTTCAAAACCCTAATTGTTGTCCAGATGAAATTGAAACTTGTGAATCAAGCTTCTTTGATCAATCCATTGTTCCAAATGGATCAATTTGGTGTACTTGAGGCCCTCAAATCATGTCTTGAGGTCTTGGCTCATGTTCTGTCCCAAAAGTCAACTTAGGGGTGAATTAGGTCAAGAAACCCTAATTCCTGATTTTTGGTGAATGCATCCCCTGAGGTAAAATTGACTTGATGATTGGGTCCATGAGGTCCCTTGAGTTTCTTGAGTTATGTTTTGAAGCATTGGCTCATGCCCAGAGGAAAATTTCCACCTGGAGGTCCTGGTCGACCAAAACCCTAATTTGGTGACACTGACGATCTGGAGGCTTAATCCACTTGGAATGCTGCAACCTTGTGCTTGATTCTTGATGTGGGAGTCCTCTTGATCCTTTATAGGGGTTGAGAGACTAGACAAGTTGAATATCATGTAATTTCTTGATTGATCCTTTGTCTAAGTGTTCTGAGAGGGCTCAAAACCCTAATCTTTGATTGTAGTGAATGCTCTACAATCCTTGAGGAGATTGATGAGGCATGAAAGTTCATCTATATTGTGATGATGATTTGTACAATGATGGGAAATCTTAGTGGTCAAAATTTGGGGTATGACACTATGATCCATATCTTTTCAACAATTCAAAATTAATCACTTTTTTTTTCTTTTTTTTTCCGAAGGTTTCACAACCGTTAGCCTAAGTGACCGGGTGAGGGTCACCTAACTTAAAAGGCGGATTCCTATTTAGATTTCTTAATACGCATGAGATCATTCACTTATTTGCATTAACTTAATTACTTAGTATGTGCTTTTTAGATGGTGTTGACTGCTAGATAAACTACTTAAAAGCTATTAAAGGATGAGAACTCAAGGCTATGTCATAACAAGTATTTAAATCGATTTCCATATTCGAGAGACTTAAGGTGTTAGAATGATACCGATCTTATAATGTTTTCCCATGTCTCCACAATCTAACTTCAAATTAATCTATAGCCTAAAACTTTCAAAAAAATGCAATTTATTTTTATTTTTCACCTAAAGAAACGAAAGCAAAACAAAACAAAACAAATAACAAAAATAGAAAACAAAAAATAAAACAAATAAACTAAATGATTTCCTCCCCCACACTTAAAACATGCATTGTCCTCAATGAAAGGACAGAACTGCTAAATAAGAGTGAGAGAAAGAAAGGAAACAACACACCCGAGCAGTCAAGGAGGATAGGTGATCACATAAGCAGCCTTTCCCAAAGAGAGATCTTCTACATGGTCCTTTCCCAAAGTGGGGATGTCATAAAGTAACTTTGGGTAGCATCCATCGACCTTGAAATTTTTATTAGTGCCTTCACCTTTTATTCCAGTATAAAAAAAAAAATCTTCTATAAGTAAAAGTGTCGAATAGGCATGTGAAAGTGGTCTTCTCTTTATCCTCTGATGCAATGTGGATCTCATTTTTAATATCATCCAAAACCAATAAGTTAGACCAACTTTGGGGTTGCCTCACTGCTTTTTTCCGTTTTCAAGTAAGATCCTATGCGCACACAGAGACTGCTTAATATCAGAAATGTCAGTCATTTTCCATCCAATTCCTTTTTTATGTTCTTGTAATAAATTTTCTTCCTGCTCAAATTGAAGCTTTGATGAATAATATAAATCCTTAAGAAGTGGTTCAGAAGGTGGTTGTTCAATGGAATGTTTGGTTGGGGTAGCCAGGATGTCGAGAGCTTCAGCCATATAAACAACTTCATCTACAACTCCATCTGTAGGAAAAATGTCAACCTGCAAAGCAGCATTTATTTCAGCACAAACAGAGCAAACATTAGTGTTAGTACATACATCACAAGAGTAAACATCATCAAAATTAGACAATGATGGAAAATCAGTTGCAAAAAAATCGGTACAAGTATCATCAACAGTTTCAGAAGACAACTCTATTTGAAAAACAGAATGCTCTTCCAAAGGTTGTTGGTTTGATCCTTGAGCTTGCTGCATGGTATTCATTGAAGTGGCAAGTTGTCCAAGCTATATTTCCAAAGTCTGAAAATTAGAATCTATTTGTTGTTGAGACTTGATATTATTTGTAGCCATTTAGTTGACAAGGTCCTCTAGTGAAGGTTCGAAAGGTGCAGAGCACACAACTTCTAATTCTTTCATATGCTTATGTGGATTCTCACCTGCAAAACCATTAAAACTTGGCAACAAGTGTGTTAACCCAGATTTAAATTTGAAAGGTATAGCAACAACATGATATTCAATATATAAAGAATTATAATTCACAGAAAGTGCAACCAGTTCATTCAGAGTCATTTGATCAGCCATGATATGATTATCAATTTCAACACAAAATCAAATAAAATCACTACAGATTTAAAAAGAATGAAAAATTAGAAACGCAATTAAAATAAAATCTAAAAAATATAAAAATAACGCAAAAAATCTAATTAAATCAAATAAAGATCGCACAATTTTTTTCAGTTTTTTTTTAAAATATGAAAATAGAAAATAAATCAAATAAAATAGAAAAACACAGAATTTGCGATTTTGAGGCTCGAAATCTTTTAGAATTTTATTCTAAATGAGTAATGTTCAGCGATTTTGTTCTTATTTTCTAGAAAACTTTTGAGGAGAATCGAAACAATAGCTTCCAAACTTACCTGACAGGCTGAAACTCTTATACTGCACTGCAACCCTGAAAATCAACAAGCAAAACTAAAAACAAAAATAAAACAAAAGTTCTAACAAAACTCTAAACTAAAATTCAAAAATTGGCTAAAATCAACAAGAATCCCTGGCAACGACGCCAATTTGATCCGCTGCCGCACACGAATCAAAAACGAATAATTTTGAAAATAGTATAGTTACGGTAACGACAACTCGAGTGTCGTCTCTCAAGGATTCTTGTAGTGAATTAACCAATAACCAATTACAGTAAGGGTTTGTGGGGGTTTTAAGTTTTGATTTATAAAATAAGAGAAAAAAACAATTAAAATAAAAAGTGATTATCAAATAAGCTAAAACGGCTAATCCTATGATTCTGATTCTGACTTATCATCGACTATTATAACATCAATCCCTAAGAGGATTCGATCCTATTCAATTATGATATCAATTAGACAAGCACTTTTCAAAATCATACGAATTATGTTCCTGTTTACCGAATTAAGCAAACGGTTAAAAATATGACGGGTTAACGAATTTAGCAAACGATAACACGCAATTAAATTTAGGAACATGCATACAATCAAATTTAATCAATTCTATCCTATGAACACAATTGAATTAAGCAAATGATTACAATCAAATTAAGCAAATGACTTCATAGAAAAGAATTGAAAGGAATCGAATTTAAATTGGCATTAGAATAACCTCAAAGTGATGGAACCGTACACAGCAGGATTTGTCCGTGGGAATTAGTTCTCCATTACAATCGTAAAAAACAAAGTAAAATGGTGAAAAAAAGGTTAAGCCTGGTAGTACGGCTACTACTAGGTATAGGAAAGCACAACAAAATCCAGTTCTAACCCAACTGGGTTGAAAAACATAAAAAAACCCGGCCCAAAACTAAATATTTCTAAAGGCAGAATTTGGGTCCTAACGTCAACGAATTATTCGAGCCTACTACACTCCGAATCAGCTTCTTTGTAAAACATAAAAGTTGTAGCTCTTTGTATTAGCTTTCCAACGACTGGTAGAACGCACAAATCTGATTCTCGTAGATCCAGTTATGATCCGAAAAGTGGACAGGTATCAAATAACCGCTAAAGCTGAAAATAAGCTGCGAAAATAAAATAAAGGTAGAAACAAACTTAAATATGAAAACACGTTAAAATAGTAAAAATACTCAAATAAACTGTAGGAATTCCTAAGTACAAACATAAAAGAATGTGCATTAAAATGCACTGATCAGTTACCATCTTCATCTGTTGCGCCTTCTACAACTTCTGAAACCACCGCAACGATCGCTTCAACTTCATCGTCACTTCCTAAGATTGATGAAAACCATGTAACACAAAAAAATCCCTCTGTTACTTGTATTGTTCATGCAGATTATCTAACTGTTCTCAAAGAACTAGATGTCAACTTTAAGAATCTTCGTGATAATGGGTTTAACCTTCATGATCAACTAAACACTCAAGGTTGGAAAAGCTATTTCGACAGACTTAGAGGTCCTACCTATGAAGCACTAGTCAAAGATTTTTGGAGGCAGGAAGAAACTAACGATCTTCATGTTGTCTCATTTGTTATGGAAAAGAAGATTGTTATCACCGAGAGATCGATCTCAGATCTGCTAGGAATGAAGTTCTTGGAAGGGAAATGAGTTTATGGAAAGAACGATAAATCTGACTCCGTCATCAACAAAACATTTTTTAGAAATCATCAATTTGGGAAAACAGAGTATAAAAGCAAGGACTTGCATGATAATCTGAGAATCTGGCACAATATTATTCTTGGTTGTATCAATCCAAGGCCTTCAAAGAGCGCTGCAGATTTCTTCAATGCAAATCAAAAGTACATGCTGTACTATTTGCACAAAAAATGAGAAAATGTGTCTACCATCTATTCTATTTTACTATCTAAGGGATATGGTGCACAAGACAAGAACAACAGTTTCACCAGAAAAGAAGATTGTAACTTATATTCCTTTCGGAAGATTGCTCTCTGATATCTTTGTTGAAAGTGGCTTAGTGGAGTATCTAGTCAAAGAAGTCAGATATATAGAATACCTAACTCCAAGCATATGAGAAGCCTTCAATACTATGAATCTTAAGCACATGAAAATGATCAGGAATGTTGAAGTGAAACCTTTGTCTATCTCTCATGACACTGTGATTAAAAACAGAATTCCAGTGGAGAATTATCCTATTTATCACAGAGGCGATCATATACAAATAATTGCTTCATTTATTGCTATGATGAGAGAAGAAGGACATGACATGTCCCACTTCAGAATTGAAGATGTTGCTCCTAAACCTTAATATGCTACCAGAAGCAAGAGGAAGCATACTGAAGAAGTTTCTGAGCTTAAGAAAAAGAAGAAGGATGACAAGTCTGAATCTTCCAAGACTTCCACTCTGTCGTCTCTTCTTCTTGAGAAATCCAGTAAGTCTGCTACCAACTCCTCTATTTCAATGGATGTTACTAAGACTGTTACTGCATCATCATCATTTCAAACTACTTTCATTCCTACCTCTAATCCACAAGTAAAGTTTAAACCACCATCTTTTTCGATTCCTCCTCTAACTACCACTATTCAAACATCTCCCATTCCATCAATCAGTACACCTATTTCATCTGAAGCCATTCCTACCTACACCTCGATAATAACCTCTTCACTCATTCAACCAAATGAACAAGGTTCTCTGAACCTACTCTCTGATTCTCACACCCTTAACATTGAATCAGGATCTGAGGAAACCATCTCTAATCCTCTAGAAATTATCACATCTGAACCTTTCATGGTCTCAGATATTTTTGAGTCACTCTCTGATTAACCAACGTCTGAACCTGTTCATACTGAGATTGTTTCATCTCAAACAGCACCATCTGAAACCAACTCTGCTGAGACTGACCTTGCCTTGGTCATCTATTACATACCCTTTCCAACAACCCTTGAAGACTGCATTAGTCAGTTTCGAAACAAGGCGTTAAAGAAAGTTGCAAAATTAAGAGCAGAAGTAAGCACAAGTGTCAAGTCTCTATAGCTTGAGAATTCCTGGAAAATCTTTCAGAAATGGTTAGATTCTGAATTTGCAAGAATTACAAGCTTTTCAGACGCCACTAAGACTGCTGGAGTTCAGTTGGCAAGGGAAAAAGCAGAAGCTGAAGAATGGATATAAGGGAATTCAAGCTTTTGGCTGCGAAGCAGAAAGAAGCTGAAGAAAAAGCTGCTAAAGAAGCGAGACTTCTTGTAGAAGAGGAAGCCACACTGGCACAAGAAGTTGAAGCTACAGAAAAAGCTAAGCAAGACGCCTTAATTGTTTCCTCATCTGAATTTGATGTAGTGCGTTTGGAAAATGCAATTAAAGAAATCATAGAAGAACAACAGATTTTCAGAGAAAATTTTGCTGAACAAAAGGTTGTCAATGCAAATGTTCAAGGCTTACTTCAAAAGATTCTGGACAAGATGTCCTCTGGAAGCACCTAAGTTTTAGTTGTTTCTTAAGGCTCTATGACTTTAGGATTTTGTTTTTCACCCTTTGATTACAAAACTTTTTGATAATGACAAAAAGGGGGAGAAGTAATGAATGTGACATTTTGGTTCTTATAGTCAATCTCTGAAAAATAAGTTGTTTACATTCTAACCAGTAAATTATTATTCCTGTTAGATGTTTTTCTATGTCCATGATTTCAGGAACTCTGATCCGATTAAACATCATAAAGTTGATAAAGAAATCAAAATGCAAATCAGAACTCTTATGGCTCTGATAATTCAAATCCTTGAGTTTTGATAGAAACAAGGTTCTGAGATGAAGACCTGAGTTCGTGTCAAACTCTGAAGGATCAAGTTGAATCAAGACTATGAAGATTTCAGTATCTGACCTATTGGAATCAGGGGGAGACCATCCCGAAAAATTCACAAGTCAGGATATTTAATCTTCACCCAGTATCAAACTCAGGGGGAGTATCTCATGTGAAGGATAAGTAATTTTTAACCTTCTTATTTCGATTACCCTTGTGTTATGTACAAAATTGTGTCATCAAAATACTTAGTTTTGTCATCATCAAAAAGGGGGAGATTGTGAGAACAAGATTTGGTTCTGCAATATTGCCTCTGAGTTTTGATGATATCAAGCAAGTATGCATGTATGAACAATTTTGTGAGTCTAATGTTTGTTACTTGTGAGAATCTAACAAACAGGTTCTGCTTCCGTTAAATGGCGTGGATATGTTGTTAAAAGAGAATAATTCCCCTATGCGCTACACTTGATCTTCTAAATGGCAGTAATTGCTTCAGGAGAATCTGAAGATTGCAAGACTCTGATATAATATGAAAAGAGAACAAGTTCTGAGGATCTGAAGACCGAGGTTCTGAAGAACGAAGTTTAGATGCTGAAGACTTACGCTCTCTAGATAAAGGTTCTGAAGACCCAACTAAAGTCTCTACTCATGCTTCAACTAAATACAATCAGAAGCCTCTGAAGATATGAAGATAAAGTTAAGAGTGAACAAGGTTCTGAAGACCAAGTGCTGAAGACTCCAAAGGCGCAGTTCTAAGGACTCCAAGACTTGAAGGTCTTAAGAACCAAGCTACGTTTTCCCTTCTTACTCATGCTCGCAGAAGCCTCTGAAGTTAAGAAGATTAGAAGACTAAGCAACAAAGTACAACTGTACAATGGTACAAACGAAGATATCTTGGAAACAGTGCAAACAGTACAAATGAAGATATCTTGACAAGACAGGACACAAAAGTATTATCTGTCCCCACGTCTCTATCAAGCCGCCATCAGTCTAAATAGCTATGATTACTTTTCAACCGACATATTTTACACGGATATATAAAGACATGAAGACTTGAAGAAAGATACACAAAAGCTCACTGCAAAAATACTCTCTTACTAACATCTTTTTTAAGTCATTTAGATCTAAACTTGTTTACAATTCAGCTTGTATAAGAAACATTATTCTGTAAATGAAACTTATTCAAACTTAGGCTTGTATTCCTTAAGAAAGGCATGTAGGGTTGGATTTCTTGAGAAGTCTAAGACGTGTTGTCTTAGAGGTTGTTCCTTGAGAAAAACCGGTAAGGTTGTATTTCTTGAGAAAACTAGAACTTGAGAGTTTTAGAGGTTGGTGTTAATCACGAGCAGTTTAGCTAGTGCATTGTATTAATCTGATTGATTAGTGGATTAAGAACTCGATTGAGAGAGGCAAAATCACCTTGGCGGGTGGACTAGATTAACTTATGGATTTATCAAGTGAACTAGTATAAACATATAGTATCATCTCTTTCTAACTTTATTAAGATTTTTAAATCATAAGAGAAAGCATTATTAAGGGAATCAGTTTTAAAGAAACGAGTTTATTTTGAAAAACCAATTCAAACCCCCCTTTCTTGTGTTTTTCACACCTTCATCTTTGTGTCTTGTGACTTGAGTTCTAGAAAAGGTTGTGTCTTGTGACTTGAGTTACATGATCTATGTACTCAGAACCACTGAGTTCATAACTGTTCTCTGGAGGGGGAGTGCGTTTGCAAGAAGTGTCCTTCAATCTTGTATTTCAGACTTCCTGATAGTTTCTTTAGGAGTCTCAACTTCTGGACCTTTTTCAACTTCACTCATCCTTGGTTTATTCTCTCCCTCGGGCGTGGCAGTACATATTCATTGGTAAAGGGGGAGTTGGCGTTATCTTCCTCCTCATGTACACCAACATGAATCCAGTGTGCTCAGTATTCTAATCTTAACCGCCACTCAGGGTGAAGAGTCGTAAGGAGAACCCTGGGTTTATTGTTCAAAAAAAGTTTTAGCCAAAATTTGTCAAAAGAGGGAGATTGAAAGTTCCTGTAGTTTGACAAAATTTTGGTAAAACAAATTGTTCATAAAGATGAAGAAATCTGGACATGAACAAAGACGTCGAAGAAGATGTTCTAACCTGAAGACACAACATCCTGACTAATATACTGATTTAGCAGGTTTTAAATCTGTAACTAATCTGGACAAAGATTTGATGCACATTATAGGAGTGGATCAAGGATCAAAGATATAAGTCTAAGACAACTGAAGCCTATATAAGAAAACTTAGACCTAGGGTGTGATATATGTAACACCTTTTTCTACCCCACAAATGTTGCATCAAATTTAAACATAAAATCAGAGTAACATCAGAATTACCTCAAAGGGTGCACATTTCTCAATAAATTCAAATCAACAAAATTGCTCCGTAAACAACGGGTTTTCCTCAATATAAATTAAAAGCCATCAATAAGCAGCAGAACTCAATAATTCAAAATAAAAAGGTTTTCAGCAAAAGCCATCAAAATTGGCAGCAGAACCACCATAACCACAATAATAAAAAAGGTTTTCAAAATAAACCATAATACTCAAATAACATCAAAAGAACATCTCAACATGGTTCGACTCGACGACCCAACCTGATGTTACACTATCAGAGCAAGACCCTCTACATCGACCAAAAGCAAATAAACTTCAAAAGTCCTCGAAGGCATCCACAGTTAAGCCTGATCACCTGCACGTTACCCACGTGGAGGCAACATTCAAACAGGCAGGGTGAGTAATCACAATTCATTATAATCAATATAAAAATAAGATATGCATAAAAAATGGCGTCATCATCATATACAACAACTTCAGGGTCATCACAAGGAAAACATCAAATCACAACACCATCAATTCCAAATAAATGCGATGCACAACAAGACTCATGCATGTGGTACCAATCGTCATAATCGATGGACACTAGGCCATCAGTCTCCAAAGATACCTGTCAATAGGATCGATTCCGTATAGGAACAGGAGCACGCCATAATTACCTCATAACCGCACAATGGGAATGAAGTATATATCGTCACAGAGTATGCTATGAATGCATGATACACAACGTCAATAATCATCATAATCAAATAAAACATCATTATGTGCATCATCATTCATCAGTTCCCATACAAATCATGTCATCATATATTCGTCAATTAAGCACAAAACATCATCTCATAATCATCAGTAACATCATGGTAAATCATCATAAAAATCACAGCATCGAAATATCAAAATAGCACAGCAACATAAACAGAATTTCGCGAACAGCAGACGTTCGCTACTAAGCTCGTTGGGCAAACCAGTTTGCTGGAACCTTCGCTTTGCGAATCTGACAGCGAGTCCTACAATTCCCACACAGAAACACCAGAAAGCTTCGTCTGTCATCCTCGCCACTTCGTTCGCTGTGCGAACCCATTCGCTAGGAAGTTCGCCTTGCGAACTAAGAATCCCTTCCACTTCCAGTCTAGTATCCAAAACAACAATTATCGCGCATTTGCTGCGCTACTCGCTTTGCTAGTCTGGGGCGAATGTTCATCGTGCGAAAGAAACCGTTCGCTTTGTGAACTTGCGATTATAGCAAATCGCTGCTATGTATCAGTAGCACCACAGCCCCAAAAGTCCCTACGATTTCACCCCTAAATGACCCAAAAACATCCTTACAACATTCCTAATGCCTCACGGAAATTAAAGGCACAAAACCTACGTCTATTACGTCAATTTGGAACACTACGGGAAACCTTAAATCACCTAAACCTTCACAAACTCTCAAGCTTCCCATAAACCCCATAAATCCCTTTCACCACAGAGTCGAAACAACATTGACAGGGAAGTCAGCCCCAAGGTCTATTTTCCCGATTCAATTCAACTATTAATAATCGATTCACAAAATACCCTCAAATTATCAGTTTATCACCAAAATCCATAAACCCTCATAAACCTCAAAATCCACTTTAAATACATCGATTCCCTATATTGAAAACAATGAAAGACAATACTCCCCATACCTTAGATTGTCGATTCGAAGCTTTCTCTCTGAGTCTTTGGAAACCTTCTCGAATTCCTCGCCTTTTCCTTTTTCCTCAGAGCTCTCACCTTCTTTCCTTCTTTTCACGATCAAACAAAACATAATCATATTCTCAAATCCTCCTTTTTGTTCAACCTAACTCTTGGGCCTCAAAAATGGGATTTCTTCATAATACCCTCACCAATCCTCCTCAAAAGTCCGTCTTACCCTTAATTCCTCTAATATTATTTAAAATAAATAATAATACATTATATTCCATAATATATACTATTATTTAATTAAATAACTAAAATTCCACAAAATTACCGACATCGACACAAACCACCAAAATTCACAAAAATTCACGAATATAATATTTAAATAAATTAGATAAATATTCTTACAAATTTTGGGGCGTTACAATATACCTTTTGTAACCTAGTTCTCTTGTGTAAAAATAAGGGTTTAGGGTTTTGAGAGCCTTTGGCTCTCTAGTTTTGTAAGTCTCCCTTTGTATCGTTTGATGCACTGTGGTAGACATAGGTATCGTACAGATCCATAAGCCTTTAGGTATTGGATTGTGTATTGTTCTTGGATGAAGCCTTGAAGCAAATCCAAGTTAGCGTATTAGTCAAGTATGCTTGACAGAATTCTGTATTGACAGAGATGGTTTAGATATCACAGATTGTGATTAGGGAAAGTGAGTGGTGATTCTCATATCAAAGAGGGTGTTCTTTGATAAGGATTTCATTGGGTAGTGATTAGGAGATAAAGTTGTAAACGAGGGAGTTTAACTTTATAATTTTACTACAGATAGTGGAGTCTTCTTCCTGGATTGGTATCCCCCAGATGTAGGGGAATTACACCGAACTGGGTTAACAATTGCTGTGTTCTTTTATCACTCTGCAGATTTACATATTCTGTTATTGTTCTTGATAAACATGTTGGAACAGATGTCGTAACATCTGTGATTCTGCAGTTACTTATATTCAAGGTATCAGTCTGCTGTTCTGTTCTTGTTTAAATGATTATGCAGGACAATGTCTTGACATGTGTTAGGACATCTGCTGTATGCTATGCCAGAATTTCAATCCTGCACAATAATAGGAACAAAATACAAACTTTCCTAAAAAGACTCAAGGATCCTTTTTACGAAATTTAACAGAATTTGTCAGAACAGAAATTCCCACAATATACTCCCATGAACAACACACATATGTGAATCAAATCACACTAAAAAATCACACTAAAAATCCCAAAATAGTCATGCTTTAACTTTCTGGTATAACATGTCCTGGTACATGTCAAAACATCATGCTTGACATGATGTCTAACTGTCATTGAAGAACATCTGGTGTAACATCTTGCTATCAGCATATTGTTTTATCCAAATGTAACCAATCCACAAATTACAGAACTTACAAATAACTACACACAATCACTTTCAATGGAAAAAGTCCACAGTTTTACATTTAACAGGAAGTTCCAAGGCTTGTTTAGGATTTATACCATATAAAGAAAGTAATCCCGAATCCTTATAACCCTATAAGCATTGAAGATCAACATTGGTCGTAGAAGAGCAATCCTGAATCCTTAAAATGAGTTTAATTCTCGATACTCACATGCGGCACACATTCCTTTCGCTCGTCTCTTGTCATGTTAAAAATTGCCACACCATTAGCAAACATAGCATTAGCAATGGCCAACAACATTCCCACAATCAAAAATTTCTTGATGCTTCCATTCTTTGGCTTAAACTTTCACTCTTATTTTCCACTGTACTATTTTCATAAGAATGACAACTATATATATTAGATGTGAAAAAATTCAGTATTGTTGGCCAATTGGTAATACTATAGGTTGAAGATGGCTGGTTTATACCTGAGTGAATCGCACACTCAAAGATAACACAGAGTCGCCACCGAACATTATTTAGTCCCAAAGGACAAGGAAAATATTGATAAAACCCAAGGGGAAGAGAAACGGGAACGGGGGTCGGTTATGCAAAAGGAAGGTACTAGCACCTTACGCATCCGTCGTACTCGACGGGAACCATTTCGCTTGCTTCTAGGCTTGGATGGGTTATCTATCTAAAGGCTTCTAGCTAAAAGAAGGGAGAGAGAGAAGAAAAGAAAAAGAAAAGAAATTAAAGAAAGAAAATGCTCGCGGAGGATTCTGGCCATCGTGCCTACGTACCTTCATAGTGCAATGAGGAAGTCAGTGCGCCGTAGTTCAGAGGAACTAGGTAAAAGAAATGGGAATGAGAGAAAGGTGGAAAGGTGCTCGCTGAGATCATCGCGAACTCGTGCCTACGTATCATACATTCGAATGAATGCAGAATCATAGCTTACATAGTTCGTGGAACTAAGACGGAAAAAGAAAAGGAAAGGGAAGCGGTGTCAAAACCAAGAGCAAAAGAAAGAAGGAAACTCCACTGGGGATGCAAACAAAATTGGTGTCAAACCCAAGAAAGGAATGCAAAGAGGAAAGATAACAACTGAACTGGGGACAAAATGCAAGAGTGGTGTCGAAACCAAGGAGATAAAAGAACAAAAAGGAACAAAAGAGACTCCACTGGGGAGGTAAGAGAACAAAGAATTGTGCTGGGGATTAGAGGGTAAAGACCCTATTGGGGATCAAAAGGAAAAGGGTTCGGTCTATTAACTGACTGGCAGTGGTTAACCGAGAAGGAGAGTAAGACTCTTTGGGGAAAAAGGTTTTAACAGATAGACTTTAATTAACCAAAAGAACGGGTGTAGAACCGAGCGAAGGTCGTGACCCAAAGGGAATTCAGTATTCTGACTGAACAAGCAGCACCTGGCCGAAGAAAAGGGTACTTGAACCAAAAGGAGGTTACTGACCCAAGGGTACAAGTATTCGAACCAAGAGAAGGTTGCTAACTGCAAGGGATTTGGTGTGAACAGAAGGACTGTGATTAACCAAAAAAATGAGTGATTAACCAAGAGAAGGTGATTAACTCAAAATGAACTCAGTATATTAATAGACAGACTGTGGTTAACTGAGGAGAAATGCAAATTGGTGTTTTAGCTGACAGGCAGTGATTAACCAAACGAAAGGAGAAGAACCAAAAGAAGGTTGCGAACTCCTGGGAATTTGGTTTTAACAGAAAGACTGTGATCAACCGAAGAAAAGAGGAAACGACTCTTCTGGGTAACCAAAAGGCAAAGATTGACCACAAGAAAAGGAGTAGGATGTTGAAACAAAGAGAGTTTGCTAGTACAGGAACAATGATCTTAACCCGAAGGAAAGTGATTGATCAAAAGAGATTGATAAAGAGATAGGAGTGATCCAAGCTCGACTCGACTGGGGAAGAGAGATACGTTACCGCCTGGGAATAGAGATGACTAAGCCAGGCACAAGGTCATTCGTCCCCTACCTGAAATAGTCAGAATGAGAGTAGGAATTCTCCCTTCTCATTCCTTCCCTAACACACAGGGTGTAGTGTAGAAATTGAAACGGACAACGTAACAACTCCAAGTTGTACAGTGCTCCAGTGTCGTGCGTCGGACATCATGCGAATCTCCAACTTCGTGGGGGAAAAGGAGAGAAAAAGCTCTAAAGGAAGCCTAAAGAGAGGGAAAGGGAAGGATCAATTAATCGAAACATGGTTTCGATCAATTAATCCAAGAGGAATGCCATATTAACAATTTTCCAAATAGAATGAAAAATATTAAATTAAAAGGTGTGAATTATTGATTATACAAGATTAAGCTTATCCATGAAGAATGAACTTAATGCAAAAAAAAGAGAGGGAGTGCAAAACAGTGCCAAATGATCAACAAATATGCAACACAAAGCCATGTTATGTGATCAAAGAAAAATGCAAGAATGATTATGTTCACATAATGCCAAAAATATGAACAAATTGAATAATCGAAAAGTGCATCAAAACTTCATGAATATGCTTCAATCAGAAATTAAATGATACTTAAAACATCTATAAAAATCAAGCATATCAATTCATGGAAGTTAGAAGAAGAAAGCATGACAAACATACTTGAAAAAGCAAGAAAATGGTCATTTTGTACAGTGGTAACTGGTTACTCACCACTGAGTAACCGGTTACTCACCACATGGTAACCGGTTACCACTGTGACAGTGGCAAAAATAATTGCTGAAAAAGCACATTTAGCCTTTAAATCACTTATTGAAGTTACCACATGTTAGGGTATGGATTTGTGCACGAAAATTACATCATGTAGGAGCAATTAAACACAACTTGAAAGCATTAATCACTGAGATCAAAGATCAAGCAATTTCATGGCAAATCAAACCGAAAAACGATCGAAATTACAATGTAAGCGCGCGAAAATGATCGAAACAGTGATTAAAGTAAGATCTACCAACCTACAAGCCGGAGAATTGGCTTGGTAATTGTTGTGAGTGAAATGTAGAGAGAAAAAGCCAAGAAAACCAGAGAATCTTGTCCTTGCACTTCAAACCGTAGCGAAACCGAGCAAAATTCGACGAAAACTCCGAAATGAGAATTATCGCCGAAGAAACTTGAATTAATCACTTGAGATGATCCAAAAGCTACTGAAGCTCCACAAAATCCAGTAAAATGGAAAGATGATGAAGGTTAAGCTCAAGAAAAAGCACTTCCAAGGTGAAAATAGCTTTTCTTCAATGGTGAGATAAGAGCTTTAGTGTGGTTTGGGAGTGAAGATTGAGATGAAGATGAAGAAGTTGCAGAAAAAATCAGAGAGAACATGAGAGATTGGGGAGTGAAATGTGTGAATTTATGTGAATGATTGTGGATGATTGTGGATCCTTGAGAAATGAGTGAAGCTTTGTTTACATAGACTTTTGGTTTGGAGTGTGAGAGGTCTGGAATTTGGTTTGGACTTAGCTTTGGGTGGTTTGGAACTAGGCTTGGAGTTAGTTACACTTGACTCACTGAGTCAAGGTAGTTAACTCGGTTAGTTAGGATCAACTCTGTAACAATCCCGATGTGAGCTCCAACATCCAAAAGTTGATATGCTTGGAAAACAAGGAACATGGTGCACTTATTTTAGAGTGAAGCATTAGAGTAAATGCACTTGGAATGTATTGAATAGTCTTGAAATGTCTAGAGATGTCTAGAATGTTCCACACACTGCTAGAATTAAGTAGAATCAAAGACCAAAGAGTGTACACAGCTGCTGTCCCAAAAATGCAGCAGGAACTGCAACTTTGTACAGAGTAACCGGTTACTCACCACAGGGTAACCGGTTACTTCAGCCAATTTTGCCCAAATTTGCTTGGGAAATAATGCTGAAGTCCCGATTTCGATTTTCAACCTCTTGTTTTGATGAGTAAGCACGGAAACCTTTATTTTGAGCTTGATTTGATGATGTAATGACCTTGTGAGGATGCGATTAATCGGCCCTAAAAACCTGAGAATCCTGCAACAAGAAACACATAGAGAAAAGTACGAATGCGTATGCCAGCGATGCGAATGCATATGCTTATGCAAAAGGCAAAAGAGAGAGGTCAAATTTCGGGTTACGACATAGGCCGGTCAATGCTCTCTATTCATGCGAATGAGCATCTTTTAAGCTTATATGTTTATGGGTATGACTATTATTGTCATGATGCACGTTTTTATAATTTATACATTTATCTGACCACATTGCCAGGATTCCTTGTATGCATCACTCATTCTACAATAGAGTAGGCAGTTCTATTTTTTTGTTTGTGCACAATATTTGTGTTCTATTAGTAGAAAATATTCAAAATTGATCTTAAAATTATTCCTGGGCTGCAGAACATGTATGCTTCCATGCATTCATCTGGACTGGGCCTGTCTTCTGGATATGCCAATGGGATGTACCCAAGCAACACAGTGTACAACCAATATGGAAACACATACAGAGCTGGGTCAAATTTTGGATCTACTGCATATGGATCGGATCCAGAGCAGGCTCTTTTGATAACAAGTTTAAAGCCTCAAGTTATGGCCGAGGTTTTGACCATTTCAAATCTTGGTTATACAAGCCCCACTTTTGGCCTCAATTATTTCTGTTACAGGTCAAATAGGCTGATTCAGTCGAGTATATGACATCATCCCCGGTTCTAGTGCACAACCGATCAAATAGGCTGAGTGGACCGACTAAGGATTTGGCTATAGATAAACCGGCCGAATTGTCCGTTCCAAGTTTAATCTCTCCGCTTTAATGTTTCCAGTATTCTATTAGATCTCTCTCGATAATCAACTGAAGTAATACCAATCATATGACAGCTAAATCATCATTATTTTTAATCCTCCACTACTTTGTCTAGAAATCCTCACCTTATAGATGTTAATGGACCCATCCCAAGCCACTATTATCAGATGCAGCAAAGTTTCACTTCAACCTTCTCTTTTCGTTCATACTTGTAAGATATCCGTGCGTTCGCACGGGTGCATTCGGTGACGCACATTTGCTTTCAGAATATATTTGTTTGCATAATGTATTTTTTTTCAGAATGTATTTATTCTTAGAATGTATTTAATTATATTTAAAATTTGAAAAAAAAAAACAAAATATAATAAAAATTAGTAAATTTCTTATTTACTAAAAATTAATATGATACCCGTGCGTTCACACGGTACCTGTCGCTGACGCGCATTTGTTTTCATTTAAAATTTTGAAAAAAAATACAATTAATAAATATCAGTAAATATAAAAAAATATAATTTATATTTAAAAACAAATAGAATCAATACCCACAGAAATCGGTTGGTATATTTTATAAAAATATTTCCGCAATTATTTAGTTTTATAAATATTAAATAATAACATAGTATTTGTAAATATTATTTTAATTTTTTCAATAAATATTATTAATATAAATAAATATATTTTATGTAAGTATATTTCGTACGATACCCATATCAGTACCCATGTGATCGCCCGAGTACTGGTGTGTTATGCATATTTGTTTTTATTTTTTTAAAATTAGAATTAATAAATACAAAAAATATAAATTATATTTAAAAAAATCAATACCCGTAGGCATCGTTTGATATTTTTTATAAAATAATAAATTTAATTTTAGTTATGTATTACTTAATAAAAATAAAAATTATTTATAAATGATTATTCATGTATAACTCATTTTGTTATTAACTTGTGAAACTCTATAATTAGTGTCATATTAAAAATATTGAAACTCAATATCTCCTATTAATTATAAATGATTATTCATCCATTCAATTTTTAACTCTATAAACATTACATATTAAAAATTTTAAAATCTTAATCTTTTAGTAATTAATATAAATATTTATCTTCCAATCAAAATTATAGAGCATTTATTTATTTATTATTATTATTATTATTTTCCAATGTTTGACAATTCAATATCGTGTCTAATGATATTTTTACTATTTAATGTATTTCAATATGACTGACATAAACCATTATCATATTTAAATTAAAGATTAAATTTATTTGTAATAAAAAATGGAAAGAACATTTTCTTGAATAGATTTTTCTTATATCAATGTCTTTCCAAAATACTACTGTATATTAGTGGTACAAATCAATAAGATAATAATTGCAAAAATATACGATTAATTGCAATATTCTATATATTTTGTGATTATTATTTTAAAATCACAATTTATTCATTATAATGGTAATAATAATAAAAAGGAACACGATGATAATGGCAATAATAATAATAATAATAATTAAAAGCTAATATTCATAATGGTAATATTGATATTTTTCGTTTCAGTATATTATTAAAATATGTATTTAATATTGGTATTGTATTTTATAATTAGAATTTTTCGTGCGCCTGTATATAAAATATTTTAATCAACCATATATTTTTTTCCCGTATATTAATAATATTTTTGATTTGAAATTAATTATACAAATATTTGAATCAATATTAAATACATATTTTAGATTTAGATTAAATTATTTTAAAAAATAATGAAACACATAAAAAATCAAATATACGATTTTAAAATTATTTTAATTTTTTTTAAATATAAATTAAATATACACTTATCAACAATCATATATTTTTTATTATACTATGTGTTATATACTAAGTTTGAATTTGATGATCTAGTGGGATACCCGTGCGTGGAGTACACATATTTGTGTTTAAAAGGTAATAAAACTAAAATTAAAACGAAAAATTTATTTAACCCAAAATTTTTATTATTTTTAAAAAATATACATGAAAAATTATTTCTCCCCTATATAAGAACATTTCAATCAATAATGTATATTTTCCCGTATGTAAATATTAATTTTATTTTGGCACTATTTATAAAAAAATTGAATCTATAAAACTATTTGAATTAATAGTAAACTTGTTCCAATTTGTAATAATAATTGGATCAACAATTGTAATAATCATCATAAATAAATGAATTAATATAATTAAAAATCTTTAAATGAGAAGATAAATTAATTAAAACTACGATAAATAAAAACAGTACAAAATAATTTTGTTAATTTATTATAAATTTTAATTTTAATATCATTAAATATGTGGTAATATAATATAGTATTTATAATTATAAGTAATATATTTTAATTTAAAATAAATAAAAAATGAAATATATCATAGATATGGTAAACTTATATTTTTGTTGTTAATAATCAAAATATAGTTTTTCTAATAATTTTTTAAAATCAAAGATCATTTAGTAGTTTAATAGTTTATTTAATCACAAGTCATTCATTAATTTGTTAATATTAATTTAATTATTATTTTAAAATTAATTAGTAAAAACAAATATTTCTATCACTCACTATTTAATCCACTAATTGTCTAATGATTTTGTTTTATGATCATAAAATAATTAAGAATTGTTCATATTAGAGAATAATTTTAATAATACTTAATAAATACATTAGTTATTTTTTATCTAGTATCTTTTTGCTTATATATTCTTATCATATGAGTATGCATTTTATTTTAAATTATTTATTCCAGATTTCTTATATTTTATAATGTAATCATTTTATTATATAATAATATATTCTATTTCTTAATATTTTAAAATTTTCACTCTTTCAATTTTATATCATGTTATATTATTTATATTGAACAGCTTGGTGCCACTATGTAGAATTTTGTCAATACTTTTGTACTGAAAAGACATAGGGAAGGTTGTGCTTGGTGTTAAAAAAAAGTTCAACAGCTAGAAAATATAGAAAGACATATTGATGTGACATGTGAATAGGATTTGTAATTAATATTATGATTATATTAATGAAAAACATGATTACAAGTTATGGATATACTCAGAATTGAGGGAAACCAATTCAGTTCAGGAATTGCATAAGTTATGCATTTTTAACAATGAGAACTATACATATAAAATATCAAAAGTATAGGGTACTGATGCAGATTAAAATGTAAACTAAGTATGAACTAAAATCAGTTTATTGTTTAGCTTTATTTCTTTAAAGATTTTGGAAGCTGTAAAAAAAAAGTGACATGAGTTTTGAATTATTAACTCTTTTTTTTTTTATTTGATGTAGTTGTAACAATTACACACAAAAATTTAAATTGCATTATTTTTTATTCACTAATTGATGTGAAAACATTATAAATTAATGTATAAGACACTTTTATTTTTCTTGTATTTGGATCAGTAGTAGACATTTTCAAATAAATATATATTTTTCTTTTATTAAATATATTTTTTATTCTATAAAATTTTATATTGAGTTATTATAAAAAAATTCAAACTTTAATTAGTAAAATAACTATTATGCATTAACAACTATTTATTTAACCTAATAACTTCATCAATATTTTAAATGCATATAAACAATAAATAATTAAAAATAATGGCGTTGACATCTCAATTGATATATTTTTTAACCAAAATTCAATGTTATTATTGTTATATTTTTTATAATTGACATAAATAAGAAATTAATAATAATAACTAATAAATAAGAAATTAATAATAATAACTAATAAATGACTATCATAAATACTAATGAATGCAATTTTATTATTTTATATTCCATCTTATAATCATTTTAATAAAATTTTGTTTGTGTTTCATTCCAATTCCAAAAGGTAAGTACTACGGTTTAATTTAGTGATATCCTTTAAAAGCAATAACCAATATATAAAAATTGTAATGATGTCAAAAAAAAATTATAAATAAAAATCCTTTAATTTTATTTAGATGTTTATAAAAATACCATTATAAAAAAATTATAGAGTGATTATACACGTCTTTTTTAAATATTTTTCCACGAGAAAAAAAAAGGAAAAGTTATAAATGTCCATATTTTAAAGCTATTTTATTTTTGTCAATGAACTATAATTAAAAATTATTGATAATATTAAAAATTTAAAGGAAAAAATGTATAATAGTATTATACCCACATAAGAGAAAATGATAAGAAAAAGTAAATTTCAAATTTCAAATAAAATTATATTTAATACACTTGCAAAGAACAATATTGTTAATTCAAACATATAGATTAATGGTTAAGCTGTATTAAAATTTGAAAAAGAAAATAGCATTAATAAAAATTAGTAAATATAAAAAATATAATTTATATTTAAATAAAAAAGATAGAATCAATATTCGCGAACACCGGTTGGTATTTTTTATAAAAATATTTATGCAATAATTTAATTTTAAGAAAATATCAAATAATAACATGGTATTAGTAAATTTTAATTTTAGTAAATTTTTCGTGCGCCCGTATATAAAATATTTTAATCAACCATATATTTTGTCCCATATATTAATATTATTTTTTATTTGAAATTAGTTATACAAATATTTGAATCAATATTAAATACATATTTTGGATTTAGATTAATCTATTTTAAAAAATAATGAAACACAAAAAAAAAATCAAATATACGACTTTAAAATTATTTTGATTTTCTTAAAATATAAATTAAATATACACTTATCAACAATCACATATTTTTTATTATACTATGTGTTATATAATAAGTTTGAATTTGATGATCTAGTGGGATACCCGTGCGTTCGCGCGCGTATTGGTGGAGTACATATATTTGTGTTTAAAATGTAATAAAAATAAAATGAAAACGACAAAATTGTTTAACCCAAAATTTTTATTATTTTTAAAAAATATACATGGAATAATAGGCTAACAACAAATTTTCTCCGTGTATAAATATTATTTAAAAAAATATATATAAATGTAGAATTTATAATTGTTTTCGTATATAAAAAAAATTAGATTAGCATCATATTAACAATTATTTATTGTAATATAATAAAATTGTGCATTTAATTGAAATCAAAGTTTTATAATGATTATGGATTAATTAATATGTTTGAAAACACACATATATATATATATATATATATATATATATATATATATATATATATATATATATATATATATATCAAATTATTTCAAATTTATTAGTGTTAATCGCACAATAAACATTTATCATGAATAATTATTTGAATATTAGTGTAGAATTAATTAGTATTAATAGCATAATAAATATTTTTCAAAAATATTTTGATACTACCATTTTAATATAAAGTGATATAACACTTTTAACCTCCAAAAAATAGTTGGCATAATATTAAATTCTCATTTTCCACGATAAATTAATAATATTTTTTTGGTTAATAAGATAGTGTTTTAAGAGAATATATATATATATATATATATATATATATATATATATATATATATATATATATATATATATTGTTATGACATTAAAACAATTTTAAAACAATACATTAAAACGTTCTTATATATTAATTAGTATGACATTAAAATAATAAAAATTTTTATGATATTAAAACATTAAGATTTGATTAAAAAAATATTAAGACTTTCTTATATATTAATTCCTTTTTAAATGTGAGAATTTTGAAAACAACTCATAAAAAGTATTAGTAATAATAACATTTAATAATAACATTTAAATGTGAGAATTTTGAGATTATTATTTATCAAATAAATTACTCAATTAATGATAAGGATATAATAAATTACTATTATTTAATATGATATTAAAACAATAATTTATTATATAGCACATCACACTTTCCATTTATTGCTTTCTCATCACGTTTTGGTTCAGCTTTTCCAACCACTTCCCATTTATTGCTTTCTTCTCAACACGATTTGTTTCACAGCACATCACATTCACCAACCACTCCCCCAAATTCTCGGTTCCCCCATCCAACCTTTTTCTTCACTTTTCCACCAACTTTTTCGGACAATATTACTACCTCTGTTCTTTTTTAAGTGTCACTTTTTGATTTTTTACACATATCAAAAAAAGTTAATCAACATTATTACTTTTTATATAATAATTATCTTTTTACCTATAATACCCCTACTTATTTATTACATTTATTTTATTTTTTCTCTCTCTTCAATAAATACATAGGGGTAATTTTGATAAAAGTGCAATCAATACTTCCTTGAACTTAGCAAGTGACAATTAAAAAGAAACACAAAATTATTCTAAAAATGACACTTAAAAAAGAACGGAGGGAGTAATAGTATCATTAATAACATCAACTTTGTTCATATTTTTTATATATATTGTCTTCCTACCAATAATATATATTTATATTAAATATTATTGTCTATGTATAAAGATGTTTTTGTAATATATATATATATATATATATATATATATATATAGTTGTTTATGTCATATCAACATCCTATATAACACGCTACCTGTCTCACGCGACCCTAGGTTTTCCTTCCCAAGTTTTCGGTTTGCCCCCTAAAAACCCGAACAACACTAGAAGATTACAACAATTAAGATCTCCCCTTTTGGAATCCCACAGCAAACCTCTTCAAAAACTCAAATATTTTTGGTCAACCACCCCTTGTTTTTTTTCGGACAACTTGTTGTATCTCTTCCTCATCTTCTTCTTGCACAACCTGTAACAACAACAACACTTATTAATAATAATAATAATAATAATAATAATAATATAATATAAATGAAAATAAAAATAATAATAATAATAATAAATAATATAATGATAATATATATATAATAATAATAATAGTATAATAAAAATATTTAATATAAAACAAAAACAAAACTAAAAAGAAAAGAAAAATAAAGAAAATAAAATAATGGTGGGATTGTAACAAATTTTGTTTCTTTTCCTCATCTTCCTACAACCTGTACCAACAACAACACTTATAAATGAAAATAAAAAAAATAATAATAATAATAAATAATATAATGATAATATATATAATAATAATAATAATAGTATAATAAAAATATTTTATATAAAACAAAAACAAAACTAAAAAGAAAAGAAAACTAAAGAAAATAAAATAATGGTGGGATTGTAACAAATTTTGTATCTCTTCCTCATCTTCTTTCTCTTCCTGCAACCTGTAACAACAACAACACTCGTTAATAATAATAATAATAATAAGATAATAATAATAATAATAATACTAATATAATATAAATGGAATTAAGATTCAATGCAAAAGATTTAATTTTCTAAAGTCAGTAAGTTTTGAAACATAAGCAATTAAGATAAGAATAAAATTTTCTAATATTTGTGATTTACCTGCACAAAATAAACATCAATTAAAATAAATAATAAGGGACATTAATGATAAATTAATAAAGGAAATAGATGGATGGAATAAAATATGAAGAGAAAATGAAAAGTTAGATATGGGAAGAAAAAAGTTTTTCTCGTCAAAACTTTCTTAGTACCTTAATGCTTCATAGTTCCTCTTCTTCTTTCTTCCCACCATCATCTCAAGCTCAATCATCACAAGGTACACATTTGAGAAATGTCAAAGCAAAATTTTTTCTCCAAAATTTTTCTCCATATCTGTATTTCTTTAGATTTGTTTTTCTTCAGATCTGAAACACAAAATCAACAGAAAATGAAAATATATGAAGATGTATATAAAAAGATGGAAATAAAAAAATAAATCATCACAAGAAAAAAAAAAGTTGAAGATGGAAATGACATAGAAAGAAGAGAGAAATGTAATGGAAGAAGAAGACGGAAGTTGAATAACAAAAGGTTGAAGATGAAAAGTAGAAAGTTACAAAGTGAGAAGAAAAATAAAAGAAGAAAGTTAGAAAAAGAAGGTTGAAGAAGATAATAAAAAGGTTAGAAAGAGATTCTCGAAGAAGTAATGAAGCAATTCAGCATCATGTGTTTTGAAAAATGTAGAAAAAATAATTAATGAAGCATTGGTGAAGTAGTAAAGCAATTCAGCATGACGTGTAACCAAACTTGTAGCAATGCTGGTCATACAAGGCGCCACGTGGCTGCGTGTGGAAGCAGAGAAGCATCCTGGTCTTTTCCCTAGGCATTCAATTTCTTATATGTAAGATAGTCTATAGCTATAATAATTACATCTAAAAAAAAATTAAAAAACAAAATGTAATTGTTAGACATTATCTAGGAAGCATTGCCTGACAGGAAAACAGTGTCCTAAAAGATCTAGGAGATTAAAAGATCTTTCCAACATAGCTCTTCTTAGACTCGTCTAATACTAGGCCTAGACAAAATAAAAGATAACCGACCCAAGCCGTCCGAACCGCTTGGCCCGTTTGCAACAGTCGGGTTAGCCGGTTAAATCGGGTTGGACGGTTTGAATAAACATGGTTTATGATGGTTACTACAGGCCGGTTCCGATTGGAGTAATTTAACCCACGGTGAACTGAACCAGACCGGTTATACACTTAGTGGTCCATTAAAGTCCAATATTTCCAAACCAACACAATATCAAACCCTAGATCTAATTTTTGCGCCGTCACCTTCTCGCAATCTCTCGTTTTCATTTCTTTAATTCTGAGTCTCACTTCAATGAATTTTTCCAAAAATCTTTCTTCAAAACTCAAATCCTTACTTCGAAACTTCAAAACCCCAATGATATTCAAGATTTTCTTAACTTCATTACCTTTTCTTAACTTCATAACCTAAACTAAATAAACAAAAATTTTATTGAGATTTACGGAACATACAGAAGGTATGATGAATCTTTTAAGTTTTTTCTGCAATTTTTAAGATGTTTCTGTTGTTTTTGTGTTCAGCTATGGATATAATGATTTTATGGTTCCTGTTCTGTTTTTTCTATACTCCAAAATGAGACATACGGTGTAATGATAGCAAGTTAAGAATATCATTTCGAATAATCAACTATGTGTGTATTGTTCATTTTCAGGTTATGGAAGAATAGATCTGGTTAGGTGCTTGTTGATGGCAGTTTCTCAACTGGTCTAAGTTTTGAACCTGGGCACCTCTGACCTTAATGGTTGATAACTCTTTCTTTTATTTATCCATTTTTGGTACTATGAAAGGTCTACATTAGTTTCAACTCTGCTATATAATTCATCATTTATTCATTTAATCATGTCAATGGTTCCATGTGAGTGGAGTTGTTTCTTGTGTATTTGTATTTTAAGCTTTTCTGCATCTTTTTATATAGGTGGGATACACAAGGTTATATGTCTGATTCTATAAGTGGATTTGTTTATTTTACTTATTAACTCATTCACATTTTTACTTTGTAGGTAAAGCAAGATCCTTATTGCATAGATCATCTAATGTACGATCATGTGTTTGTGATGTTCAACCTGCTATAAACCACACTTCATAATAAATAGTTCAAGCTATATTAATGGCTTAATACCCTTTTTGGTCCTCTAACTATAGGCCTGGGTCCAATTTGGTCCTCTTTCTTTTAAAAGTTCCAAATTGGTCCCTTACGTTATCTAACTGAATCAAAATTGGTCTTTTCCGTCAAATATTTATAACGCCGTTAGAAATAAATGACGTGGCATCTGAGGTGGCGATTTTTGATGACGTGGCATAAGATTTATTAATTTTTTTATTATTTATAATTTTTTTCATTATCCATGTCATTTTATTAGTAAATTATTAATTAATTTTTTTCATTAATTTTTTATTTTGAAATTCAAATAGAATTAAATTTATACAAATTTTAAAAACAAACTTATTGGATCAAATGGCTGGCCCATTTCTTCAGCCCACAAACTTTTATAAAGCATTGTCTGTGTTATATATATATACATTCAATATAAACATCACCCACATGATGTGGGACTTTAAAACCAACTACACACCTTCACTTGTTACTTCCACCATTAAACTCTCAAGCTGCAGTACTGAATTCTACAGTAAACCCACACTACCAAGCATGGATCAAAATTGCAAGCCCATACTACCAAGCCTTTACAAGCTTATGCTTCACGTTGCTAGCTGCTATGAAAACAATTTCAGCATGACTTCAAAATGATTCACAACGCGAGCAAAGCAGATGATGATATCACGTGAAAACACTACAACCAAAATATCAAAACGGCATCAAAATGACGACATTGGCTTTGAAGTTATAGAGTTGCTAGACTTATAGACTTAGTTATAATGATACTTTTTGTGCCTATTAGAAGAAAAGGCAGCAGCTACTTACTGAGATAAGGATGCTATGTGAAGCACCTTGTTATGAGGGTCTTGTGGAATTTCATGGTGCATTTTACACTCCAGATTCTGGATAAATAAGCATAGCCTTGGGGTACATGAATGGAGGATCACTTGCAGATATTTTGCGAAGGCATAAAATGATACCTGAACCTATTTTATCGTCCATGTTTCAGAAGCTCTTACATGTGAGTAACATATTTTTCTATTTTCATTTTAAACTTATCATTACCGAAGAACACGTAGAATTGAGATATCCTAACTTCATTGGTATTTAACTTTTGGAAGGGTCTAAGCTATCTGCATGGAGTTAGATATTTAGTTCACAGAGACATAAAACCCGCCAATTTACTTGTTAATCTCAAAGGGGAGCCGAAAATTACCGATTTCGGTATTAGTACTGGCTTAGAGAATTCAGTTGCAATGGTTAGTATATACTCTATCGGTCTCAGTTTGGTAGAATTGTTTGCAAATGTAAATGTTATTCTTTGGTCAAACGAGGACAATATTAATATATAATGTACCTTTTCAGTGTGCTACATTCGTTGGCACAGTTACATACATGTCACCCGAGCGAATTCGAAATGAAAGCTATTCTTATCCAGCTGATGTTTGGAGCCTAGGTCTTGCACTTCTCAAATACGGGACAGGAGAATTCCCATATACTGCCAATGAAGGTCCTGTCAATCTTATGTTGCAGGTGTGTGCCGATGCTTCTTCGTGTTATTTGTTGGACCGAGCGCTTGCATGTGATAGCTCCATTCTACTAATCTGATTGCAGACATGTACTTTTGTCCGAAAAACCACGTTGTAAGGTTGCCCTGCGTGCAAACACATGCAGTCGTTGACAGCGACATTTTGATGCCGTTTTGATATTTTGGTTGTAGTGTTTTCACGTGATATCATCATCTGCTTTGCTCGCGTTGTGAATCATTTTGAAGTCATGCTGAAATTGTTTTCGTACCAGCTAGCAACGTGAAGCATAAGCTTGTAAAGGCTTGGTAGTATGGGCTTGCAATTTTGATTCATGCTTGGTAGTGTGGGTTTACTGCAGAATTCAGTACTGCAGCTTGAGAGTTTAATGGTGGAAGTAACAAGTGAAGGTGTGTAGTTGGTTTTAAAGTTCCACATCGTGTGGGTGATGTTTATATTGAATGTATATATATATATATAACACAAACAATGCTTTATAAAAGTTTGTGGGCTGAAGAAATGGGCCAGCCATTTGATTCAATAAGTTTGTTTTTAAAATTTGTATAAATTTAATTCTATTTGAATTTCAAAATAAAAAATTAATGAAAAAAATTAATTAATAATTTACTAATAAAATGACATGGATAATGAAAAAAATTATAAATAATAAAAAAATTAATAAATCCTATGCCACGTCATCAAAAATCGCCACCTCAGATGCCACGTCATTTATTTCTAACGGCGTTATAAATATTTGACGAAAAAGACCAATTTGATTCAGTTAGATAACGTAAGGGACCAATTTGAAACTTTTAAAAGAAAGAGGACTAAATTGGACCCAGACCTATAGTTAGAGGACCAAAAAGGGTATTAAGCCTATATTAATTTTATTACAATTATGATTTTAACATTTTTTTCATACTCCAGCTTTAACAGATTTTACTTCTCACCAATATTTCGCCGTGAGAAAGATACTAATCCAGATGAATTGCAGGTTGGTGTCTTTCTCTAAACCAACTCAATCTTTTTGCTAATGAAAATTATTTTGCATTGATCAAGCTCCAAAGCTTTTTGCATTGTAACTTTTCTTTGATATAATCCATCATGCTTTCATCATTTATAAAGTAAAAGTTCAAATTTATATTAACTCCAAGGTTTTGTTGATCTTAAAAGCTTAAGAAGAAAATAACTTGTGGTATCTGTTTGGTTGGGTTCTATTGTGGTGCTTCTACATGCTAATCTAATTTATCAAAATAGAAGTTTCTGTCTGTGAAGACTATTATTAATCACTGATCAGATGCTGGTGGTTGGATGATATTGCTTAAAAACTCAGAATTCTGTGTAACTTGATTAAAATTCAGAAAATGCATATTGATCAATTGGAATTCATACCAAAGGCTTGTATTGTGATTTACATGTTGTATTACATTACATCTTATAACTATTAGGTAACTTTGATATTATATTGCACAATAGTTACCTTGTGGCTTTGTGCTTTATATGAATGTTTGAATGAACAGGAATATTGTAATATTACAATTTGTATGAATGCTTGAAAGGCTTGTAATAAATATAAATATATTACTTTATTTCAAAATATTAATATGCGATTAACCGCAAAAACCGATCCATTTTAACCGACAAACCGATTAAACCGAACCCGGTAAAACCGTATATAAGTTCAGTCGAAATCGGGCCTAGCAATTGAATCCATGGATTGAGTCAGTTTGACACATTGGGCCCTAACCCAATCCAAATCGACCGATGTCCAGCCCTATCTAATACAGGTCAATGCTAGTATATCGGTTAATCTTTTTCTTAGGTAGTAATAGGATGTGAAGACGTGATATTACGTGTGTGAGGCCTCTCTGATCAAGGAAGATATATTTTCTCATGATGACAGTAAAGGTGCATCGATAAGACACTCTATTTTACGCATATATATATATATATATATATATATATATATATATATATATATATATATTCTAAGTGTTTATTATATTAGGATCAAGAACTCATTATTCTTAACTCTTGGATTCAAGAATTTCTATATAACTTAAGTGACACAATAAAAGCTTTTTCTATTCTTTTCTTAATTGATTTATCTGTAGGATATCATTCCATTGGTGTTTGAGAACTAATAATTTGGTCTGTCTATAAATTGGTCTTTGAATGATCATATATATATATATATATATATATATATATATTGTTTTGTGTATCCTATTTTATCTTCTATTATTTATTGGTATTGATCGTGAAGGCTGATCAGAACCTGAGATTGGTCAAGAAGAACGTCTGTGATGCTGGGTGTGTGAAGTGAGGATGGGGGTATACCTGCAAGGCACTCCGATGCTAAAGTAAGAATCAGAAGAGAGAAAATGCAAGTAAAAAAGCAAGTGTTTCTTAGGATGAATTTTGGATACCTGACCCTCTCGAATGAAAGGGTTTTTATAATGCCCCCAACGCGTGGCCAACGGTCCCTATTTTCGGGGGGAAATAACCGTTTCCCGAAGAATAGGTAACTGCCAAAAACTAGTCGTTAGGATGAGCAGAGTTTCCCAAAACTAGCCATTATGATGGGCATAAGCTTAGTTCCGGGCACATGAGTCATGACTGTTCTTGGATGGTGGAACCGTGCGTAACGGGCAGATATGCCGGAGAGGAGCAAATGACCTTGAGGCTCATCTGTCCACATGTGCCCGGTAGAGGGGCAGAAACGTAAACTCTGCTCCTTATTGGTTGGACTTAGACAATTGGGCCGTTCTTGGAGTAGAAGTGGATTGGGCCATGCCTAGCCATTGGTCTAGTCTGGAACAGGAGCCCCCCAAGTCGTTGCTCCCGAGCATGGGAGTGATGACTTAAGGATAGCTCGCAGCTGCGGGGAACTCTGAATGAGTCGTCGTTGGGTGACGAGGGGGAGTTGTCCTGTTGCGTCCAAGGGTTCGAGTGCCCGTGAGACATGTAATGTTGTTCGGTCTACCCGGCGTGTGGGGAGGCCAACGGTTAAAGGGAACTGAAGCGATGAGACGCCACGTGTGTCTCGAGTCCTGTGCAGCATTAAATGAGTCATGATGGCTAGGCTAGGGTCATAATGATGCCCCTAGCCACGCGTACTCGTGCACGTGTTTTCAGACTGTCTATATATAGAGGAGAGAGTTGCTCATTTGTGTTTTTCAATTCTCTCTCCTTCTTCATTATTCTCTTAGAGTATTAGTTTGTCGTCGCCATCAACCGCCGTGTTCGCTGCCGTCCGAAGTTTCGCACAACTTTTTCAACTTCGCCCAATCTCTTCGACCACGTAAGTCCCTTAACCTAGGTTTATTTCCAGCTTTTTCGTTTATGTTTCATTATAAATCATGAGGCTAGGTTGAAATTAGGTAAGATTGTTGTGTTTTCCGGTGTCTGTTGGTGGTAGACGGTGGTTTGGCCATCCTCTGCCGCCGTTGTGGTCGCCGGAGCTTCTTAGAGACTGTAGGTTTTAGGTCGTTTTAGGGTTTCATTGCGATGACGACGTGAGCGGAACCAGTGGAACTCCGGAGCTCCTGGTGCTTTGATAAATTTTCCGATGAATATATGAATTTTCCGGTGGAGCTTCAAACGGAAACTGGGTAGTATGTCGGAGAGATTCCCCGCAATAGCAGGAGGGGTTGATTTCGGTCATCGCCTCGCGGGAGACTCTTGTGTTATTAGATTTAGGGATTAGGTCAGGGACACCGTCCTCGGCCCTTTGCGCGCCCTTTCACTTGACTAGCGGTGGAAGGGTGGATTTGATTTTGCAGTCGAATTCACTTTTGTCCTTTACTTTTCAGGTGAACGAGATGGCGCATGAGCCCGAGAGAGAGATTTTCATAGACTCGTCCGAGGAGAGCTCCTCAGAGAGTAGCGATACGGAGGATTCAAATACCCCTAGTGAAGTAGGGGAAGATCATGATTCCGCGGAGGAATAGACAGTTGCGGAGCCTGCTGAGCATGGATCTACTTTCGCGTCGTACACTGGGGACGTTTTTACGGTCATAGGGCCAGAGGGTGAATGGAAGGTACACTTCCCCAATCAATACGACCGTATATGCACAGACTACGGGGAGTGGTTCCCAATGTATGAATACACTTTCAAGGAAATAGAGCTGAGGCTGCCCTTTACTGATTTCCAACAGTCCATCTTTTTTCACCTGGATTTAACCCCGTCGTAGTTGCACCCTAATTCGTTGTCGTTTATCCGCGCTTTCAAGCTGACCTGTGAGTTCCTGAAGATAGGAGCCACTTTGCCTTTGTTCTTCACCATCTTCCATCTTCAAAGGCCGAGGTATGGCTGGGTGTCGCTGAAGCAACCGAGGAAGTTGTTTAAGCCCTTCTCGGAGTCTATCCGTACCTTCAAGGAGAGGTTCTATGTTATTGAACCTGTGTCGGAGCAGGCCCAAGATACCACGTATATCTGGGCCGTGTCAACGGACGAGGAGGGTAAAGACATGTATGACGAGGAAGGGAAAGTGTTGGCGGAGAGGGTGTTCTAATTTCCTTTTCGTTGGAGTGAGTGTAACGCCCCAGTTTTAGTATTTTTATTTAAGTGAGTCGTTTTTGATTATTTTATTATTATATTATTTTATTTTCGACTTTTATTTAGAAAAATGTTATTTTTCAATGTTGTGATGTTTCATCGCGTTTTGAGAGCGTTTGCGAGATATTTGTGTGTAGGGGTATTTTGGTCTTTTTGGGTGGCTAGATATTTTGATTTTGTATAAAAATAGAAAAGTAGTAAGAAAGAGAGAAAAGAAAGAAAAACAGAAAAATAGAGAGAAAGAGGAGAAGAAAAGAAAAGAAGAGAAAGAGAAGAAGAAAAAGAGGAAAAGCTAGGAATCAAAGAAAACAACTTCTAGGAATCGGTTTAATCGGGTAAGGGTGTGAAATATTGTTATCCTAACCTTGTGTATGATTACGTATGTGTTTTGTGTGGATGTTTTGGTTGGTTTCCATATGTTTCCGTTTATGCCGTAATGGACGAAATCGATAGAAACCGATGTTTCTACGGTCGAAAAGTCGTATAAATACATGTGTTGGTTGGTTAAATGTATGTGAGCTGCTGTTTAAAGTTTCATGAAGTTTAGTTATGTTTCGGTTAGTTTTCGGTATGTTTCCGTTGTTGTTTCCGTTTAGGTCGAATTGTAGGAAATCGATAGAAACCGATGTTTTCACGGTTAGAATTCGAAATAAATTACGTAGTTGTATCGAGGAAGGTTAGATCGTTGTATAACGTGCTTTTTATTCGATTTGATGATGTTTGAAAATTCTGGTTTTGAAAGGTTGAAATTTAATCGAAAAATCGAACGTCGTAGAAATTTCGTTTATGTGTTCTAAATTGTTCTTATGTATTTGGTGGTTACGCGTATATGTTTGTTTCGGTGAAAATGTTCGATTTAGTCGAGTTTTCGGCATTCGGGAAAAAATGACAGCAAGGGTGTAATTTGAGAAATCTGGTTTTTGAGAAAAACAGGGCTATGCATCGATACATAACAGCTATGTATCGATACGAAATGGTTTATGTATCGATACATAACCCTTATGCATCGATACATACTGTAGAAATTTGAGAAAACAGCATTTTCACTACAGCATGTGTCGACACATGCGTGCTATGTATCGATACATGTGGCCTTTTTGTATCGATACATAAGCCTATGTATTGATACATACTGTGCTGAACCAGAAAATTCTAGTTTGTCGGGGAAACTTCGAAAATTCATAACTCTTGAACTGTAAGTCGGTTTTGACCCCCGTTCGAAGCGTTGGGAAGCTAACGAGATGTTCTTTCTAGGAAAAATGGTTTTGAGGTCTGAACCTGGTCCAATTAGAACAGTATTTTCAAACCGTATCATAGTGTCGATTCTCCGGTTTATGTTTTGCGTCATTTTGAAATATCCATATCTTTTGTGTTGTTTATCCGATTGAGGTGTTCTTTATATGGATGTGAAGCTAAAAATATGTTCTATGATTTGGTGAAGAAAAATATTATTTTTAGCCGACTTTTAACCGACTTTTCTGGTAAACCGTAAATCGAATTGTTTGGTTATTTGTGAAAACGTTCGGTTGCCGTTTGGCACAATTGATGTGAATGTATGTGGATTGTGTGTGATGTGTGCATAATTGATGTGTATTATGCTATGTGCTGTTGTGTGATGAAAATGCTCGTGATGATATGTTGTGATGATGGTTTGTGCCCTTATGGCAATAACTGTGTTGATGTGAGTTGAATTACAATGCATGAAAAATGACAATATGGGTCACATGGTTTTATAAGGAGGATTGTATATGTTGTTATACAATTAATGTATGTGATATGTATGAGATAAATGCATGACTATATTGTGAATATGTATGCATTTCAAGAGTGTCATGAGTCATGTTGTATGTGAAGTATCATGATGTGCATTCTTGTGTTGTGGGATTCTAAGTTGAATCCGTTGGAACATTGTAAGCCTTTTGAGGGGCGATGATTACAAAGATTGTAAGCCTTTTAAGGGGCGAGAGCAATATAATTGTAAGCCTTTTAAGGGGCGAGAGCAATATGATTGTAAGCCTTTGAAGGGGCGGGAGCAATCAGATTGTAAGCCTTTTGAGGGGCGAGAGCAATCCATAAACATTGTAAGCCTTTGAGAGGTGGTAGCAATGGGGAACTTGAGATAATGAGTCGGTACCGGCATTGCATCTGCATAGAGTCGTGAGTCGGTCTCTATGAGTTGCATTTGTCATCATTGTATTTGTGCTTTGATGAATGAACATATATATGTATATGTGATGTGGAATGAACAGAATTGTACATGTGTGCATTGTTGGATAAGCATAATATGTATGTTTATGTGAAATGATGATAATTGTATCTTTGTAATGATACATTGGTGAATAAACCTGTACGGTGTTTATGTTGGATAAATGGTGAAGAATTGATATGTATCGGTGATACATGTATTTGAGCATGAATGGATATGCCTAGGTGATTGATGTGTTAATTACGGATTGTTATGCCGCGTAATTGATTTATGTTATATGCTTGAATTGTTAAATATACATTTTGATGTATATGCGTGAAGGGCGAGAATGTGATATATGTGTATTATATGTTGAGATATATAATTATATGCAAAGTTATTATGATAATATTTCTCACCCTTCTGCTCGTTTTATAATGCCCTACGAGGCATTGCAGATTAGGTATGCTGGTGGTCTTTGGTGAAGCGTGTCTTCATTTCTTTTTGGTCGTCTGGCTCTGATATGTAGCGTCGGGTAGCTAGGATGCTTTTGTTTTCCTTTTTGGTGATGCATTTGCTTATGTATCTGGCTGATGATTTTGTGTATATAACACGACCGATGTTGATGAACCATACTGTTTGGTATATGAATATATATATATATATATATATATATATGGTTGATGTTTATCAGTGTTTAGATGTTCCGCTTTTATTCTAAACATTTGAGATGTGGGTGAAAGGACTCAGATCCTTAATTGATTAGTTACCCTACTGTTGCATATCTTGTGAGCAGGTGTTGTATGTTTTTAATTTCATGCATAATGTGACATTCTCCTTTTATGCCGTGGTTGCAATTATACTCTGATAAAATTTTCAATACGTACCTAAATGATTTAATTGATTATTTGGGGGTATAGAAAGGGGTGTTACATTAAGTGGTATCAGAGCCAGTGTTGAGTCAGTCGTGTCTGTCTCGTTGTTGTGTTGGTTGAACTGTTGTTTAACCTTTGTTGTTATTTTCGGGAATGATCAGAATATGGCTGGTAGAAACGATAATGCGATGGCTGCTGCTATGGAAGCAATGGCTAGGGCGGTGCAGGGTGCGCCGAATGTAAGTGCTAATGAAGAGTTCAGGAAGAATCAACCCCCGGTTTTCAAAGGAAAATTTGATCCCGATGGAGCTCAAAATTGGTTGAAAGAGATTGAAAGAATCTTCAGAGTTATGGACTGTGTGGAGGAGAATAAGGTGAGGCTTGGATCTCACATGTTGAAGGAAGAAGCCGACGATTGGTGGGTCGGTATGCGTGAAATTCTTGAGGTGGATAATGAAGAGATAACTTGGGAATTGTTTCGTACTGAGTTTTTGGTAAAGTATTACCCTGAGAGTGTTAAAGGGAAGAAAGAGATAGAATTCCTGGAGCTGAAACAAGGTAGTATGTCAGTGGTGGAATATACTGCTAGGTTTGTTGAGTTGGTTCAGTTTCATCCTCATTATGCTGCCGTTACTGCTGAGTTCTCAAAGTGTATTAAGTATGAGAACGGTTTGCATCCTGAGATTAAGCAAGCTGTGGGATATCAGAGGATTAGAACGTTTTCTGATTTGACTGAATGTTGTAGAATTTTTGAGGAAGATAGCAAGGCTCGTTCTACACATTACAAGAGTGTGAATGAGAGTAAGAGTAAGCAACAAGCTAGGAGTGGACCTTATGTGACACCCGCTGATAAGGGCAAGCATAAGGGAAACTTTGATAGGAAAAATGGCGGAGGAGGTTCCGGTTCTATGAAATGTTTCAATTGTGGTGGAATGGGTCATAAAGCGATTGAGTGTAGGAAGGCCATTGGGAGGTGTTCCAACTGTGGAGGTCTTGGGCATGTTGCTACTGATTGTAGAAGAACTATGATGAAGTGCTTTAATTGTGGAGAAGTGGGTCACATTAGTACTAATTGTACTAAGCCGAAATAAGCTCAGGCGGGTGGAAAAGTGTTTGCATTGGCAGGGTCAGACACTACTAGTGCGGATCGTTGATTAAAGGTATATGTCTTATTAATGGTACCCTTTTGTTGCTATTATTGTTTTGGGAGCGACTCATTTGTTTATTTCCTATGAGTGCACTAAGTGTTTGAATTTGTTTATGACTGCTTCGGGGTCGGTAACCACGTCTTTGGTGTGTGTAAGATGTTCTTTGACCATGTGTGGTAAAGACTTCGTTATGGATTTAGTATTTTTGTCGGTGTTGTTTATTCCTTAGTACGTGATAGGTGTGTGGAACACTATCAGTGCTCTCTGGTTTTTCTAGTCCTTTGTCTTCAGGATTGAGAATGAGATAAGTGGGGGAGAAGCTGGCACTTCTCCATGTTGCTTCAGGTGTAGAGCGCTGGCTCAGTGTGTATGTATTGTAAGGTTTTAAGTGTGGTTTCTGGTTCAAGAAGGAATGCAGAAGTAAGGTTTACATCAACTAAGGAGCTGTGCCTTAGGTAGTTTTGTGTATAAGATGTAATTGATGCTATTATAGTTTGGTGAAGACGGTTTATGCTTCATCATGATTGTCGGCTGTCTATTGACAAATTGAGGAACTGATCACCCTTAATCTCTTGTTCATAGCAGACGGGAATTATGTTGGATGTAATAGACGTGTCTTTCCAGCTTGATAGTGGTGCGGAATGGATTACTTAAAAGTTAAGGAAATGATTGCGGATTATTTTGTTAAGTTGGAAAAGATTTTATATCTGATAGTGATGCGGAATCAAGATTTTGTTTGATGGTTGCAGATTGCGTTGTTGAGTCGATGAGAATTCTTATATCAGAAGATGAGACGGATTAGAGGTTGGTGTATGTGGACTAAGTTGGAATGTCTCAGAGGGTTAATAATTGGGTATTACTAGGGGTTGGTAAGGAATAAGATGATAGTAGAAGGATGCGTTTTAACCAGTGAGTTGTATGGGAACTTGCTATTGTGTTTTGCATAACTTGAGTTTTGACTTGTGACGAATTGCAAACGATTCGAAATTCTTTGATGGTATAGAGATCACAGGAATCTTGAGGGAACCCTTAGGGGTGGATGTAGTATTAGAGAGTCCTTTTTGGTTGGTTGTTGTAATAGATTGGAATTGGGATTGTTAAGAGAAGAAATGGTGTATGGATTATGGATAATGGTATAAGGTGACGATTGAGGATAAGTATTCATTTTCGGGATTAGGTAACTGTAATGGGTTGGTTGAGTTTGATTAGAACTACAATTGTTGGAATGTTTGATAAGCATTGTGATGGTTTGAGTAGAGGTTTCGAAGTTAGTTAAAGGTGATTGGAAACTTTTTGGATTTTGTTGGTTATTATCGAAGGATATGGAAGGCTTTTCCAAGATTAGCGTTTTGTGACTTCAGTTGGCTTGCAAAGGTGAAGTCGATTGTTTGGGATGCATCTTTGATGAGGATAGTTGGTGTGTTGATATGAGAGGGTAAAGTTGTGGCTTGCGTTTTTCGATATTCGAGGATTCATGAAAGGATCAGTATTATTGTGGAAATTGGAATTGTTGACGGTTGTATTATGTTGGAATACAGGAAGTATTATCTGTATGATTCTAGATTTGAATGTTTGGTATTCTGGTTTTCTTGATGTTGTTGAGACCTTGTCGTGTCTTGGAACTTTATGTTCTTGCTGGTGTTGTTGCCTCGTTTCCATTGTGTTGGTTCGAGTGCGTGTAGCTAATTCCTGTGTGAGGAATTAGAGGTGAGTTACCTACGGTGAGGGTAACGATCTTGTTGTGTTTTGGTTCAAGAGTGAACCTGTGAGTTGTGTTCTGAGTATTCTTTGAGTTGTAAGTTGGTCGTCAAGTGCATTGTATGGGCTTTGCAGCTTGTCGTTGTTGTGTCGTTGTGTTTGCGGTTAGCAAGGTGGTTTGTCAGTTGTGTTGTTTGTGGTGTGCCTTTTGATAGGCCTGTTGTTTGTTGGTCGGATGCGAAAGACGTGTCCGAAGTTGTTCGTCTCGGTAATATTTTCGAGGACGAAAATTTCCAAGTGGGGGAGTGTTGTAACGCCCCAGTTTTAGTATTTTTATTTAAGTGAGTCGTTTTTGATTATTTTATTATTATATTATTTTATTTTCAACTTTTATTTAGAAAAATGTTATTTTTCAATGTTGTGATGTTTCATCGCGTTTGCGAGATATTTGAGTGTAGGGGTATTTTGGTCTTTTTGGGTGGTTAGATATTTTGATTTTGTATAAAAATAGAAAAGTAGTAAGAAAGAGAGAAAAGAAAGAAAAACAGAAAAATAGAGAGAAAGAGGAGAAGAAAAGAAAAGAAGAGAAAGAGAAGAAGAAAAAGAGGAAAAGCTAGAAATCAAAGAAAACAACTTCTAGGAATCGGTTTAATCGGGTAAGGGTGTGAAATATTGTTATCCTAACCTTGTGTATGATTACGTATGTGTTTTGTGTGGATGTTTTGGTTGGTTTCCATATGTTTCCGTTTATGCCGTAATGGACGAAATCGATAGAAACCGATGTTTCTACGGTCGAAAAGTCATATAAATACATGTGTTGGTTGGTTAAATGTATGTGAGCTGCTGTTTAAAGTTTCATGAAGTTTAGTTATGTTTCGGTTAGTATTCTGTATGTTTCTGTTGTTGTTTCCGTTTAGGTCGAATTGTAGGAAATCGATAGAAATCGATATTTCCACGGTTAGAATTCGAAATAAATTACGTAGTTGTATCGAGGAAGGTTAGATCGTCGTATAACGTGCTTTTTATTCGATTTGATGATGTTTGAAAATTCTGGTTTTGAAAGGTTGAAATTTAATCGAAAAATCGAACGTCGTAGAAATTTCGTTTATGTGTTCTAAATTGTTCTTATGTATTTGGTGGTTGCGCGTATATGTTTGTTTCGGTGAAATTGTTTGATTTAGTCGAGTTTTCGGCATTCGGGAAAAAATGACAGCAAGGGTGTAATTTGAGAAATCTGGTTTTTGAGAAAAACAGGGCTATGCATCGATACATAACAGCTATGTATCGATACGAAATGGTTTATGTATCGATACATAACCCTTATGCATCGATACATACTGTAGAAATTTGAGAAAACAACATTTTCACTACAGCATGTGTCGACACATGCGTGCTATGTATCGATACATGTGGCCTTTTTGTATCGATACATAAGCCTATGTATTGATACATACTGTGCTGAACCAGAAAATTCTGGTTTGTCGGGGAAACTTCGGAAATTCATAACTCTTGAACCGTAAGTCGGTTTTGACCCCCGTTCAAAGCGTTGGGAAGCTAACGAGATGTTCTTTCTAGGAAAAATGGTTTTGAGGTCTGAACCTGGTCCAATTAGAACAGTATTTTCAAACCGTATCATAGTGTCGATTCTCCGGTTTATGTTTTGCGTCATTTTGAAATATCCATATCTTTTGTGTTGTTTATCCGATTGAGGTGTTCTTTATATGGATGTGAAGCTAAAAATATGTTCTATGATTTGGTGAAGAAAAATATTATTTTTAGCCGACTTTTAACCGACTTTTCTGGTAAACCGTAAATCGAATTGTTTGGTTATTTATGAAAACGTTCGGTTGCCGTTTGACACAATTGATGTGAATGTATGTGGATTGTGTGTGATGTGTGCATAATTGATGTGTATTATGCTATGTGCTGTTGTGTGATGAAAATGCTCGTGATGATATGTTGTGATGATGGTTTGTGGCCTTATGGCAATAACTGTGTTGATGTGAGTTGAATTACAATGCATGAAAAATGACAATATGGGTCACATGGTTTTATAAGGAGGATTGTATATGTTGTTATACAATTAATGTATGTGATATGTATGAGATAAATGCATGACTATATTGTGAATATGTATGCATTTCAAGAGTGTCATGAGTCATGTTGTATGTGAAGTATCATGATGTGCATTCTTGTGTTGTGGGATTCTAAGTTAAATCCGTTGGAACATTGTAAGCCTTTTGAGGGGCGATGATTACAAAGATTGTAAGCCTTTTAAGGGGCGAGAGCAATATAATTGTAAGCCTTTTAAGGGGCGAGAGCAATATGATTGTAAGCCTTTGAAGGGGCGGGAGCAATCAGATTATAAGCCTTTTGAGGGGCGAGAGCAATCCATAAACATTGTAAGCCTTTGAGAGGTGGTAGCAATGGGGAACATCGTAGGCCCGACGGGGAGTTACACTAAGTAACGAGCGATGGTTCCAATAAGTTCTTCAATTGAACTTGAGATAATGAGTCGGTACCGCATTGCATCTGCATAGAGTCGTGAGTCGGTCTCTATGAGTTGCATTTGTCATCATTGTATTTGTGCTTTGATGAATGAACATATATATGTATATGTGATGTGGAATGAACAGAATTGTACAGGTGTGCATTGTTGGATAAGCATAATATGTATGTTTATGTGAAATGATGATAATTGTATCTTTGTAATGATACATTGGTGAATAAACCTGTACGGTGTTTATGTTGGATAAATGGTGAAGAATTGATATGTATCGGTGATACATGTATTTGAGCATGAATGGATATGCCTAGGTGATTGATGTGTTAATTACGGATTGTTATGCCGCGTAATTGATTTATGTTATATGCTTGAATTGTTAAATATACATTTTGATGTATATGCGTGAAGGGCGAGAATGTGATATATGTGTATTATATGTTGAGATATATAATTATATGCAAAGTTATTATGATAATATTTCTCACCCTTCTGCTCGTTTTATAATGCCCTACGAGGCATTGCAGATTAGGTATGCTGGTGGTCTTTGGTGAAGCGTGTCTTCATTTCTTTTTGGTCGTCTGGCTCTGATATGTAGCGTCGGGTAGCTAGGATGCTTTTGTTTTCCTTTTTGGTGATGCATTTGCTTATGTATCTGGCTGATGATTTTGTGTATATAACACGACCGATATTGATGAACCATACTGTTTGGTATATGAATATATATATATATATATGATATATATATGGTTGATGTTTATCAGTGTTTAGATGTTCCGCTTTTATTCTAAACATTTGAGATGTGGGTGAAAGGACTCAGATCCTTAATTGATTAGTTACCCCACTGTTGCATATCTTGTGAGCAGGTGTTGTATGTTTTTAATTTCATGCATAATGTGACATTCTCCTTTTATGCCGTGGTTGCAATTATACTATGATAAAATTTTCAATACGTACCTAAATGATTTAATTGATTATTTGGGGGTATAGAAAGGGGTGTTACAGTGAGAGCCACTTTACTCGGGGCCCTGGCCATTATCTTGCCCAGTCGGACATGCTAGACGAGCTAGACATAGCCGGCTATGAGGCATTGGTCATCTATGTCAACTTCTTTAGGCCCGTGGAGTGCTGGACGAGAAAGGAGGACCCGATCTTTGAGGATGATGGCGGGCAAAGAGTGGAGTATCGCTATATTAATACGAAGGCGCTTTTGGAGTGCAAGACTCATGCAGATGCTCTTAAGTTGCTTGGTAGTTTTAGCTTTTTAACTTGTCCAAATTATATTTTCTTCGACTTCTAATGTGTTTGTAATATTTTTGCAGGTGAGATGCCTTCTGCCCACGAAAGGATGGTGAAGAATGCTCTAGCGAGGGGAAAAGCGGGAACGACCACCTCGAAATCAAGGTTTACTCAGCGGGTACCTCCTCCTAACTGGATATGGGGAGCTCCTCGCCTGTTCCTGCTCCTGCCCAGGGATCTCCAGCATCCGGGGCTTTGAGGTTTAAGCGGACCAGGGCGAGGGAGCTGGTGGATCTCAGTCGGGCGGCTGAGAAATGCAAGTTTGAACTTCCCCCTTGACTCCAAGACAGGAAGTACTTCGAGGGGAAGTCTCTGGTGGTTCCTCGGGCAGAGTCCCTCAAGTTAGAAGGCATGGATCATCCGAGTAAGCGGGCATTGTTGGCGCAAGATGCCTCCGTGGTGGTCCGGGTCTTAGAGATGACGACGATGTACGCTGAGGGTGACTCCTCCTCCGAACTTGAGCTTAAGAGAGCCCAGGCGACGATAGTTTCTCTGGAGGAAAAATTTAAGAAGGCCAAGGAGGAGGCTAACGCTGCTAAGGATGCGAGGAAGAAATCGGACAAGGAGGCTGCCGGGTTAAAAGGGGAGAACGAGACTCTGACCGCCGAAAAGAAAGCCGCTGAGGACATGGTCGAGCAGTTGAGATCCGTAGGTGCTCAGAATGAGGATGAGCCCGAGGATATAAAGGCGCTGAAGACTAGGGTAGAGCTGGTTGCTCGTATAGCGCGGGCGGATGAGGATGTCTTCTCTATCGGGGAGGAATCGTTTGAGAATGCCGTGGCCCAGCTTAAGTTGGTGAATCCAGATGTTCAAATCTCTACGGAGGGCACCAAATTTCTTGGTCATGTTAAAAATGGCAAGATAGTCACCCCAGAGTTCCTCAATATTGGCGCCAAGCATGCCCATCCCGAGGAGACCCAGTCGCCGCATCCTAACACTGAGCATCCAGAGCCTAACCTTGAGTAGCCAGAGTGAATGAAGGAGTGATCTTTTATTGTTTTCTATGATAATGTATTTGGCCTGCGCGCCATGTTTTGATGTAATTTATTGTTGTTGGTACGGGGGCGTGGCCCCCTTTGTTTTGTAATATGCACAATTGTGGCCCTTGTGGCCACATAATTTATCTGTATGTATGCGGCGATCGTGGCCGGCTTTTTATGTTTATATTCATGCATGGCTTTTTTGATTATTTTGCTAAGTGTTATATCGTTTCCCGATACACGTGTGTGCTCGTGGTTGGGATGACTTAGGTTCGAATTTTGCTTTGGGGAATTGCTTAATTTAGAAGTGTTTGTTAGTGAGGGGGATTGGTCGAACGACCTGGATAGATCCGGGCATGATGGCAGAGCTCAGGTCGCGTTTAAGGCCTGAGTTCGCAGCATGAACCTCCCATTGCGAGTTGGGTGTTTTGCCTATCATGATAGTTTGACGATCGCGGGCTCGGTTGAGGAACCACCATCGGGTAGAGGCCCAACTCGATCTTGAGTGGGGTTGAGTCTTGGCTGGCATGTAACGCTTGTACCTGGGCGTGAATCGTAGTCGGGATTTTGCGTTCGTTGCTTTGTCGAAGCAAACCGACAGTTAGGGCCTTAACTATAGTATTGTTTTATCTTTTCGGTATTCCATGGTTGAGCAAGTTCTTCCCCGTTGAGGTGCTCTAGGTAGTAGGCCCCATTCTTCGTCTTTGCTCGGACGCGATAGGGTCCTTCCCAGTTAATGGCGAGTTTTCCCTCCCGAGAGTCCTTGTGGTTCCTTCTTAAGACAAGGCTGCCCACTTGAAATTCTCTCCGTATTACTTTGGTGTTGTGCCTGATGGCAATTTTTTTTGATTTAACGAGGCTTCGCAGAGAGCTGCTCCTGACCGAACCTCCTCGACGAGGTCGAGCTCTTCCCTTAGTGCCTCGTTGTTTGGCTCCTCGTCCAGGGGTGATTCAGTACGCCTAGATGGTATGTGTATCTCGATGGGGATTACCGCCTCTATCCCGTAGGCCAGGCGGAAAAGAGTTACCCAGTTGATGAGTGTGGAGTCGTGCGGTACGCCCAAAGGACGCTGTGTAGCTCCTCAACCCACGCTTTCTTCATTTCGTCTAGCCTTCGCTTGAGGCATCATAGGATTATTCGGTTTGCTGCTTCGGCTTGCCCATTAGTCTGGGGGTGTTCGACGGACGTGAAGTGTTGTTTCATGCCTAGTTGAGCGACGAAATCTAGGAATTTCCTGTCTGTGAACTGTGTCCCGTTGCCTGTGACTATCGCATGGGAAATACCAAAGCGTGCGAGAATGTTTCGCTTGTAGAAACGAAGTATGTTAAGGGCTGTTACTTTGGCCAAAGCCTCCGCTTTAATCCACTTTGTGAAGTAATCAACCCGTACTATCAGGTATTTGTTCTGGTTCGACCCCACGACGAATGGCCCCAGGATGTCCAGGCCCCACCATGCGAATGGCCATGAGGAAGACATGGATTTGAGCTCGTTAGGTGGACCAAGGTGCATGTCCTCTTGCCGTTGGCATTGTCGCATTTCTTCACGTGCTCTTTTGCGTCCTGCTGCATGGTTGGCCAGTAATACCCTGCTCAAAGGGCTTTCCGGGCGAGAGATCTCCCCTCGAGATGTTGGGCGTTGATTCCTTCGTGGATTTCATGCAGTACATGGGTGACCATCTCCTCCTCGATGCACTTGAGTAGAGGAATGGAGAACCCTCGCCTGTAGAGCTTCCCCTCGACCAGGACGTAGGAGAAGGCTATGCGCCTGACTGTGCTGGCCTCCTTGGGATCGGACGGAAGTTCGTCCCTATCGAGGTAGTCGTACACGGGGGTCATCCAGCAGTTGATGTCGCTGATTACTTGTACGTCAAGGTTCGAAAATGTCTTCTTGATACTGGGTCGAGGAAGCACCTCCTAGATGACGGACTTGTTTCCGCCCTTTTTTGGATCCTTGTACTAAGCCCAAGAGGAGACATGAGAACTTCTAAGAAGCCTAAGGGTCCTTGTACAAAGCCCAAGAGGAGGCTGGGGATGCTTTTAGGAAGCCTGTGGGTCCAAACTTAAGAAAGTTCAAGAAAGGTTTCATCGGGAATTAATCCTTTCTTTAGTGAACAGTTCTAGAGTTTGAAGAAATTCAAGAGAAGTTTCACTGGGAATTAATCTTCTCTAGGGGAAATGAATTTCTTTGACAATTTTCTAATAGTGACAGTTTGAGAAAAGTTTCACCGGGAATAATTTCTTTCTCTTTGTTCCATATTGTATAAGCCCAAGAGGAGGCAATACTGTATCTGGAAGAAAGTTTTGATGGTTAGTTATTCAAGAAATTGAAGAAAGTTTTGATAACAACTATACATTTGAATTTAAATCACAAGGTAAGTTGTTTTGAAAAGAGGTTTGGGGCTTATACTCAAGGAGAGGCCCTGATGACTTATTTGATAACATTGATTATACTGTAATATTAACAGATGTTGTGGGACTTATAGCAAAGCAGAGGCCCAAATTTATTTGTATTTACAAAGATGATTGGATCTTACACTCTATTAGAGGCCCAAAGTTTATTTTGGTACAAAAGATGGGGCTTACAACTCAAGGAGAGGCCCAGATGAAAACAATGATCGCACTGTTATTTTGAAAATTGTATCGGGACTTATACAATGACTGAGGCCCAAATTTATTTATGTACAAAGAGGGTTGGGTGTTACACTCTATTAGAGGCCAAAAAATGTTTTTAAAAGAAAAGAAATGGGACTTACAACATAAGGGAGGTCCAAGTTATTTTGAAATGAAATGACGATCGCGCCGAGATTTTTGAAATCGTAGTGGGACTTATACAATGACTGAGGCCCAACAAAAAAGTTTTTATTTACAAAGGGATGGGCCTTACACTCTATTAGAGGCCCAAAATATTTTTGAAATGTTTGATAAAGATCAAAATCAAAGAAACCCTAATTTCATTTCAAAAAAGTAAATTTTTAAAGAAAATAATTAAAAATGATAAAAACACCAAATAAGTTTAAATAAACCACTTGTGATTTTTGGTTGAGGTTTGAAAAATGATGTTTTAATCACAAGATGTTTTAAAACTCATTTGGTTTTGAAAAAATCAAGAGAAAAGAAATATTTTCAAATGTTAAAAAATAAAATAAAATAAGTTCTTTATGAAAAATATTAAATATAAATAAATAATATTTTTGTGATTTTTTTTGTAAAATAAAATACTTTAACAATTTTGTGAATTCTTGCAAAAAGAACCAATAAAAAATGATAAAAAATGAGTGAGAAATTAATTTTCAAAGTTATTAAAAAGATGGTGAAAAATTAATAAGAAAACAAGTGATAAAAATTTAGAAATGGCCCCCCAAGGTTTGAACTCACGCCCTTGGGGTGGAGAGTTTAAAATTCTACCATCTGAGCCATGTGCGTGGGCTGATGGAGAAATGCAAGGGTGTATAATATGTGAAGAAATCCTTTGAAAATGGTTAAAAAATAAAATCAAAAGGTCTGGGGCGAGGGGGATTCAAACCCCATACCTCTCACTCGCTCACACACACACACAAATACTAGTGTTTCCACTAGGGCGCAATCCCAATTCAGTTATATTGTGGCAACTGAATACTATATAGAAGGTTTGGTTTCAAAAACCTGAAGAATGGCGCCATGGCCATCTTCTTCCTTAGGCAAGATGCATGAAGCTTCCTATCTCACTCGTTTCTCAACCATTTTACATGATCCAAATATGAAAATCGTGAGTTTTTAAACAAGGAATACAATGACAATATTCAATTTTGTTTAGATTAAGTGAATCAAAAGACAACAAGTTGAAATCAGATGAACCCTAAAATTTGCAAGAACTTAATGAAATTCTATATACGAATTATAAACATCAATTGAATGAGGCACTACTACGGAAAATCCATTTAACAACGGTTGCGAAAGAGATATAATGATGCGGGCCCATGCGTTGTTATGTAGAGTGTCGTTGTATATATGATACCTACAATCATGGCCGAGAAAGCGTTGTAGTAAATATGAAAACGTGCTACCTATTATGACAGTTATTTTAAATAACCGTTGTTTTATGTCTTTTAATAAAATAAAATAAAAATTGCAGCATTAGAACAAGAACAAGAACAAGAACAAGAACAAGAACATCAAGAACAACAATAAGAATAACAACAACAACAACAACATCAATAACAAGAACAACAACAACAACAACAACAACAACAACAATAACAACAACAACAACAACAAAAAGAAGAAGAAGAAGAAGAAGAGGAAGAAGAAGAAGAAGAAGAAGAAGAAGAAGAAGAAGAAAAAGAACAAGAACAAGAACAAGAACAAGAACAAGAACAAGAACAAGAACAAGAACAAGAACAAGAACAAGAACAAGAACAAGAACAAGAACAAGAACAAGAACAAGAACAAGAACAAGAACAAGAACAAGAACAACAACAACAACAATAATAATAATAACAATAATAACAACAAGAACAACATTAATAAAAAAGAACAACAAGAACAACAATAATAAAAAAGAACAACAATAATTAAAAAAGAACACCAACAACTAACATTGGTAACTCAAGTTCTGAAATCTGTTATGAAATTTGGTTTAGTGGAGAAATAGAGTATCGTAAATGAAAGATGATGTTTGGAGGTAGAAGAGGTCAAAGTTTTAGGTTTCACGCGGATCACTAATACTAGTGTCTTGGTCGTTGATAATCACTAAATGGACGACCAAGATTTGTTTAAGGATAGTGAATAAACTCAATATGCACGCCACCTATAATGTTGGTAATGGGACTTGAAAAATGCTGGTGCTGGGACTTGAACCCATGACAAGTAAAAAACGCTACCTATAATGACATTTGGTTTAAATGCCTGTGGTGAAAGGTCTTTAAGCATTTTGAAAAAATAAGTAAAAAACGCAACTTATAATGACGGTTGGTTTAAATACCCGTAATTAAAGGTCTGTCAGCATTTTGAAAAAATAGGAAAGAAGTAACATGATTAAAATAAATTCAGAAAAATCTAAAAACATGAAATTTAATATAATTAGGTAAAATAAGAATTTTGAGAATTTTTTTGGAATTTTCTTAGACTATGAAAATAGTAAAAAAAAATCATTAAAAATAGAAAAAAGATGAATTTGGGGTTTTGAGGGTGATGTCCCGTAACTCTTCCAGAGTAGGGGACTAATGGCCGCACGATTTTTCTACTTCAGATGCACAAAACAGATCTAAAAAGGAGACGATTTTCCCTAAATCTGATTTTTTGAAGTTCAAGACCTAAAACTAAACTATAGACTATAATGACGGTTGAAATCATACCTGTGGTGAAAGGTTGCGGGCATTTTGAAAAAATGTGTAAAAAACCATAAATGTGGGCGCCGGGAATTGAACCCATGACAAGGCGCTACCTATAATGACAATTTTTTAAATACCCGTGGTGAAAGGCTTCACATTTCACCACGGTTGGAATATTAACCGTCATTAAAAGCCTTTTAATTAGATTAAAAAATGCGCGCATCTATTACAACGGTGAATAGGCAAGCCGTTGTAAACCTGGCATTGTTATATGCACGTTTTGTAGTAATGAGGGTAAATTATCTACAAACATTCAAAAACACAATGGTAATTGGAAAATATGTTTATGATGCATGATTCATTGAGTTTGACAGTTTGAGGCTTACCTCTACAAGTGAGAATTGAAATCTGGTTTGGAGGTGTTACAGAAGAGTTCCAATGATTTGGACAGCTTCCTTGTACCTCAAGGGATGTGTTTGAATGCTTAGGTTGATTTGAAAACCTCTGAATTAACCAACTTGATCCAACCTCCTGCTGCCTTGTAATTTTGAGCAATTGAGGTATGATTTGATGATTCTGATGTTACAGATTGAATGTAATGGTTTAGATCACTCCTATATATTGTATATGAGGTGTGTGAACCATTGGGTTGAGTTACATTAGTCTCCAACTCAAAACCCGATAGTACCTTCTTAAGAAAGATGGAATTTTGTGTTCAAGAAGGAAATGAGAGAAATAAAGGTAATGAGATGCTTTGGTGTACTCTGAATGATCAATAAGGAGCTCTATTTATAGGCGAAGAGTTGTGATGAAGCTCCTCACTTGAAGCTCAAAGGATAAAATTTGAGTCAATGGTCTTGCCTTGGTGTAATTGCTTCTTACACAAGGTACAATAACAGTCCCAAATAGACCAGCTATGTGTTGACTCAATTCACATTCTGCAGACCTCTTAAATGTTGTTTATTGGAGCATCTTGACTACAAGGAGTGTGAATCTTGACTATGCACTATTTCACATTATTGCCCTTTGAATTCAAGGCATATATGCCAAAACTCATCAATTCTCAATGAGAAACTTTTGGCACTTCAGCCTAATTTTGCAGGTTTGATCTGAGTTGTGATGATTATATTGAATGAATGAGGCATAATGATCATTGTTTCTTGACTCAAAATCGTGGAGAGCAAGAAAATATACAAACTGATTTTTCCAAACCAGTTGCAGCAGCATGACTTTGGGCTGCCATATCTCTTGATTTCCATGGAGTTTTTCCATGCTGATGGGCTCTTTGAATTGCTAGCAAGATGCACAATAACTTTGATGTTTACACCTTGAATTGATTCATCTTGCAACCATGTGAAAAATTGCTTCAAGTTTTGGTGTTTTACTTGAAATCTGTCTTGGGCATAATTTTTTTCTAAGTGTTGGAAAAAGATGCATTTTCATGTTTTTAGTGATTTTGATTCAACCATAACTTGAAATCCATGAGGAATTGGAATTAGATGTAGTTGACATATTTGAAGTATGTCATATGAACTTCCATTTGAGCTTTGGATTGAAGCAAATGGCTTTGTGGTTTGGGAGTTATGACCTTGCAAAGTTGGTACCAAATCACTTTTGTTCCATAACTTAGAAAATTTTAAGTTTTCTATGGTTGCCCCTTTTATAAGAAACCTCACTTTTCTTGATTTTTCTTGATGAATGATGAAAAAAACCATACACTAACATTGTTTTGGACTTAGGGGAACCATATTTGTGAAAAATTCCAAAAAGTCAAACTTGATTTTAGGCACAGTTGACTTTTTGTTAGATGAATTCTAAACTATGTGATTCCTCATGAAAATCAAGTCCTTGACCTAGTTCAAACCTAATGGATGGATTCCATAGGTGTTTTAGGGTGTATTGAATCATGTCCCAAGGTTTGGGAACATGTCTTGATCAAAAGTCAAAGATACAGTTGACTTTTTCTCCAAAACCCTAATTGTGATCCTGATGAAATTGAAACTTGGGAATCAAGCTTCTTGGGTCAATCCATTGTTTCAAATGGATCAACATAGTGTCTTTGAGGCCCTCAAATCATGTCTTAAGGTCTTGGCTCATGTTTTGCTTCAAAAGTCAATTTAGGGGTGAATTAGGTCAAGAAACCCTAAATTCCTGATTTTTGATGAATGCATCGCCTGAGGTTATTTTGAATTTGTGATTGGGTCCATGAGGTCCCTTTGAACTTCTTAAACCATGTTTTAAAGTATTGGCTCATGCCCAGATGAAAATTTTCATCTGGAGGCCTTGGTTGACCAAAACCCTAATTTGGTGACACTGGCGATCTTGAGGCCTGATTAGCCTGAGATGTTGCACTCTTGTGCTTGATTATTGATATGGGAGACTTCTTGATCCTTCATGGATGTTTTTTAAGAGGTTAGACAAGTTAAAGATCATGTCATTTCCTGATTGATCATTTGTCTAAAATGCTCTGAGAGGGTTGAGAACCCTAATTCTTGATTATAGTGGATGCTCAACAACCTTTAGGGAGATTGGTGAGGCAGGATGGTACATCCATATTGTGGTGATGACTTGCACAATGATGTGAAATCTTGATGGTTAAAATTTGGGGTATGACAGATGCCCCTATTTAATCTTCTTGGACCCGAATGTGTGAATGGCGAAGATATTTGGACATTCGGGGTGCAAGATGATTAAATATCGGAATACCTGAAATTTTGACAGTGGTCATGAATGGCAGTTTGCTCGTTCATCTTTTTTTGCTAAGTGTTGATACTCAGAAAAGGTAAAACTTCCCCTCGATCCTGGTTTTCAGGCAAGGAACTGGTCTTAGTTTCTGAAATAAACTTCCCCTCGATCCTGGTTTTCAACCACGGAACTGGTATTAGTTTTCTGTAATAAACTTCCCCTCGATCCTGGTTTTCAGCCAAGGAACTGGTCTCAGTTTTTTGAAATAAACTTCCCCTCGATCCTGGTTTTCAGCAAAGGAACCGGTCTCAGTTTCTTCTTGTCGAGTTCGTTTTCTTGATAAGGGATGCTATTTGTAGCGGTTCTCATCAAACTTCTCGCTGAGTTTTACTGGGGAGACGCCATTTGATGGAGAAAGATTTGATGTTAGACTTTCTGGGGAAAACCCATTGGTCTGAGCTGTAGAGGTGTGCAAACTTTTCTATTTGGAGATGCCATTTGTTGACTCTACTAGGGAAAACAAGTCTCTTTGGAGACTATTTTTTTTTGCTTTGGGAGATCACACTTTTCTTCGGGATTCTTTCGGAGAAAGGCCATGTGACGCGGTCCAGTTTCAAGGTGCTGATGACTTCATTGTCATTGATCTTTTTGGGAGAAAAACCGATATATTGCCGAGAATCTTTGGCGAAGTAGCTTTCTCTAGGGATTTTCCTTAATCCGGGAAAGCGAAGATATCATCTTCAATGGTGAAGAGTGATGTTCCAAAGGTATCTGTCGAACATCTTTCTTGTCTTTCAGAGGTTCAAGTTATCAAAGTGGTTGAGGACAGTCTCCAATCCAGAAATAAACTGGGGAGAAATGGCTTAGGCGACACTTTTCTGGATGCGGAAAGAATTGGCGACTTTCCGTGAAAGGACTTTTATCACTAGGGGATTGAATATGACCAGAGTGATAGTGATGTAATATGAATATGATTATGAATCAATAATGTATGATGTATGTATGTTTATGCTAACAAAACTGACGCGACATACAGACTAGTGTGTGAACATGACTGAATACTCGGCCACTGCGGGGGATGAAAAATATCATTGTGTTCAAAAATAAAAATCCTGTCATGCTTAGGAGAGGTAGACCCTGTGGGGGGAAAGATTTGTCAATCGGTATTAGGAGGTAAGAACTATGCCGGGGAGGTCAGATGAGACATTGCATCTAAAACAGTGGATCCCTCATTCAGGTGCACTGGTTTAGAAGGTGTACTTTGATTCTGCATTTTGAAGTTTAATCACTTCCGGGGAAGCGGTCGATGTTCTTTTAGATGTTCAAAGTCAAAAGGAAATGCCATCTTTATTTTAAAAGCTGAAGAAAAATTTACAAGTAAATTCATTTTTGTTTCAAGAATCGTCGATGATGTTTAAAATGTCATTCTATAAAGCAAAAATAAATGAGAGTTGCAAACAAAAGCACAACGACTCAAATTTTATTGATAGAATAGAAATCAGCCAAATGCGTGATACCATAGAGTATTTACAAAGTTTAGAAAATGGTAACTTACGGGAAAAGGGCTACATTAAAACATAACGACCGTTATCCTTCTACCAACTTTGAATTCCGGATATTCTGAGCTTCCATCGAAGGTGACCTTGATGAAACTTTTTCTGATGGAAAGTATTACCGCTGGGAAATTTACCCGTGTTGGATGTAGTTACTTGCCATGAATCCCTAACTTTTGCCAGGATTGTCTTTGGAGGTTTCCAATCCACCGAGATGATTTTTAGATTATGTCTCTAATTTTTTCCTGGACCGCCTTTTTGGGTTTTCAATCCACCAAGACGTTTTTATATTATTTTTTAGTTTTAGTCGAAGTATTTCTTGACTACATCAACATTCGTGGGGTAGGCAAACTCCTCCAGGTCCATGGTTATGAGTCTCAAGGCACTGCCTGAGAAGGCTTTCTTGACCACATAGGGGCCATCATAATTTGGAGTCCATTTGCCCGGAGAATCAATGAGAAATGCTTGTATCTTTTTAAGCACAAGGTCTCCTTCTCTGAAGACACAGGGTCGGACCTTTTTGTCAAATGCTTTCTTCATTCTTTGCTGATACAACTGACCATGGCATAACGCCGTGATTCGTTTCTCTTCGATCAGATTCAGTTCATCGTGTCGACTCTGACACCATTCAGCTTCTGTTAGCTTAGCTTTCATCAATACCCAGATTAATGGGATCTATACTTCTATGGGGAGTACTGCCTCCATGCCATATACTAGAGAGAAAGGGGTTGCCCCTGTCGAAGTGTGGACAGACGTGCGACAACCGTGAAGAGAAAAGGGCAGCATCTCGTGCCAGTCTTAGTAGGTTACAACTATCTTTTGAACGATCTTCTTAATGTTCTTGTTAGCTGTTTCTACCGCTCCATTCATCTTAGGTCGGTAGGGAGATGAGTTATGGTGTTCGATCTTGAACTCGGCACACAACTCTTTCATCATCTTATTGTTCAAGTTCGATCCATTATCTATAATGATCAGACCCGGAACACCATAATGATATATGATATTGTTTTTGATGAATCGGACCACCATTTGTCGGGTTACATTAGTATATGATACTGCTTCGACCCATTTGGTGAAGTAGTCAATGGCTACCATAATGAACCTATGTTCGTTTGAAGCTTTAGGTTCAATCATGCCAATCATGTCAATTCCCCATATAGAAAATGGCCATGGAGAAGAAAGAACTTTGAGATGCGTTGGCGGTACATGGCTTTTGTCAGCGTATATCTGACACTTGTGACACCGTCTGATGTACTTATAGCAATCAGATTCCATTGTCAACCAATAGTACCCTGCTCTTAGAATTTTTCTCGTAATTGTGTGTCCGTTGGCATGAGTACCAAAGGATCCTTCGTGAATTTCTTTCATCAACATGTTTTCTTCGTATCTGTCTACATATCTGAGCAAAACCATGTCGAAGTTTCTTTTGTAGACTGTATCGCCGTTCAAGAAGAAGTTTCCAAATAGTCTCTTGATAGTCTTCCTATCTTTTCTGGAAGCCCCAGGTGGGTATACTTGTTATTGAAGGAAGCATCTGATATCATGATACCAGGGTTTTTTGTCTATGACTGCTCAATTGCGAAGATGTAGGCGGGCCTTTCAAGGCGCATGATGTCAATCTTAGGTACGTCGTTCCATTGACCTACACTAATCATGGAAGAGAGAGTGGCTAATGCATCAGCCATGTGATTTTCTTCACGAGGAATGTGATGAAACTCTATTCTGTTGAAGAAGGGTAACAACCTTCTAGCATAGTCTTTGTATGGAATCAGCCCTGATTGATATGTGTTCCACTCTCCTTTAATCTGATTGATAACCAGGTCTGAGTCTCTATATACATCTAAGATTTTGATCCTTAAATCAATTGCTTCTTCGAGACCCATGATACAAGCTTCGTATTCAACCTCGTTGTTTGTGCATTTGAATGTCAATCTGGCAGTGAAAGGAATGTGGGTACCCTGAGGTGTTACAATGATTGCACCAATTCCGTTTCCATAATTGTTGACAGCTCCATCAAATATCAATCCCCATTGGGATCCTGGTTTTGGCCCTTCATTGGGTAGCGGTTCATCGCAATCTTTCATTTTTAAATACATGACATCTTCATCTGGGAAGTAAAATCCGACTGATTCCTGATCGTCAATCGGTTGATGATCCAAATGATCGGCTAAAATACTTCCTTTGACGGCTTTTTGAGCATGATATTCAATGTCGTATTCTGATAACAACATTTGCCAACGGGCAATCCTTCCCGTGAGAGCAGGTTTTTCAAAAACGTACTTGATTGGATCCATTTCGGAGACCAACCAAATAGTATGGCAAATCATGTATTGGCGAAGATGTTTAGCTGCCCAAGCTAAAGCGCTGCAAGTTTTCTTGAGCATAGTGTACCGAGTTTCACAATCGGTAAATTTCTTGCTTAAGTAGTAAATGGAAGACTATTTTCTTTTCGTTTTGTCTTGTAGGCCAAGTACACAACCCATCGAGTCTTCCAAGACTGTCAGGTAAATGATCAGTGGTCTTCCTTCCACTAGAGGTGACAGAATTGGAGGTGTCGCTCCCAGGATTTTCATCCAGGTACAAACGCGAGAGTGGCGCGGAAAACAGAGTCGCCAGCCGTGTAAATTTATCCCAAGAGAGGGAAAGGGAACACTGCACAAACCTGAGGAAGAGGGAAAGGAATGGTCATCGCAACCATAACCTGGGTTCGGGAGTCGGTTACGCGAGGGGAAGGTACTAGCACCCCACGCGTCCATCGTACTCGATGGGATCCACGCTTGTTGTCTATTCTAAGGGTGAGTTATCCTATCATCTATGGCTGTACTAAAATGGGGAAGGGGAAAACAAAGACAGACTCGGTAGGACGTCGATGTCCTAGGCCTACGTACCCCCTTTGTGCAATGGGGAATTCAGAGCCAACGTAGTTCGGACCAAGTTCTTTTTGTGTTTTTTATGAGCGACGCTAAGTTCGCGTCCGGCAGTTAGGGTCAATGCCTGTTTGCGACTCAGACGGAAAGTAACGTGCCCTTTTTGAAAATAGCCTTTAGTTTGACAATCCTGAAGGACAAAAAGGTTTGAAGTTTGTTTGTATTTTTTTTGGACAGAAGTGACTTAAGTTAGTTCATAACTTGCATTGCACCAAAGTCTAGGGCACAGGGGCGAATACTTAACGCATCGTCCCAAGACAGGACGCTTGCTAAGCACTCTAGAAAGATGAGAGGAAGCCTCTCATTTCTCATTCCCCACGCTTAAGGCTCGTGCGCAATACACTTTATTCTTATTAAGTGTTTTCAAGAAGTTCTGAGATGAGAAGAGAGAAGACACAAAGGAAACTCTAAAGGGAAACTAAGAGTCCTAATGTTATCATGCATGGGTGACCTATGGTTAGTGAGGTTTGACGACAACCTAAGCCTAAAGAAAAGAAAAGATGAGAGGCAGAAAGAGTAAGGGTGAATATGGATGACTATCCACACCCTCAAATAACTTACCTCAGCCCCTGCATAAAAGGTTAGTACAAAACAGACATACGTGACAATAAACCAAAAGAAACTCAACCAAGCCAGAAACCAAAGAGAAATGATTATAAAACAAGTGAAATCAACCAAGACAGAATGTGAATGACCTAAACATGAATTGTGAAGTCAAAGGAGCAAACCCAAATGATGGCACAAGTGCCTTTTCAAACAAGATAACCAGACATGATCAGAAATATGCATACAGGAAGGTCTCAATCAAAAGCAATCAAACAATTAGGAAAAAAACTTTTAAAATTACAAAATTAATTATCAACATAGCTCAACCAGAAACAAACAACATATCAGAAACTCATGCAAAAATTCAGGATATAAGTCACTCAAACAATTATGCAAAGTCAGACGAGAAATATGGTTCAATATGCAAAAAAGGAGGGCTACAATGCAATATGAAATAATTTTAAAAATGAGAGAAAAATATTTTTATGCAATTCAATGTATTGTTGAAAAAATGCAAAAAGAATGAATGCAAAAGGTTTTGTATGCTATGAGAACAAAATTCTACAAGTTTAGGTATGCATGATATGAACAATTCAAAAATAAAATAAACAAATAATTATTTCAGACGCCAAAAATAAAATAAAATAAAAAAAATAAAATTTGGTAAAATTTTATAAAAATATAAAAAAATTTCAGGAATTTTTTGGGGATTTTTAAATGCATATAACTATTTTTTTAAAAATGAAAATGAAAATGCCATGATTAAAATAAAAATAAAATATGAAATGACTATGGGGGTGTGGGAAGCAATAATACACGTTGAGTAGGGACATGGGCTCAAAATGAGGGGTGTAAATAGCGAGCCTAATCCAAAATTCATCAGAAAAAATAAAAAAATAAAAATAAGGGAACACGCGTGGGCTCAGTCAACCCAGTTGACTGCATGCTTACCTTTGGATTGATCTCACGCGCCCTAATCAGTCAACAAATCCAATTATTATGCAAGATGGATGTTCAAGATCATAAAGCACACCATAAGCTCATGCACACACGCACACCAAATCAAACTGTCTACCCTACACTCCCACGCGCACGACACATGTTTTTTTAAATTTGCTGGCACAATGATAACCGTGTGATTCATTAGACGCACACAATCAAGTCAATAAAATAAAAAGTAATTAAAATGACAGGCAATGATATGGTGGCACACGATAACAATCATGGGGTAATGTACATGTAATCAAATAAAATCAAAAAACAAAATTAAAAAACATGGCACAATGATGGCCACACGATGAAACGAATCAAGGGCCAGGATTATGTCTTCTTCGTTGAAACCCTTCCTTCGCCGGAGCTCACACCAGTCGCCGGAGCCCTAGCTCCGGCCGCCACCCACGACCACCTGCAACTTAAAAAAACCCATAAAACGCAAAGGCATATACCATTTTGTCCAGAATTTCGTCAGGATCTCAAATATCATACTAGAATTTGCAAACAATCATCCCACAATGAGATTCGCACGAAACAAGTTAGGATTCAAAAACTTTAAACTCAACATACAGCCAATACACACGTCCAAACACAAAAAAAATTATATCAGGGTTATCAGTGAACATCACACACCATTATGCCCATCAAAAAGAGGAGATTTAAGATCATGAAAAATACCACCAACCTGAGATCACGCCCACTGTATCCTTGCTATTAGTTGCGAATGGTGATTGCTTTGTGTTCTATAGATCCCAAGGAGGAAGACTGTGAAGAAATTTTGTGAAAAGCCCTAATGGATTGAGAGATATGAAAGATTCAAGTTTTAGGGTTCAAACTTTTTTCTTCTCCAAATTCACGTGTCCAAACTCTAACCCTAGCATGAGTTGGTTTAAATACATTAGGTCATCCCACTGATAATGATTTGGGCCTTGGTAATTCTCCACTTAATGAGTTTTTTGACAAATTTGAAAATTTGAATAATGTGAAATACACCCTCCTCCATGCATGGATATCCAAATATTTCATGATGGATCACTTAAGTTTCAATTGCTAATCACACCTGAACTTGATTTGGGCCTTGAGATGTATTGGTTCATGAGTTTTCAATGATTTGGCAATTTTGAATAATGAGAAATAAGTGATGAATAAACCATGAAACTTCTTGATTTAAATTCCAAAAATGCTCCTTAGGGATTGTTCTTTGATGTTGGAATGTGCCTTGAAGCAATGGAATTAATTATAGGTCACCATGTCCCAAAATGCAAAAATTGTGAAAATGAAACCCTAAAAACCACTTTGCCTTCTTTTGGTCATAACTTGAGTTTCACAAATGATATGGAGACCCACTAGTACTTGTTGGAAAGAGGAGAAAAAGATCTTCAACTTTCATGTTGGAGGAAAGTTCATCTGAAGCTTTCTTGAAGATGAAAAGTCAAGTTGAATGTAGTGTAGGAACTTGCCCAAAAAGGAAACTTTCAAATTATAGGTCATTTCCATATTTAGTAACTTTTGTACCAACCCTTGATTCTTGATTAATGGCATGAAATTTGACTCTTGAATACCATATGAGGATGTGAGACCTTGAAAACCTTGAAGAGAACCTCAAAATTTCACAGTTGACTTCCCCTCTCACTGTTGACTTTCCCCAATTCTCTTGATTCCCAATCCATTGGCCAATTGGACTTCTCATGAACCACACTGATGGACAACCTTCCATTCCTAGATACTTAGGGAACCAAGGAATACCATGGAATCAAGTCTTGCCCAAAAAATCAGAAATAAACTGACTTTATAGCAAACCCTAATTTTGGTACCCTCAGTCTAGGAGGAAATATCACAGTCTCCAAATCCAAATTCCTCTGAATATGATGTGTATCCTCTCCAACAAAGATAAAGTGTGCCATTTGGTGATGATAAAAACCCAAGAAACTTGCCCATTGGAGCAATAAACCCAAGAATCTCAAAACCCTAATTTCTGCACTAGTTAGGAGAGAGTGATCCACTTGAACTCTCTTGCTTGACCCTTTGAAGAACATCTTCTCCTCTTGAACTTGCCTCAGGCACCTTGACCCCATGCTAAGAACCAATGATATGCACACATGATAATGCAAAAATGCAATGAAACATAAGCCAGTTAGTGCTAAAGTAAGGAGAGCAAATTTTGGGGTGCAACAGCTGCCCCTATTCAATCAACTTGGTCCTGAACAATAATGGCGATGGCTCTCAGACATTCCAGGATACACGGGGATTGAATACCGAAAGAGCCTCAGAAATTTGCTAATGGTGAGAATAACGAGATGGAGCGTGCTGAAAAATAAGGAATATGACCTCAACCATATCCACAAGAAAATACGAATACGACCTCAATCGCACCCACAAAACGAATACAACCTCAATTGTACCCTCAAAGGAAGACTGACCTCAATCGCTCTACCCATAAAGAAAACACGAATACGACCTCAATCGCACCCACAAAACGAATACAACCTCAATTGTACCCTCAAAGGAAGACTGACCTCAATCACTCTACCCACAAAGAAAATACGAATACGACCTCAATCGCACCCACAAAACGAATACAACCTCAATTGTACCCTCAAAGGAAGATTGACCTCAATCACTCTACCCACAAAGAAAAGGACGAATACGACCTCAATCGCACCCACAAAACGAATAAAATCTCAATTGTACCCTCAAAGGAAGACTGACCTCAATCACTCTACCCACATAGAAAATACGAATACGACCTCAATCGCACCCACAAAAACGAATACAACCTCAATTGTACCCACAAAGGAAGACTGACCTCAATCACTCTACCCACAAATAAAATACGAATGCGACCTCAATCGCACCCACAAAACGAATACAACCTCAATTGTACCCTCAAAGGAAGACTGACCTCAATCACTCTACCCACAAAGAAAAGGACGAATACGACCTCAATCGTACCCACAAAACGAATACAACCTCAATTGCACCCGCAAAGGAAGACTGACCTCGATCACTCTACCCACAAGGACAATATGAATACGACCTCAATTGCACCCATAAAACGAATACAACCTCAATTATACCCACAAAGGAAGACTGACCTCAATCAATCTACCCACAAATAAAATATGGCTACGACCACAATAGTACCCACAAAATAATACAACCTCAATTGTACCCGCAAAGGAAGACTGACCTCGATCACTCCACCCACAAGGAAAACATGAATACGACCTCAATCGCACCCACAAAGGAAGACTGACCTCAATCACTCTATCCATAAAGAAAACATGAATACGACCTCAATTATACCCACAAAGGAAGACTGACCTCAATCACTCTATCCATAAAGAAAACATGAATACGACCTCAATCGCACCCACAAAGGAAGACTGACCTCAATCACTCTACCCACAAAGAAAACATGAATATGACCTCAATCGCACCCACAAGATGAATACAACCTCAATTGTATCCGCATAGGATAACCAACATAAAGTGGACTTCGCTGGGGATAACGTGAAACAAAGCTTCTGGTTCATACCACCCCTACTGAGAAAATATGTCAAGCGAGAACTGACTACCAGGCGAGAACTGGATTTCACAAAAGAAAAGGCCAAGCTAAAGCAAACTTCTAACGGACTCACGATCCATAGATAAGATGACTCCGCTGGGGAAAGGAGAAGTCTAAATAAAAGACTCTGCCGGGGAGCACCAGTATGAGGAACGCATCCCTCTAAAATCTCCTGAGTTATGCCATCTCTGCTGGGAAAGAGAACTGGCAAGGAAAGCATCAACCATGGCTTATGCTTCGAATGCAAATGTTTGAATTTTGCCGTAATGCTCCACACGAAGTGGGAATGCTACGCATTTGAGGATGCAATGCAAATGCTTATGATATGCAACAGGGGTCCCTCCAGCAAAATAAATGTTGGAGAGAAAAGACCAATTCGGCCGGGGATGACAAAAATAAATTGTCCTCTGAATCCAGGAACTCTGCTGAGAAGGATCATACTGATCAACTCCTTGGATCAATAACTTCTACTGGGGATGAAATCCAGAGCATATACACTCTACCGGGGATCACACATGTCCTTTACTGAAGGCGACATCGAACCTGAGATCCCTCCTCTACTAGGGGAGTTGAGAATGAATGCCCATAACGGAACCAGAAGTCTGTTACTGAAGATTGCTAATAACCAATTAGGCTCAGAACCTGCTGGGGGATACCAGCCCATAATACCATCCTGCTTGGGGATACTGCTGATCTCAGCCTGCTGATGGGGGGAATGACTTCACTCCCCTCTTGCTGGGGACTAGGATATGACATCGTCGGTGAGAGCACGCTTCCTGACTGGATGGGGAAGGTGAACACCCTGACTCTGGGGGGAAATGACGTCTTGATCCGGAGAAAATACTTCCCAAGTCTCCTGCTGGGGAAGGTCTGCTCTGCTGAGGAAAGGTGCAATCTCAATGCTGGGGAGGGCCAACTGCTGGGGGAATACAATCTTGTTGCCCTGCAAGTCAAATAACAACAAAAAGAATATACCATAACATGATTATCACCGTTAACGCCTAAGTAATTTCTACTGCTTTTCGTTATGCTCCGCAAAGCTCGAAGTTTTATATGCAATGTTTATAAAAAATATCGGACGTTTTTGCAAACAAAACAGTAAAAGTAAAACAAACAACGGAAAGCTCTTTGAGTGAAATGAATATTTTATTGAGAAAAGTGGCCTGTAAATAGGCATTTACAATAGGAAGCAATTCCTAAAAAGAGGTAATTGCGCAAAAGCCAAAAGAAAATACACATGTCGGCAATGTGGGAACAGATATCCACCATGATTCGACTCAGCTATGACCCATATGACTTGCTTATCCGCAAATGTCTTGACCTTTGAAGAGACTAACTGTACCGATTCCTTTCTTTCAGAATTTCCAGGTGTTGAAAGTGCTCACAGATCGAACGCAGACCATAGCCTTTCGCATATAAATCCCTAACTTTTGCCTGGATCACCCTTTTCGGGTTTTCAATCCATCGGGATACCCATTTTTGCCAAAGTTGCCTTAACCGGTTTTCGACTTTGCGGATTTACACATTTCTTTTTTACATTTTATCCCTAATTTTTTCCCGAACCTTTTCCTTTTTTATGGTTTGCCGGGATGCATCTTTTTTGCCTGGACTTTCTTTTTATGTCCAGCGGGTCTCTTTCATGCGAAGTATTTTTTGACTATGTCCGCGTTCACAGGGGATGTAAAATCTTCGCCATCCATAGTTGAAAGTAGCAAGGCTCCACTAGAGAAAACCTTTCTTACTACATACGACCCTTCGTAGTTTGGAGTCCATTTGCCCCTGTGATCTGTCTGAGGAGGAAGGATCCTTTTCAAAACCAATTCACCTGTCTAAAACCTCCAAGGACGCACTTTCTGGTCAAAGGCGTGCTTCATCCTGCTCTGATACAAACGGCCATGTGCGATGGCTGCCAATCTCTTTTCTTCAATAAGGTTCAACTGATCCAACCTGGAACGCACCCACTCAGCTTCATCAAGCTTCACACCTGCCAGAACTCTCAAAGACAGAACCTCGACCTGTAAGGGTAAAACTGCTTCCATACCGTATACCAACGAGAAAGGGGTTGCCCCAGTTGACGTACGCACCGAAGTACGGTAACCATGTAGGGCATAAGGTAGCATTTCATGCCAGTCTTTATATGTTACCACCATCTTCTGCACAATCTTCTTGATATTTTTATTTGCCGCCTCAACAACACCATTCATCTTCAGACGATATGGAGAAGAATTGTGATGCTCGATCTTGAAACTCTGACATAGTTCCTTCATCATCTTGTTGTTCAAATTCGAGCCATTATCAGTAATGATTCTCTCCGGGACCCCATAACGACAGATGATGTCCTTCTTTAAAAACCGGGCTATCACTTGGTTGGTGACGTTGGCGTACGAGGCTGCCTCCACCCACTTTGTGAAATAATCAATGGCAACCAAAATGAAACGATGCCCATTGGAAGCAGTAGGCTCAATCTTCCCAATCATATCTATGCCCCACATTGCAAAAGGCCAAGGAGATGATAACACGTTTAGAGGCGTAGGCGGTACATGCATCTTATCTGCATAGATCTGGCATTTATGGTACTTTCGGGCGTACTTGAAACAATCAGACTCCATAGTCATCCAATAATATCCTGCCCTCAACAACTTTCTAGCCATGGTGTGTCCACTGGAATGAGTACCGAAAGAACCCTCGTGAACTTCCTCCATCAATAAGCCTACCTCGTGTTCATCAACACAACGTAGCAAGACCATATCGAAGTTCCTCTTATATAACACATCATCCTTGTTCAAAAAGAAGTTTCCTGCCAACCTTCTCAGAGTCTTCTTATCCTTGGTGGAGGCACCCTCTGGATACTCCTGTCTCTTCAGAAAAACCTTAATATCATGATACCACGGTTTGCCATCGGACACATCTTCAATTGCAAACATAAAAGCTGGTCTATCCAGACGCATGATTCTAATCGACGGAGTTTCATTCCAATGGTTCACCTTATACATGGATGCCAATGTTGCCAACGCATCAGCCATCTGATTCTCAGCTCGGGGCACATGATGAAAATCCACCCTGTCGAAGAAAGGTAACAACCTTCTGGCATAGTTGTTATAAGGCACCAAATTCGCCTGACGAGTTTCCCATTCTCCTGTAATCTGATTGACTACCAACACGGAATCACCATAGACATCGAGGTTCTTAATTCTCAAATCAATTGCTTCCTCTAACCCCATGATGCATGCCTCATACTCCGCCTCGTTGTTGGTACACATGAATGCTAACCGAGCGGTGAAAGGTATATGAGAACCCTTCGGGGTTGTAATGATTGCCCCAATTCCATTACCATATGAGTTGACAGCCCCATCAAAAATCATCTTCCACTGTGATCCAATCTCGGGTCCTTCATCAGGCAGAGGCTCTTCACAATCCTTCATTTTCAGAAACATAACATGCTCGTCCGGAAACTCAAACTTCATTGGCTGATAATCTTCGACCGGCTGTTCAGCAAGATATTCTGACAGAACACTTCCCTTAATGGCCTTCTGAGAAACATACTGAATATCGTACTCTGTCAAAACCATCTGCCAGCGGGCTATCCTTCCAGAAAGTGCTTGTTTCTTAAATACGTACTTAATCGGATCCATCTTCGAAATCAACAAGGTTGTGTGGTTTAACATATACTACCTCAGGTGCTTGGCTGCCCAAGCGAGCGCACAACATGTCTTTTCCAGTATAGAGTATCTTGATTCGCAATCAGTGAACTTCTTACTCAGGTAGTAAATGGCGTGCTCCTTCCTACCTGTCTCGTCGTGTTGACCGAGCACACAACCCATCGAATTCTCAAGAACCGTAAGGTACATAATCAACGGTCTCCCGGACACCGGTGGCATAAGGACTGGAGGTTCCTGCAAATACGTCTTTATCCTTTCAAACGCCTCTCGACAATTTTCATTCCACCTGACCTCTTGATCCTTTCTTAACAACTTGAAAATTGGTTCACACGTGGCTGTCAGATGAGAGATGAACCTAGCAATGTAATTCAACCTTCCCAAGAAACCACGAACCTCTTTCTCTGTTCTTGGCTCAGGCATTTCCTGTATGGCTCTTATTTTTGCAGGATCAACCTCGATACCTCTTTCACTAACAATGAATCCCAGCAATATACCAGACCTCACACGGAAAGTGCACTTGTTCGGATTCAATCTCAATCTGAACTTCCTCAACCTTTCAAACAACTTCTGGAGGTTTATCAAGTGTCCTTCCTCTGTCTGTGACTTCGCAATCATGTCATCAACATAGACTTCAATCTCCTTATGAATCATATCATGAAAGAGAGTCACCATTGCCCGCTGATAGGTTGCCCCAGCATTCTTCAATCCGAAGGGCATTACCTTGTAGCAAAATTTTCCCCACGGTGTTATGAACGTAGTCTTCTCCATGTCCTCTGGGGCCATTTTGATTTGGTTATACCCAGAGAAGCCATCCATGAAGGAAAACACAGAATATTGAGCAGTATTGTCTACTAACACGTTAATGTGGGGGAGCGGGAAATCATCCTTCGGGCTCACCCTGTTCAAATCTCGGTAATCAACACACATCCTGACCTTCCCATCCTTCTTAGGTACAGGTACAATATTAGCAACCCACGGAGGATAATTTGTCACAGCGAGAAATCCGGTGTCCAACTGTTTCTGAACCTCTTCCTTGATCGTGACAGCCATATCTGGTTTCGTCCTTCTCAGTTTCTGCTTGACTGGAGTACAACCCTCTTTAAGCGGCAGTCTGTGTGAAACAATGTCAGTGTCAAGCCCGGGCATTTCTTGGTAAGACCAGGCGAAGATATCCACATACTCTCGAAGCAACTCAATCAATCTTCCCTTAACGGTGTCTTCCAGGGCAGCCCCAACCTTTACTTCTCGCTTAACATCCTCGGTTCCCAGATTAATAGTCTCAACTTCCTCCTGATAAGGTAGAATAACCCTTTCCTCTTGTTTCAGCAGCCTGGCTAATTCTTCTGGTAAGTCACAGTCTTCGTCAGTCTCTTCTTCGGCCTGATAGATGGGATTGTCGAAGTCATATCGAGCCATAGCTAAGTGTCATACCCCAAATTTTGACCACTAAGATTTCCCATCATTGTGCAAATCATCATCACAATATGGATGAACCATCATGCCTCATCAAATGCCTCAAGGATGGGTGAGCATCCACTACAGTCAAAATTAGGGTTTTAAGCCCTCTCAGAGCCTTAGACAAAGGATCAATCAAGGAATGACATGATTTGCAACTTGTCTAACCTCTCAAACATCCACAATGGATCAAAAAGGACTCCCACTTTAAGGATTAAGCACAAGGCTGCTCCCTTCTAGACGGATCAAGTCTCAAGATCGCCAGTATCACCAAATTAGGGTTTTGGTCGACCAAGGGCCTCCAGATGAAAATTTTCATCTGGGCATAAGCCAAAGATCCAAAACACAACCTAATTTACTCCATGGAACCTCATGGACCCATTCATCAAGTCAATTTTGCCTCATGGGATGCATACATAAAAAATCAGGAATTAGGGTTTCTTGACCTAATTCACCCCTAAGTTGACTTTTGGGACAAATCAAGAGCCAAGACCTCAAGACATGATTTGAGGGTCTCTAATGAACTATATTGATCCATTTGGAACAATGGATTAATCCAAGAAGCTTGAGCAACAAGTCTCATTTTCATCTGCACCACAATTAGGGTTTCGCGAGGAGAGTCAACTGTAACTTTGACTTTTGACCAGGACATGCTCCCAAACCCTAGGACATGCCCCAATATACCCTATGACACCCATGGAACATGTCCATCAAGTTTGATTTAGGTCAAGGACATGATTTCCTGAAGAATTGCACAATTTGGAATTCATCTGATAAAAAGTCAACTGTGCACAAAAGTCAACTTTGACTTTTTGAGATTTTTCACCAAAATGTATTTTTAACCCTAAAATGATGTTAATGTATGATTTGAATCATCATTCATCAAGAAAAATCAAAGGAAATGGGATAACTTGTAAAAGGGGTAACCATAAAACTTAGAAATTTTTCTAAGTTATGGAAAAAGTACCACTAATACACTAACTTTGGAGGATCATAACTCCTAAACCACAAGGCCAATTTTTCTCATCCAAAGATGGATTTGTAGCCCTCATTACCCTCTACAAAAACTTCAAGTAGACTTAAGGCCAATTCATTAAGGATTTTGAGTTATGGAGTGATCAAAATCAAGAAATCACACTTTGTTCCAACACTTAGTGAAAATTTCACTAAGTCAGATTTTGCTTCACTTTTTGCCAAATGTAGAGGGATTTTTCACTTGGAATCAAAAGAGATCAAAACCAAACTTGTTCAAATAGTTGTTGTATCATGTAAGCGCTTTCCAAAATGGCCAAGAACATTGCCAAATTCAACTTACACCATGAGATATGACATTGTCAAGTTGCCTTGCTGAAATCTGTCAAAGGCAAGGCAGAATTTGCAACTTTGCTCGATTTGCCAAAATCAGCCAAATTCAAATGCTCCTATCCACTTGGACACATCTGAGGATTGAATCTAAAGGGGACAATCACTGAGCCAAGCCTCCAAAGTCCATGGAACAAGAAATAGCATGTTGAACCTAGAATGGCCAAAATAGGGACAAGACTCCAAATTTGGATTGAAGCATTCAATGGAAGCATCAAGGTGGCATGGACTGAGCCATTCTCATCTGAAATCAGTCAAGACTTATCCAAGACCAAGGGAACCAAAGCTCTGTGCCCTAACCTCTAGTCAATGGCTAGAGCAGACTTGGATTTTCATTTGCCAACATTGGCCAAACCTACTTACCAGCTGCCATTCACTATTCCTTGCAAAACAAACTTGCTCTACTATAAATAGAGCTCAATTGTGATCAGTTTGAGTACACCAAAGCCATCAAACAGATGCTTTCCTCAAAATCTCTTCTTTCACTCCAATTTTGCCTTCTAAGGCAAGTCACTATCGGGTTTTGAGTTTGAGAGCAATTCCAATCAAACCAATCACTCAAACACCTCATATACATCACATATGAGCTGATCAAACACTTAGATCACTTCTGAAACACCAATTTCACAAAATCACCACCTGGTTGCTCAAATTTTCAACCAAGTTGCAGCTGAGGTACCACAAATTGATCCAGCCAATTTCAATCAAGTCCAACCATTCAAACATACTCCATAGGATGTAGGGAAGCTGTTCAGATCATCACCACTCATCTGTAACACCTCCAAATCAAAAATCACATTGCACTTGCTGTCACGACTTAGAGGTAAGCATATACTTGGTTATCTCTCAATCTATGCATATTTCCTCGCACAATAATTTGGCCATATGTTCATAATCATGCATGGAATGTTTTCCCTCAATTAATTGCATTGTTTGAATTGTGTATCAAAAATCCTAGCCTTCATGCAGAAATTAGGGTTCTTGAGGTTTCTTCGTGATTTCATGTTTTATGTTTAATTTAAATGAAATTAAGTGTTATAGACATGATCGTGAGGTTGAGATAAGCATAATGATATGTGGATTGCATGATATAATCAAGTATTCAGTGAGATTGAGGAGAAAATGAAAATCAACCAAACCCAGAACACGCGCGTGTTCTTGGCGCCATTTTTGAATAATTCAAATATTTGAATTTTGTGATTTTATTTAATTGATTCAAAAATTAATTTCTCTCTGAGTTTTAATGATTTTGAGTTGATTCTTTTTTTAATAATTCACAAAAATGTTAAAATATTTTATTTTCCCAAAAAATCCCAAAATTATTATTTATTTCATATAATTGATATTTTTGCAAAGAATTAATATTTTAATTGTTTTTGACATATTAAATATTTTTTCTACATTGATTTTGCAACTTTTAATGCTTTCTAATTATTTTGTAGGTCAATACTTAATTTTTGAAGCATTAATCCAAAATCACAATTTGTTTTTCATATGTTAAACAATTTTGATCATTTTTAATTGAATTTTTATTCAATTAAATACATTTTTGAAAACAAATTAGGGTTTTTGGATTAATTCAACCCTCATAAATCATTTTCAAAACACTTTGGGCCTCTAATAGAGTGTAAGACCCAATCCTTTCTTGACCAAATCATTTTTGGGCCTCAGTGTATTGTATAAGTCCCGATACCGTCAAAAACAAACGGCGCGATCGTCGCCTTTTCAAAATAACCCTTGGGCCTCTCCTCGAGCTATAAGACCCATTTAACACTTTTGGGCCTCTAATAGAGTGTAAGACCCAATCCCCTTTTAACCAAAACATTTTGGGCCTCACTTATTGTATAAGTCCCTCCGCGTTAAAAGAAAACCTCGGCGCGATCGCCATTTTTAACGGAAAAATCATCTGGGCCTACCATCGTGTTATAAGCCCCACTCTTTTTCTTTAAACCCTTTGGGCCTCTTGAGAGAGTGTAAGACCCATCCCTTTGTACAGAAAACAAATTTGGGCCTCAGTTACTTGTATAAGTCCCTCTGTACAAATTCAAACAGTGCGCTCACTGATAAAACCATGTGCCTCTCCTTGAGCTGTAAGCCCCAAAACTTTCTTTTTCAAAGCACTTTCTCCTTTGATTTTGAATATACTGTTGTTTTCAATCTTTCTTTGTTGAACAACTAACCAAACAGCATGAAAGCTCTACAACCGAGTAAGTGGTTATTGCTTTCATTTACTGCTTTCATATATATATAACTGTATTGTGGGGCTGTTTCACTGTAAGTCTTCTTTCATAAACTAATATCAACTGTGTAATAATAGTATAGATAGTTCGAGTTTCCCCGGCAACTACGTCTAGAACTAGGTGACGCCGTTTCCTTTATTCGTAGAAATAGACAACTAGATCCCCAATAGGATCACCAGATACAGTCTTCTCTCAGGCTGTCCTCATTAGGAATTGTCAAGAAACTCTACTCCCAGAGATGAATGTATTCTCCGTGAATGGCATCTTTGAGTTTCTTCCAAATTCTCGAACTTTCTTGACTTTTATCTATTCTCGGTGAATAGCATTGCCTTGAATTTCTCGGGGTTTGGGGACCCACGGGCTTCTTAAAAGCATCGGCCTCCTCTTGGGCATTATACAAGGACCCACAGGCTTCCTAAAAGCAACCCCGCCTCCTCTTGGGCTTAGTACAAGGACCCTATGGCTTCTTAGAAGTATTCACTGCCTCCTCTTAGGCTTCGTATAATGATCTCTTCCTCCGGGAATGATAGCCTCCTCTTGGGCTTAGTACAAGGACCCGTCGGCTTCTTAAAAGTTTCCAGCCTCCTCTTGGGCTTCGTACAAATTGTCCCGACGACCTCCTAGAGGTATAGGAACAGAACCTAGTCATCCTCATAGAACAGTCTTTTCATAGAGTCTACTACTGTTTCTCAAAGCATAGTACAAAAGATAAAACCCTAGACTTGGACAGTCTAATTTCCTTGAGTCTCAAAGACATTCTCAAGTGACCCCTTCGTTAAATAAGAAGGAAACCCGCAGACTCGGACAGTCTCAATACCCTTCGGATTTCCCGCTTCCTTAAAGAACAGGAATAACCCGGATCCTCAAATCAAATCCCTGAGTACAGTGTTGCTCATATAAGAACTGATTTTCTCTTCAAAATCAGTATACCGGACCTGTCACTTAACTGAACAGTCACCATAGCCTCCTCTTGGGATTTGTACAACGATTCTCCCCAGCGGAGTCAAAAAACGTTCGGCCTCTCTCTGGGGCTTTGTACGAGACAAATAAGAGACTCCCTTGCTAAGTCAATTACCCCTTTTTTTGCCTCCATCTCGGGCTTTATACGAGATACCAAAAGACTCCATCGTCGGGTCAAAACCTTTTAGCCTCTCTCTCGGGCTTTGTACGAGACACATATTAGCCTCCTCTTAGGCTTTGTATAAGAAAACCACTGGTTAATCCAATTAACCTTTTAGCATTAAAGTTGTGCCTCGTTCACAGTACACAAACATCAACAACTCCTTCCTCTTCATCTAATCGCTGTAAGCGGCAAGCCTCTGGATCATCTACATCCATGCCACTGTCCCTCTTTTAGCATGAGAAATTCCTAAGGAAAGATAGCATTGCTCTAAACTGAGTTAAAGTCTTCTCCTTTAGGTTGGAAATCCCCTATAAAGGAAATTATGGCATTGTCGGATTCACATATCCCGGTTAAAGTAATTCTCCCTTATAAGCGGTTGCGACAAACAAACCCCTCTTTAAAGATGACAAATTCTCTCTAAAGTTGAGATCTTTCAGCTTCACATCTTGGGCTTTGAACAAGATACAAACTACCGTTCGCTTCGTGTCTTGGGCTTTGAACAAGACACTAAAACAACCATTTCCTCCCATAGAATAGGAGGAACTACGAACGCTCTGATTTCCCTGTTTCGGTAAACGGGAATATGTAGGCATAAGATCGAAAGAAAAGATCTTAGCGAGCACACTAAACAAAAGACCCAAATCCCATATCAAAAGCAGTAATTCAAAAAACATCAGTCCTAACATCCTAATCCTTGTTCCCCGCCAGAAACCTTCTTCCTAGAAAGAAAACAGTATTGGCGAAAATACAAATAACCAGTACAAAGGCCCCCCCACATTAATAGCATTCGTAACCTAACAGACCGCTGTTTAAACTCAGTATGCAAAGCAGGGTTAATTGGAGACATCTATTTCCCTTCCTTCATCAACTTTAATAGGATAAAAAATGAAACGACCTGTAGTTTTAAGCTCAACCGCAGAGAGCGACCAGCGCTTAAGAACTGCGTCCAAAATCGCTCGCTACAGAAAAAAATGGTGCCCACCGTGGGGCCCTTCAAAGATAGATCTAGGCACGGTCTTCCTTCTCTTCACTTGTGTGAATACCACAGATTGGGGCTTCCGCTGGGGAACCCATTTTCTGTCAGGAACTTAAGATTCTTAGCTTTATAGGTCTAGGATGATTAAGACAAATATATATACTGCTTTTCCTAATTGCTATACATGTTTATTTTTCTGCTAATGGGAATGCGGGTGATGCCGTATGTGGAAAGAATGAGTATACACCTATGATAAGTGATGGCGACGGGGTTGACCATCAACCTCAGTGGAGGCTGACCAACACAACCCATTCTCTCACTTAGACAATGGGCTGGTTGTTAAGTCTGAGAAGCTGAGGAGCCAAACCCTTTCGTAGTGCGGAAACTATCAGAAATAGTTGTTATGCGATACTACCCTCATTTGAGGCTGGTGATCTATTCTCGGTGAATGGCACTTACTCTAAGATTGCTCTACAACTCGTTGGCGATCCGCTTGTTGTTTTGCTTTCCTGGGAGGTGCTGATGATAATGAGTACAGGTACAAAAATCACCCTAGTATAAACCTTTGGGGATGGGTAGAGCCTTGAGTTCATGACAACGACCCTTTGACCCCATGTTTTTTCTATGTTTTTGTGTGCTGCATTCATGCATTCATTTAATAAAACATTAAAACATTCAAAAAATCTTCTCTTCTAGTCTCTCTGTTCTTTCAAAATAAACTAAGATTGTGATTGCAAATATCAGAGAAAAGGATTGCACTAATGGATTTCGGTAGAAGGAGAACTCACCAGTATACCTTCAAGGTTCCAAAACTAGAGGATTTGAGAAGGTTAGCGAGGATGATCACTAACCCAGAGGCTTTCAGAGCCAAGCACGGAGGTTTTCTACCACTGTTAAGAGTCCATGTGATTGAGGGAATCATGGATACGCTCATTCAGTTTTATGATCCGGTTTATCACTGTTTCACATTCCCGGATTACCAGCTTGCACCAACGCTGGAGGAGTATTCTCACCTGATCGATCTACACATTACGGATCGAGCTCCATTTTCTGGACTGGAAGAAATTCCAAAGAATCAGACTATTGCAAGAGCAATTCATTTGGACGAGTCTGAAGTTAGGACTCACCTAACCACTAAGGGTGGCATCCAAGGTTTGCCAGCCCAGTTCTTGACAAAGAAGGCCCTGTATTTTGCCAGTATAGGAAACATAACTGCTTTTGAAAGAATCTTTGTCTTGCTCACCTACGGGTTATTTTTGTTTCCCAACATCAATAACTTCGTCGATATTAACTCCATTAAGGTTTTTCTCATTGGAAATCATGTGCCGACTTTGCTCGCAGATGCGTATCATTCTGTACATCTGGGAAATTTGTACAGCGGAGGGGAGATCACATGCCGTGTACCTCTGCTTTACAAATGGTTTATCTCTCACTTGCCAAAGTCTGCTGCTTTTTGGGATTGTAAGAGTTCCCTACGCTGGTCGCAGAACATCATGTCTCTTACCAACTCTGATATAGATTGGTGTAATAGGATTTATGAGGGAATCAGGATCATTGACCGTTGTGGAAACTTCACCAACGTACCCCTTATAAGAACTAAAGGAGGAATCAACTACCATCCAGTATTGGTTCGCCGTCAATTTGGATACCCGATGAGACACATCCCACTGGGTGTTCATCTGGAAGGTCTTTTCTTCAAGGAAGGAGAAAATGACAGAGCACTAAAAATGGAAATAGTTCACGCTTGGAAGCATGTTCATAAGAAAGGACGAGAGTCTCTGGGAAAACCGGACTGTGTCTCGGTGGAGCCTTATCTCCATTGGGTACAAACTAGAGCTCTCAAGCTAAAAATGCCTTATCCTCGTTACGGAATTCTTCCACCGAGGGAATCTATCATGTACTTCATGACTGAGACTGAAAAGCTTCAGGTTACTCTCAACAAAATTCAAAAGGAGAGAAGGTCTTGGAAGAACAAGTACCGCACCCTCGACGTAGAGTGCATCAAAATACAACAATTACTGAAAGAAAAAGATGCTCTGATTGAAATTTTGGAGCAACATGCTGTAGATAATCAAGATGACCAAAGGAATTTACTCGCTCCTTTCACCTGGCAAAGGAATGACAACCCGACAATGGCCCAAGAGCCCCGGTCAAAGAAAAGGAAGATACCAGAATCAGCACCTGATTTCTCTTCAGAGAGGACTCAGGACCCATTAGTTTAGGTTTCTGTTTATGCACTTTGTAATCTACTGTATTTCCACTTCTGTAATCTTTTGAATTTCAATAAAAAGGGGTTTCCCCACCGTTTGATATTTGCAATCTAATTGTCGAAGTTTATTTTGATTAAACCTTAAATAATTAATATAATCATTGAATTCATCATTCTCACATCGCGTATTCTTCTTACCTACGAATCTCATGTTTTTGTCTCGGTTCTAGAGTTAAACTGTCTCATTCGTATAATACTCGGGCCAGTCGTCAGAAAAAGATGGATGATCTTGAGGAAGAAAACAGAGAGTTGAAAGAAGAGATCGACACTCTGAGAGAGGATATGAGAAAGCTTCATAACGACATGCAAGCCATGGCAGAAGCTCAGCTACAAAGAACTGTGATCTCAGAGATCACCTCAACGCCGTAGTGGAGAAGTATGATCCTAGGTATCAGATGCCGAAAGATCGTCCTTGGGGTATGCCTGTTAACTATATCCCGGAAGGATATGTTCCGCCGATCACTGAAGATCAGGGAATCACAACAGAAGCCGCTGGGCCTAAAGGTTACAAACTTCGGGAAAGCGAAGATGCCAGGGGCATACTGAAGACTCCTGAAGGTTACAAACTTTAGGAAACACCAAGACTCACTGCCGTAGTCACGGTACCACCCCCTGTGGTGCACACTGTCCCGGAAGGACAGATTCCACCAACACCTTCTGGTAAGAAGGAAACTATGTTTGACAGAATGGATGAATTCCAGGAACAGTTCTTGGAAATGCAGAAGGAACTGCAGGCCATTTGCGGTAAGGATTTATTTGGAAAGGACGCCGCAGATCTCTGCCTGGTCCCAAATGTGAAAGTCCCGCACAAGTTCCAAGTGCCCGACTTTGAAAAATACAAGGGTAACTCTTGCCCTCAAAGCCATCTGGTGATGTACGCTCGACGAATGTCAGCCCAAACGGAGAATCAGGACCTACTGATTCACTACTTTCAGGATAGTTTAACCGGTGCCGCACTCAAATGGTACATGGGTTTAAACCGTGCTACGATTAGCACATTCAGAGATCTTGGTACTGCCTTCATCCAACAATACAAATACAATTTGGACATGGCACCTGACAGAGATCAACTCAGATAGATGTCGCAAAAGGACAAGGAAACCTTTAAGGAGTATGCTCAAAGGTGGCGTGAAATTTCCGCTCAAATTTGTCCGCCTCTTGAGGAAAAAGAGATGACAAAGATCTTCTTAAAGACCTTAAACTCATTTTACTATGACCGAATGGTTGCCAGTGCGCCCAGTGATTTCACCGAGATGGTCGGCATGGGCGTACGTCTTGAGGAAGCCGTCCGAGAAGGACGTTTGGTAATAGACACTGGATCGACGAGCGGTACTAAAAAATACGGTAGTGCTCTCCCTAAGAAAAAAGAGCAAGATATTGGGAATGTCTCTCTCGGAAAGCAAAGGCGACGTTATCAACCGGTAGCAGCTGTGACTCCTGCTATTAACCCTGCGTCTATTCCTACGTATCAACCTCAGGTTGTGCAGAGCCAGCCTGATCAGCAAAGGACACAACAGCCTCTTCAGCAGGCTCATCCTCCATATAACAACAACCGTACAACACGACCACCAGGATTTGATCCTATACCCGTGACGTACGCATAACTGTTTCCATTACTACTGGCTAAGGGACACATTCAGACTAAATCTCCTCTTACAGTACCGGAAAATCCTACTGGCTAAGGGGTCTTATCCTTCAAGGATACAAATCCTAATGTTCTCACGAATCCGCTACCTCAACACGAGAAGGCTGCAGTCAATTTGATAGAAGGAGAGACTAACAATGTCTATCAAATTTACAATGTACTCTTGTTGAAGACCAATCTGGTTAAGATGCATTGTAGACAGAGTGGATATGACCATATGCCACCTCACAATTATCATTAGTGTGATATCTGCTCTAAAGACAATCAAGGATGTTCGGTAGTGCAAGCAGCTCTACAGGAACAAATGGATCTCAGATGGATCCAGGAGCACTGAGTTCGTGGAGTTAACATGGTCTACACGAATTCTAACGTCATTCAGAACCACGACATCCGTGCAATGAATGTCAACTTGGTGGCGATGCACTCAAGGCAAGGCCAGTATCATAATCTGCCGCGACACGATTTCAGTTCTTGTCTGATTTGCTCGGTAAACAAACAGGGATGCTCTTTCATACAAGAGGCCCTCCAGCGTCAGATGGATCTTGGATGGATCCAAGACTACCATGATAGGAACCCTTATCAGATCAACATAGTTCAGATCTTCGATATTCGCGTGATGAATATCAACCTGGTAGAGTTACACGCTGAGCAGGTCCGACTCGAATTCTTAATATCACATGACTATCAAAGCTGTAAAGCGGGTTGCGAAAATGATCGAGGTTGTACCCTTGTCCAGGAGGCACTTCAGCACTTGTTAAATCATTGGTGGATGCCAATCTACATGGATGAAGATACTCAGCAGATTAGTATCAGTAATAGAAACCCCACTCGGCGTCAGAGTCAGGATGTCCGATATGTGGAAGCTAACCTAGTGAGGTTACATTGTATTCAAAGTGGGCGTGGCCAGGTGCCACCACACAACTATGACAGTTGTAGCGTCTGTTCGGAAAGTAACCAAGGGTGTTACCTTGTGAGAGCAGCTCTTCAGAGTCAGGTCGATCGTGGAGAAATTCATCCATATCCGGGTTCTGGACCCATCAACTGGACGCCGAACTACCTTGCCGAGCAAGTTGAGGATGTTGTCACGATCTCTGGTCATCACAGGACCAGGGATGTTTTTGCCATTATTCTTCTACTTGACGAATCTAAAGTTCCCAACCGGGAACGAATTGAGATTACTTATGATGGTCGGAAAAATCAGAGGGCTCCTGTAGTCATCTATCTACCAGACCCACTACCGTATGAATCAACTAAGGCTATACCTTACAAATACGGTGCAACGACAATTGAAAATGGAAAGGAAATTCCATTACCCTCCGTTGTGAATATTGCAGACATCAGTCGTGTAACATGGAGTGGTAGAATCTTCAACCGAGGGGTTGGGGAACCTAACAAAGAAAAGGAACTTCTGACGGAAGCTCCTGATCCACCAGTCGGTCAATCCAGTAATCCCGACCTTTCAAAAAATAATGATGAGATGCTGAAGCTCATCCAAAGGAGTGAATATAACATTGTTGATCAGCTGTTACAGACTCCTTCAAAGATCTCGGTATTATCACTGTTACTCAGTTCAGAAGCGCATAGGGAGGCTCTACAGAAAGTCTTGGAGCAAGCCTTTGTGGAACAGGATGTAACAATCAGACAGTTCGATAGCATTGTCTCTAACATCACTTCCTGCAACAATTTGGGATTTAGTGATGAAAAATTACCTGAAGAGGGTCGTCGTCATAACATGGCGCTCAATATCACAGTTAACTGCCAGGACGATGCTTTAGCCAGCGTACTGGTAGGCACAGGGTCAGCCCTAAATGTTATGCCGAAGTCCACTTTGATGCAATTATCATTCAAAGGACCTCCGATGAGGGTTAGCGAGGTTGTCGTCAAAGCATTCGACAGATCCAGAAAAATAGTTATCGGCGAAGTTGATCTTCCCATAACTATTGGTCCTCACACTTTCCAAGTCACTTTCCAGGTCATGGACATCCGGGCAACATACAGTTGTTTATTAGGAAGACCTTGGATACACCAGGCTGGAGCGGTCACTTCGACCCTCCACCAAAAGCTAAAATTCATCAAGAACGATCAACTTGTCACAGTTTGTGGGGAACAAGCCTTGCTTGTGAGTAACTTGTCATCATCTACTGGAATAGAACCCGAGGAGGTTATTGGAACTCAGTTCCAAGCACTGTCGGTAAGCGAGAATAATCAGTTCAGAGGAGGAACCTCGATTTCCTCATACAAAGATGCTATTAAAGCGGTCGAGAGTACCGATACAAACGGATGGGGACAAATTGTCATTCCTATTGACAATAAAACAAAGAAGGGTCTTGGTTATTCTGCAACCTGTACCCAGACAGCTGCCAACGATGAAAGTCTTCATCCCCTTCAAAACTTCTTCCACAGTGGAGGTTTTCTTCACCCAGTGTCTCAGACAGTGCATGATATCAATGAGGAAGTTCCCTCTGACCCAGATGAAGAGTGGAAATCCTATCTGAATGAGGACAGTTACATGTCTCAGGAAGAGGTGCCTATGCCATTTTTCTATCCCGCACAGAGTCTGAGATTTATACCAAGGTCAGACGTCGAAATGATGTACGGGGATTGTGATCCGGAAGGATGCCGCGCTCCGCCAAATTCATTAGAGGAAGACACTCCGATGAAAGATAATTTTGACTACACCTACTATGGCCCAATGGATGGTCTGCCAATGTGGCAACCTTACCCAGGAAACTTGGGGCAAGAAAGTCAGCCGAACAATGAAAATCAGCTGACCGTCATTGAACAGAATACCTGTGTCCCCACCATGCCATGGGATCAACACTCAGGTCATTCAGAAACTACTCAACATGAAGATGAATTCACAACGTTTGCAGGACTTGAGTTCATCAATTATGCTTTTCCCGAGGTCAACATCATCGAGAGGGATGACTCCTCCAGTTCGAAAGAAGTGTGTGACACTCTGCGGGAACCAAGTGGAAAATACAACTATATGGTCAAATACACCGCTCCCGAAAGCTCTCGTATCAGGCTCGAAGATATCCAGCCAACTGGATGGGGAGATACAGCTTAGAGCACGACTACTCTGCAAAATGCAACAGTGGAATTCTCCTACGAGAATTCTGCCTGGGAGACAGATTCCAATGATCCTGCTCCACCAGAAATCAGCGTCATTTCTGAGGATAAATCAAGGAAGGTGCCAGACTTTGTGATTCACCGAGGAGTTCGCCGCCAATAGGTTGCCGTCGAGGTTCCGAAGATCGTTCATCAGTCAAAGTAATTGCCATCTTTAACCTTTCACCCTGCCCAGGTGAAACGGGTGTTTTGATAGGGCTCGCTTTCTGTAAATTTCCCTCTTCGCTTTGCCCGAAGCGACAAAGTTTTGTTTTATAGGGCTGTAGTTTCAAGATTCGACTTGTTTATTAATAAAATAACGTCGTTCTGTAATTTCCGCATTAATTGCTGTTTTCTTTTTGCTTTTTAAGAAAATGGTAATCCTAAAAAACAATTAAAATAAAAACAAGCAGTAAAATAAAAACACTGCACACGATTGCATTTTCTCTATCTCTTCTAAACACGAATCATCACGTCATGCAGATTGCTTGCTTTAAACCCCGTTGAAACATACGATCCGATGCCTTCTCCCAACTTGGAGTTCCCAGTATTCGAGGTTGAAGAAGAAAATGACAACGAAATTCCAGAAGAGATCTCCCGACTACTCAGACAAGAGGAAAGGTCCATTGAACCTCACAAAGAACCGTTGGAAATGGTAAACTTGGGTTCAGAGCAAGAGAGAAAAGAAATCAGGATTGGGGCACTGCTCAGTCCAACTGCCAGAGAGGGTTTGATAAAACTTCTCAAAGAATTCCCCGATGTATTCGCTTGGTCATATCAGGATATGCCAGGGTTGGATACCAGCATCATTGAACATCACTTACCGTTAAGATTGGAATGTCCGCCAGTAAAACAAAGGTTGAGACGGACTCACCCGGACATGGCCATCAAAATCAAAGAGGAGGTACAGAAACAAATCGACACAGGTTTCCTCGCTACAGCTGAATATCCTCAATGGTTAGCCAACATCGTACCCGTTCCCAAAAAGGACGGAAAGGTCAGAATGTGTGTTGATTACAGGGATCTGAACAAGGCAAGTCCAAAGGACGACTTTACTTTACCATACATTGACATGCTGGTAGATAGTACAGCAAAGTTCAAAGTTTTCTCCTTCATGGATGGATTCTCGGGCTATAACCAGATCAAAATGGCGCCGAAAGACATGGAGAAAACTTCGTTCATTACCCCATGGGGTACCTTTTGTTACAAGGTAATGCCGTTCGGTTTGAAGAACGCCGGGGCAACCTATCAAAGGGCCATGACTACTCTGTTTCATGACATGATACATAAGGAAATCGAGGTATATGTTGATGATATGATTGCAAAATCAAAAACAGAGAGTGAGCATGTTGAACATCTGTCAAAATTGTTCGAACGTTTGAGAAAATTCAAGCTCTGCTTGAATCCCAATAAGTGCACCTTCGGTGTCCGTTCAGGGAAACTGCTAGGGTTCATCGTCAGCCAGAAAGGAATTGAAGTTGATCCTGACAAGGTCAAGGCCATTCAAGAAATGCCTTCCCCGAAAACTGAAAAACAAGTCAGAGGATTCTTGGGACGTTTGAACTACATCTCCAGGTTCATATTCCTTATGACCGCCACGTGTGCGCCGATTTTCAAATTACTCAAAAAGAATCAGGATTGCGTTTGGTCAGAAGATTGCCAAACCGCCTTCGACAGTATTAAGGAATATCTGTTGAATCCTCCGATTCTATCACCTCCAGTGGAAGGAAGACCACTGATCATTTACCTCACAGTCCTAGAGGACTCAATGGGATGTGTACTTGGCCAACAAGATGAAACCAAAAGGAAAGAGTCTGCCATCTACTATTTGAGCAAGAAATTCACCGACTGCGAGACTCGGTACACGATGCTTGAGAAAACTTGTTGCACTTTGGCTTGGGCAGCCAAACGTCTTCGCCAATACATGATTCGTCATACTACTTGGTTGGTCTCCGAAATGGATCCAATCAAGTACGTATTTGAAAAACCTGCTCTTACGGGAAGAATTGCCCGTTGGCAGATGCTGTTATCAGAATATGACATAGAGTACCACACTCAGAAAGCCGTTAAGGGAAGTATTTTAGCCGATCATTTGGCTCATCAACGGATTGACGATCAAGAATCAATCGGGTTTGACTTCCCAGACGAAGATGTCATGTATTTAAAAATGAAAGATTGTGATGAACTGCTACCCAGTGAAGGGCCAGAACCAGGTTCCCAATGGGGACTTATCTTTGACGGAGCAGTTAATAATTATAGAAATGGAATTGGGGCAATCATTGTTACCCCTCAGGGTACCCACATTCCTTTCACTGCCAGACTGACGTTCAAATGTACGAACAATGAGGCTGAATACGAAGCTTATATCATGGGTCTCGAGGAAGCGATTGATTTAAGGATCAAAAACTTGGACGTATATGGTGACTCAGCTTTGGTTATCAATCAGATAAAAGGAGATTGGAACACATACCAATCAGGATTGATTCCTTACAAAGACTATGCAAGAAGGTTGTTACCCTTCTTCAACAGAGTTGAGTTTCATCACATCCCTCGTGATGAGAATCACATGGCTGATGCATTAGCCACTATCTCTTCCATGATTAGTGTAGGTCAATGGAATGACATACCTAAGATCGACATAATGCGCCTTGAACGGCCCGCTTACATCTTTACGAATGAAGCAGTCATAGACGACAAACCTTGGTACTACGATATCAAATGCTTCCTTCAAAAACAAGGATACCCACCTGGAGCATCTAGAAAAGACAGGAAGACCCTCAGAAGACTAGCAGGCAGCTTCTTCCTGAGCAGCGATACACTTTATAAGAGAAATTTTGACATGGTCTTGCTCCGATGCGTCGACAGACCAGAAGCAGACATGCTTATGAAAGAAATTCATGAAGGATCCTTTGGCACTCATGCCAACGGACACACAATGGAGAGAAAAATTCTGAGAGCAGGGTACTACTGGTTGACCATGGAATCCGACTGCTACAAGTACATGAGGAGGTGTCACAAGTGTCAGATATACTCCGACAAAATTCATGTACCGCCATCACATCTCAAAGTTCTCTCTTCCCCGTGGCCTTTTTCCATATGGGGAATCGACATGATTGGCTTGATTGAACCCAAGGCTTCGAACGGACATCGGTTCATCCTTGTAGCCATTGACTACTTCACCAAGTGGGTCGAAGCAGCGTCATTCGCTAATGTAACCCGACAAGTGGTGGTCCGATTTATCAAAAACAATATCATCTGCCGTTATGGTGTTCCAATCGAGATCATTACTGATAATGGATCTAACTTGAACAATAAGATGATGAAGGAGTTGTGCGCAGAGTTCAAAATTGAACATCATAACTCATCTCCCTACCGACCCAAGATGAACGGAGCGGTAGAAGCGGCTAACAAGAACATCAAGAAGATCGTTCAAAAGATGGTTGTAACCTACAAAGACTGGCACGAGATGCTACCCTTTGCTCTTCACGGTTATCGCACATCTGTTCGCACTTCAACAGGGGCTACCCCTTTCTCTCTAGTGTATGGCATGGAAGCAGTGCTCCCCATAGAAGTAGAGATCCCATCAATAAGTATATTGATGGAAGCTAAGCTCACCGAAGCTGAATGGTGTCAAAGTCGACATGACGAACCGAATCTGATCGAAGAAAAGAGAATAACGGCACTATGCCACGGTCAGTTATATCAACAGAGAATGAAGAGGGCGTTCGACAAAAAGGTCCGACCTCGTGTCTTCAGGAAAGGAGACCTCATGCTCAAGAAGATACAATCTTTTCTCACTGATTCTCGAGGTAAATGGACTCCGAATTATGATGGCCCCTATGTGGTCACGAAAGCTTTCTCAGGCGGCGCCTTGAGACTTGCAACCATGGACGGAGAGGAATTTGCCTACCCCACGAATGTTGATGTAGTCAAGAAATACTTCGCCTAAACTAAAAAAAAAAAAAAGTCTCGGTGGATTGAAACCCGAAAGGGCGGTCCAGGCAAAAGTTAGAGACAAAATAAAAAAATCATCCCGGTGGATTGGAAACATCATAGTACAATCCAGGCAAAAATTAGGGATAATGGCAAGTAACTATGTTCAACAGAGGCAAGACCCTCAGCAGCAGCAGTTACACCATCCATCGGAGGAAAACTCTAGTCAAGGTCATCTTCGACAAAAGCTCAGGATGCCTCGAATTCAAAGTTGGTAGAAGGATAGTGGTCGTTATGTTTCAACATAGCCCTTTTCCCTGTAAATTACCATTTTCTAACTTTGTAAATACTCAATGGAATCACGCGTTTGGCTGATCTCCATCTTATCAATAAAATTTGAGCCTTGTGCTTTTGTTTGTAATTCTTGCTTGTTTTAGCTTTACAGAACGACGTTGTTAACATGATTAACGATTCTTGAAATAAAACAAAAATGAATTTACTTGTTAAAACTTTTTCTGCTTTTAAAATAAAGATGGCAATTTCTATTGACTGTTAAACATTGAAAGAACATCAATCGCGTCTCCAAAGGTGTTCGAACCTCAAAGTACAGAATCAAAGTACTCCTTCTAGACCAGTACGCCTGAATGAAGGGATCAACTGTGTCAGAGACCTTGTTTCGTCTGACACCCCACGACAGAGTTCTTATCTCCTAAACCCGATCAACGGTAGCTCCCAGCAGGGACTATCTCTCCTAAGTAAGGTGGAATTGCTATCTTGAACCAACGATGTCTCTATACGCCTCGCGATGGCCGAGTATCCAGTCATGTTCATCTTTTAGTTTGTGTGTCGCGTCAGTTTTGTCCGCATATACATACATACATCATGCATTATTGATTTGCATTTGCATTTCATATTGCATCGCTATCACTCTAGTCGGTCTTGTCCCCTAGTGATAGAAGTTCTCTCAATCGAGTTGTCAGTTCTTGCCTCGTAAGGAAACGCTGTGTTTAAGCAATCTCTCTCCCGTTTATCTCTAGATCAGAGTCGGCACTAGACCACTTTGATAACTTTGATAGTTCCTGGATTGGCAGGAATTTTGGTAAAACAAAGGTTATTCAATGTTGATGTCAAGGTGCTGATGTTGTAACATTGAAGTCTTAACACTGGGCTGTGTTAAGTTGTTAAATGCTGAAGATGGATGTCTGATGTCACACAGGTGATGTTGTAACATCAGACCTGCAGAATTAATAACAGCAGGATATGTTATTAGGGCACGCGTATTAGCTGGAATTGTGGAGAGTGGTTAACTCATTGGATGAGAATATCTTGGGATAGATATTTTCTGTTACATGGGAGATTTGATTGCAGATCTGTTGGAGAATTAAAAGGTTGAAGATTTAAAAAGATTTTGGGGATAAAATCTATTTTGAAGATTCAGTTTTAATTAACAAATCTGATCAAATATTGTGACAAGTCCAAGCCCAATTCAGGAGCTATATAAAGCGCACAAGACCAAAGGAAAAAGTATAGAAAACATTCAGAAGATCAAGAGCAGAAGGCTTAGTGTCTAGAGTTTGTTTAAAGTGCTTGTATTTACACTATTCTAGGGTTTTGAATAGGTGTTAAGTTTCTGTCCTCTCTAAAGCTGTGAAGCAAAGAGAGTTGTGTGATTTGATCGAAACTGTGAAGTAAGATCAAGGGTACTCAAAGTGGGTTCTTTGAGTGTTTGTAAGGGATTGAGTGGTGTTCTCATACCTAAGTGGTTTCTTAGGTAGGAAGTCATTAGTAGAGTATAAGTTTAGGAGATTGTTAACGGGTCGTTGAGTCTGTAAATTATATCTACAAGTAGTGAATTCCATCCCTGGCTTGGTAGCCCCCAGAGTAGGTTGGTTGTAACCGAACTGGGTCAACAATTCTTGGTGTTATTTTACTGTTATTGCTGTCCATAGTGCAGAGTGTGTTGTTGTGACATCACACCTTAACATCACACGTCTGATACCAGAATTTCAATTGGTATCAGAGCAGGCATCCTGTCTGTCTCTGGGTGAGATCTAGGGAAGTTACTTTCTGGTGATAAGATGGACAAAGAAGTTGGAGGATTCGTCAACAGACCCCCTATTTTGGATGGATCCAATTATGACTATTGGAAGCCAAGGATGACCACCTTCTTAAAATCCTTGGACAGTAGGGCTTGGAAGGCTGTTATTAAAGAATGGAATGCTCCTGTTATGTGTGAGAAGGATGATGCTGGCAAAGATAAAGAAGGCACCTCTAAGCCAAAGCCTGAAGAAGAGTGGACCAAGGAGGAAGATGAGCTTGCCCTTGGAAATTCCAAAGCTCTGAATGCTATCTTCAATGGAGTGGATAAGAACATCCTCAGGTTAATCAATACCTGTGAAGTTGCTAAAGAAGCATGGGACATCTTGCAGGCTACTCATGAAGGAACATCTAGAGTCAAGATGTCAAGACTTCAGATTTTAACATCAAAAATTGAAAGCCTGAAGATGAAGGAAGATGAGACTATTCATGATTTCCACATGAGTATTCTAGAGCTGGCCAATGCATCTAGTGCTCTTGGAGAGAAGATGTCAGATGAAAAGCTTGTGAGGAAGATCCTTAGGTCCCTACCTAAGAAGTATAAGATGAAGGTTACTGCCATTGAAGAATCACAAGACATCAACAAGATGAGAGTAGTTGAGCTCATTGGATCTCTTCAAACCTTTGAGCTTGGGTTGAATGAGGAAGAACCAGAAAAGAAGCCAAAGAGTATAACCCTGGTGACAAATGGTGAAGAGGAGAAAGGGAAGAAATATGAATCCCAAGAGGATCTGTCTCAGGCCATAGTGATGTTGGGAAGACAGTTCACCAAAGTGTTCAAGAGAATGAATAATAACTCCAGGCCTAATGTCAAGAACATGACTTCTGACATCAGCAAGAAGGATGAAGAGAAAACTGCCCAAGATAAAGGAGTGCAGTGCTTTGAGTGTGAAAGGTATGGACATGTCAAGAAAGAATATCCCACCTTCTTGAAAAAGCAGAAGAAGGGCATGACAGTTTCCTGGTCTGACTCTGATAGTGAGAGTGAAGGCGAGTCAGCAAAGCATGTGAGAGCTTTAACAGGAGCTGTTGTTTCTGATGATGATTCTAGTGATGGAGAAGTAACTTATGAGGAGTTGGCATCCACCTATCAAGAGATGTGTTTAAAGAGTGCTGAGATTTGTCAAGAAAACAAGTGCCACAAGCAACATATTGCTCAGCTAGAGAATGAAAAAACTGATCTTGAAAATGAAGTGGTACTAGTTAGAGCTCATCTTGATCAAATAACCAAGGCTGTCAGGATGCTAAGCTGTGGTACAGACACACTCGACAAGATCCTTCAGTCAGAAAAATCTGCTAGAGACAAAGCTGGGATAGGTTATGTGGCTGAGGACAAAGGAACTTCAGAAGGAAGCACTTCAGGTTCAAAGAAGGAAGTATCACAATTTTCATCTCAACATCAGCCAAAGAAGCAGGATCCTACCGCTAAGAAAGCTGATGTTTCACAACCTAAGAAGATTGAGAAGAAGACTGGTCTCTATCAGAAGAGAAAGCAGCCACAGGGAGCTAGTCAGTATATGCTCCCACAATACCATGAGAGCATGCAAGCTGCTCAGTTCAAACAGCACATGTCTCATCAGATGTCTCAACATCAGGACAACTGGTATGGTTATGGGTATGGATACACCAATGCTGTTCCTTATGGAAGAAGAAAGTCACACCATCATAGGAGACAATCCAGGAAATAACATTCTCAGCCGACTTATGGGAGAAGATATCAACAGAATAGATGGCAGGGTAGTTATGGTAGGAGGAGACCACATCATGGATGGCAGCATAGGCAATCTCATCATGGTAGAAGATTCAGAGATGAAAGGGTGAGATGCTATTATTGTGGAAGATTTGGACATATGCAGTACTCTTGCTACAAGCTGCATGGATACCCTCAGCCTCAAAACAGATGGAGAGAGCACAGACCCAAAGTTGTTAAACAATGGGTACCTAAGGAGAAGGTGAAGTGCTTATTGGCTCTCATGGGTGATAAAGAAGGAACATGGTATTTTGACAGTGGGTGTTCCAAGCACATGTCTGGATGTAGATCCATGTTTGATGATCTTAGACCTTGTCCCTCTCATGAAGTCATATTTGGCAATGGAGGAAAAGGTGTTGTTGCAGGAGTTGGGAAAGTGCAAGGTGATGGTAGACCTGAACTTGACAATGTTATGTTTGTCAATGGCTTAAGTGCAAATTTGATCAGCATAAGCCAGTTGTGTGATGAAGGTTACAGGGTAAACTACACTAAGGATGGGTGTGTGGTTTCTGATGAACATAATCAGGTTGTTATGAAGGGTACCAGAACCAAAGACAACTGTTATCAGTGGACCTCTTTTGAAGGAGCTTCAACTAGTGATGTACAAGTTGATGTTATAACATCAAACTATGACATCAGGATGCTGAAAGGTCACTCAAGGTTAACAAGTTCTGATGTGAGTGTTTTAAAAGGAAAGTTTTTATGGAGGGAAAAAGTTATTGACACTCCAAATCAAGCTCCTAGACTCAAAACCCCCTTTCCCGGTACTACAACATCACGCGTCTTCAAAGCTCTGCTCTCGCTACGAATCAACTCCTTCGACTTCAAGAATCAACTCTCACTGAAAAGAGTCATGACGTCTCCATCCAAGAAATCTGAGTGTCAGAGTTCCACAAAAGAAAGAGCTAGGGTTTCCCCTGATGAAGGTTCAGCATTCAATCCCATGGACATTGAGCCTCTCTCAACCATTCTTCCTGAATCAGGTAAATCTAGACCTTCCAAACTTGTTCCAAAAAGGGCTGGGACTATTTTTAGAGATAATGAAACGAAAAAGCTTGTTACGAGTGTGCTATTTAGTAATAAAACAGCACCTAGGTTATCCACTTCTCAAACTGTTGGGGAAAGGGTAGACGTGGATAAAAGCTTAGGTGTATCTAGACCACTGAGACAAATACCTGCAGAACATTCTGAAAGGGAAAAGAGCGACATGCAAAGTGCAGCTACAAATCTTCATAGACTTGCTATGTCTGTTGTTGAAGATTCTGAAGTAAGAATAGAAGAAGATGATGTACAGGAGGAAGCTAATGTTAAGGAAGATGTTGGAACTTCACCTGCTGGGGAAGAAAAGGATGAGGATGTGGTCAATGTAGTTGACTTATCCGATGATGAAATCATTGGAAAAGCTATCCCAAGTATTGCTAAGAGACTGAAGACAAGGAAAGGAAAGACCGTTGATCCCTCTCCAAAGAAGTCTGAAGGCAAGAAGAACATTGCTGTTGGTCCAACCAAGCCATGGAGCAAAGTGGCTGTGAAATCCAAAAAGAGGAAAATAAGGGAAGAATCTAATTCTGACCGTGATGATGAGGATGATGTTCATAACATCACACCTATCAGAAGGACAATTTTGAAGAGATTCTCTGACAAAGTTCCTGAAGTTCCAGTCGACAACATTTCCTTTCATTATGCCAGCAGTGCATCATTATGGAAATATGTTTGTCAGAGAAGACTGGCCCTAGAGAGGGAGCTTGGGAAAGAAGCTTTAAAAATGAAGGATATCATGGAACTGATTAAGGAAGCTGGATTGATAAAGACTGTGACCAAGTTTCCTAAGTGCTATGAAAGTCTTGTTAAAGAATTTGTTGTCAACATTTCTGGAAATATTACTGATAAAAAGAGCACTGATTTCATGAAAGTTTATGTGAGAGGAAAGTGCATTAATTTCTCTCCTAGTACTATCAATAAGTATCTAGGAAGAGATGATAAAGAGTTTAGTGAACTTGAGATGACTGATAATGATATATGTGAAGAGATTACAGCTGGTCAGATAAGGGTTTGGCCATTGAAAAAGAAGTTGCCAGCCAGTAAACTTAGCATCAAGTATGCAATTCTTCACAGAATTGGTGCTGCCAACTGGGTGCCAACAAACCACAAGACAACAATCGCTGTTGGATTGGGCAGGTTTATCTGTGCTATTGGGAAGAAGATTAAGTTTGACTATGGCAGCTACATCTTTGAGCAAGTGGTGAAACATGCAGGAACAAACGCTATCAAGTTACCCATAGCATTCCCATCTCTTGTGTGTGGTATCATCTTGGAGCAACATCCTGAAACTTTAACAAGCTCAGACATAGCATGCCAGAGGAAGACAACCTTGTCCCTACACCCTAAACTATTTTCAGGATATCATGTTCCAGACATTGTTCTAACATCAACTGCTGAAGTCAAGAAGAAGACTACAAAGGCTGAACTGATCGAAGAATTGAAGACCATGTGCAAAGACCTTGATGAAGTAATCAGTACCAGTTTGGTTAGAAAAGAGAGACTTGAAAAGCTGATCCAGCAGTTAGAACTGAACAGTGGTGATGATGTTGATGACTCTGAAGTTGATGCCAGAGGGGATAGCTCTGAGGAGGAGGAAGAGAATCCTGGAGGACAATCTAGTTCAGAAGAAGACTAACTTATATTCTCTTTCCTTCTATAGTTTTGTTATTAGTTGAGTTTTTGTTTGTTGGTTTTGTAATTTGAATATTGTGCTGGTTTATGCATTGTTTATGTTTTTAGTTTCCTTCTATGATTTGTTTTGCCTGTTTACTAACTGAGAGGCTAACAATGAGAGCTTGGGTATACTGACTATAGTTAATAGGGCTTCTTATAGAAGCTTGCCTAATTATGGCTAAAAAGGGGGAGAAGATAGCCAAGATAGTCAAGAGGATTATTGCCATATGCTCCTGATGTGATGCAGAGATTAAGGGGGAGATAGATTGATGCTGCTAAAAGGTGTTTAGTTGAAAAGTGGTGATGCAGTTATTAAGGGGGAGTATTGAAGATATCATGACATGTAAAGAGTGCAGCCAAGCAGACATCTAGGGGGAGTAAATTGCTACACATTATGAGCTACTGAACAGCTGTGATGCTGGTTCATGTTTTCAAGGAGGAGCACCAATTGGCTGCTGTCAATAATGAAGATAGTGCTGCAGCAGATCTAGTGATGAAGACTATGCAAAGTGTCAAACTGCTGCTAATGAGGTTCAAATTAATTGAAGATTATTCCGCTGCTGAAATCTCTGAAGGTGCAGAGTGCAGAAGTTGATTGCAGAGTGCAGAGATTGTTTTAGCCAAAATTAGCCAAAGGGGGAGATTGATAGTTCCTGGATTGGCTGGAATTTTGGTAAAACAAAGGTTATTCAATGTTGATGTCAAGGTGCTGATGTTGTAACATTGAAGTCTTAACACTGGGCTGTGTTAAGTTGTTAAATGCTGAAGATGGATGTCTGATGTCACACAGGTGATGTTGTAACATCAGACCTGCAGAATTAATAACAACAGGATATGTTATTAGGGCACGCGTATTAGCTGGAATTGTGGAGAGTGGTTAACTCATTGGATGAGAATATCTTGGGATAGATATTTTCTGTTACATGGGAGATTTTATTGCAGATCTGTTGGAGAATTAAAAGGTTGAAGATTTAAAAAGATTTTGGGGATAAAATCTGTTTTGAAGATTCAGTTTTAATTAACAAATCTGATCAAATATTGTGGCAAGTCCAAGCCCAATTCAGGAGCTATATAAAGCGCACAAGACCAAAGGAAAAAGTACAGAAAAAATTCAGAAGATCAAGAGCAGAAGGCTTAGTGTCTAGAGTTTGTTTAAAGTGCTTGTATTTACACTATTCTAGGGTTTTGAATAGGTGTTAAGTTTCTGTCCTCTCTAAAGCTGTGAAGCAAAGAGAGTTGTGTGATTTGATCGAAACTGTGAAGTAAGATCAAGGGTACTCAAAGTGGGTTCTTTGAGTGTTTGTAAGGGATTGAGTGGTGTTCTTATACCTAAGTGGTTTCTTAGGTAGGAAGTCATTAGTAGAGTATAAGTTTAGGAGATTGTCAACGGGTCGTTGAGTCTGTAAATTATATCTACAAGTAGTGAATTCCATCCCTGGCTTGGTAGCCCCCAGAGTAGGTTGGTTGTAACCGAACTGGGTCAACAATTCTTGGTGTTATTTTACTGTTATTGCTGTCCATAGTGCAGAGTGTGTTGTTGTGACATCACACCTTAACATCACACGTCTGATACCAGAATTTCAAACTTGAACCTCTGAAAGGCCAGAGAACCTTTAACAGATGTCACTCTTCGCCATTGAAGATGATATCCTTGCCTTCCCGGATTAAAGAAAATCCCTAGAGAAAGCCTCTTAAGCAAGGGTTCGGCAGTGCATCAGTCTTTCTCCGAAAATCCGCTGATGAAAAGGTCATCGGCACCTCAAAATTGGACCCCATCATATGGCATTTCTCTGGGAAGATCCCGAGAAAAGTATGATGTAAGATCCCCAAGTGGAAACAGTCTCTCGAGAGACTCGCTTTCCCCCAGTAGAATCGAAAAATGGCAACTCCAACAGAGAAGTTTGTGCACCTCTACAACTCAGACGACTGGGTTCCCCAGCAATCAAAACTTTTTCATCTCAAATGGCATCTCCCCAGGAAAATTCGGCGAGAAGTTTGAAGGAAATCTGCTACAAATAGCGTTCCTTGTCAATAAAGTTTATTGACAAAAGAAACTAAGACCAGTTCCTTGGTAGGAAACCAGGATCGAGGGGAAGTTGACAAAAGAAACTAAGACCAGTTCCTTGGTAGGAAACCAGGATCGAGGGGAAGTTTAAATCGGAAACTAAGACCAGTTCCTTGGTAGGAAACCAGGATCGAGGGGAAGTTTAAATCAGAAACTGAGACCAGTTCCTTGGTAGGAAACCAGGATCGAGGGGAAGTTTTACCTTTTCTAAGCATCATTGCTTAGCTAAAGAAGATGAATGCATAAGCTACCATTCATAACCACCATCAAAATTTCGGGTATTTCGATATTTAATCCTCTTGCACCCCGAATGCCCGAATACCTTCGTCATTCACACCTTCGTGTCCAAGAAGATTAAATAGGGGCATCTGACATACCCCAAATTTTGACCACTAAGATTTCCCATCATTGTGCAAATCATCATCACAATGTGGATGAACCATCATGCCTCATCAAATGCCTCAAGGATGGGTGAACATCCACTACAGTCAAAATTAGGGTTTTAAGCCCTCTCAGAGCCTTAGACAAAGGATCAATCAAGGAATGACATGATCTCCAACTTGTCTAACCTCTCAAACATCCACAATGAATAAAAAAGGACTCCCACTTTAAGGATTAAGCACAAGGCTGCTCCCTTCTAGATGGATCAAGTCTCAAGATCGCCAGTATCACCAAATTAGGGTTTTGGTCGACCAAGGGCCTCCAGATGAAAATTTTCATCTGGGCATAAGCCAAAGATCCAAAACATAACCTAATGTACTCCATGGAACCTCATGGACCCATTCATCAAGTCAATTTTGCCTCAGGGGATGCATACATCAAAAATCAGGAATTAGGGTTTCTTGACCTAATTCACCCCTAAGTTGACTTTTGGGACAAATCAAGAGCCAAGACCTCAATACATGATTTGAGGGTCTCTAATGAACTATATTGATCCATTTGGAACAATGGATTAATCCAAGAAGCTTGAGCAACAAGTCTCATTTTCATCTGCACCACAATTAGGGTTTCGCGAGGAAATTCAACTGTAACTTTGACTTTTGACCAGGACATGCTCCCAAACCCTAGGACATGCCCCAATATACCCTATGACACCCATGGAACATGTCCATCAAGTTTGATTTAGGTCAAGGACATGATTTCCTGAAGAATTGCACAATTTGGAATTCATCTGATAAAAAGTCAATTGTGCACAAAAGTCAACTTTGACTTTTTGAGATTTTTCACCAAAATGGATTTTTAACCCTAAAATGATGTTAATGTATGATTTGAATCATCATTCATCAAGAAAAATCAAAGGAAATGGGATAACTTGTAAAAGGGGTAACCATAAAACTTAGAAATTTTTCAAAGTTATGGAAAAAGTACCACTAATACACTAACTTTGGAGGATCATAACTCCTAAACCACAAGGCCAATTTTTCTCATCCAAAGATGGATTTGTAGCCCTCATTACCCTCTACAAAAACTTCAACTAGACCTAAGGCCAATTCATTAAGGATTTTGAGTTATGGAGTGATCAAAATCAAGAAATCACACTTTGTTCCAACACTTAGTGAAAATTTCACTAAGTCAGATTTTGCTTCACTTTTTGCCAAATGTAGAGGGATTTTTCACTTGGAATCAAAAGAGATCAAAACCAAACTTGTTCAAACAGTTGTTGTATCATGTAAGCGCTTTCCAAAATGGCCAAGAACATTGCCAAATTCAACTTACACCATGAGATATGACATTGTCAAGTTGCCTTGCTGAAATCTGTCAAAGGCAAGGCAGAATTTGCAACTTTGCTCGATTTGCCAAAATCAGCCAAATTCAAATGCTCATATCCACTTGGACACATCTGAGGATTGAATCTAAAGGGGACAATCACTGAGCCAAGCCTCCAAAGTCTATGGAACAAGAAATAGCATGTTGAACCTAGAATGGCCAAAATAGGGACAAGACTCCAAATTTGGAATGAAGCATTCAATGGAAGCATCAAGGTGGCATGGACTGAGCCATTCTCATCTGAATTCAGTCAAGACTTATCCAAGACCAAGGGAACCAAAGCTCTGTGCCCTAACCTCTAGTCAATGGCTAGAGGAGACTTGGATTTTCATTTGCCAACATTGGCCAAACCTACTTACCAGCTGCCATTCACTATTCCTTGCAAAACAAACTTGCTCTACTATAAATAGAGCTCAATTGTGATCAGTTTGAGTACATAAAAGCCATCAAACAGATGCTTTCCTCAAAATCTCTTCTTTCACTCCAATTTTGCCTTCTAAGGCAAGTCACTCTCGGGTTTTGAGTTTGAGAGCAATTCCAATCAAACCAATCACTCACACACCTCATATACATCACATATGAGCTGATCAAACACTTAGATCACTTCTAAAACACCAATTTCACAAAATCACCAGCTGGTTGCTCAAATTTTCAACCAAGTTGCAGCTGAGGTACCACAAATTGATCCAGCCAATTTCAATCAAGTCCAACTATTCAAACACACTCCATAGGGTGTAGGGAAGCTGTTCAGATCATCACCACTCATCTGTAACACCTCCAAATCAAAAATCACATTGCACTTGCTGTCACGACTTAGAGGTAAGCATATATTTGGTCATCTCTCAATCTATGCATATTTGCTCGCACAATAATTTGGCCATATGTTCATAATTATGCATGGAATATTTTCGCTCAATTAATTGCATTGTTTGAATCGTGTATCAAAAATCCTAGCCTTCATGCAGAAATTAGGGTTCTTGAGGTTTCTTCGTGATTTCATGTTTTATGTTTAATTTAAATGAAATTAAGTGTTATAGACATGATCGTGAGGTTGAGACGAGCATAATGATATGTGGATTGCATGATATAATCAAGTATTCAGTGAGATTGAGGAGAAAATGCAAATCAGCCAAACCCAGAACACGCGCGTGTTCTTGGCGCCATTTTTGAATAATTCAAATATTTGAATTTTGTGATTTTATTTAATTGATTCAAAAATTAATTTCTCTCTGAGTTTTAATGATTTTGAGTTGATTCATTTTTTAATAATTCACAAAAATGTTAAAATATTTTATTTTCCCAAAAAATCCCAAAAATATTATTTATTTCATATAATTGATATTTTTGCAAAGAATTAATATTTTAATTATTTTTGACATATTAAATATTTTTTCTACATTGATTTTGCAACTTTTAATGCTTTCTAATTATTTTGTAGGTCAATACTTAATTTTTGAAGCATTAATCCAAAATCACAATTTGTTTTTCATATGTTAAACAATTTTGATCATTTTTAATTGAATTTTTATTCAATTAAATACATTTTTGAAAACAAATTAGGGTTTTTGGATTAATTCAACCCTCATAAATCATTTTCAAAACACTTTGGGCCTCTAATAGAGTGTAAGACCCAATCCTTTCTTGACCAAATCATTTTTGGGCCTCAGTGTATTGTATAAGTCCCGATACCATCAAAAATAAACGGCACGATCGTCGCCTTTTCAAAATAACCCTTGGGCCTCTCCTCGAGCTATAAGACCCATTTAACACTTTTGGGCCTATAATAGAGAGTAAGACCCAATCCCCTTTTAACCAAAACATTTTGGGCCTCACTTATTGTATAAGTCCCTCCGCGTTAAAAGAAAACCTCGGCGCGATCGCCATTTTTAACGGAAAAATCATCTGGGCCTACCCTCGTGTTATAAGCCCCACTCTTTTTCTTTAAACCCTTTGGGCCTCTTGGGAGAGCGTAAGACCCATCCTTTTGTACAGAAAACAAATTTGGGCCTCAGTTACTTGTATAAGTCCCTCTGTACAAATTCAAACAGTGCGCTCACTGATAAAACCCTGGGCCTCTCCTTGAGCTGTAAGCCCCAAAACTTTCTTTTTCAAAGCACTTTCTCCTTTGATTTTGAATATACTGTTGTTTTCAATCTTTCTTTGTTGAACAACTAACCAAACAGCATGGAAGCTCTACAACCGAGTAAGTGGTTATTGCTTTCATTTACTGCTTTCATATATATATAACTGTATTGTGGGGCTGTTTCACTGTAAGTCTTCTTTCATAAACTCATATCAACAGTGTAATAATAGTATAGATATTTCGAGTTTCCCCGGCAACTACGTCTAGAACTAGGTGACGCCGTTTCGTTTATTCGTAGAAATAGACAACTAGATGTGAGCAAGCCTTTAAGTTTTTGTATGATTGCAAATTGTGTGATATGATTAGTTTGTACATACATATGATTTCATACCTACTATGATTTAAAAGACAATGCAAATTGATTCATATCATCATTGTAATCATAAAAACGTTTTTTCCCTATGTATGTATCGATTCATACGACACTTGTATCGATACATGATCCTTTGTAACTAGGGTATGTATCGACGCATACGCATCATGTATCGATGCATGATTTACTTCACATTCTGAAATAATTTTGCTTCAGTATGTATCGATTCATACGATACTTGTATCGACACATGTTCCTTTGTAATTGAGCTATGTATCGACGCATGTGCATCATGTATCGATGCATGATTTATTTTACATACTGAAAATTAACAGGTACAGTATGCATCGATGCATACAACCATGTGTCGACTCATGCATGTGTTATACTCACTATGTATCGACGCATACGACTCTTGTATCGATACATAGAGCTGTTTGTTGCTTTTAACCGTTTCTGTTTTCATATATAAGTGTCATGACAGTTCAGTTTGGATGCAGATTTCTGGTTAGAGTGAAAAAGTGCAATCAAAGCAAAAGACAAGTTTAGTGTGCATGATTTTTCAAGAGCAGTGTTAGAAACCTGAAAGAGACTTTGTCTTCATCATCTTCTCAATCTCGTTAATTCAAGAACATCAACACATAATCATTTTTGTTCTTCGGATTAAGGGATCTTTGAGATAACGTTCAGTGGTACGATCATTGATCTAGCTGAGTTGAAGATACAAAGGGGGTTTCGAGGAAAAACCATTTGGTTTGTCCTTCAAGAACGGGTGTGTTCTTGAGGGTTTGTTAGTCACGATTGCAGAACAGATTCAGCCGCAGCGTAGGGTTTGGAAATCTGGAGATTTCGCAAACAGGTCGTGGAACCGGTGAATTGTCTGTATTTCTTGCAGGAAAATTCTTGATCAAGCTCAGATAAAGTGAAGGTTCATACAATAGGAAGATCTTGGGGTTTAGATTTCTGGATTTGTATTGTAACCTTGTAAAGAACGAATTCAGCATTATTGATATAACAGGTCTCAATTTCATTTTGAAATTGAGAGGGAGACGTACCCACACGCGAGGACGGAAGTGGGGAACTTCCTTACCAAATCTCTGCGTATCGTATTCTATCTTTATCTCTTTACGCTTTCAACAATTTTGTGATTCGTTTGGTGTGTTGCGTATTAAAGTTTCAAGATACAATAGTGGTACGAAAATCTTTGTCAAAATCACCATTATTGTTAATCGTTGAATGCATACACGCCAAGTGTTTGACAAAATTGTTTGCTGTGTTTTTGTTCATTGGAAACAGTCTTTGTATGATAAGTGCATTTGAGTCGATTCATATCTGGTGTTAATATATCTTTGTCATCCTAATAAATCCAGCATAAACTCGTGTGTCCGGTTTTCTAGTAGCTGGTTCAGAATAGACGGAAGTCGATTCGGGATCATAATTTTTCCGCTAACTTGAAAGACTCTGATAAACTTTTTTAAATCCTTGAGTTTCAAGGAGGTGATCTATTCACCCCCCCTCTCGATCACTAGCCACACCGTCTAACAAGTGGTATCAGAGCGCCGGTTCGCTGGTGCTTTGTGGCTGCTTGTAACGATATGGATTCTGAACCAAAGGGGGCGTATAATAGAGCGCCTGTTTTCAACGGTGAAAATTATGGCTACTGGAAAGACTGCATGCGAGTTCATATAAATTCTGTGGATAGGAATGTGTGGGCTGCCATTCAAAATGGTCCTTTTCAAATTACTATGAGAAATGAGGCTGGCGCCATAGTTCCTAAACCAGAAGATGATTACGATGAGAAAGATGAGAAAAAGTGGTCGAGTGATTGGAGAGCTCGAAATATGCTAATTTCAGCACTTAGTGCTGATGAGTATTATCGGGTATCCCATTGCTCGACAGCTAAAGAAATGTGGGATGCTTTAGAAATTGCCCATGAGGGTACTACTGAAGTAAAACAGTCCCGTATTAACACACTTAATCAAGAGTTCGAGCTCTTTCGCATGAAACAAGGAGAATCTATCTCTGACATGCAAAAGAGATTCGTTCATCTCATAAATCGGTTGAATGCACTTGGAAAACCTGTTTCCAATGAAATAGCCACTAATAAAATTCTGAGGTGTCTTAGCAGGGAATGGCAACCTAAAGTAACAGCTATTAAGGAAGCCAACGACCTCACGACGCTTACTATTACAACTTTATTCGGCAAGCTGGAAGAACATCAGCAAGAACTGGAAAGTCTCGAAATATTTGAGAAAAAGAGTAAAAAGGAAAAGAATAAAGACAAAGAGAGTGAGAAGAAGCCAATAGCTCTTGTGGCCTCTAACTCAAAGTCCTCACAAAAAGAGCAAAGCGACAATGATTCAAGTAGTGACGAAGATTCGGGTGATGAAGAAATGGGACTTTTTGTTAAGAGATATAATAGATTCATTCGAAAGAATGGAATCCAGCATTCCGACAAAAATCTCATTAAGTTTCGAAGACAATCTGTAGAGTCAAAACAGGAAGAGAATAAGAAGCATAGAGTAAAAGGATCGTGTTTTAATTGTGGTAAATCTGGACATTATAAAACAGAATGCCCTATGAAGAAAAAGGACAAAGGAAAAGCTCAACCAAGAAGGTCAAATAAACAAAGAAGAGCTTACATAGCATGGGAAAGCGATAGTGACTCATCAAGCTCACAAAGTTCAAATGATAGTGATGAGACAGCAAATCTGTGTCTTATGGCTCACACCAAAAATCAGTCCTACCACAAGAAGAAAATCAACGATAAGAAAGTAAGACAAGCCTACTATAGTAATGTCTCCTCTATGTCTTTTTCTGAACTGAAAATCGCTTTTGAAAAACTGCATAACGAAGCTGTAGATGCTTTCAAAAGATTATCTTCCGATAAACAAATTTTTTCATTCTTGGAAGGTAAAGTATACAAAGCTGAAAAAGATTTAGAAAGCTTGAAAGCTAGTATTGCAGAAAATTCAAAAGATATTAATGTTAACGGATGTAGTAAAGTTAGGTATTGTGAAGCTTGTCATATTTGGCAACAAGAGGTTAAAACTCTTAAAGTCAAATTGGAAAAAGCTTTACAACCCAAGGTGACTTACGCCGTTGATTCTAGGTTGTTTAAGAAGTCTTTAAATCCACCATATGCAAAATACTCCTTTATTCCAAAGGGTTTAATGATCAAAAATAAACAAATACATCATCGTGGCTTATGTCACTATTGTTGTCATACTGGTCATACCATTGAAAAATGCAAGTTTAGGAGATTTCTTGTTCCTAAAGGCATTTATCAATGGAGACCTAAAGGCAACCATGTTACAACTTACCCACATGAACCCAATGAAAATTGGGTACCTGTTTCTCTCTTTTGATATTGTAGGATGAGTGTCTTGCATCCGTAGATAGAAGATGGTTTCTAGACAGCGGGTGCTCAAGGCACATGACGGGTGACATATCGCTTTTTATAGACTTCAAAGCAAAGAAGAAGGGATATGTTACTTATGGAGACAATAACAAAGGAGCTATACTTGGCAAAGGTAGTGTAGGTAATCCCTCTACCACTACTATTTCTGATGTCCATCTAGTTGAGGGGCTTAAACACAATTTGTTAAGTATTAGTCAATTGTGCGACAAGGGTTACAAGGTTTCTTTCACAAAAACTTGCTGCACAATTGAACATACTGAACAGAATATTGTGTTTAAGGGTGTAAGAGTAAACAATATCTATATGCTTGATCTTTTTGATGTACCTTTAACAAGCTCTAAGTGTCTAGTTGCCTTGAATGATGATTCTTGGCTTTGGCACAGACGCTTAGCGCATGTTAATTTCGATTTGCTTAATAAGGTTGTATCTAAGGATCTAGTAGTCGGTCTTCCAAAGATAAAATTTTCAAAAGACCATCTATGTGACGCGTGCCAAATGGGAAAGCAAACAAGGGTATCTTTTAAATCGAAAAATGTAATTTCAACTTCACGACCCCTTGAGCTTCTCCATATGGATCTCTTTGGACCTTCTAGGACAAAGAGTCTAGGCGGAAACTATTATGGTTTAGTAATCGTTGATGACTATTCTAGATTTACTTGGACTATATTCCTTCATAGCAAAGATGAAACGTTTTCCGCTTTTAAGAGTTTTGCAAAACTGTCCCAAAACAAAATGAATTCTAAAATAGTTACAATTCGAAGCGATCATGGAGGAGAATTTCAAAACTATCTCTTTGATAAGTACTGTGATAAGTATGGTATTGAGCATAACTTTTCAGCTCCTCGAACTCCACAACAGAATGGCGTTGTGGAGCGCAAAAATCGCGTTTTAGAAGAGCTGGCAAGAACAATGCTAAATGAGGGTGGATTGCCAAAATATTTTTGGGCTGATGCAGTTAGCACAGCCTGTTATGTTCTAAACAGGATTCTAATTCGCCCTATTTTAAATAAAACCCCTTATGAGCTTTTAAAAGGAAGAAAGCCAAACTTATCACATCTTCACGTATTCGGTTGTAAGTGTTTTGTTTTGAATAATGGTAAGGAAAAACTTGGGAAGTTTGATGCAAAAGCGGATGAAGGTATTTTTCTTGGTTATTCACAATCAAGTAAAGCATATAGAGTGTATAATAAGCGTTTACTTTCCGTTGAAGAATCTGTTCATGTCTCTTTTGATGAGTCTTATCCGAAAAATGTCGGAAAAGGTATTTCTTTTAATGACACAGGTATATCTACAGAAGACATACTCAAAGAAGTTGTTTCGGAAACTGATCAGTCCAAAACAGAAGACAATGAGGAGGAGGAAGATACCAGTCATGTCAAAGATATGGAAGAAGGACAAACTGAAGTGAATGTCCTTCCACCAACTTGGAGATCTTTAAAAGATCATCCTATTGACAACATCTTGGGAGACATTTCAAAGGGAGTCATGACTCGTTCTAGGATAAGTAATTTCTGCTCTCACTTCGCTTTTGTTTCACAAGTAGAACCTAAAAATGCCAAAGAGGCCTTAATTGATGAATTTTGGCTAATGGCCATGCAAGAAGAGCTTAATCAATTTAAAAGAAATGACGTTTGGGAACTTGTTCCTCGTCCGCGAGATCATCATATCATAGGTACTAAATGGGTTTTTAGAAATAAGCTTGATGAAAACGGAGTGATAACTAGGAATAAGGCACGTTTAGTGGCACAAGGGTATAACCAAGAGGAGGGCATAGACTATGAGGAAACTTATGCTCCAGTTGCTCGCCTCGAAGCTATACGTCTCTTGCTTGCTTATGCGTGTTCTAGAGATTTTAAGCTTTACCAAATGGACGTAAAGAGTGCGTTTCTAAATGGTGTCCTAAATGAAGAGGTATACGTCTCACAACCTCCTGGTTTTGAGAATGCTGAATATCCAGATTATGTTTACAAATTAAAACGAGCTTTGTACGGTCTTAAGCAAGCCCCTCGGGTTTGGTATGAAAGACTTAGCAAATTTCTACTTGATCATGGATATTCAAGAGGTAAAGTGGATACCACCCTCTTCATTAAACACAAGGGAAAACACATTCTTTTAGTTCAAGTTTATGTAGACGATATAATTTTTGGTTCAACTAACATACACTTGGTCGAAGAGTTTTCAAAAGTTATGCAGGGTGAATTTGAAATGAGTCTTATGGGGGAGCTTAATTTCTTCCTCGGTCTCCAAATAAAGCAGCTTGATGAGGGCACAGCTGTGAGTCAAACAAAATACTGCAGAGAGCTGCTCAAGCGCTTTGGAATGAACGACTCAAAATCAATAGACACACCTATGCCTACCAATGGAAATCTAGATAAAGATGAACACGGTAAGAGTGTAGATGTCAAACAGTATAGAGGTATGATTGGGTCTCTCTTGTATCTTACTGCGTCTAGACCTGACATCATGTTTAGTGTCTGCATGTGTGCACGATATCAATCGAATCCTAAAGAGTCACACTTGAAAGCTGTCAAGCGCATATTTAGATATCTTCATGGAACATCTAAGTATGGGCTCTGGTATTCAAAAGGAACCGATTGTAGCTTAGTAGGTTACTCCGATTCTGATTTTGCTGGCTGCAAATCAGATAGGAAAAGTACTAGTGGTACATGTCACTTATTTTCAAACTCTTTGGTCAGTTGGCATAGCAAGAAACAGGTGTCTGTCGCATTGTCAACTGCTGAGGCTGAGTACGTTGCAGCCGGTAGCTGTTGCGCTCAGATCTTGTGGCTGAAGCAACAACTACAAGATTTCGATATTCAACTCAAACGCATTCCAATAAAGTGTGACAACACCAGTGCTATAAATCTTACTAAGAATCCTGTTTTACACTCACGCACTAAACACATAGAGATTAGGCATCACTTTCTTCGCGATCATGTTGAAAAAGAGGACGTTGTATTTGAGCATGTTGATACTAAAAACCAACTTGCTGACATTTTTACTAAACCATTAGCAACGGAACCGTTCTTCAACATTCGTCGTGAATTAGGGATTTTAGATCTCTCCTCATCGATGTCTTAAGCATGTTGGTCCTTATTTATATATATCTCACTTTGGCTGTTAAGCTTTGTTTTTAGACATCACTCAGACTCCATAAGGTTTCATCAACAGAGGTAATATCATTCCTTTCTAAAATCTCTTTGGAACTTTGTGATTAGTGTATGGTAGAACAAATTCGTTAAGATCGTTTATATGTATTTCATTGCATATGTTGTTTGAACATTAACGTTTGATTCATGAATTGTACTTGAGCATCATTATCATGACATCATCTATACTGCATTGACTCAAGAGCTGTTCACAGGTTTCTAACTCAACAGGTAGTCACAAATCAGTTAAAACATGTTTTAGCATCAAGTATGTATCGATACAACAAGAACATGTGTCGACACATTAGAGTTTCCGATCGATACATTCGTGATATGTGTCGATTCATGTCTTTTCATTTTCAATTTTTTTAAAACTTGTTTCAGTATGTGTCGATGCATCCGTGCTTTGTGTCGACACATAGGACACTTTCAAAAACAAAAATTTCGCGATATGAATCGATCCATACCCTTTGTATCGATACATACTATTTCTTTTACAATAAATGCATGTTCAAATCAGTTGTGGATCGACACATCAGCTAATTTTAAAGGGATAATTCACTCTAACCTCTCTTCTCCTCTCATACCCACACGGCTAACCCTAACCTTCTCAAACATCTTCATCTCCAAAACCCTAATTCACATCTTAACCCCTCTACAATTCATCACCATGCCTCCCAGAATTATACCGGCTAGACAAAGAGGAAAAGGAAAGGAACCCATTGGGACGTCTGGTCAGTCTCCACAACCTCCAGAAATCCCTCCCAGTGCTCTCACTCTTCTTCATCCTGCCATCGCTGAGGAGTTTGAGACCTCTTTCAAGACAAGGTTAGTTATGAAACCTTATGTCTTTGATAAAACTGATGCATCTGCCCTCCATCTCAACGATGTCGTTGATTTATTGAAGGCACAAACCCTTGGTACATTTTTGGCCATAAATGATGCCTATCATGAGGATTTTATTCGTATATTTTATGCTGGTCTGCAAACTGGTAGAGGCTATATGTTCAGATGCTCAATTGGCACCAAAACTTACACTTTTGAAGCCACTGATTGGGAGAAAGTGTTTCAAATTCCGCTTGGGGTGCCTGGACTGAAAAAATGGCATGACCAAAGTTATGATACGGAGTTTAAAATAAGGGACTATGTTGCATCTATTTCCAAATTGGATAGACCTCTCGGAGAGGATGAACCCATCACTTCTGGTATGATTACAAGCATACCTAGAATACTTCACTGGATTGTCTCGCACATCTTGCGTCCAAAGTCTGGTGGTCATTCTAGGTTGGATCGATCAGACATTCATCTTGTGTACCTTCTTCACAAAAAGGTTCCATTTAATTGGCCAAACTACTTTGTGAAACGCATGTTTCTTATGCGTAACAGTATGAAGAATATCACACTTGGATATGCTGCCCAAATTATGCGAATCATCAAATACTGGAATGTAACCATCCCTTTAGTACCCCTTACATCTTCCTCTTCCGCCCAAGAGTTCAACACTGCTACTTTATCTCATATGGGATACCGGTGGGACAAGGAGCGTCAATGTTTTTATTTTCTGGACAGAGGATCCAAAACAAGGGTGTACAATTTTGATGTGCCATCTGAATAAGTGTTTGTGCCTGAAGACCAACTGGATGAAGAAATGCATGAGGCCAATGACGAGAATCAGCCTGAAGCAGATGCTAATGCTGGCTGGGGTGATTGGGTGCCACAAAGGTGGTCTCCAACAAATTATGAACCAGGTCCACGTGTTCCTCCGTTCTCTGGCGCTGCCTCCTCTTCAACTGCCCCTGAGTACTTGACTCAAATGTTTCAGCAAATGGAGCTTGCAAATCAAGCCCGTCATGAACAGGCGCTTGCTTGGCATGTGCAGCAAAATGAGTGGCATAAGGAGCATCGTGAGTGGCATGATGAACACACAAGGATGTATCATAATCAGCATGCTTGGCACACGGAATTGGTTAAATGGCATCAAGTCTTTTACAATGAAATGTCTGGTTTTATGGACGATTGTCGTGCACATCCTGGTATCATGGACAGATTCAGAAGTGTTGAAGTTCAGAACCGGTTCCGGCGATACAATTTCATGGGCCATAATCCTAATGAGATGCCTCCTCCGCCGCCTCCACCAAGCTTCAGAGATCCTGATAGAGAGGATGAGGAGTCCTGTGGAGGCCATAACCCTTTTTAGGCTAGCATCATGTCATTTCATTACATTTCATTTCATCATCATGTTGTTTCAGTTTCCTTGCTACATTGTTCAAACTTCATTTGTTTTGGTTCTGCTTATGTAAACTCCAAGTACTTTCTTAAAATTTTAATGCTTATTTCTTTTAGTTCTGTTTACTTGTGTTAGTCTTTCCCTGTCTTATCATTCTCTGTGAATGATTCTGTTATGTTAAGCTTCATTCTTGGTGATTGTGAGCTTCTATATCAATATTGCTGTCTATTGTTACATCAATTTTGCTGTCTAAGCTTTGGGACTATTTCACCAGACTGTCTATCTCTTCTTTTTGATGTTGACAAAGGGGGAGAAGAAAGACAACAAGATGTTGACAGCCATGCACAAACTCAGGGGGAGTGCTCTATCACATCTTGCAAATTTGCCATCATCAAAAAGGGGGAGTTTGTGAGCAAGCCTTTAAGTTTTTGTATGATTGCAAATTGTGTGATATGATTAGTTTGTACATACATATGATTTCATACCTACTATGATTTAAAAGACAATGCAAATTGATTCATATCATCATTGTAATCATAAAAACGTTTTTTCCCTATGTATGTATCGATTCATACGACACTTGTATCGATACATGATCCTTTGTAACTAGGGTATGTATCGACGCATACGCATCATGTATCGATGCATGATTTACTTCACATTCTGAAATAATTTTGCTTCAGTATGTATCGATTCATACGATACTTGTATCGACACATGTTCCTTTGTAATTGAGCTATGTATCGACGCATGTGCATCATGTATCGATGCATGATTTATTTTACATACTGAAAATTAACAGGTACAGTATGCATCGATGCATACAACCATGTGTCGACTCATGCATGTGTTATACTCACTATGTATCGACGCATACGACTCTTGTATCGATACATAGAGCTGTTTGTTGCTTTTAACCGTTTCTGTTTTCATATATAAGTGTCATGACAGTTCAGTTTGGATGCAGAATTCTGGTTAGAGTGAAAAAGTGCAATCAAAGCAAAAGACAAGTTTGGTGTGCATGATTTTTCAAGAGCAGTGTTAGAAACCTGAAATAGACTTTGTCTTCATCATCTTCTCAATCTCGTTAATTCAAGAACATCAACACATAATCATTTTTGTTCTTCGGATTAAGGGATCTTTGAGATAACGTTCAGTGGTACGATCATTGATCTAGCTGAGTTGAAGATACAAAGGGGGTTTCGAGGAAAAACCATTTGGTTTGTCCTTCAAGAACGGGTGTGTTCTTGAGGGTTTGTTAGTCACGATTGCAGAACAGATTCAGCCGCAGCGTAGGGTTTGGAAATCTGGAGATTTCGCAAACAGGTCGTGGAACCGGTGAATTGTCTGTATTTCTTGCAGGAAAATGCTTGATCAAGCTCAGATCAAGTGAAGGTTCATACAATAGGAAGATCTTGGGGTTTAGATTTATGGATTTGTATTGTAACCTTGTAAAGAACGAATTCAGCATTATTGATATAACAGGTCTCAATTTCATTTTGAAATTGAGAGGGAGACGTACCCACACGCGAGGACGGAAGTGGGGAACTTCCTTACTAAATCTCTGCGTATCGTATTCTATCTTTATCTCTTTACGCTTTCAACAATTTTGTGATTCGTTTGGTGTGTTGCGTATTAAAGTTTCAAGATACAATAGTGGTACGAAAATCTTTGTCAAAATCACCATTATTGTTAATCGTTGAATGCATACACGCCAAGTGTTTGACAAAATTGTTTGCTGTGTTTTTGTTCATTGGAAACAGTCTTTGTATGATAAGTGCATTTGAGTCGATTCATATCTGGTGTTAATATATCTTTGTCATCCTAATAAATCCAGCATAAACTCGTGTGTCCGGTTTTCTAGTAGCTGGTTCAGAATAGACGGAAGTCGATTCGGGATCATAATTTTTCCGCTAACTTGAAAGACTCTGATAAACTTTTTTAAATCCTTGAGTTTCAAGGAGGTGATCTATTCACCCCCCCTCTCGATCACTAGCCACACCGTCTAACACTAGATCCCCAATAGGATCACCAGATACAGTCTTCTCTCAGGCTGTCCTCATTAGGAATTGTCAAGAAACTCTACTCCCAGAGATGAATGTATTCTCTGTGAATGGCATCTTTGAGTTTCTTCCAAATTCTCGAACTTTCCTGACTTTGATCTATTCTCGGTGAATAGCATTGCCTTGGATTTCTCGGGGTTTGGGGACCCACGAGCTTCTTAAAAGCATCAGCCTCCTCTTGGGCATTATACAAGGACCCACAGGCTTCCTAAAAGCAACCCCGCCTCCTCTTGGGCTTAGTACAAGGACCCTACGACTTCTTAGAAGTATTCACAGCCTCCTCTTAGGCTTCGTATAATGATCTCTTCCTCCGGGAATGATAGCCTCCTCTTGGGCTTAGTACAAGGACCCGTCGGCTTCTTAAAAGTTTCCAGCCTCCTCTTGGGCTTCGTACAAATTGTCCTGATGACCTCCTAGAGGTATAGGAACAGAACCTAGTCATCTTCATAGAACAGTCCTTTCATAGAGTCTACTACTGTTTCTCAAAGCATAGTACAAAAGATAAAACCCTAGACTTGGACAGTCTAATTTTCTTGAGTCTCAAAGACATTCTCAAGTGACCCCTTCGTTAAATAAGAAGGAAACCCGCAGACTCGGACAGTCTCAATACCCTTCGGATTTCCCGCTTCCTTAAAGAATAGGAATAACCCGGATCCTCAAATCAAATCCCTGAGTACAGTGTTGCTCATATAAGAACTGATTTTCTCTTCAAAATCAGTATACCGGACCTGTCACTTAACTGAACAGTCACCATAGCCTCCTCTTGGGCTTTGTACAACGATTCTCCCCAGCGGAGTCAAAAAACGTTCGGTCTCTCTCTCGGGCTTTGTACGAGACACATAAGAGACTCCCTTGCTAAGTCAATTACCCTTTTTTTTGCCTCCATCTCGGGCTTTATACGAGATACCAAAAGACTCCATCGTCGGGTCAAAACCTTTTAGCCTCTCTCTCGGGCTTTGTACGAGACACATATTAGCCTCCTCTTAGGCTTTGTATAAGAAAACCACTGGTTAATCCAATTAACCTTTTTGCATCAAAGCTGTGCCTCGTTCACAGTACACAAACATCAACAACTCCTTCCTCTTCATCTAATCGCTGTAAGCGGCAAGCCTCTGGATCATCTACATCCATGCCACTGTCCCTCTTTTAGCATGAGAAATTCCTAAGGAAAGATAGCACTGCTCTACACTGAGTTAAAGTCTTCTCCTTTAGGTTGGAAATCCCCTATAAAGGAAATTATGGCATTGCCGGATTCACATATCTCGGTTAAAGTAATTCTCCCTTATAAGCGGTTGCGACAAACAAACCCCTCTTTAGAGATGACAAATTCTCTCTAAAGTTGAGATCTTTCAGCTTCACATCTTGGGCTTTGAACAAGATACAAACTACCTTTCGCTTCACGTCTTGGGCTTTGAACAAGACACCAAAACAACCATTTCCTCCCATAGAATAGGAGGAACTACAAACGCTCTGATTTCCCTGTTTCGGTAAACGGGAATACGTAGGCATAAGATCGAAAGAAAAGATCTTAGCGAGCACACTAAACAAAAGACCCAAATCCCATATCAAAAGCAGTAATTCAAAAAACATCAGTCCTAACATCCTAATCCTTGTTCCCCGCCAGAAACCTTCCGCCTAGAAAGAAAATAGTATTGGCGAAAATACAAATAACCAGTACAAAGGCCCCCCCACATTAATAGCATTCGTAACCTAATAGACCGTTGTTTAAACTCAGTATGCAAAGCAGGGTTAATTGGAGACATCTATTTCCCTTCCTTCATCAGCTTTAATAGGATAAAAAATGAATCGACCTGTAGTTTTAAGCTCAACCGCAGAGAGCGACCAACGCTTAAGAACCGCGTCCAAAATCGCTCGCTACAGAAAAAAATGGTGCCCACCGTGGGGCCCTTCAAAGATAGATCTAGGCACGGTCTTCCTTCTCTTCACTTGTGTGAATACCACAGATTGGGGCTTCCGCCGGGGAACCCATTTTCTGTCAGGAACTTAGGATTCTTAGCTTTATAGGTCTAGGATGATTAAGACAAATATATATACTGCTTTTCCTAATTGTTATACATGTTTATTTTTCTGCTAATGGGAATGCGGGTGATGCCGTATGTGGAAAGAATGAGTATACACCTAAGATAAGTGATGGCGACGGGGTCGACCATCAACCTCAGTGGAGGCTGACCAACACAACCCATTCTCTCACCTAGACAATAGGCCGGTTGTTAAGTCTGAGAAGCTGAGGAGCCAAACCCTTTCGTAGTGCGGAAACTATCGGAAATAGTTGTTACGCGATACTACCCTCATTTGAGGCTGGTGATCTATTCTCGGTGAATGGCACTTACTCTAAGATTGCTCTACAACTCGCTGGCAATCCGCTTGTTGTTTTGCTTTCCTGGGAGGAGCTGATGATAATGAGTACAGGTACAAAATCACCCTAGTATAAACCTTTGGGGATGGGTAGAGCCTTGACTTCATGACAACGACCCTTTGACCCCATGTTTTTTCTATGTTTTTGTGTGCTGCATTCATGCATTCATTTAATAAAACATTAAAACATTCAAAAAATCTTCTCTTCTAGTCTCTCTCTTCTTTCAAAATAAACTAAGACTGTGATTGCAAATATCAGAGAAAAGGATTGCACTAATGGATTTCGGTAGAAGGAGAACTCACCAGTATACCTTCAAGGTTCCAAAACTAGAGGATTTGAGAAGGTTAGCGAGGATGATCACTAACCCAGAGGCTTTCAGAGCCAAGCACGGAGGTTTGCTACCACTGTTAAGAGTCCATGTGATTGAGGGAATCATGGATGCGTTCATTCAGTTTTATGATCCGGTTTATCACTGTTTCACATTCCCGGATTACCAGCTTGCACCAACGCTGAAGGAGTATTCTCACCTGATCGATCTACACATTACGGATCGAGCTCCATTTTATGGACTGGAAGAAATTCCAAAGAATCAGACTATTGCAAGAGCAATTCATTTGGACGAGTCTGAAGTTAGGACTCACCTAACCACTAAGGGTGGCATACAAGGTTTGCCAGCCCAGTTCTTGACAAAGAAGGCCTTGTATTTTGCCAGTATAGGAAACATAACTGCTTTTGAAAGCATCTTTGTCTTGCTCACCTACGGGTTATTTTTGTTTCCCAACATCAATAACTTCGTCGATATTAACTCCATTAAGGTTTTTCTCATTCGAAATCCTGTGCCGACTTTGCTCGCAGATGCGTATCATTCTGTACATCTGGGAAATTTGTACAGCAGAGGGGAGATCACATGCTGTGTACCTCTGCTTTACAAATGGTTTATCTCTCACTTGGCCAAGTCTGCTGCTTTTTGGGATTGTAAGAGTGCCCTACGCTGGTCGCAGAACATCATGTCTCTTACCAACTCTGATATAGATTGGTGTAATAGGATTTATGAGGGAACCAGGATCATTGACCGTTGTGGAAACTTCCCCAACGTACCCCTTATAGGAACTAAAGGAGGAATCAACTACCATCCGGTATTGGTTCGCCGTCAATTTGGATACCCGATGAGACACATCCCACTGGGTGTTCATCTGGAAGGTCTTTTCTTCAAGGAAGGAGAAAATGACAGAGCACTAAAGATGGAAATAGTTCACGCTTGGAAGCATGTTCATAAGAAAGGACGAGAGTCTCTGGGAAAACCGGACTGTGTCTCGGTGGAACCTTATCTCCATTGGGTACAAACTAGAGCTCTCAAGCTAAAAATGCCTTATCCTCGTTACAGAATTCTTCCACCGAGGGAATCTGTCATGTACTTCATGACTGAGACTGAAAAGCTTCAGGTTACTCTCAACAAAATTCAAAAGGAGAGAAGGTCTTGGAAGAACAAGTACCGCACCCTCGACGTAGAGTGCATCAAAATACAACAATTACTGAAAGAAAAAGATGCTCTGATTGAAATTTTGGAGCAACATGCTGTAGATAATCAAGATGACCAAAGGAATTTGCTCGCTCCTTTCACCTGGCAAAGGAATGACAACCTGACAACGGCCCAAGAGCCCCGGTCAAAGAAAAGGAAGATACCAGAATCAGCACCTGATTTCTATTCAGAGAGGACTCAGGACCCATTAGTTTAGGTTTCTGTTTCTGCACTTTGTAATCTACTGTATTTCCACTTCTGTAATCTTTTGAATTTCAATAAAAAGGGGTTTCCCCACCGTTTGATATTTGCAATCTAATTGTCGAAGTTTATTTTGATTAAACCTTAAACAATTAATATAATCATTGAATTCATCATTCTCACATCGCGTATTCTTCTTACCTACGAATCTCACGTTTGTGTCTCGGTTCTAGAGTCAAACTGTCTCATTTGTATAATACTCGGGCCAGTCGTCAGAAAAAGATGGATGATCTTGAGGAAGAAAACAGAGAGTTGAAAGAAGAGATCGACGCTCTGAGAGAGGATATGAGAAAGCTTCGTAACGACATGCAAGCCATGGCAGAAGCTCAGCTACAAAGAACTGTGATCTCAGAGATCACCTCAACGCCCGTAGTGGAGAAGTATGATCCTAGGTATCAGATGCCGAAAGATCGTCCTTGGGGCATGCCTGTTAACTATATCCCGGAAGGATATGTTCCGCCAATCACTGAAGATCAGGGAATCACAACAGAAGCCGCTGGGCCTGAAGGTTACAAACTTTGGGAAAGCGAAGATGCCAGGGGCATACTGAAGACTCCTGAAGGTTACAAACTTCGGGAAACGCCAAGACTCACTGCCGTAGTCACGGTACCACCCCATGTGGTGCACGCTGTCCCAGAAGGACAGATTCCACCAACACCTTCTGGTAAGAAGGAAACTATGTTTGACAAAAGGGATGAATTCCAGGAACAGTTCTTGGAAATGCAGAAGGAACTACAGGCCATTCGCGGTCAGGATTTATTTGGAAAGGACGCCACAGATCTCTGCCTGGTCCCAAATGTGAAAGTCCCGCACAAGTTCCAAGTGCCCGACTTTGAAAAATACAAGGGTAACTCTTGCCCTCAAAGCCATCTGGTGATGTACGCTCGGCGGATGTCAGCCCAAACGGAGAATCAGGACCTACTAATTCACTACTTTTAGGATAGTTTAACCGGTGTCGCACTCAAATGGTACATGGGTTTAAACCGTGCTACGATTAGCACATTCAGAGATCTTGGTACTGCCTTCGTCCAACAATACAAATACAATTTGGACATGGCACCCGACAGAGATCAACTCAGATCGATGTCGCAAAAGGACAAGGAAACCTTTAAGGAGTATGCTCAAAGGTGGCTTGAAATTGCCGCTCAAATTTGTCTGCCTCTTGAGGAAAAAGAGATGACAAAGATCTTCTTAAAGACCTTAAGCTCATTTTACTATGACCGAATGGTTGCCAGTGCGCCTAGTGATTTCACTGAGATGGTCGGCATGGGCGTACGTCTTGAGGAAGCCGTCCGAGAAGAAAGTTTGGTAAAAGACACTGGATCGACGAGCGGTACTAAAAAATATGGTAGTGCTCTCCCTAAGAAAAAAGAGCAAGATATTGGGAATGTCTCTCTCGGAAAGCAAAGGCGACGTTATCAACCGGTAGCAGCTGTGACTCCTGCTATCAACCCTGCGTCTATTCCTACGTATCAACCTCAGGTTGCGCAGAGCCAGCCTGATCAGCAAAGGACACAACAACCTCTTCAGCAGGCTCGTCCTCCATATAACAACAACCGTATAACACACACCAGGATTTGATCCTATACCCGTGACGTACGCAGAACTATTTCCATTACTACTGGCTAAGGGGCACATTCAGACTAAATCTCCTCTTACAGTACCGGAAAATCCGCCTTTTTGGTTTAAGGTGGATCAAACTTGCCCTTATCATCAAGGAGGTTCAGGGCATAACATAGAGACTTGTCTCAATTTCAAGTCCGACGTGCAAAAACTTGTTAGGAGCGGGGTCTTATCCTTCAAGGATACAAATCCTAATGTTCTCACGAATCCGCTACCTCAACACGAGAAGGCTGCAGTCAATTTGATAGAAGGAGAGACTAACAATGTCTATCAAATTTACGATGTACTCTTGTTGAAGACCAATCTGGTTAAGATGCATTATAGACAGAGTGGATATAGCCATATGCCACCTCACAATTATCATCAGTGTGATATCTGCTCTAAAGACGATCAAGGATGTTCGGTAGTGCAAGCAGCTCTACAGGAACAAATGGATCTCGGATGGATCCAGGAGCACCGAGTTCGTGGAGTTAACATGGTCTACACGAATTCTAACGTCATTCAGAACCACGACATCCGTGCAATGAATGTCAACTTCGTGGCGATGCACTCAAGGTAAGTCCAGTATCATAATCTGCCGCGGCACGATTACAGTTCTCGTCTGATTTGCTCGGTAAACAAACAGGGATGCTCTTTCATACAAGAGGCCCTCCAGCGTCAGATGGATCTTGGATGGATCCAAGACTACCATGATAGGAACCCTTATCAGATCAACATGGTTCAGATCTTCGATATTCGCGTGATGAATACCAACCTGGTAGAGTTACACACTGAGCAGGTCCGACTCGGATTCTTAATATCACATGACTATCAAAGTTGTAAAGTGGGTTGCGAAAACGATCGAGGTTGTACCCTTATCCAGGAGGCACTTCAGCACTTGTTAAATCATTGGTGGATGCCAATCTACATGGATGAAGATACTCAGCAGATTAGTATCAGTAATAGAAACCCCACTCGGCGTCAGAGCCAGGATGTCCGATATGTGGAAGCTAACCTAGTGAGGTTACATTGTATTCAAAGTGGGCGTGGCCAGGTGCCACCACACAACTATGACAGTTGTAGCGTCTGTTCGGAAAGTAACCAAGGGTGTTACCTTGTGAGAGCAGCTCTTCAGGGTCAGGTCGATCATGGAGAAATTCATCCATATCCGGGTTCTGGACCCATCAACTGGACGCCGAACTACCTTGCCGAGCAAGTTGAGGATGTTGTCACGATCTCTGGTCATCACAGGACCAGGGATGTTTTTGCCATTATTCCTCTACTTGAAGAATCTAAAGTTCCCAACCGGGAACGAATTGAGATTACTTATGATGGTCGGAAAAATCAGAGGGCTCCTGTAGTCATCTATCTACCGGGACCACTACCGTATGAATCAACTAAGGTTATCCCTTACAAATACGGTGCAACGACAATTGAAAATGGAAAGGAAATTCCATTACCCTCCGTTGTGAATATTGCAGACATCAGTCGTGTAACACGGAGTGGTAGAATCTTCAACCGAGGGGTTGGGGAACCTAACAAAGAAAAGGAACTTCAGACGGAAGCTCCTGATCCACCAGTCGGTCAATCCAGTAATCCTGACCTTTCGAAAAATAATGATGAGATGCTGAAGCTCATCCAAAGGAGTGAATATAACATTGTTGATCAGCTGTTACAGACTCCTTCAAAGATCTCGGTATTATCACTGTTACTCAGTTCAGAAGCGCATAGGGAGGCTCTACAGAAAGTCTTGGAGCAAGCCTTTGTGGAATAGGATGTAACAATCAGACAGTTCGATAGCATTGTCTCTAACATCACTTCCTGCAACAATTTGGGATTTAGTGATGAAGAATTACCTGAAGAGGGTCGTCGTCATAACATGCCGCTCAATATCACAGTTAACTGCCAGGACAATGCTTTAGCCAGCGTACTGGTAGACACAGGGTCAGCCCTGAATGTTATGCCGAAGTCCACTTTGATGCAATTATCATTCAAAGGACCTCCGATGAGGGTTAGCGAGGTTGTCGTCAAAGCATTCGGCGGATCCAGAAAAACAGTTATCGGCGAAGTTGATCTTCCCATAACTATTGGTCCTCACACTTTCCAAGTCACTTTCCAGGTCATGGACATCCGGGCAACATACAGTTGTTTATTAGGAAGACCTTGGATACACCAGGCTGGAGCGGTCACTTCGACCCTCCACCAAAAGCTAAAATTCGTCAAGAACGATCAACTTGTCACGGTTTGTGGGGAACAAGCCTTGCTTGTGAGTAACTTATCATCATCTACTGGAATAGAACCCGAGGAGGTTATTGGAACTCAGTTCCAAGCACTGTCGGTAAGCGAGAATAATCAGTTCAGAGGAGGAACCTCGATTTCCTCATACAAAGATGCTATTAAAGCGGTCGAGAGTACCGATACAAACGGATGGGGACAACTTGTCATTCCTATTGACAATAAAACAAAGAAGGGTCTTGGTTTTTCTGCAACCTGTACCCGGACAGCTGCCAACGATGAAAGTCTTCATCCCCTTCAAAACTTCTTCCACAGTGGAGGTTTTCTTCACCCAGTGTCTCAGACAGTTCATGCTATCAATGAGGAAGATCCCTCTGACCCAGATGATGTACGGGGATTGTGATCCGGAAGGATGCCGCGCTCCGCCAAATTCATTAGAGAAAGACACTCGGATGAAAGATAATTTTGACTACACCTACTATGGCCCAATGGATGGTCTGCCAATGTGGCAACCTTACCCAGGAAACTTGGGGCAAGAAAGTCAGCCGAACAATGAAAATCAGCTGACCGTCATTGAACAGAATACCTGTGTCCCCACCATGCCATGGGATCAACACTCAGGTCATTCATAAACTACTCAACATGAAGATGAATTCGCAACGTTTGCAGGACTTGAGTTCATCAACTATGCTTTTCCCGAGGTCAACGTCATCGAGAGGGATGACTCCTCCAGTTCGAAAGAAGTGTGGGACACTCTGGGGGAACCAAGTGGAAAATACGACTATATGGTCAAATACACCGCTCCCAAAAGCTCTCGTATCAGGCTCGAAGATATCCAGCCAACTGGATGGGGAAATACAGCTTAGAGCATGACTACTCTGCAAAATGCAACAGAGGAATTCTCCTACAACAATTCTGCCTGGGAGACAGATTCCAATGATCTTGCTCCACCAGAAATCAGTGTCATTTCTGAGGACAAATCAATGAAGGTGCCAGATTTTGTGATTCACCGAGGAGTTCGCCGCCAATAGGTTGCCGTCGAGGTTCCGAAGATCGTTCATCAGTCAAAGTAATTGCCATCTTTAACCTTTCACCCTGCCCAGGTGAAACGGGTGTTTTGATAGGGCTCGCTTTCTGTAAATTTCCCTCTTCGCTTTGCCCGAAGCAACAGAGTTTTGTTTTATAGGGCTGTAGTTTCAAGATTCGACTTGTTCATTAATAAAATAACGTCGTTCTGTAATTTCCGCATTAATTGTTGTTTTCTTTTTTCATTTTAAGAAAATGTTAATCCTAAAAAATAATTCAAATAAAAACAAGCAGTAAAATAAAAACACTGCACACGATTGCATTTTCTCTATCTCTTCTAAACACGAATCATCACGTCATGCAAATTGCTTGTTTTAAACCCCGTTGAAACATACGATCCGATGCCTTCTCCCAACTTGGAGTTCCCGGTATTCGAGGCTGAAGAAGAAAATGACAACGAAATTCCAGAAGAGATCTCCCGACTACTCAGACAAGAGGAAAGGTCAATTGAACCTCACAAAGAACCGTTGGAAATGGTAAACTTGGGTTCAGAGCAAGAGAGAAAAGAAATCAGGATTGGGGCACTGCTTAGTCCAACTGCTAGAGAGGGTTTGATAAAATTTCTCAAAGAATTCCCCGATGTATTCGCTTGGTCCTATCAGGATATGCCAGGGTTGGATACCAGCATCGTGGAACATCACTTATCGTTAAGATTAGAATGTCCGCCAGTAAAGCAAAGGTTGAGACGGACTCACCCGGACATGGCCATCAAAATCAAAGAGGAGGTACAGAAACAAATCGACGCAGGTTTCCTCGCTACAGCTGAATATCCTCAATGGTTAGCCAACATCGTACCCGTTCCCAAAAAGGACGGAAATGTCAGAATGTGTGTTGATTGCAGGGATCTGAACAAGGCAAGTCCAAATGACGACTTTACTTTACCACACATTGACATGCTGGTAGATAGTACAATAAAGTTCAAAGTTTTCTCCTTAATGGATGGATTCTCGGGCTATAACCATATCAAAATGGCGCCGAAAGACATGGAGAAAACTTCGTTCATTACCCCATGGGGTACCTTTTGTTACAAGGTAATGCCGTTCGGTTTGAAGAACGCCGGGGCAACCTATCAAAGGGCCATGACTACTCTGTTTCATGACATGATACATAAGGAAATCGAGGTATATGTTGATGATATGATTGCAAAATCAAAAATAGAGAGTGAGCACGTTGAACATCTGTCAAAATTGTTCGAACGTTTGAGAAAATTCAAGCTCCGCTTGAATCCCAATAAGTGCACCTTCGGTGTCCGTTCAGGGAAACTGCTAGGGTTCATCGTCAGCCAGAAAGGAATTGAAGTTGATCCTGACAAGGTCAAGGCCATTCAAGAAATGCCTTCTCCGATAACTGGAAAACAAGTCAGAGGATTCTTGGGCAGTTTGAACTACATCTCCAGGTTCATATTCCTTATGACCGCCACGTGTGCGCCGATTTTCAAATTACTCAAAAAGAATCAGGATTGTGTTTGGTCAAAAGATTGCCAAACCGCCTTCGACAGTATTAAGGAATATCTGTTGAATCCTCCGATTCTATCACCTCCAGTGGAAGTAAGACCACTGATCATTTACCTCACAGTCCTAGAGGACTCATTGGGATGTGTACTTGGCCAACAAGACGAAACCAAAAGGAAAGAGTCTGCCATCTACTATTTGAGCAAGAAATTCACCGACTGCGAGACTCGCTACACGATGCTTGAGAAAACTTGTTGCGCTTTGGCTTGGGCAGCCAAACGTCTTTGCCAATACATGATTCGTCATACTACTTGGTTGGTCTCCGAAATGGATCCAATCAAGTATGTATTTGAAAAACCTGCTCTTACGGGAAGAATTGCCCGTTGGCAGATGCTGTTATCAGAATATGACATAGAGTACCACGCTTAGAAAGCCGTTAAGGGAAGTATTTTAGGCGATCATTTGGCTCATCAACCGATTGACGATCAAGAATCAATCGGGTTTGACTTCCCAGACGAAGATTTCATGTATTTAAAAATGAAAGATTGCGATGAACCTCTACCCAGTGAAGGGCCAGAACCAGGTTCCCAATGGGGACTTATCTTTGACGGAGCAGTTAATCATTATGGAAACGGAATTGGGGCAATCATTGTTACCCCTCAGGGTACCCACATTCCTTTCACTGCCAGACTGACGTTCAAATGTACGAACAATGAGGCTGAATACGAAGCTTGTATCATGGGTCTCGAGGAAGCGATTGATTTAAGGATAAAAAACTTGGACGTATATGGTGACTCAGCTTTGGTTATCAATCAGATAAAAGGAGATTGGAACACATACCAATCAGGATTGATTCCTTACAAAGACTATGCAAGAAGGTTGTTACCTTTCTTCAACAGAGTTGAGTTTCATCACATCCCTCGTGATGAGAATCACATGGCTGATGCATTAGCCACTATCTTTTCCATGATTAGTGTAGGTCAATGGAATGATATACCTAAGATCGACATAATGCGCCTTGAACGGCCCGCTTACATCTTTTTGATTGAAGCAGTCATAGACGACAAACCTTGGTACTACGATATCAAATGCTTCCTTCAGAAACAAGGATACCCACCTGGGTCATCTAGAAAAGACAGGAAGACCCTCAGAAGACTAGCAGGAAGCTTCTTCCTGAGCAGCGATACACTTTATAAGAGAAATTTTGACATGGTCTTGCTCCGATGCGTCGACAGACCAGAAGCAGACATGCTTATGAAAGAAATTCATGAAGGATCCTTTGGCACTCATGCCAACGGACACACAATGGCGAGAAAAATTCTGAGAGCAGGGTACTACTGGTTGACCATGGAATTCGACTGCTACAAGTACATGAGGAGGTGTCACAAGTGTCAGATATACTCCGACAAAATTCATGTACCGCCATCACATCTCAAAGTTCTCTCTTCCCCGTGGCCTTTTTCCATATGGGGAATCGACATGATTGGCTTGATTGAACCCAAGGCTTCGAACGGACATCGGTTCATCCTTGTAGCCATTGACTACTTCACCAAGTGGGTCGAAGCAGCATCATTCGCTAATGTAACCCGACAAGTGGTGGTCCGATTTATCAAAAACAATATCATCTGCCGTTATGGTGTTCCAAGCGAGATCATTATTGATAATGGATCTAACTTGAACAATAAGATGATGAAGGAGTTGTGCGCAGAGTTCAAAATTAAACATCATAACTCATCTCCCTACCGACCCAAGATGAACGGAGCGGTAGAAGCGGCTAACAAGAACATCAAGAAGATCGTTCAAAAGATGGTTGTAACCTACAAAGACTGGCACGAGATTCTACCCTTTGCTCTTCACGGTTATCGCACATCTGTTCGCACTTCAACAGGGGCTACCCCTTTCTCTCTAGTGTATGGCATGGAAGCAGTGTTCCCCATAGAAGTAGAGATCCCATCAATCAGGGTATTGATGGAAGCTAAGCTCACCGAAGCTGAATGGTGTCAAAGTCGACATGACGAACCGAATCTGATCGAAGAAAAGAGAATAACGGCACTATGCCACGGTCAGTTATATCAACAGAGAATGAAGAGGGCGTTCGACAAAAAGGTTCGACCTCGTGTCTTCAGGAAAGGAGACCTCGTGCTCAAGAAGATACAATCTTTTCTCACTGATTCTCGGGGCAAATGGACTCCGAATTATGATGGCCCCTATGTGGTCACGAAAGCTTTCTCAGGCGGCGCCTTGAGACTTGCAACCATGGACGGAGAGGAATTTGCCTACCCCACGAATGTTGATGTAGTCAAGAAATACTTCGCCTAAACTAAAAAAAAAAAAAAAAAGTCTCGGTGGATTGAAAACCTGAAAGGGCGGTCCAGGCAAAAGTTAGAGACAAAATAAAAAAATCATCCCGGTGGATTGGAAACATCATAGTACAATCCAGGCAAAAATTAGGGATAATGGTAAGTAACTATGTTCAACAGAGGCAAGACCCTCAGCAGCAGCAGTTACACCATCCATCGGAGGAAAACTCCAGTCAAGGTCATCTTCGACAAAAGCTCAGGATGCCCCGAATTCAAAGTTGGTAGAAGGATAGTGGTCGTTATGTTTCAACGTAGCCCTTTTCCCTGTAAATTACCATTTTCTAACTTTGTAAATACTCAATGGAATCACGCGTTTGGCTGATCTCAATCTTATCAATAAAATTTGAGCCTTGTGCTTTTGTTTGTAATTCTTGCTTGTTTTAGGTTTACAGAACGACGTTGTTAACATGATTAACGATTCTTGAAATAAAACAAAAATGAATTTACTTGTTAAAACTTTTTCTGCTTTTAAAATAAAGATGGCAATTTCTTTTAACTGTTAAACATCGAAAGAACATCAATCGCGTCTCCAAAGGTGTTCGAACCTCAAAGTGCAGAATCAAAGTACTCCTTCTAGACCAGTACGCCTGAATGAAGGGATCAACTGTGTCAGAGACCTTGTTTCGTCTGACACCCCACGGCAGAGTTCTTATCTCCTAAGTTCGATCAACGGTAGCTCCCAGCAGGGACTATCTCTCCTAAGCAAGGTGGAATTGCTATCTTGAACCAGCGATGTCTCTATACGCTCCGCGATGGCCGAGTATCCAGTCATGTTCATCTTTTAGTTTGTGTGTCGCGTCAGTTTTGTCCGCATATACATACATACATCATGCATTATTGATTTGCATTTGCATTTCATATTGCATCACTATCACTCTAGTCGGTCTTGTCCCCTAGTGATAGAAGTTCTCTCAATCGAGTTGTCAGTTCTTGCCTCATCAGGAAACACTGTGTTTAAGCAATCTCTCTCCCGTTTATCTCTAGATCAGAGTCGGCACTAGACCACTTTGATAACTTGAACCTCTGAAAGGCCAGAGAACCTTTAACAGATGTCACTCTTTGCCATTGAAGATGATATCCTTGCTTTCCCGGATTAAAGAAAATCCCCAGAGAAAGCCTCTTAAGCAAGGGTTCGGCAGTGCATCAGTTTTTCTCCGAAAATCCGCTGATGAAAAGGTCATCGGCACCTCAAAATTGGACCCCATCATATGGCATTTCTCTGGGAAGATCCCGAGAAAAGTATGATGTAAGATCCCCAAGTGGAAACAGTCTCTCGAGAGACTCGCTTTCCCCTAGTAGAATCGACAAATGGCGTCTCCAACAGAGAAGTTTGTGCACCTCTACAACTCAGACGACTGGGTTCCCCAGCAATCGAAACTTTTTCATCTCAAATGGCATCTCCCCATAAAAATTCGGCGAGAAGTTTGAAGGAAATCCGCTACAAATAGCGTTCCTTGTCAATAAAGTTTATTGACAAAAGAAACTAAGACCAGTTCCTTGGTAGGAAACCAGGATCGAGGGGAAGTTGACAAAAGAAACTAAGACCAGTTCCTTGGTAGGAAACCAGGATCGAGGGGAAGTTTAAATCGGAAACTAAGACTAGTTCCTTGGTAGGAAACCAGGATCGAGGGGAAGTTTAAATCAGAAACTGAGACCAGTTCCTTGGTAGGAAACCAGGATCGAGGGGAAGTTTTACCTTTTCTAAGCATCATTGCTTAGCTAAAGAAGATGAATGCATAAGCTACCATTCATAACCACCATCAAAATTTCGGGTATTCTGATATTTAATCCTCTTGCACCCCGAATGCCCGAATACCTTCGTCATTCACACCTTCGTGTCTAAGAAGATTAAATAGGGGCATCTGTCATACCCCAAATTTTGACCACTAAGATTTCCCATCATTGTGCAAATCATCATCACAATGTGGATGAACCATCATGCCTCATCAAATGCCTCAAGGATGGGTGAGCATCCACTACAGTCAAAATTAGGGTTTTAAGCCCTCTCAGAGCCTTAGACAAAGGATCAATCAAGGAATGACATGATCTCCAACTTGTCTAACCTCTCAAACATCCACAATGGATCAAAAAGGACTCCCACTTTAAGGATTAAGCACAAGGCTGCTCCCTTCTAGATGGATCAAGTATCAAGATCGTCAGTATCACCAAATTAGGGTTTTGGTCGACCAAGGGCCTCCAGATGAAAAATTTCATCTGGGCATAAGCCAAAGATCCAAAACACAACCTAATGTACTCCATGGAACCTCATGGACCCATTCATCAAGTCAATTTTGCCTCAGGGGATGCATACATCTAAAATCAGGAATTAGGGTTTCTTGACCTCAAGACATGATTTGAGGGTCTCTAATGAACTATATTGATCCATTTGGAACAATGGATTAATCCAAGAAGCTTGAGCAACAAGTCTAATTTTCATCTGCACCACAATTAGGGTTTCGCGAGGAAAGTCAAATGTAACTTTGACTTTTGACCAGGACATGCTCCCAAACCCTAGGACATGCCCCAATATACCCTATGAGACCCATGGAACATGTCCATCAAGTTTGATTTAGGTCAAGGACATGATTTCCTGAAGAATTGCACAATTTGGAATTCATCTGATAAAAAGTCAATTGTGCACAAAAGTCAACTTTGACTTTTTGAGATTTTTCACCAAAATTGATTTTTAACCCTAAAATGATGTTAATGTATGATTTGAATCATCATTCATCAAGAAAAATCAAAGGAAATGGGATAACTTGTAAAAGGAGTAACCATAAAACTTAGAAATTTTTCTAAGTTATGGAAAAAGTACCACTAATACACTAACTTTGGAGGATCATAACTCCTAAACCACAAGGCCAATTTTTGTCATCCAAAGATAGATTTGTAGCCCTCATTACCCTCTACAAAAACTTCAACTAGACCTAAGGCCAATTCATTAAGGATTTTGAGTTATGGAGTGATCAAAATCAAGAAATCACACTTTGTTCCAACACTTAGTGAAAATTTCACTAAGTCAGATTTTGCTTTACTTTTTGCCAAATGTAGAGGGATTTTTCACTTGGAATCAAAAGAGATCAAAACCAAACTTGTTCAAACAGTTGTTGTATCATGTAAGGGCTTTCTAAAATGGCCAAGAACATTGCCAAATTCAACTTACACCATGAGATATGACATTGTCAAGTTGCCTTGCTGAAATCTGTCAAAGGCAAGGCAAAATTTGCAACTTTGCTCGATTTGCCAAAATCAGCCAAATTCAAATGCTCCTATCCACTTGGACACATCTGAGGATTGAATCTAAAGGGGACAATCACTGAGCCAAGCCTCCAAAGTCCATGGAACAAGAAATAGCATGTTGAACCTAGAATGGCCAAAATAGGGACAAGACTCCAAATTTGGATTGAAGCATTCAATGGAAGCATCAAGGTGGCATGGACTGAGCCATTCTCATCTGAAATCAGTCAAGGCTTATCCAAGACCAAGGGAACCAAAGCTCTGTGCCCTAACCTCTAGTTAATGGCTAGAGGAGACTTGGATTTTCATTTGCCAACATTGGCCAAACCTACTTACCAGCTGCCATTCACTATTCCTTGGAAAACAAACTTGCTCTACTATAAATAGAGCTCAATTGTGATCAGTTTGAGTACACCAAAGCCATCAAACATATGCTTTCCTCAAAATCTCTTCTTTCACTCCAATTTTGCCTTCTAAGGCAAGTCACTATCGGGTTTTGAGTTTGAGAGCAATTCCAATCAAACCAATCACTCACACACCTCATATACATCACATATGAGCTGATCAAACACTTAGATCACTTCTGAAACACCAATTTCACAAAATCACCAGCTGGTTGCTCAAATTTTCAACCAAGTTGCAGCTGAGGTACCACAAATTGATCCAGCCAATTTCAATCAAGTCCAACCATTCAAACACACTCCATAGGGTGTAGGGAAGCTGTTCAGATCATCACCACTCATCTGTAACATCTCCAAATCAAAAGTCACAATGCACTTGCTGTCATGGCTTAGAGGTAAGCATATACTTGGTCATCTCTCAATCTATGCATATTTCCTCGCACAATAATTTGGCCATATGTTCATAATCATGCATGGAATGTTTTCCCTCAATTAATTGCATTGTTTGAATCGTGTATCAAAAATCCTAGCCTTCATGCAGAAATTAGGGTTCTTGAGGTTTCTTCATGATTTCATGTTTTATGTTTAATTTAAATGAAATTAAGTGTTGTAGACATGATCGTGAGGTTGAGACGAGCATAATGATATGTGGATTGCATGATATAATCAAGTATTCAGTGAGATTGAGGAGAAAATGAAAATCAGCCAAACCCAGAACACGCGCGTGTTCTTGGTGTGTTATTGGCGCCATTTTTGAATAATTCAAATATTTGAATTTTGTGATTTTATTTAATTGATTCAAAAATTAATTTCTCTCTGAGTTTTAATGATTTTGAGTTGATTCATTTTTTAATAATTCACAAAAATGTTAAAATATTTTATTTTCCCAAAAAATCCCAAAAATATTATTTATTTCATATAATTGATATTTTTGCAAAGAATTAATATTTTAATTGTTTTTGACATATTAAATATTTTTTCTACATTGATTTTGCAACTTTTAATGCTTTCTAATTATTTTGTAGGTCAATACTTAATTTTTGAAGCATTAATCCAAAATCACAATTTGTTTTTCATATGTTAAATAATTTAGATCATTTTTAATTGAATTTGTATTCAATTAAATACATTTTTGAAAACAAATTAGGGTTTTTGGATTAATTCAACCCTCATAAATTATTTTCAAAACACTTTGGGCCTCTAATAGAATGTAAGACCCAATCCTTTCTTGACCAAATCATTTTTGGGCCTCAGTGTATTGTATAAGTCCCGATACCGTAAAAAACAAACGGCGCGATCGTCGCCTTTTCAAAATAACCCTTGGGCCTCTCCTCGAGCTATAAGACCCATTTAACACTTTTGGGCCTCTAATAGAGTGTAAGACCCAATCCCCTTTTAACCAAAACATTTTGGGCCTCACTTATTGTATATGTCCCTCCGCGTTAAAAGAAAACCTCGGCGCGATCGCCATTTTTAACGGAAAAATCATCCGGGCCTACCCTCGTGTTATAAGCCCCACTCTTTTTCTTTAAACCCTTTGGGCCTCTTGAGAGAGTGTAAGACCCATCCCTTTGTACAGAAAACAAATTTGGGCCTTAGTTACTTGTATAAGTCCCTATGTACAAATTCAAACAGTGCGCTCACTGATAAAACCCTGGGCCTCTCCTTCAGCTGTAAGCCCCAAAACTTTCTTTTTCAAAGCACTTTCTCCTTTGATTTTGAATATACTGTTGTTTTCAATCTTTATTTGTTGAACAACTAACCAAACAGCATGGAAGCTCTACAACCGAGTAAGTGGTTATTGCTTTCATTTACTGCTTTCATATATATATATATAACTGTATTGTGGGGCTGTTTCACTGTAAGTCTTCTTACATAAACTCATATCAACTGTGTAATAATAGTATAGATATTTCCAGTTTCCCCGGCAACTACGTCTAGAACTAGGTGATGCCGTTTCGTTTATTCGTAGAAATAGACAACTAGATCCCCAATAGGATCACCAGATACAGTCTTCTCTTAGGCTGTCCTCATTAGGAATTGTCAAGAAACTCTACTCCCAGAGATGAATGTATTCTCCGTGAATGGCATCTTTGAGTTTCTTCCAAATTCTCGAACTTTCCTGACTTTGATCTATTCTCGGTGAATAGCATTGCCTTGAATTTCTCGGGGTTTGGGGACCCACGGGCTTCTTAAAAGCATCAGCCTTCTCTTGGGAATTATACAAGTACCCACAGGCTTCCTAAAAGCAACCCCGCCTCCTCTTGGGCTTAGTACAAGGACCCTACGGCTTCTTAGAAGTATTCACAGCCTCCTCTTAGGCTTCGTATAATGATCTCTTCCTCCGGGAATGATAGCCTCCTCTTGGGCTTAGTACAAGGACCCGTCGGCTTCTTAAAAGTTTCCAGCCTCCTCTTGGGCTTCGTACAAATTGTCCCGACGACCTCCTAGAGGTATAGGAACAGAACCTAGTCATCCTCATAGAACAGTCCTTTCATAGAGTCTACTACTGTTTCTCAAAGCATAGTACAAAAGATAAAACCCTAGACTTTGACAGTCTAATTTCCTTGAGTCTCAAAGACATTCTCAAGTGACCCCTTCGTTAAATAAGAAGGAAACCCGCAGACTCGGAAAGTCTCAATACCCTTCGGATTTCCCGCTTCCTTAAAGAACAGGAATAACCCAGATCCTCAAATCAAATCCCTGAGTACAGTGTTGCTCATATAAGAACTGATTTTCACTTCAAAATCAGTATACCGGACCTGTCACTTAACTGAACAGTCACCATAGCCTCCTCTTGGGCTTTGTACAACGATTCTCCCCAGCGGAGTCAAAAAACGTTCGGCCTCTCTCTCGGGCTTTGTACGAGACACATAAGAGACTCCCTTGCTAAGTCAATTACCCTTTTTTTGCCTCCATCTCGGGCTTTATACGAGATACCAAAAGACTCCATCGTCGGGTCAAAACCTTTTAGCCTCTCTCTCGGGCTTTGTACGAGACACATATTAGCCTCCTCTTAGGCTTTGTATAAGAAAACCACTGGTTAATCCAATTAACCTTATTGCATCAAAGCTGTGCCTCGTTCACAGTACACAAACATCAACAACTCCTTCCTCTTCATCTAATCGCTGTAAGCGACAAGCCTCTGGATCATCTACATCCATGCCACTGTCCTTCTTTTAGCATGAGAAATTCCGAAGGAAAGATAGCATTGCTCTACACTGAGTTAAAGTCTTCTCCTTTAGGTTGGAAATCCCCTATAAAGGAAATTATGGCATTGCCGGATTCACATATCCCGGTTAAAGTAATTCTCCCTTATAAGCGGTTGTGACAAACAAACCCCTCTTTAGAGATGACAAATTCTCTCTAAAGTTGAGATCTTTCAGCTTCACATCTTGGGCTTTGAACAAGATACAAACCACCTTTCGCTTCACGTCTTGGGCTTTGAACAAGACACCAAAACAACCATTTCCTCCCATAGAATAGGAAGAACTACGAACGCTCTGATTTCCCTGTTTCGGTAAACGGGAATACGTAGGCATAAGATCGAAAGAAAAGATCTTAGCGAGCACACTAAACAAAAGACCCAAATCCCATATCAAAAGCAGTAATTCAAAAAACATTAGTCCTAACATCCTAATCCTTGTTCCCCGCCAGAAAGCTTCTGCCTAGAAAGAAAACAGTATTGGCGAAAATACAAATAACCAGTACAAAGGCCCCCCCACATTAATAGCATTCGTAACCTAACAGACCGCTGTTTAAACTCAGTATGCAAAGCAGGGTTAATTGGAGACATCTATTTCCCTTCCTTCATCAGCTTTAATAGGATAAAAAATGAATCGACCTGTAGTTTTAAGCTCAACTGCAGAGAGCGACCAGCGCTTAAGAACCGCGTCCAAAATCGCTCGCTACACTAAGTCATGGGTGGAATCTGAACTAAGGAACCTGCATGATGGATGTTTTATGTTTATTATGAGTGCAACAAACAAGAAAACACATTGCCATTTTGATGTGGGTTAATGCAAAAAGTAAAAAATAGAAAGACAGGGATCAAAATATTTGAATGAAAAAACGTCCTTTATTGATGATAAAAATAGCAAATAAAACATCCAAGCCCTACAAATAAATATCACTACGTCTTGGGCAGAACGTAGGATTCAACATAACAGAAAACAAAAGTAAATTACTCCAGGCACGTCACTTGAATAACTTTCTCGGAGGACCAGTTTCCTAAACTCTGACCAGGGGTGCAGGGACGAATCCACTCATCCATGTCACGGTCACTATCTCCTTCATCCTCAATAGCATTGACTCTGTCGAAGAAAACACCGGCACTGGTGAAATGGACTGGACCATAGAACTTAGGAGGCTCTTCAAGACGCCTAGGTGGCTTGTAACCCAGTCCATGAGTATCTTGCTTTCTTTGAACATCAATGACACTACCCCATTTCTGAGAACCGCCAGCTTCAACTACAGCGCGCGCCTCTTTGAAAAAGGACATTGGAACTTCTGGTTGTCTGACAACTTCAGGTTGGGCAACCACCTCAGGCTGGCTGACTGCCCTCGGGGGTTCCTCAGGAATTTTCACAGCCTCAAAGGCTTGGCACAAAGTTTCCTGTACTTCACCATCTACCTCTACATACTTGAAGGTCGATAGGTGACTCACCATGATATCTTCCTCACCACAAACAGTCACAACGTGGCCATCCACCATATACTTCAACTTCTGGTGCAGCGTAGAAGTTACTGCCCCAGCACCATGGATCCAAGGGCGACCCAGCAAACAACTATAGGCATGCTGAATATCCATTATGTAAAAGGTGGTGTTGAAAATTTCCGGACCCACCTTGATCGGCAGAACTAACTCCCCAAAAACTGACCTCTTGGAGCCATCAAAAGCACGTACCACCAAGTCACTTGGTGTACAAATCAACCCACAAGTATCCAGTTTCATCAAAGCCTTCTTTGGTAAGACATTCAAAGATGACCCAGTATCAACTAACACATGCGACATTAAAGAACCACGGCATTCCACCGAGATATGCAAAGCGTTGTTGTGATTCCTCCCAGCCGGAGTTAGATCTAAATCTGTGAAACCCAAACCATTACCAGCATTCACATGAGCCACAACCCCTTCTAACTGGTTGACAGATATTTCCTGCGGTACATAAGCCATATTCAAAACCTTCAGCAATGCATTTCGGTGCGCCTCAGAGCACAACAGTAAGGATAGAATGGAAATCTTCGATGGAGTTTGGTGAAGTTGGTCAATAATCTTGTAATCACTTTTCCTGATCAACCTCATAAACTCTTCTACGTCTTCTGAGAAAGTATCCCCAACTAGCTTCGTCATAGAATTATTTGCTTCCTGCCTCTGTACAGACTGGCTTCGTCATAGAATTATTTGCTTCCTGCCTCTGTACAGACTCATCCGTCATCTGTTTACCTTTGTCTTGTCTTAAACTGCCAGCTTGATTCTCGGACGGAATAAAGACTCTACCACTCCTAGTGATAGCCCCTGCTTCAATAAGATTTTCAATCCCTGTATTCACAGCTGATGTCTCTTCCAATTCCAGCTTCTTACCATTAACAAACACCTCAGCCCCATAGTTCCATGGGATGGCCTTGGTACTCTCATACGGGACTGGTCCAGGAACAGTGATAGTGACCGGTGCTAGTCTTGCCGGCGCTGATATAGTTATTGTCTTGAATGGAATTGTTATCGTGGCAACATCAATCTCTCTGTCAGTAGTATTACTCTTCTTACAACCTCTGTCAAACTGTAACACCCCTTCACTGATCATTTTTTGAATACCTGCTTTCAATAAATCGCAACCACCTGGCTGCGACACACATCCTACACAACCTTCATCACAGCCGGGAAATACCCCTCCTTTCAACAGTCTTTCCTTCACCACACCCAAGGGAGTTCGGACTTCATTCACATCTGAAATCAAACTCAAGTCTTCACAGTCTTTGATAATGGCATTGACCCTCGGCTCACCGTGATTCGGCATCGGGTTCTGATTCACATTTGGAACATCATTGGAGAAATTGATGGCTTTGGAATCCACCAGATCTTGAACCTGATGCTTAAAAGCTTTACAGTTCTCAATATAATGCCCGGGTGCCCTAGAATGAAACTCACAGTGGGCGTTGGCGTCATAGCCGGGAGGTGGGTTACCAGTAGGTGGAGCCAATGTTCTCTTCTGAATTAACTGTAGCTTTAACAAGTACTGAAATAATTGAGCGTGGGGAAGAGGTGGAGTGTCAAAATGTCTATCCCGCCTAGTCAGAGGCTGCGACTGGCGAGGAGCCTGATTTTGTTGTTGAGACACTGCTGGCTGCTGAGGTGCTACAGGGATGGTTACAGAAGCCACATGCTGATTGAAGTTCTGACGAGGTCCATCTCTACCATGATATGATGACACAGAGTTTGTATCTCCCTCCTTCTTCTTATAACCACTGGCATAAGGCTTCTTATTTCCTCCAGATGAGGACCCATCACCGCCTGATATTTTTCCCGCCTTAATTCCGCTTTCCACCATCTCTCCTACTAAGATCAAATCAGCAAACTTTCCAGTCATACACGGTACCAGCTTTTCATAGTAATGACCCTGCAAGGTGGCCATAAACATAGTTATCGTTTCACGCTCCAACATGGGAGGCTGAACCTTCGCTGCCAGTTCGCGCCACCTCTGGGCATACTCCTTGAAACTTTCATTATTCTTCTGTGATAAGTTCTGCAGCTGTGTTCGGTTAGGAGCCATATCAGTGTTATATTGATAGTGTCTAATAAATGCCCCTGCCAGATCTCTCTAACTACGCACATCCTTCCTCTCTAGTTGCATGTACCACTCCAGGGATGCCCCAGATAGGCTATCCTGGAAGCAATGCATCATCAGCTTCTCATTCTTCGCATGCGCAGCCATTTTACTTGCGTATGCCCTCACGTGGGTCCTTGGACAAGTCATACCATTATACTTCTCAAAAGTAGGAGTCTGAAACTTGTGCAGGATAATAACACCTGGAACCAACCCCAAATCCTCTAGATCCATCCCCACAGAATCCTGATTCACAACACCCCTCAGTTGTTCCTCAATCAACCTGAACCTCTGATCATTGTCAATATGGGGACCAGCATCCCCACCTAGCATAGAAAAGGCATCATCTTGAACATCATCATACTGACGGCCATGAACTGCACCTGCACCGTTACCTCCTCCCCCAACATTTTCAGCCCCGCCCGGAGAGATCACAACACCAGCAACAGGAATACCTCCGCCCGGAGGGCCATTCTGAACATTATTACCGTCTTTCTCATTCCTTGCAATCAGTGGATGAACGAGAGTCCTCAACTGCTCTTGGCCTTGAGCAACACCTTGCATTAATTCCATGAATTGGTTCATGCGAGTCCACATCTCAATGATCTCATTCTGTAGCTGATCCATGAGTCTCTTCTGATTTTGTCCGGTAGGATACCAGTGAATGTGCTGATCTGCAATCATGTACTGAGATTAGAACAAGATAAGAACACCGTAGATAAACACCTGTCATACAAAATGATTATGAATATGCAAAATGCAAATGAACATGTTTGAATATTTGCAGGGCGATCCACCCCTTGATTCCAGTTTAACAACAAGATAGAATAGAACTTCTGCTCATATATTAAGAAAACCAGCGGAAAACCAAATGTCAACAATCATAAATCCAAGATAACAAGTCTGAACACAAAAATCAAAGGTCCCAACCAACAAGCCTGGTGGTGATCCAAATACAATAAGAGAGAGTAGAAAACTACGGCATGTCATCAAAGTTCACAAGTGTCAATCCCCCCATCCGTTATGCTTTCTGCTCCAGTCTTGAATTTCCTTGAACAACTTTTTTGTGTCAGGATGCTTTGGTCTCTGAATTAGCTCCTGAATGAGGATTTCTCTCCTGTGCATGATCCCCTACAAGTATCGGCAATGCAACTCCCAAGCGTCTTCTCCAGAAACACCATCCATGCTAGGTCCCTCATGTCTAGATCTCTTCACTTCAGCTTGGACCTTCAGTTCCTCTATGGAGGCTATGGCTTCATTGAGTCGACCCTCGACTGTTTGTCTCTGGAATACCCCTGATAAGATCTCAGTGTCTTTCTTCTTGAGCCGCGACTTCAATTGATCAATCTGAGCCAGGTAATCGTCTTCCTTTCTCTTATTCTCAGCCATTGCAGTTTCTCAGTGAGCATTGAACCTGTGAATCTTTAACGAAGCCTTGTCTAATTCCTCCTTCTTAGACTCGAGAACCTAACTAATACCATCTAAAGCTTGTTTCATCCTTTGTCTGGATGTGACCATGTTAGCTAACTCTTTTTCTACCTTAGCAAGGAGCTCTGTCTTCAACTTGGCGGTATGAACAACTTCACCCCGCTCATGTTTCAACTGATAAATCTCTCTTTGTAGCTCACTGTTTTCTTCTCGTAGCTTTTCCTTTTCAGCCCACAACTTGTTAAACCTCTCTATCTCAACTGTGGTAGGAGGCTCAATCAGTAAGGGGTAAGATGGTGGTTCTACCGGGAAGGGAAGAAGCTCCTCTTCTGCTCTCTTCTTAATCCACTCTTTATAGGAAAGGAAAGCCCGGTTGTTACATTTCCCGAATGAAGTTTTTCCCCTCTTGGTCACCTGCTTCCAAGCATTCACAATCTTCCTTATCATCTCTTGATCCCCAGTACCATTGAAGAATAAGGACTCTCTAACATCTCGCTCTTCAGGTGGATTTTTCAAAGGATAACCAAACTGCTTGATAACAAGGGAAGGATTATAGTTAATTCCACCTCTTCTCCCTATCAAGGGTACATTAGGGAATTCTCCGCACTTCCAAATAATCTCCATTCCTAGAAAGTCATGATTGAACCAGACAATGTTGTCAGCAGTCAAGCCCATTAACCTCTTTGATCACTTCAGAGAATCTTTCGTATCAACGAAGGCGCCAGCTTCGAGGAGATGGCTCAGAAACCAAGTAGATAAAAGCGGTGGACAACAACTCACGGTTTTTCCCCGCCTATTTTCATTCTTGTAGTGGACTGAGTGATACACATCACCTAGCAAGGTAGGTATAGGATTCTTTGAAATAAAGATTCTGATAGCATGCATATCCACCAGATCAGGAACATTGGGAAACAGGACAATCCCATAGATGCACATAGCCAGATAGCTTGGAAAGCAGTCCAATTCTTCTCTTTAACATGTATGCAAGCTTGATCAAACAAGAACTTCAATAAGAAACCCTTAGCTCCTTGTTTTTCCTCAATATTACTGCTCAGAACGGATTCACCAATATGAAGAGTAATAGCCATTTCTTTTATCCCAGGGTGTTCTTCAGAAAAGAATACTATGTCATGCCTGATGGGGATTCCCAAAATAAATGAGAACTCCTCCAACGTTGGGGACAAGATGTAGTCTGGGAAAGTGAAGCAACGCAAAGACGGATCGTAAAACTGAAGCAGTGTATGAATGGCATCCTTCTCATACTTGGAGATATTGTAGACAAACTTCAGAAGTCTCCCATACCCTCCACTGAACTCTGTATGAACTCCAGGACCAGCCATATTAATCAGCTTGTGAATCAATGTCAAGGTTGGATCTGGGAACGAATATGCAACAGTCATTTTTCTCTGGACATCCATGCCAAGGTAACCTCAGAAAACCGGAATCAAGAGTAAGATGCAAGCCCTGAAAAATGTCAAACATGTCAGAATGCAAGAAAAATGATATGCTCATGCAAACATGGGATCAAGGCAACACTGCTGGACGTGTTGTGCTGTTAACTGAACGAGAACCACAACCCAGAAAACCAGAATTCCAAAATACCGAACCACTGAGATAACCAGGAACCCAGATAATCAAACATTGATGAGAAATCCAGAAAAGCCGGGTAGGTTGAAGGTTTCGGTTATCTGCAAACCTGCAAACACCCATCCCCTCTCAGGTGTGGGTACTAGGATGTTCAGTTTCCCGGGCTCTCAGGTCGAGAAATGATGATACGTTCACCATTTCTGGTTTGGCATCATCATCAATCGAGGAGGCCTCAACTGATTCTCCAAAACGGAAGGTCCTCAGCTTCTGGCACTGAGGTCGAGAAACAATAGTACATTTATCCCTCGGGGTACAGTACTATCGTCAATCGAGGAGTGCCTCCACTAATTCTCTTCAAAAGATAGGGGCCATCCTATGCGAGTTCCAAAGTGGGCCCTCGGGTGCGAATGGGTTTGCCACAGGATGTGGTCTGCCATTGTCACCACTAAAGAGGGATGTTTCCACTAGGGTCCTCGATGATCGGTCACCAGAGTCGACAGCTCTCTAGATCGACATCCTAACATGCGCAAGACACACACGTTAGAATGCGTCCCAAGATAGCCTCGTCTGGTTGTGAATTTCGTGAACACACAAACGCACCAAGCGGGCACGTAGGTCCCACTACTCTCCACTCTAGTCCTAGGGTGTACTCAAGCCTGGGTATTGGGCTTATCTCTCAGAACAACCCAACCTGCAAAACAGAAACAGCCAGCACAACACAGCAATATCCAGTAATAGAAATGAAATGCAATGCAGAAAATGCGGTAAAAATAAAATACAACAAATAAAGCAAAACAAACAAAAAACACCCAAAGAGAACAAAGACAAGCAAGCGCTAGGATTGACTCGCTTAGGGATGGACCAGCATAGGTCAACCAGAGTCCCCAGCAGAGTCGCCAGCTATCGCTCCCAGGATTTTCATCCAGGTACAAACGCGAGAGTGGCGCGGAAAACAGAGTCGCCAGCCGTGTAAATTTATCCCAAGAGAGGGAAAGGGAACACTGCACAAACCTGAGGAAGAGGGAAAGGAATGGTTGTCGCAACCATAACCTGGGTTCGGGAGTCGGTTACGCGAGGGGAAGGTGCTAGCACCCCACGCATCCATCGTACTCGATGGGATCCACGCTTGTTGTCTATTCTAAGGGTGAGTTATCTTATCATCTATGGCTGTACTAAAACGGGGAAGGGGAAAACAAAGACAGACTCGGTAGGATGTCGACGTCCTAGGCCTACGTACCCCCTTTGTGCAATGGGGAATTCAGAGTCAACGTAGTTCAGACCAAGTTCTTTTGTGTTTTTTATGAGCGACGCTAAGTTCGCGTCCGACAGTTAGGGTCGATGCCTGTTTGCGACTCAGACGGAAAGTAACGTGCCCTTTTTGAAAATAGCCTTTAGTTTGAAAATCCTGAAGGACAAAAAGGTTTGAAGTTTGTTTGTAATTTTTTAGGACAGAAGTGACTTAAGTTAGTTCATAACTTGCATTGCACCAAAGTCTAGGGCACAGGGCCGAATACTTAACGCATCGTCCCAAGACAGGACGCTCTCTAAGCACTCTAGAAAGATGAGAGGAAGCCCCTCATTTCTCATTCCCCACGCTTAAGGCTCGTGCGCAATACACTTTATTCTTATTAAGTGTTTTCAAGAAGTTCCGAGATGAGAAGAGAGAAGACACAAAGGAAACTCTAAAGGGAAACTAAGAGTCCTAATGTTATCATGCATGGGTGACCTACGGTTGGCGAGGTTTGACGATAACCTAAGCCTAAAGAAAAGAAAAGCTGAGAGGCAGAAAGAGTAAGGGTTAATATGGATTACTATCCACACCCTCAAACAACTTACCTCAGCCCCTGCATAAAAGGTTAGTACAAAACAGACATACGTGACAATAAACCAAAAGAAACTCAACCAAGCCAGAAACCAAAGAGAAATGATTATAAACCAAGTGAAATCAACCAAGACAGAATTTGAATGACCTAAACATGAATTGTGAAGTTAAAGGAGCAAACCCAAATGATGGCACAAGTGTCTTTTCAAACAAGATAACCAGACATGATTAGAAATATGCATACAGGAAGGTCTCAAATAAAAGCAATCAAACAATTAGAAAAAAAAAATTCTAAAATTATCAAATTAATTATCAACATAGCTCAACCAGAAACAAACAACATATCAGAAACTCATGCAAAAATTCAGGATATAAGTCACTCAAACAATTATGCAAAGTCTGATGAGAAATATGGTTCAATATGCAAAAAAGGAGGGCTACAATGCAATATGAAATAATTTTAAAAGTGAGAGAAAAATTTTTTTATGCAATTCAATGTATTGGTGAAAAAATTCAAAAAGAATGAATGCAAAAGGTTTTGTATGCTATGAGAACAAAATTCTACAAGTTTTGGTATGCATGATATGAACAATTCAAAAATAAAATAAACAAATAATTATTTCAGACGCCAAAAATAAAATAAAATAATAAAATAAAATTTGGTAAAATTTTATAAAATTATAAAAATGTTTCAGGAATTTTTTGGGGATTTTTAAATGCATATAACTATTTTTTAAAAAATGAAAATGAAAATGCCATGATTAAAATAAAAATAAAATATGAAATGAGTATGGGGGTGTGGGAAGTAATAATACACGTTGAGTAGGGACATGGGCTCAAAATGAGGGGTGTAAATAGCGAGCCTAATCCAAACTCCATCAGAAAAAATAAAAAAAATAAAAATAAGGGAACACGCGTGGGCTCAGTCAACCCAGTTGACTGCATGCTTACCTTAAGATTGATCTCACGCGCCCTAATCAGTCAACAATTCCAATTATTATGCAAGATGGATGTTCAAGATCATAAAGCACACCATAAGCTCATGCACACACGCACACCAAATCAAACTGTCTACCCTACACTCCCACGCGCACGGCACATGTTTTTTTTAATTTGCTGGAACAATGATAACCGTGTGATTCATCAGACGCACACAATCAAGTCAATAAAATAAAAAGTACTTAAAATGACAGGCAATGATATGGTGGCACACGATAACAATCGTGGGGTAATGTACATGTAATCAAATAAAATAAAAAAACAAAATTAAAAAATGTGGCACAATGATGGCCACGCGATGAAACGAATCAAGGGCCAGGATTATGTCTTCTTCGTTGAAACCCTTCCTTCGCCGGAGCTCACACCAGTCGCCGAAGCCCTAGCTCCGGCCGCCACCCACGGCCACCTGCAACTTAAAAAAACCCATTAAACGCAAAGGCATATACCATTTTGTCCAGAATTTCGTCAGGATCTCAAATATCATACTAGAATTTGCAAACAATCATCCCACAATGATATTCGCATGAAGCAAGTTAGGATTCAAAAACTTTAAACTCAACATACAGCCAATACACACGTCCAAACACAAAACAAATTATATCAAGGTTATCAGTGAACATCACACACCATTATGCGCATCAAAAAGAGGAGATTTAAGATCATGAAAAATACCACCAACCTGAGATCACGCCCACTGTATCCTTGCTATTAGCTGCGAATGATGATTGGTTTGTGTTCTATAGATCCCAAGGAGGAAGACTGTGAAGAAATTTTGTGAAAAGCCCTAATGGATTGAGAGATATGAAAGATTCAAGTTTTAGGGTTCAAACTTTTTTCTTCTCCAAATTCACGTGTCCAAACTCTAACCCTAGCATGAGTTGGTTTAAATACATTAGGTCATCCCATTGATAATGATTTGGGCCTTGGTAATTCTCCACTTAATGAGTTTTTTGACAAATTTGGAAATTTGAATAATGTGAAATACACCCTCCTCCATGCATGGATATCCAAATATTTCATGATGGATCACTTAAGTTTCAATTCTAATCACACCTGAACTTGATTTGGGCCTTGAGATGTATTGGTTCAAGAGTTTTCAATGATTTGGCAATTTTGAATAATGAGAAATAAGTGATGAATAAACCATGAAACTTCTTGATTTAAAGGCCAAAAATGCTCCTTAGGGATTGTTCTTTGATGTTGGAATGTGCCTTGAAGCAATGGAATTAATTATAGGTCACCATGTCCCAAAATGCAAAAGTTGTGAAAATGAAACCCTAAAAACCACTTTGCCTTCTTTTGGTCATAACTTGAGTTTCACAAATGATATGGAGACCCACTAGTACTTGTTGGAAAGAGGAGAAAAATATCTTCAACTTTCATGTTGGAGGAAAATTCATCTAAAGCTTTCTTGATGATGAAAAGTCAAGTTGAATGTAGTGTAGGAACTTGCCCAAAAAGGAAACTTTCAAATTATAGGTCATTTCCATATTTAGTAACTTCTGTACCAACCCTTGATTCTTGATTAATGGCATGAAATTTGACTCTTGAAGACCATATGAGGATGTGAGACCTTGAAAACCTTGAAGAGAACCTCAAAATTTCACAGTTGACTTCCCCTCTCACTGTTGACTTTCCCCAATTCTCCTGATTCCCAATCCATTGGCCAATTGGACTTCTCATGAACCACACTGATGGACAACCTTCCATTTCTAGATACTTAGGGACCCAAGGAATACCATGGAATTAAGTCTTGACCAAAAATCAAAAATAAACTAACTTTATAGCAAGCCCTAATATTAGTACCCTCAGTCTAGGAGGAAATATCACAGTCTCCAAATCCAAATTCCTCTGAATATGATGTGTATCCTCTCCAACAAAGATAAAGTGTGCCATTTGGTGATGATAAAAACCCAAGAAACTTGCCCATTGGAGCAATAAACCCAAGAATCTCAAAACCCTAATTTATGCACTGGTTAGGAGAGAGTGATCCACTTGAACTCTCTTGCTTGACCCTTTGAAGAACATCTTCTCCTCTTGAACTTGCCTTAGGCACCTTGACCCCATGCTAAGAACCAATGATATGCACACATGATAATGCAAAAATGCAATGAAACATAAGCCAGTTAGTGCTAAAGTAAGGAGAGCAAATTTTGGGGTGCAACAGGAGGTTTCAACAGATACTCTTTGATATTGCCGAAAGCTTTTTGACAATCTTCAGTCCATTCATAATTTTGATTCTTTATGAGCAGTTTGAAGATTGGCGCGCATGTCGCAGTCATGAGTATGAACCTTGAGATGTAATTCAAACGTCCCAAAAATCCTCTGACTTGTTTCTCTGTTTTTGGAGAAGGCATTTCTTGAATGGCCTTGACCTTGTCAGGATCAACCTTGATCCCTTTCTGGCTGACGATAAACCCTATAAGCTTTCTTGAGCGAACACCGAACGTACACTTGTTAGGATTCAAGCGGAGTTTGTATTTTCTTAGACGTTCGAACAATTTTGACAAATGTTCAACGTGCTCCTCCTCTGTTTTAGATTTGACAATCATATCATCGACATACACCTCGATTTCTTTGTGCATCATGTCGTGGAACAGAGGTGTCATGGCCCTTTGATAGGTTACCTCGGCGTTCTTCAGACCGAATGGCATTACCTTGTAACAAAAGGTGCCCCATGGGGTGTTAAAAGAAGTTTTCTCCATATCTTTCGGCGCCATTTTGATTTGATTATAGCCCGAGAATCCATCCATGAAGGAGAAAACTTTGAACTTTGCTATACTGTCTACCAGCATGTCAATGTGTGGTAAAGGGAAGTCATCCTTTGGACTTGCTCTGTTCAGATCCCTGTAGTCTACACACATTCTGACTTTTCCATCCTTTTTCGGAACTGGCACTATGCTGGCTAACCATTAAGGATATTATGAGGTGGCAAGGAAACCAACGTCGATCTGTTTCTACACTTCCTCTTTGATTTTGATAGCCATGTCTGGATGAGTCCGTCGCAATCTTTGTTTCACCGGCGAACATTCTATTTTCAGTGGTAAATGGTGTTCCACGATGCTGGTATCCAAACCTGGCATGTCCAGATAGGACCAGGAAAATACATATGGAAACTCTTTGAGAAGTTTAATCAAGTTATTTCTGACAGTCAGATTGAGCAGTGGTTCGATCATAATTTCTTTCTTTTCTTCCTCTGAACCCAAATTGACTGTTTCCAACGGTTCTTTGTGAGGTTCAATAGACCATTCCTCCTGTCTGAATAGTCAGGAGATCTCTTCTGGAATTTCCGCGTCCTCTTCTTCTTCGGCTTCAAATACCGGGAATTCAAAGTTAGGAGAAGGCATTGGATCGTATGTTTCAATGGGGTTTAAAACAAGCAATTTGCATGACGTGATGATTTGTTTTTAGAAGAGATAGAGAGAATGCAAAACTGTGTGCAGTGTATTTTCTAAAAAATGCTTGTTTTTATTTTAGGTTGTTTAAGGATTACCATTTTCTGAAAAACGAAAAGTGAAAACAGCAATAAATGCGGGAGTGACAGAATGATATTTATTTATTCATGATTTGTCGATTCTCGAAACTACAACCCTATAAAACAAAACTCTGTCGCTTTGGGCGAAGTGAAGAGGGACATTTATAGAAAGCGAGCCCAATAAAAACATCTATTTCACCTGAGCAAGGTGAAAGGTTAAAACAAAGATGGCAATTACTTAGACTTATGGACGACTTTCGGGACATTGACAGCAACCCATTGGCGACGAACTCCTCGATGAATCACAAAGTCTGACACCTTCTTTCTTGGTTTGTCCTCAGAAATGACACTGATTTCTGGCGGATCAGGATTATTGGAATCTTCTTCCCAAGCAGAGTTGTGATAAACGCACTCTTCTGTTGTATTTTCTATGATATTTTCACTCTCAAGGGAATCTTCCCATCCAGTTGGATGAATATCATCAATATTGATATGAAAACTTTCAGGAGCAGTATACTTGACTAAGAAGTCATACCTGCCGCTCGGTTGTCCTAAGGTGTCCCATACTTCCGTGGGAGAAGAGGAGTCATCTTCCTCGATGACGTTGTCTCTGGAAAAGCAAAGTTGATGAACTCTTGTCCTGCAGTCCTTGCAGATTCATCATTGTGATGAGTGTTTTCTGAATAGCCTGAGTAATGATCCCATTACTTGGTGGGGATGCAGGTATTCTTTTCAATGTTGCTCAGTTGATAGGCATCGTTGGGCTGACCCTTTTGCCCCAATTCCTCTGGGTATGGCTTCCATATAGGCAAGTCATCTAGTGGGTCATAATAGTCTTAGTTGAAGTTATCTTTCATCGGATTGTCTTCTAATGAGTTAGGCAGAGCACGACATCCCTTAGGATCACAATCTCCGTAAATCATCCTGACATCCGAGCTGGGTATATATCTCGAACTTTGCGTGGGAAAACAAAATGGTGTATGAGCCTCTCCCTGAGACAAATAACCGTATTCATTGAGATAAGATTTCCACTCCTTATCCATATCAGAGCAGTCACTCTCATTGATAGTGTGTACTTGTTGAGACACTAGGTGGAGGAATCCTCCGCTGAGGAAGAAATCCTAAATGGGATGAAAATTTCCATTTTTCTTAGCAGTCTAAGTACAGGTTAAAGAGAAACTAAGACCTTCTTTGTTTTGTTATCTATAGGAATCACAAGTTGTCCCCGTCCTTTTACGTCGTTACTCTTAATTACTTCGATAACGTCCTTGTATGAGGAAATCGACGTCCCTTTTTCTGGTCGATTTTCATTGCTCCCCGAAAGTTCTTGGAACTGAGTCCCCACAACCTCCACTAGTTCTACACAGGAGAATGATGATAAGTTACTTATGATTAAGGCCTGCTCCCCATAGACTGTGACTAGCTTGTCATTCTTGACGAACTTCAGCTTCTGGAGAAGTGTCAAAGTGACTGCCCCAGCCTCGTGCATCCAAGGTCTTCCTAATAAACAACTGTATGTTGCCCGGATGTCCATGACCTGGAAAGTGACTTGAAAAGTGTGAGGACCGATGGTTATGGGAAGATCGACTTTACCGATAACTCTTTTTCTGGACCCGTCAAAGCCTTTGACGGTGATCTCACTACCCCTCATCGAAGCTCCTTCAAATGATTTTCGTGTCAGAGTTGATTTTGGCATAACATTCAGAGATGATCCTGTGTCAACTAGTACGTTGGCTAAAGCATCGTCCTGGCAGTTGATTGTAATGTTGAGCGCCATGTTATGATTTCTGCCTTCTTCCAGCAGTTCCTCATCACTGAACCCTAAGTTGTTGTAGGAAGTGATGTTAGAAATGATACTATCAAACTGTCCTACAGTTACATCCTGTTCCACGTAAGCTTGCTCTAAGACTTTCTGTAAAGCTTCCCAGTGAGCTTCGGAACTAAGTAGAAGAGATAGTACAGAGATTCTGAATGGAGTTTGCAACAGTTGGTCTACAATGTTGTACTCACTCTTTTGGATGAGCTTCAGCATCTCATCATTGTTATTTGAAAGTTTGGGACCACTGGATTGCCCGATTTGTTGATTCGGAACTTCTGTTTGAGGTTCCTTTTGTTTGGCAGGTTCTCCAACTCCTCGGTTGAAGATCCAACCACTCCATGTGACTCGACTGATGTAGGCGATGTTTATGACAGAGGGTAATGGAGTTTCCTTTCCATTTTCGATTGTTGTTGCACCGTACTTATAAGGGATAGCCTTATCTGATTTGTACGATATTGGTCCTGGTAACTAGATAACCACAGGAGCCTTTCGATTTCTCTGACCATCATAGGTAGCCTCAATTGGTTCAAGATTAAGAGCCTTTCTGCTGTCAATAGGAGATCTTGACTCATCGAGCATAGGAATTATGGCACACACATCTTCGGCCATTTCATGTTCGGAAAGTAAGACAACATCTTTGCTTGGATCAGGAAGATAGCCTTGTATCACGTTGATCGACCCAGAACTTGAACATTGTTGAGTTTCTTTTTGCTCCAACTGGTTTTGGAGAGCCGCTCGTACAAGGTAGCATCCTTGGTTGTTCTCTGAGCAAACTCTACAACGTTCATAATTATGTGGTGGTACCCGACCACACCCACTTTGTATCCAATGCATTTTTACCATATCTGTTTCCATCGAGCGAACATCTTGACTCTGATGCCTATCAGGGACTCCGTGAGTCATACTGATCTTCTGTGTAGCTTCATCCAAGTAAATTGGAAGCCACCAGTGGTCCAAAAGGTGTTGAAGTGTTCTTTGTACCAGTGCGCATCCTTGATCGTCCTCACGACACTCTTCACAATCTTGATAATCATGTGAAGCCAGAAAGCCGAGCCTGACTTGCTTAGCATGTAGTTCTACCAGGCTGGTATTCATCAATCGTATATCAAAGATCTAAACCATATTGACTTGATGGTTATTTCTCTCTTGATAATCCTGGATCCATCCGAGATCCATCTGACGTCGGAGGGCCTCTTGTATAAAAGAGCATCCCTGATTGCTTATTGAGCAGATCAGACAAACACTGTAATCCTGCCGTGGCAGATTATGATATTGACTTTGCCTTGAGTGCATCGCCACCAAATTGACGTTCATCGCAAGGATGTTGTGGTTCTGAATAGTGTTGGGATTTGAATGAGCCATGTTGACTTCTCGAATTCTATGATCTTGAATCCACCCAAGATTCATCTGTTCCTGTAGAGCTAACTGTACTATAGAACACCCTTGATTATTCTTTGAGAAGATATCACACTGGTGATAATTATTAGGTGGTACGCGACCGTACTCGCATTGTCTGCAATGCATCCTGAGCAAATTGGTTCCCAACAGGAGTACATCTCGAATTTGATAACTACGGCTAAATTCTTTGTCTGCAATCCCTTTATGACTGACGATGAATCCTAGGAGCTTTCCTGAGCGAACACTGATGTCATACCCCAAATTTTGACCACTAAGATTTCCCATTATTGTGCAAATTATTACCACAATATGGATGAACCTTCGTGCCTCAATTAATCTCCTCAAAGATGATTGAGCCTCCACTACAATCAGAGATTAGGGTTTTTTAGCCCTCTCAGAGTCTTAGACAAAGGATCAATCAAGGAATGACATGATATTCAACTTGTCTAACCTCTCAAACACCCACAAAGGGTCAAGAGGACTCCCACATCAAGAATCAAGCACATGGTTGCAGCATTCCAAGTGGATTAAGCCTCAAGATCGCCCGTGTCACCAAATTAGGGTTTTGGTCGACCAAGGCCTCTAGATGGAAATTTTCCTCTGGGTAAGAGTCATTGCTTCAAAGAACAACCTAAGATGCTCCAAGGGACATCATGAACCCAATCATCAAGTCAATTTAACCTCAGGGGAAGCATTAATCAAAAATCATGAATTAGGGTTTCTTGACTTAATTCACCCCTAAGTTGACTTTTGGGATAAAACATGAGCCAAGACCTCAAGACATGATTTGAGGGTCTCTAACACACTACATTGATCCATTTGCAATAATGGATTGATCCAAGAAGCTTGGTCAACAAGTTTCAATTTCATCAGGATCACAATTAGGGTTTTGAGGAAAAAGTCAACTGAGCCTTTGAATTTTGACTCAGGCATCCTCCCAAACCTTGGGACATGATTCAATACACCCTATAACACCCATGGAACATGTCCATCAAGTTTGATTTAGGTCAAGGACTTGTTTTCATGGAGGATCACACAGTTTGGAATTCATCTAATAAAAAGTCAACTGTGCACAAAAGTCAAAGTTTGACTTTTTGAGAATTTTCATTATTATGGTTATTTAACCCTAAAATGATGTTAATGTGTGATTTGAATCATCATTCATCAAGAAAAATCAAAGAAAGTGGGATAACTTGTAAAAGGGGTAACCATAAAAAACTTGGAATTTTTCTAAGTCATGGAACAAAGTGGCTAGGGTACCAACTTCCAAGGATCATAACTTGAGATCCAAGCAACCATTTGGGCTGATCCAAAGATGGATTTATAGCTTTTATGGCATACTTTAAAAGTGTCAACTACACCTCATTCCAATTCATCATGGGTTTTGAGTTATGGTTGGATCAAAATGGCTGAAAACATGAAATGCCACTTTTTCCAACACTTAGTGAAATTTTCACTAAGTCAGAATCTGTTTCACTTTTTCCAAAATGTAGGGGCATTTTTCACTTGGATCCAAAAAGTTTCAAAACCAACTATGATCACACATGTGTTGTATGTAACGCCCCAGTTTTGCCAATTTTATTTTATTGAGTCTTTTGATTATTTTATTATTATTTTATTCTAATTTTGACTTTTATGTGAAAATGTGTTATTTTTCGTCGTGATTATATTTTATCGCGTTTCGGGAACATTTGCGGGATATTTGAGTGTGGGGGTATTTTGGACATTTCATAGATATTTTTACTAAGTTAGTAAGAAAAGAAAATAGAAAAGAAAAGGGAAAGAAAAATAGAGAGAAAGAAAGAAGAAAGAAGGAAAAAGAGAAGAAAAGAGGAGAAGAGAGAAAATTGAAGAAAGTGTGGAAAAATCATCAAGATCAATTCCTAGAATCGGATTAAATCGGGTAAGGGTGGGAAACTCGATTATTCTATGATTGTATACGATTATGTATGAGTGTTTGTTGTTGTTTTGGATTGAATTGGAAGAAAATGAGTAAAACCCATATTTGGTATAATTGGTTAGAAATTGATTTGAATGTGTCAAAACTTGTGTTGATTGTGTTTTAGATTGCCTATACATGTTGGTTGTGTGTTATTGCAATTCAAATTGGTGATTTTCTGAGTTTAGGTGAAGATTTGGTTGATTGGGGTTTGGAAAAACGCAGAAATTGTTCTGCAGAATTTTTCTGGGTCTGTCCTGGCCATACGCGTAAGGGGCTTGCCAATACGCGTATGAGACCAGGCGGTACGCGTAACATTGTGCTGTTTTGGGGGCAATACGCGTATGAACTTGCATGTTTTACCGGCCCTCTAGTGATACGCGTATGGGCGAGGCCAATACGTGTATGGATTTGTGAAACGTGGTTTTGTGAAGGAAAATTGCTCTGTCAATACGCGTATGGAAATAGGTGGTACGCGTATGGACAAGAGATTTGCAAAGATGTGATTTTTCAAAATGTGTTTTCGGTTTTGTCCGTAACTTTTGTTCCGAGTATCCGATTTTTGTATTCTTGGTGTCATTGGAAAGGTATCGAGACGTACTTTGTGATTATGAGGTTTTGAGAATTGCTAGCCGATTAAATTTTGTCGGGAAATGTGAATAGTGTCGAATCTCGACTTTTGTCGTTTTAATGGTGCATAATTGTCATGTATTATGCTATATGTTTGTGCTTTGGATATGTATGCCTTATATGCTGTTGTGAGGATAAGTTGTGGCCGAAAGGCAAGAAATGCTAAGTGTTGTATTTGATGATTTATGCATGATTATGAATGTGTGCATGGATGCAATGTGAGTGTCATGAGTCATTGTATGCCAAGCATCATAATGTGCATTGTGGAAACGTCCTGAGTGACGGTTTGATTCCTGAGGGAATATGCTATACCATCGTGTGCCTCGAAAATATGAGGCGTTGCCTGAGGACTTAAAGCGATGGGTATAGACGATTGTTGGCTCCTTTGGAGACTTAAAGCAATCCTTAACGTCGTGTGCCTCGAAAATATGAGGCGATGCTTGAGGACCTAAAGCGACGGGTGAACATCGTAGGCCCGACGGGGAGTTACTTGACTAAGTCTCAGTAACGAGCGATGGTTCCAATAGTTCCCGAGTGAACTGATGATGAGACATGAGACATTGGAAGTCGGTACCGCATGGCATGTGCATAGAGTCGTGTCGATCTATGTGCATTTGCATTCATCATGAGTCATTTGTGCATGAATTTGTGAATGCGATTTAATGAGATGGAATATGTGTATTGTATTGTGAATGATTTATGTGCAGTGGTAATTGATACGTGAGAATTGTACTGTGTGGTGTTATACTTGATCTGTGTGTTTTGGTGGTGAGAATGTGTTAAATGTGTATTTTTGTGCTAATATATAATTTTATGCAATTGTATTATGGTTGTTTTTCTCACCCTTCTGCTGTTTTATAACACTCTATGAGGCGTTGCAGATTAGAGTTGCCGGAGGTATTCTTTTTGTGAAGCTTTGTGTCTTCATTCTTTTGTCGGTCGGCTCTGATATGTGACTCCGGGTAGTTAGGGTGGCCGCGTGCTATTATTTTGTATATCTGATGATATATTTTGGTTGTACATATGCTACCTGATGTGTGACAAACTGTTTATATATGTATATGTATATATGTTATTCAGACTTTAGATTTTCCGCTTTAATTCTAATTTCTGAAAAGTGGGTGTAAGGAACAAAGTTTCCTCTGTATGATTGCTACCCCACAGTTGCATATCATTATGGGCAGGTGTTGCATGTTGTGTGTTTGGTTTCAAAATTGATGTGATTCCTCCTTTCTATGCAGTGTTTTCAATTATACTCTGATGAATTTTCGAATTTTCTTTTACCGCTTTATTTGCGTGTTAATTAGGGGTATAGATCGGGGGTATTGATGTGATTCCTACTAGTATAGTTATTTAGAGTTTCCCCGACAACTATGTCTAGCACTAGGTAAATCCCCGTTGGTCGCTCTTAAATATAAACAAAACTATATCCCCCGTAGGATTCCAGATACAGTCTTCCCTTCTCTTGGGGTTAAACAATATGGAACAAAGAGAAAGGCAGTATTCTCGGTGAACCTTTTCTCAGACTATTACCCTTAGAAATTGTCAAAGAAACTCTAACTCCCCAGAGGTGATCTTTTCTCCGTGAATGGCATCTCTTGAGTTTCTTCCAAATCCTCGAACTTTCCTGGAATAATCTCTTCTCTGTGAATTGCATTTCTTGAACTTCTCATGGTTTGGGGACCCACAGGCTTCCTAAAAGCATCCCCGCCTCCTCTTGGGCGTTGTACAAGGACCCTTCGGCTTCTTAGAAGTTCTCATGCCTTCTCTTGGGCTTAATACAAGGGCCCTGACGACCTCTTAAAGGTATAGGAAAAAACTTAGTTATCCTTTGATAGAGCAGTCTTTCCAGTGTCAAAACTCCGGCCATTTTAGGGTTGATTCTCATCCCTTAATGCCCGTGCCTCCTCTTGGGCATCGTACAAAAGATAAAACTCTAGAATTGGACAGTCTAAGCCTCTTGAGTCTCAAAGACATTCTCAAGTCCCTTCTAAACATAAGCAGAAGCCCGATCTCTCTCATAAGAGTTCCCCACACTTGGACCCGATTCAGGATTTCAATAATCCTCAGCCGTAAGTCAGCCTCCTCTTGGGCTTTGTACAAATGATTCTCCCCAGCAGAGCTAACCTTTTCAGACTCTCTTGGTGAGTCAATCCCCTTTAGCGTCTGTCTTGGGCTTTGTACAAGACATATAATAAACACTCTTTTGTTGAGTATGAAAGACTCTCTTGTTGAGTCAATAAACTTTTTAGCCTCAATCTCGGGCTTCGTACGAGATAGAAAATCACTCTCTTGTTGAGTATAAAAGACTCTCTTGTTGAGTCAATCACCCTTTTAGCCTCCGTCTTGGGCTTTGTACATGACATATAAAAACACTCTCTTGTTGAGTATAAAACACTCTTTTGTTGAGTATAAACGAATCTCTTGTTGAGTCAATCTCCATTTAGCCTCAATCTCGGGCTTCGTACGAGACAACAAATCACTCATTTTTTTAGTATAAAAGACTCTCTTGTTGAGTCAAATCCTTTTAGCCTCCGTCTTGGGCTTTGTACAAGACATATAAAAACACTCTCTTGTTGAGTCAAACCCTTTTAGCCTCAATCTTGGGCTTTGTACAAGACAGAAAGAACATTTTCCCTGGAAAAGTTAACCTTTTAGCCTCCTCATAGGCTTTGTATCAAGAAATCCCCGGTTGAGTCAATCAACCTTTTAGCGTCAATCTTGTGCTTCGATCAAGACACACAAAAATCAACAATCCCTCTTTAGAGATGACAAATTCTTTCTCAGTCAAAACCCTTCAGCTTCACATCTTGGGCTTTGAACAATATACAAATCACCTTTAACTTCAATCTTGGGCTTTGAACAAGACACATAAACATCTCTTTCCTCCCTTAAAATAGGAGGAACTACGAGCGCTCTGATTTCCCTATTTCGTTAAACGGGAATACGTAGGCATAAGATTGCGAAATCTTAGCGAGCATACTAATCAAACACTCTAAGTCCAATACCTCCATATGTTACGCCCCGAATATTTAATTATTTATTTAATTAAATATTTAATTAATTATTTGTGATTATTCGGTTAATTTTGTATTGAGGAGATTTAATTGATAAGTTGGTATTTAAGTTAGTTTAGTCATAGAATTATATTAGAAATAATATAATTAAAATATTATTAAGTAATTTATGAATAATTGATGAATATGTCGATTATGTGGTTAAGTCGGTAAGTTGATAGTCGGGTATAAATTAGTCGGGAAATTAATATTATAAATAATATTAGTTTAGTAGAATTATTAATTTAAATACTTGAGTTTAGTTATGTGTGGAAATAACAACTTCTAAGTGACTAGTAGTAAGCCCATTAAGACATAGTGACCAATTATTTTTATTAAATCTCTAGTTTATGTTAAAGTAGTAAAAACAAAAACTAAAACCTAAAAGAAAAGAGAAGAAAAGCTGCGAACAGTGAATTAGGGAGAAGAGGACGAGAAAATTGCTGCTGGTATCGAAAGATCAAGAAATTCGAGCTACCTTCGATCCAATCAGGTAAGGGTGGGGTTCGAATTTTATAACCGGGAGAATGATAGTTAGTATGTAGGAATTGGGATTTATATAATTTTTCACTATGTGGTATTTATTGGATTGGAATTGGTATATTATAGAGACCCATTATCATTTGATAGAGCAATTAGAAGCCATGTCTCTATGCCATAGCCTGTAGCGATGCATTTTCCTTTCTAATACTGTAGCGATTGTTGACTTGTTTTGCTTGGAATAGTATAAAGTTCCTTTTTTTTTCCAACTAATGGCTTTGTGATGTTTATATATAATAATTGAAAGGTGGGGATTAGATATAATATATATATATATATATATGTATGTATTCACATGGAAGAAATCAAGAAACAAAAAAAAAAGAAATCGCAGTATATATATATATATATTGGACGTGGAGGGGGGGGGGGGGGTGTGGCCACTTGTAAAGTGGAACTCCACCTCCTTTTCATTTTCCATGCGCTACAGGAGGTGGTAGGTAGCCTAGCTTTCCATTGTTCTTGCGCTACAGGTGGTATGTAGCATGGCTTTTGGTTAATTTTTTTTATATAGTTAATTACAAATAACAGATAGCAGGTCCTTAGCAGGTAGTGATAATTTGGTAGCAGAGTTGATTTTGATGATAGTAAAAATTGGTAGCATAATATGTCGCAGCAGTAATTTAATAATTTAACTGAATTAATAAATTAATTTGTAGTAATTAGTAAGAGCGAAACAGTACCAAATTAACCGGTGTGGCCAAATTAAGCGGTATATTTAGTTGCCCGGAATCGAATGAAAATTTATGGGGAAGTTCGTATATACGTGAATGGTGTTTATTTTTGTCAAATTAAGTTGAATGCGTGGAATTGCAGGTACAGTTGATTGAATTGGTTTTTGTCCCAAAATATGGACATGTTTTGTTGGAGGCTTAAATAGCCAAAATTGAAAGTTGTTTATGTTGTGCTGAGTTGTATTTGTTGTGTTGATGTTGTTAATTGTATGGCGTTCATATGTCGCATACATTGAATTGTTTAAGTTGGCCTTGATGGCATTGATTAAGTTGGCCCTTGATGGCACCTGTTTAAGTTGAAAATGCCTCGATAATCTGACATATTTTTAAGTTGGGAGTTCTACTCCGAAATGGTACCACATGCATCTGCATAAGTTGAGTCGCATTGAGTCGTATTAATGGATTTGTTGTTATGATGAATGTTGATTGGTTGTGATATGGTTGTTAGTTGTGAAGTGGTGAAACTTGTATGATTCTAATTCTAATATATTAATTATCATACTTTTGATTATATTATTGGATATCTCACCCTTTCTTTGTTTCGCCGTTGCCTTTATATTGGTAACGTGCAGGTAATCCGGAATGAAGGAAGCCTACCTTCATTAGTTCGAGTCGGTGGTTGTCGCTCTGATACGTAGCACTCGGGGGGATAATCGCGTGTTTTTCCTATTGATTGAATTATGTTTATGTTGCTGAATTTTATATTGTTTTTATTAAAGGCTTACATTTGAAGTTGTTTTATGTTGGATGAAGATGCTTTAACTAGTTGAATGGTAAAGACTTGTTGATTGGGAGTTGTTGTTTTTGTTGAATTCAAAATTAAGAAAATTTTATGTTGAACTTATGAATCCGCTGCATGAAAGTTAAAGTTGTTACATTTTAAAGACTAAACAGGTTCAAATCAGTTATTCGGAGAGTTGTACTCTTTATGTATGATTTACAGGTGATTATATGTTGTGGTTTATTTTCAGAAGAAGAATTTTACATCCCTGTATGTGGAAATTTTATACTCTGATTTTATATTATTAGTTGGGTAGAAAGGGGTGTTACATTAGTGGTATCAGAGCAGGTCGGTCCGTCCGGCCAAGTTGTCGAGTCGTAGTGTAGTTTATCAATCGAGTATTGCTAATTAGTTCTAATCGTTGTTTATGTTGCAGTGATAAGTTGAGATGGCTGGAAGGAACGATGCTGCAATGGCTCAAGTTGTGCAGAATTTACCGAACGCTGGCGAGAATGATGGATCTCGTAGCTTGGCGACATTTCAGAGAGAGAATCCGCCTACCTTCAAGGGAAAGTATGATCCTGATGGAGCGTTGGATTGGTTGAAAGAGATGGAGAGGATCTTCCGGGTGATGGACTGCACTCCAGCGCAGAAGGTTCGTTATGGGACTCATATGCTAGCAGTCGAAGCTAATGACTGGTGGCTAGAGACTCGTCAGAGGTTGGAGACTACAGGTGAAGTTATCACTTGGGATATGTTCCGAAGGGAGTTTCTGAGGAAGTATTATCCAGAAGATGTCTGTGGTAAGAAGCAGATTGAGTTTCTTGAGCTGAAGCAAGGAACTATGTCGGTTACTGATTATGTTGCGAAGTTTGTTGAGCTGGCTAAGTTTTATCCGTACTATACCGGTGATGATGCTGAGTTTTCTAAATGCATCAAATTTGAGAGCGGGTTGCGCTCTAAAATCAAGAAAGCTATTGGGTATCAGAAGATTCGTGTCTTTTCTGATTTGGTCGATAGTTTTAGAATTTATGAAGAGGACAACAATGCTCACTACAAAATTGTTAGTGATAGAAGAGGCAAGCAACAGCAGAACCGTGGTAAGCCTTATGATGCTCCAGTTGGAAAAGGTAAACAGAGAGCGACTGAGGGCAAGAAGACTAGTAGGGGAGATGGTCCTGCTGGCATAACTTATTTCAATTGCGGGAAACTTGGCCATAAGAGTACTGCGTGCAATTATGAGGTGAAGAAATGTTTTCGTTGTGGTAAGATGGGACATACTATGTATGAATGTAAGCATAAGGAGATGGTCTGTTTTAATTGTGGTGAAGATGGGCATATTGGTAATCAGTGTCCGAAGCCAAAGAAAGCTCAGACCGGAAAAGTGTTCGCGTTAGCAGGAACTCAAACAGCTAATGAGGACAGAATCATCAGAGGTACATGTTTCATTAATAATACTCCTTTAATTACTATTATTGACACTGGTGCTACTCATTGTTTTGTTTCTGCTAATTGTGTTCAAAGATTGAGTCTTAAATTGTTTACTATGAATGGAGAATTAATCGTCGAGATTCCAGCTAAGGGATCGGTGACTACTTCTCTTGTGTGTTTAAGGTGTCCTTTATCTATCTTCGATAAAGACTTTTATGTTGATTTGGTTTGTTTGCCGTTGACCGGAATGGATGCAATCCTAGGTATGAACTGGTTAGAGTATAACTATGTTCATATAAACTGTTATCGCAAGTCGGTGAGGTTTTCTACTCCAGAAGAGGAAGGAGTAGGATTGTTGTCTTTCAGAGAGTTGCAGAAATTGATGAAGGAGGAAGCTCAGATGTTTTCATTGATGGCAACACTGTCTATTGAGAGTAAAGCAAATATTGATGAATTGCAAGTGGTGAATGAATTTCCTGAAGTTTTCCCTGATGAAATTCCTGATGTGCCGCCTGAGAGAGAGGTTGAATTCGGAATTGATCTTGTACCTGGTACTAAACCTGTTTCGATGGAACCGTACAGAATGTCGGCATCCGAGTTGGCTGAATTAAAGAAGCAATTGGAGGAGTTACTTGAAAAGAAATTTGTGAGACCAAGTGTATCGCCGTGGGGAGCTCCAGTGTTGTTAGTAAAGAAGAAAGATGGAAGTATGAGACTTTGTGTTGATTATAGACAGCTGAATAAAGTGACAATTAAGAACAACTACCCACTTCCAAGAATAGATGATTTGATGGATCAATTGGTAGGTGCTCGCGCGTTTAGCAAGATCGATCTGAGATCGGGTTATCATCAGATTAAAGTGAAAGATGAGGATATTCAGAAGACGGTGTTCCGAACACGGTATGGACACTATGAGTATTCGGTGATGCCCTTCGGTGTTAAAAATGCGCCGGGAGTATTCATGGAATACATGAACCGCATTTTTCATACTTATCTGGATCGTTTTGTGGTTGTATTCATTGATGATATTCTGATTTACTCTAAGTCAGAAGAAGAGCATAAGGAACATTTGAGAACAGTGTTGGGAGTTTTGAAAGACAAGAAGTTATATGCGAAGCTGTCCAAGTGCGAGTTCTGGTTGAAAGAAGTCAGCTTTCTTGGTCATGTGATTTTGGGTAGTGGTATTGCCGTGGATCCTTCTAAAGTAGATGTTGTGTTGCAATGGGAAACTCCAAGGTCGGCTACTGAGATTAGAAGTTTTCTGGGACTAGCTGGTTATTATAGAAGGTTTATTGAAGGGTTTTCTAACTTGGCACTTCCGTTAACTAGATTAACTTGTAAAAGTAAAGCTTTTGTGTGGGATGTTCAGTGCGAAGAGAATTTTACATAATTGAAGAAGAGGTTGACGTCGGCCCTGGTTTTGACATTACCGAATCCAGGAGAACCGTTTGTGGTTTATTGTGATGCTTCGTTGATGGGTTTATGAGGTGTGCTTATGCAGAATAATAAAGTAATTGCTTATGCGTCTCGCCAGTTGAGAACCCATGAAAGGAATTATCCTACGCATGATTTGGAACTTGCTGCAGTGGTTTTTGTGCTGAAGATTTGGAGGCATTATCTCTATGGCTCTAGATTTGAAGTTTATAGTGATCATAAGAGCTTAAAATATTTGTTTGATCAGAAAGAGTTGAATATGAGACAGCGCAGGTGGTTGGAATTACTAAAGGATTATGATTTCGGTTTGAACTATCACCCAGGAAAAGCTAATGTAGTGGCTGGTGCTTTAAGCCGAAAGACTTTACATATGTCAGCAATGATGGCTAAAGAATTGCAATAAATTGAACAATTCAGAGATATGAGTTTAGATTGCGAAGTGACGCCGCAGAGTGTTACTCTGGGAATGTTGAAGATTAACAATGATTTTCTGGACAGTATCAGAGAAGCTCAGAAGTTAGATGTGAAATTGGTAGATTCGATGGTTGGAATCGATCAGTCTGGGAATAATGATTTTAAGTTGGATATGCATGGTGTGTTGAGATTCCGCGATCGGATTTATATTCCTGATGATGCAAATATGAAAAAGATGATTCTTGAGGAAGGTCACAGGAGCAATTTGAGTATTCATCCGGGAGCTACAAAGATGTATCACGACTTGAAGAAATTGTTTTGGTGGCCTGGGATGAAGCGCGATGTGGCGCAATTTGTGTATGCGTGTTTAACCTGTCAGAAATCAAAAGTGGAGCATCAGAAACCTGCAGGGTTGATGCAACCGTTGGAAATTCCAGAATGGAAATGGGACAGCATTTCTATGGACTTTGTGACAGGGTTACCTAATACCTTAAGAGGACATGATTCGATATGGGTGATTGTTGATAGGCTTACGAAGTCGGCTCATTTTATACCTATTAACATCACTTTTCCAGTGTTGAAGTTGGCGGAGATTTATATTCGTATAATTATGAAGCTGCATGGTGTTCCTTTGAATATTGTGTCGAATAGAGATCCGAGGTCTACTTCCGATTTTTGGAAGAGTTTGCAAGAAGCGTTGGGTTCTAAGTTGAGGTTGAGTTCGACATATCACCCTCAGACGGATGGTCAAACTGAGAGGACTATTCAGTCGTTGGAGGATTTGTTGCGAGCATGTGTTCTCGAGCAAGGGGGTTCGTGGGACACCCATCTCCCGTTAATAAAGTTCACTTATAATAACAGTTACCATTCTAGTATCGAAATGGCACCTTTCGAAGCGTTGTATGGTCGGAGATGTAGGACTCCTTTATGTTGGCATGAATCCGGAGAACGTATAGTGCTTGGACCGGAAGTTGTTCGAGAGACTACTGAAAAGGTGAAGTTAATCCGAGAAAAGATGAAAGCTTCCCAAAGTAGACAGAAGAGTTATCATGATAAGCGAAGGAAAGATTTAGAATTTCAAGCTGGTGGCCATGTATTTTTGAGAGTCACGCCTGTGACTGGTGTCGGACGAGCTTTGAAGTCTAAGAAGCTCACTCCTCGTTCTATCGGTCCATATCAGATTTTGGACAGAGTTGGAAAAGTTGCCTATCGGGTGGCATTACCACCAAATCTTTCGAATTTGCACGATGTGTTTCATGTGTCACAACTCCGGAAGTACATTTCAGATCCATCTCATGTGGTTAGTATGGATGACGTGCAAGTGCGAGATAATCTTACCGTGGAGACGATGCTTGTACGAATTGCGGAACGTGAGACGAAGACCCTAAGAGGAAAGGAAATTGCATTGGTGAAAGTTGTCTGGTTGGGAGCTGCTGGAGAAAGCATGACATGGGAATTGGAGAGCAAGATGCGGGACTCCTATCCCGAGTTGTTTGAATCAGGTAAATTTTCGAGGACGAAAATATTCTAAGTAGGGGAGAGTTGTAACGCCCCGAATATTTAATTATTTATTTAATTAAATATTTAATTAATTATTTGTGATTATTCGGTTAATTTTGTATTGAGGAGATTTAATTGATAAGTTGGTATTTAAGTTGGTTTAGTCGTAGAATTATATTAGAAATAATATAATTAAAATATTATTAAGTAATTTCCAAATAATTGATGAATATGTCGATTATGTGGTTAAGTCGGTAAGTTGATAGTCGGGTATAAATTAGTCGGGAAATTAATATTATAAATAATATTAGTTTAGTAGAATTATTAATTTAAATACTTAAGTTTAGTTATGTGTGGAAATAGCAACTTCTAAGTGACTAGTAGTACGCCCATTAAGACATAGTGACCCATTATTTTTATTAAATCTCTAGTTTATGTTAAAGTAGTAAAAACAAAAACTAAAACCTAAAAGAAAAGAGAAGAAAAGCTGAGAACAGTGAATTAGGGAGAAGAGGACGAGAAAATTGCTGCTGGTGTCGAAAGATCAAGAAATTCGAGCTACCTTCGATCCAATCAGGTAAGGGTGGGGTTCGAATTTTATAACCGGGAGAATGATAGTTAGTATGTAGGAATTGGGATTTATATAATTTTTCACTATGTGGTATTTATTGGATTGGAATTGGTATATTATAGAGACCCATTATCGTTTGATAGAGCAATTAGAAGCCATGTCTCTATGCCATAGCCTGTAGCGATGCATTTTCTTTTCTAATACTGTAGCGATTGTTGACTTGTTTTGCTTGGAATAGTATAAAGTTCCTTTTTTTTCCAACTAATGGCTTTGTGATGTTTATATATAATAATTGAAAGGTGGGGATTAGATATAATATATATATATATATATATGTATTCACATGGAAGAAATCAAGAAACAAAAAAAAAAAGAAATCGCAGTATATATATATATATATATATATATTGGACGTGGGGGGGGGGGGGGGGGGGGGGGGGTGCGGCGGCCACTTGTAAAGTGGAACTCCACCTCCTTTTCATTTTCCATGCGCTACAGGAGGTGGTAGGTAGCCTAGCTTTCCATTGTTCTTGCGCTACAGGTGGTATGTAGCATGGCTTTTGGTTAATTTCTTTTATATAGTTAATTACAAATAACAGATAGCAGGTCCTTAGCAGGTAGTGATAATTTGGTAGCAGAGTTGATTTTGATGACAGTAAAAATTAGTAGCATAATATGTCGCAGCAGTAATTTAATAATTTAACTGAATTAATAAATTAATCTGTAGTAATTAGTAAGAGCGAAACAGTACCGAATTAACCGGTGTGGCCAAATTAAGCGGTATATTTAGTTGCCCGGAATCGAATGAAAATTTATGGGGAAGTTCGTATATACGAGTAGATACGTGAATGGTGTTTATTTTTGTCAAATTAAGTTGAATGCGTGGAATTACAGGTACAGTTGATTGAATTGGTTTTTGTCCCAAAATATGGACATGTTTTGTTGGAGGCTTAAATAGCCAAAATTGAAAGTTGTTTATGTTGTGCTGAGTTGTATTTGTTGTGTTGATGTTGTTAATTGTATGGCGTTCATATGTCGCATACATTGCATTGTTTAAGTTGGCCTTGATGGCATTGATTAAGTTGGCCCTTGATGGCACCTGTTTAAGTTGAAAATGCCTCGATAACCTGGCATATGTTTAAGTTGGGAGTTCTACTCCGAAATGGTACCACATGCATCTGCATAAGTTGAGTCGCATTGAGTCGTATTAATGGATTTGTTGTTATGATGAATGTTGATTGGTTGTGATATGGTTGTTAGTTGTGAAGTGGTGAAACTTGTATGATTCTAATTCTAATATATTAATTATCATACTTTTGATTATATTATTGGATATCTCACCCTTTCTTTGTTTCGCCGTTGCCTTTATATTGGTAACGTGCAGGTAATCCGGAATGAAGGAAGCCTACCTTCATTAGTTCGAGTCGGTGGTTGTCGCTCTGATACGTAGCACTCGGGGGGATAATCGCATGTTTTTCCTATTGATTGAATTATGTTTAAGTTGCTGAATTTTATATTGTTTTTATTAAAGGCTTACATTTGAAGTTGTTTTATGTTGGATGAAGATGCTTTAACTAGTTGAATTGTAAAGACTTGTTGATTGGGAGTTGTTGTTTTTGTTGAATTCAAAATTTAGAAAATTTTATGTTGAACTTATGAATCCGCTGCATGAAAGTTAAAGTTGTTACATTTTAAAGACTAAACAGGTTCGAATCAGTTATCCGGAGAGTTGTACTCTTTATGTATGATTTACAGGTGATTAAATGTTGTGGTTTATTTTCAGAAGAAGAATGTGACATCCCTGTATGTGGAAATTTTATACTCTGATTTTATATTATTCGTTGGGTAGAAAGGGGTGTTACACCATACATCCATCAAAGAAAATCAGGTCTAGTATCCTAACCAAAAGCCTCACAAATAATCAAGACACTTGTGTTCTTAAGAAAATAACCCTAAGAAGGACCCTCCCTATTTTGATAGCATCTGTAAACCAACAGTTTTGACTGTTTAACCTCAGTATGCAAGCAAGGTTAATTGGAGACATCTATTTCCCTTCCTTTATCAGCTTCACAGGATAAAAATGAATCGAAATGTAGTACCAAAGCGATAGTGATTCGAAACCACAAAAACCGCGCTACAGAAAAATGGCGACAACAGTGGGAGGTATTCTTTCTCACAGTCTTGAGGTGAAAACTTAAGTTCACGAAATGTCACAGAAATGGCGACTCTGCTGGGGAGTCTGTAGTGCAGTTTTTGTGGTTTCGAATCACTATCGCTTAGGTAGTACAGTTTGATTCATTTTTTATCCTGTTAAGCTGATTAAGGAAGGGAAATAGATGTCTCCAATTAACCCTGCTTGCATACTGAGGTTAAACAGTCAAAACTATTGGTTTACAGATGCTATCAAAATAAGGGGGGTCCTTCTTAGGGTTATTTTCTTAAGAATACAAGTGTTTGGACTATTTGTGAGGCTTTTGGTAAGGTAATGGATTGGATGTTTTTGATTAGTATGCTTGCTAAGATTTCACAATCTTATGCCTACGTATTCTCGTTTAACGAAACAGGGAAATCAGAGCGATCGTAGTTCCTCCTATTCTATGGGAGGAAAGAGATGTTTTGGTGTCTTGTTCAAAGCCCAAGATTGAAGCTAAAGGTGATTTGTATCTTGTTCAAAGCCCAAGATATGAAGCTGAAGGGTTTTAACTGAGAGAGAACTTGTCATCTCTAAAGAGGGATTATTGATTTATGTGTGCCTTAATCGAAGCACAAGGGTGATGCTAAAAGGTTAATTGACTTAACCGGGGATTTCTTTAAACAAGGCTTAAGAGGAGGCTAAAAAGCTTGACTTTTTCGGGGAAAATGCTCTTCCTGTCTTGTACAAAGCCCAAGATTGAGGCTAAAAGGGTTTGACTCAACGAGAGAGTGTTTTTATACGTCTTGTACAAAGCCCAAGACGGAGGCTGAAAGAGTTGACTCAATAAGAGAAGCTTAAAAAAAGAGTGAGTGACTCAACAAGAGAGTCTTTTATACTCAACAAGAGAGTGATTTTCTGTCTCGTACGAAGCCCGAGACAGAGGCCAAAAAGGAGATTGACTCAACAAGAGAGTCGTTTATACTCAAGAAGAGAGTATTTGTATATGTCATGTACAAAGCCCAAGACGGAGGCTAAAAGGGTGATGGACTCAACAAGAGAGTCTTTTATACTCAACAAGAGAGTGTTTTTATCTGTCACGTACAAAGCCCGAGATTGAGGCTAAAAGGGTGACTCAAAAAGAGAGTACTGAAAGGTGATTGACTCAACAAGAGAGTCTGAAAGTGATTGACTCAACAAGAGAGTCTGAAAAGTGGGTTGACTCAACAAGAGAGTCTGAAATGGTTAGCTCCACTGGGGAGAATCATTTGTACAAAGCCCAAGAGGAGGCTGAATTATTGCTAAGGATTCTTGAGATCCTGAAGCGGGTCCAAGTTTGGGGAATTCTCATGAGAGAGACCGGGCTTCTGCTTATGTTTAGAAGGAACTTGAGAATGTCTTTGAGACTCAAGATGCTTAGACTGTCCAAGTCTAGAGTTTTATCCTTTATACGATGCCCAAGAGGAGGCACGGGCATTAAGGGAGGAGAATCTACCCAAAAATGGCCAGAGTTTTTACACTGGAAAGCCTGCTCTATCAAAGGATGACTAAGTTCTGTCTTATAACTTTAAGAGGTCGTCAGGGCCCTTGTATTAAGCCCAAGAGAAGGCATGAGAACTTCTAAGAAGCCAGAGGGTCCATATACAACGTCCAAGGGGAGGCGGGGATGTTTTTAGGAAGCCTGTGGGTCCCCAAACCAAGAGAAGTTCAAGAAATACAATTCACAGAGAAGAGATCATTCCAGGAAATTTTGAGGATTTGGAAGAAACTCAAGAGATGCCATTCACGGAGAAAAGATCATCTCTGGGGAATTAGAGTTTCTTTGACAATTTCTAAGGGTGACAGTCTAAGAAAAGGTTCACCAAGAATACTACCTTTCTCTTTGTTCTATATTGTTTAACCCCAAGGGGAGGGAATACTGTATCTGGAATCCTACGGGGGATCTAGTTTTGTTTGTCTTTAAGAGTGACCAACAGGGCTTTACCAAATTCTAGACGTAGTTGTCGGGGAAAACTCTAAATAACTATACTAGTATATATACAGTTGATATATGACGAGTATTTAGAGAGTGTATGAAAGAAGACTAACCAAGCGCAGCTTCCCCCAATATAGTTATATATATGAAAGCAGTAAAGAAAGCGGATAAACACTTACCCGTTGTAGAGCTTCCATGTTGTTTTGTTAGTTGTTCAACAAAGAAATTAAAGAAAGTTTTGATAACAACTATATATTTGGATTCAAAATCAAAGGAGAAAGTGCTTTGAAAAGATTGTTGGGGCTTACAGCTCAAGGGGAGGCCCAAGGTTTTAACAGTGGTCGCACCGCTGTTTTGAATAACGTCTCGGGACTTATACAACGACTGAGGCCCAAAAGAGTTTATTTACAAAAGGGTGGGGTCTTACAACTCAGAGAGAGGCCCAAAAGATTATTTTAAAGAAAAGAAATAGGACTTACAACACGAGGGTAGGCCCAAATGGTTTGTTTGAAAACGGCGATCGCGCCAAGGTTTTTGGAAAACACAGTGGGTCTTATACAATGACTGAGGCCCAAATTATTTTGGTTTTAAAAAGGGGTTGGGTCTTACACTCTATTAGAGGCCCAAAGAGTTTATTTTAAGAAAAGGATGGGTCTTATAGCTCAAGGAGAAGCCCAATGAAAAACAACGATCACACCGTTATTTTGAAAATTGTACGGGGACTTATACAATGATTGAGGCCCAAATTATTTATGTACAAAGGGGGTTGGGTCTTACACTCTATTAGAGGCCCAAAAGTGTTTGAAAAAAGTTTGTTAGGGTGAAAAATCAACAAAACCCTAATTTCATCATTTTTAAAGTAATTTATTCAAAGAAAATTGATAAAAAAGATAAAAATACCAAATAAGTTCTAATAAACAACTTATGATTTGTGGTTAAGGTTTGAAAAATGATGTTTTAATCACAAGATAAATTAAAGCTCATTTGGTTTTGATTTTTCAAGGTGAATATTCATTTTCAAAAGGTTTAAAAATAATAAAAATAAATTTATTTACAAAAATATCAACTATATTAAATAATTAATATAAGTCTGATTTTTGTGTGGAATAAAATATTTCAACATTTTTGTGATTTTTTGCAAAAATAACCAATCAAAAATATTTAAAATTGAGAGAGTTATTAATTTTCCAAATCATTAAAAAATAACATGAAAAATAATAAAAAAGTGGTAAAAAGAGGATATGGGGCGAGGGGGATTCGAACCCCAGACCTCTTGTGTGCAGCGCGCGCATCCTACCACTGGGGTGTGTCATACCCCAAATTTTGACCACTAAGATTTCCCATCATTGTGCAAATCATCATCACAATATAGATGAACCATCATGCCTCATCAAAAGCCTCAAGGGTTGTTGAGCATTTACTACAATTAAAATTAGGGTTTCAAGCCCTCTCTGAGTGCTTAGACAAAGGATCAATCAAGGAATGACATGATCTTCAACTTGTCCAACCTCTCAAGCATTCACAATGGATAAAGAGGACTCCCACTCCAAGGATTAAGCACAAGGTTGCTCCCTTCTAGGTGGATCAAGCTTCAAGATCGACAGTGTCACCTGATTAGGGTTTTGGTCGACCAGGGCCCCCCAGATGGAAATTTTCATCTGGGCATGAGCCAATGATCCAAAACATAACCTAATATACTCCATGGAACCTCATGGACCCAATCACCAAGTCAATTTTGCCTCAGGGGATGCATACATCAAAAATCAGGAATTAGGGTTTCTTGACCTAATTCACCCCTAAGTTGACTTTTAGGGAAAATCATGAGCCAAGACCTCAAGAGAGGGTTTGAGGGTCTCTAATGAACTATATTTATCCATTTGGAACAATGGATTAATCCAAGGAGCTTGAGCAACAAGTCTCAATTTCATCTGCACCACAGTTAGGGTTTTAAGGAAAACGTCAACTGTAACTTTGACTTTTGACCAGGACATGCTCCCAAGCCCTAAGACATGATTCAATACACCCTATGGCATCCATAAAACATGTCCATCAAGTTTGATTTAGGTCAAGGACATGATTTCCTGAAGAATTGCACAGTTTGAAAATCATCTGATAAAAAGTCAACTGTGCACAAAAGTCAACTTTGACTTTTTGAGATTTTTCACCAAAATGGATTTTTAACCCTAAAATTATGTTAATGTATGATTTGAAGCATCATTCATCAAGAAAAATCAAGAAAAGTTGGATAACTTGTAAAAGGGGTAACCATAAAAACTTAGAAAATTTTCTAAGTTAAAAATAAAGTGACAAGGGTACCAACTTTGGAGGATCATAACTCCTAAACCACAAAGCCATTTTTCCTCATCCAAAGATGGATTTGTAGCCCTCATTACCCTCTACAAAAACTTCAACTAGACCTAAGTCCAATTCATTAAGGATTTTGAGTTATGGAGAGATCAAAATGGCTGAAAATTGAAAATGTCACTTTTTCCAACACTTAGTGAAATTTTCACTAAGTCCAAATCTGTCTTCACTTTTTGCCAAATGTAGGGGGATTTTTCACTTGGATTCAAAAGAGATCAAAACTAAACATGTTCAAACATTTGTTGTATCATGTAAGGGCTTTCCAAAATGACCAAGAACATTGCCAAATTCCATTTGAGTCATGAGATATGACATTGGAAAGTTGCCTTGCGGAAATCTGTCAAAGGCAAGGCAGAATTGGCATTTTTGCTCGATTTGCCAAAATCAGCCAAATCCAAATGCTCCTATCCACTTGGACACATCTGAGGATTGAATCTAAAGGGGACAATCACTGAGCCAAGCCTCCAAAGTCCTTGGAACAAGAAAAAGCATGTTGAACCTAGAATGGCCAAAATAGGGACAAGACTTCAAATTTGGATTGGAGCATTCAATGGAAGCATCAAGGTGGCATGGACTGAGCCATTCTCATATGAAATCAGTCAAGACTTATCCAAGACCAAGGGAACCACAACCCTGTGCCCTAACCTCTAGTCAATGGCTAGAGGAGACTTGGATTTCCATTGGACAACATTGGCCAAACCTCTGCTGCAGTTGCCATTCACTGTAGATCCCAAAACAAACTTGCTCTACTATAAATAGAGCTCAATTGTGTTCAGTTTGAGTACACCAAAGCCATCAAACAGATGCTTTCCTCAAAACCTCTTCTTTCACCTCAAATTTGCCTTCCAAAGCAAGTAACTTTGAGTTTTTGAGCTAGAGAGCAATTCCATCACAATCAATCACACACACACCTCATATATATCATATGTAAGCTGTGCAAACTATAACAAGTGACCTGTAATCACAAAATCACAAAGTCACCTCTCAAAACCTCAAAATAGGTTTTTTTTGCATTTTTCAAGCCATGTCTTGATTCAGTCACTTTCCAAACCAGATAAAACCTCAAACACACTCCAAATATCATCCTTGAACTATCCCAAATGGTTCCCCCCATCTGTAACACCATTTGAGAGAGTTGCTATTTTGGTCACTTTTGACCCCTTTTGCAAGAAAGTGACTGTTTGTGTTTTTGCAGGTACCAGCTGATTCCAACCATCCTAAAAGCATCCAAGGGATCATTTGAGGTGGTTCAAGGCATAAAATCATATCTGGAGCAAGAGGGTTGGTAGATTGCAGAGAAAACTCCAAAATCCCAAAGAAGGGTAAGCCTTTCAACTTGCACTCACCAAAACATGTGTGCATTTAAAGTCCACTGAGTATGCATCTATTATACATGTCATATGTGTTGTGTTTGTGCCAATTGATCATGTAATTCATGCCTGTATCAAAGTGTAGCATATAAAATGCAATTATAGGTCATTTTCAAAACCACTATCGAGTTTTGAGGAGGGAGTGTGATCTGAAAAAATCACCACCACCATTGGATTCCTTGTGAAATTCTGGCCCAGATACATATAAATTTTGTCTGAAACCATTAAGAATTGAGAAAGTTATGACCTTCACGTTTTTGAGCAAAAACTTGCCTTGGGCAAGCCAAAACCAAGTCATACCTTGTATATTTGTTGTTTCATTTCAAACAATGGATGTATCACCACCCCAGTGGTAAAGCGCGCGCCTTGAATACTTGAGGTCGTGGGTTCAAACCCCACCCATGCCATTTTGTGATTTTTCACATTTTTGCTATTTTTCCAACTATTTTCATGTTTTGTTAATTATTTGGGAAATTAATAACTCTTTCAATTTTAATTATTTTTGATTGGTTCTTTTTGCAAAAAATCACAAAAATGTTTAAATATTTTATTCCACAAAAAAAATTGAGTTTATATTATTTATTTAATATAATTAGTATTTTTGTGAATAAATTCATTTTTATTTGTTTTTAAGCATTTTAAAATGAATATTCATCTTGACAAATCAAGGCCAAATGAGTTTTAATATCTCTTGTGATTTATACCTCATTTTCAAACCTTAAATAAAAATCACAAGTGGTTTATTCAAACCTATTTGGTATTTTTCATTGATTTTCTTTAAATATTTACTTTTAAAGAATAAAATTAGGGTTTCTTTTAATTTTTCACTCAAACAAATCATTGTTAAAACTTTTTGGGCCTCTAATAGAGTGTAAGACCCAATCCTTTTTTGACCAAACCTTTTGGGCCTCACTTATTGTATAAGTCCCGAGACCGTCAAAAACAAACGGCGCGATCGTCGCCTTTTCAAAATAACCCTGGGCCTACCCTCGAGTAGTAAGACCCATTTCTTTTCTTAAAATACACTTGGGCCTCTATTAGAGTGTAAGACCCAACCCCCTTTTAACCAAAACATTTTGGGCCTCACTTATTGTATGAGTCCCTCTGCGTTAAAAGAAAACCTCGGCGCGATCGCCATTTGTAAACGAAAAATCATCTGGGCCTACCCTCGTGTTATAAGCCCCACTCTTTTTTTCTTTAAAACTTTTTGGGCCTCTTGAGAGAGTGTAAGACCCATCCCTTTGTACAGAAAACCTTTTGGGCCTCAGTCACTTGTATAAGTCCCTCTGTACAAATTCGAACAGTGCGCTCACTGATAAAACCCTGGGCCTCTCCTCGAGCTGTAAGCCCCAAATCTTTCTTTTTCAAAGCACTTTCTCCTTTGATTTTGAATATACTGTTGTTTTCAATCTTTCTTTGTTGAACAACTAACCAAACAGCATGGAAGCTCTACAACCGAGTAAGTGGTTATTGCTTTCATTTACTGCTTTCATATATATATAACTGTATTGTGGGGCTGTTTCACTGTAAGTCTTCTTTCATAAACTCATATCAACTGTGTAATAATAGTATAGATATTTCGAGTTTCCCCGGCAACTACATCTAGAACTAGGTGACGCCGTTTCGTTTATTCGTAGAAATAGACAACTAGATCCCCAATAGGATCACCAGATACAGTCTTCTCTTCGGCAGTCCTCATTAGGAATTGTCATGAAACTCTACTCCCCAAGATGAATGTATTCTCCGTGAATGGCATCTTTGAGTTTCTTCCAAATTCTCGAACTTTCCTGACTTTGATCTATTCTCGGTGAATAGCATTGCCTTGAATTTCTCGGGGTTTGGGGACCCATGGGCTTCTTAAAAGCATCGGCCTCCTCTTGGGCATCGTACAAGCACCCACAGGCTTCCTAAAAGCAACCCCGCCTCCTCTTGGGCTTAGTACAAGGACCCTACGGCTTCTTAGAAGTATTCACAGCCTCCTTTTAGGCTTCGTATAATGATCTCTTCCTCAAGGAATGATAGCCCCCTCTTGGGCTTAGTACAAGGACCCGTCGGCTTCTTAAAAGTTTCCAGCCTCCTCTTGGGCTTCGTACAAATTGTCTCGACGACCTTCTAGAGGTATAGGAACAGAACCTAGTCGTCTTTATAGAACAGTCCTTTCATAGAGTCTACTACTGTTTCTCAAAGTATAGTACAAAAGATAAAACCCTAGACTTGGACAGTCTAATCTCCTTGAGTCTCAAAGACATTCTCAAGTGACCCCTTCGTTAAATAGGAAGGAAACCCGTAGACTCGGACAGTCAATACCCTTCGAATTTCCCTCTTCCTTAAAGAACAGGAATAACCCGGATCCTTGAATCAAATCCTTGAGTACAGTGTTGCTCATATAAGAACTGATTTTCTCTTTCAAAATCAGTATACTGGACCTGTCACTTAACTGAAACAGTAACCCTAGCCTCTCTCTTGGGCTTTGTACAATGATTCTTCCCAGCGGAGTCAAACAACATTTAGCCTCTCTCTCGGGCTTTGTACGAGACACATAAAAGGCTCCCTCGTTGAGTCAATCACCCCTTTCGCCTTCATCTCGGGCTTTATACGAGACACAAAAAGGTTCTTGTTGAGCCAAATAAACAATAGCCTCCATCTCGGGCTTTATACGAGATACCAAAAGACTCCATCGTCGGGTCAAAACCTTTTAGCCTCTCTCTTGGGCTTTGTACGAGACACATATTAGCCTCCTCTTAGGCTTTGTATAAGAAAACCACTGGTTGATCCAATCAACCTTTTAGCATCAAAGCTGTGCCTCGTTCCCAGTACACAAACATTAACAACTCCTTCCCTTTCATCTAATTACTGTAAGCGGCAAGCCTCTGGATCATCTACATCTATGCCACTGTCCCTCTTTTAGCATGAGAAGTTCCTAAGGAAAGATGGCATTGCTCTACACTGAGTTAAAGACTTCTCCTTCAGGTTAAAAACCCCTATAAAGGAAATTATTGCATTGCTAGGATCCGTGTATCCCGGTTAAAGTAATCCTCCTTTACAGTCAGTTACCCAACAGTTGTGACAAACAGACCCCTTTAGAGATGGCAAATTCTCTCTAAAGTCGAGGTCCTTCAGCTTCACGTCTTGGGCTTTGAACAAGACACAAATAGACTTTTCAGCTTCACATCTTGGGCTTTGAACAAGATACAAATCACCTTTCGCTTCACGTCTTGGGCTTTGAACAAGACACCAAAAACACCAATTTCCTCCCATAGAATAGGAGGAACTATGAACGCTCTGATTTCCCTGTTTCGGTAAACGGGAATACGTAGGCATAAGATTGAAAGAAAAAATCTTAGCGAGCACAATCAACAAAAAACCCAAATCCTATATCTCCATCAATCAAAAGCAGTAATTTAAAAAGCATCAGTCCTAACATCCTAATCCTTGTTCCCCGCCAGAAAACCTCTGTCTAGATAAAAACCAGTATTGGCGAAAATACAAATAACCAGTACAAAGGCCCCCCCACATTGATAGTATCCGTAACCTAATAGACCGCTGTTTAAACTCAGTATGCAAAGCAGGGTTAATTGGAGACATCTATTTCCCTTCCTTCATCAGCTCACAATAGGATAAAAAATGAATCGACCTGTAGTTTAAGCTCAACTGTAGAGAGCGACCAGCGCTTAAGAACCGCGTCCAAGATCGCTCGCTACAGAAAAATGGCGCCCACCGTGGGGCTTTTCAAAGTTAGATCTAGGCACGACCTTTTTCCTTTTCACCTCTTGTGTGAAAAACAATAGATTGGGGCTTCCGCCGGGGAACCCATTTTCTGTCAGGAACTTAGGATTCATAGCTTTAGAGGTCTAGGATGTTTAGGACAAATATATATACTACTTTTCATAATTGCTATACATGTTTACTTTTCTGCTAATGGGAATGCGGGTGATGCCGTATGGGGAAAGAATGAGTATACACTTAAGATAAGTGATGGCGACAGGGTCGACCATCAACCTCAGTGGAGGCTGACCAATGCGACCCATTCTCTCACCTAGTTAAGTCTGAGAAGCTGAGGAGCCAAACCCTTTTGTAGTGCGGAAGCTATCGGAAATAGTTGTTACACGATACTACCCTCATTTGAGGCTGGTGATCTATTCTCGGTGAATGGCACTTACTCTAAGATTGCACTACAACCCGCTGGCGATCCGCTTGTTGTTTTGCTTTCCTGGGAGGAGCTGATGATAATGAGTACAGATACAAAAAAACACCCTAGTATAAACCTTTGGGGATGGGTAGAGCCTTGACTTCATGACAACGACCCTTTGACCCCATGTTTTTTCTATGTTTTTGTGTGCTGCATTCATGCATTCATTTAAAAAACATTAAAACATTCAAAAAACTTCTCTTCTCTTCTAGTCTCTCTGTTTTTCAAATTAAGCTAAGACTGTGATTGCAAATATTAGAGAAGAGGATTACGCTAATGGATTTCGGTAGAAGGAGAACTCATAAGTACACCTTCAAGGTTCCAAAACTAGAGGATTTGAGAAGGTTGGCGAGGATGATCACAAATCCTGAGGCTTTCAGAGTCAAGCATGGAGGTCTGCTACCATTGTTAAGAGTCCATGTGATTGAGGGAATCATGGATGCGCTCATTCAGTTTTATGATCCGGTGTATCACTGTTTCACATTCCCGGATTACCAGCTCGCACCAACGCTGGAGGAGTATTCTCATCTAACTGATCTACATATCACTGATCGAGCTCCATTTTCTGGACTGGAAGAAATTCCAAAGAATCAGACCATTGCAAGAGCAATTCATTTGGACGAGTCTGAGGTCAGGACTCACATAACTACTAAGGGTGGCATCCAAGGTTTGCCAGCCCAGTTCTTGACGAAGAAAGCCCTGTATTTTGCCAGTATAGGAAACGTGACTGCTTTTGAAAGCATCTTTGTCTTGCTCACCTACGGGTTATTTTTGTTTCCCAACATCAATAACTTCGTCGATATTAACTCCATTAAGGTTTTTCTCATTGGAAACCCTGTGCCGACTTTGCTCGCAGATGCGTATCATTCTGTACACTTGGGGAATTTGTACAGTGGAGGGGAGATCACATGCTATGTACCTCTACTTTATAAATGGTTTATCTCTCACTTGCCCAAGTCTGTTGCTTTTTGGGATTGCAAGAGTGCCTTACGTTGGTCGCAGAAGATCATGTCTCTTACCAACTCTGATATAGATTAGTGTAATAGGATTTATGAGGGAATCAGGATCATTGACCGTTGTGGAAACTTCCCCAACGTACCCCTTATAGGAACTAAAGGAGGAATCAACTACCATCCGGTATTGTTTCGTCGTCAATTTGGATACCCAATAAGACACGTCCCACGGGGTGTTCATTTGGAAGGTCTTTTCTTCAAGGAAGGAGAAAACGACAGAGCACTAAAGATGGAAATAGTGCAAGCTTGGAAACACGTTCATAAGAAAGGACGAGAGTCTCTGGGAAAACCAGACTGTGTCTCGGTGGAGCCTTATCTTCACTAGGTGCAAACTAGAGCTCTCAAGCTAAAAATGCCTTATCCTCGTTACGAAATTCTTCCGCCGAGGGAATCTGTCATGTACTTCATGACTGGGACTGAAAAACTTCAGGTTACTCTCAACAAAGTTCAACGGGAGAGGAGGTATTGGAAGAATAAGTATCGCACCCTTGACGTAGAGTGCATCAAAATACAGCAATTACTGAAAGAAAAGGATGCTCTGATTGAGATTTTAGAGCAACATGCTGTAGAGAATCAAGATGACCAAAGGAATTTGCTCGTTCCTTTCACCTGGCAAAGGAATGACAACCCGACAACGGCCCAAGAGCCCCGGTCAAAGAAAAGGAAAGTCCCAGAATCAGCACCCGATTTCTCTTCAGAGAGGACTCGGGACCCATTAGCTTAGGTTTCTGTTTCTGCACCTTGTAATCTACTGTATTTCCATTTCTGTAATCCTTTGAATTTAATAAAAAGGGGTTTCCCCACCGTTTGATATTTGCAATCTAATTGTCGAAGTTTATTTTGATTGAACCAAAAAATAATTAATATAATCATTGCATTCGTCATTCTCACATCGCGTATTCTTCTTCCCTACGAATCTCACGTTTGTGTCTCGATTCTAGAGTCAAAGTGTCTCATTCGTACAATACTCCGGCCAATCGTCAGAAAAAGATGGATGATCTTGAGGAAGAAAACAGAGAGTTGAAGGAAGAGATCGACGCTCTGAGAGAGGATATGAGAAAGCTTCGTAACGACATGCAAGCCATGGCCGAAGCTCAGCTACAAAGAACTGTGATCTCAGAGATCACCTCAATGCCCATAGTGGAGAAGTATGATCCTAGGTATCAAATACCGAAAGATCGTCCTTGGGGCATGCCTGTTAACTATATCCCGGAAGGATATGTTCCGCCGATCACTGAAGATCTGGGAATCACAACAGAAGCCGCTGGGCCTGAAGGTTACAAACTTCGGGAAAGCGAAGATGCTAGGGGCATACTGAAGACTCCTAAAGGTTACAAACTTCGGGAAGCGCCAAGATTCACCGCCGTAGTCACGGTCCCACCCCCTGTGGTGCACACTGTCCCGGAAGGACAGATTCCACCAACACCTTCTGGTAAGAAGGAAACTATGTTTGACCGAATGGAGGAATTCCAGGAACAGTTCTTGGAAATGCAGAAGGAACTGCAAGCCATTCGCGGTCAGGATCTATTTGGAAAGGACGCCGCAGACCTCTGCTTGGTCCCCAATGTGAAATTCCCGCACAAATTTCAAGTGCCCGACTTTGAAAAGTACAAGGGTACCTCTTGCCCTCAAAGCCATCTGGTGATGTACGCTTGGCGGATGTCAGCTCAGACGAAGAATCAGGACCTACTGATTCACTACTTCCAGGATAGTTTAACCGGTGCCGCACTCAAATGGTACATGGGTTTAAACCGTACTACGATCAGCACTTTCAGAGATCTTGGTATTGCCTTCGTCCAACAATACAAATATAATTTGGACATGGCACCCGACAGAGATCAACTCAGATCAATGTCGCAAAAGGACAGGGAAACCTTTAAGGAGTATGCTCAAAGATGGCGTGAAATTGTCGCTCAAATTTGTCCACCTCTTGAGGAAAAAGAGATGACAAAGATCTTCTTAAAGACCTTAAGCTCATTTTACTATGACCGAATGGTTGCCAGTGCACCTAGTGATTTCACCGAAATGGTGGGCATGGGCGTGCGTCTTGAGGAAGCCGTCCGAGAAGGACGTTTGATAAAAGACACTGGATCGACGAGCGGTACTAAAAAATATGGTAGTGCTCTCCCTAAGAAAAAAGAGCAAGATATTGGGAATATCTCTCTCGAAAAGCAAAGGCGACGTTATCAACCGGTAGCAGCTGTGACTCCTGCTATCAATCCTGCGCCTATTCCTACGTATCAACCTCAGGTTGCGCAGAGCCAACCTGATCAGCAAAGGACACAGCAACTTCTTCAGCAGGCTCGTCCTCCATATAACAACAACCGTACAACACGGCCACCAGGATTTGATCCTATACCCGTAACGTACACAGAGTTGTTTCCATTACTACTAGCCAAGGGGCACATTCAGACTAAGTCCCCTCTTACAGTACCGGAAAATCCGCCTTTTTGGGTTAAGGTGGATCAGACATGCCCTTATCATCAAGGAGGTCCAGGGCATAACATAGAGACTTGCCTCAATTTCAAGTCTGACGTGCAAAAACTTGTTAGGAGCGGGGTCTTATCCTTCAAGGATACAAATCCCAATGTTCTTATGAACCCGCTGCCTCAACATGAGAAAGCTGCAGCCAATCTGATTGAGGAAGATACTAACGACGTCTATCAAATTCATGATGTACTCTTGTTAAAGACCAATCTGGTCAAGATGCATTGTAGACAGAGTGGATATGGCCATGTGCCACCTCATAACTATCATCAGTGTGATATCTGCTCTTAAGACAACCAGGGATGTTCTGTGGTGCAAGCAGCTCTACAGGAACAAATGGATCTCGGATGGATCCAAGAGCACCGAGTTCGTGGAGTTAACATGGTCTACACGAATTCTAACGTCATTCAGAACCACGATATCCATGCAATGAATGTCAACTTGGTGGCAATGCACTCAAGCCAAAGCCAGTATCATAATCTACCTTGGCACGATTACAATTCCTGTCTGACTTGCTCGGTAAACAAACAGGGATGCTCTTTCATACAAGAGGCCCTCCAGCGTCAGATGGATCTTGGATGGATCCAAGACTACCATGATAGGAATTCCTATCAAATCAACATGGTTCAAATCTTTGATATCCGCTTGATGAATACCAACCTGGTAGAGTTACATGCTGAGCAAGTCTGACTCGGATTCTTAAAATCACATAATTATCACAGCTGTAAGGTGGGTTGCGAAAACGATCGAGGTTGTACCCTTGTCTAGGAGGCACTTCAACACTTGTTAAATCACTGGTGGATGCCAATTTACATGGATGAAGATACTCAGCAAATTAGTATCAGTAACAGGAATCCCACTCGAAGTCAAAGTCAGGATGTCCGATCTGTGGAAGCTAACCTAGTGAGGTTACATTGTATTCAAAGTGGGCGTGGCCAGGTGCCACCACACAATTACGATCGTTGTAGCGTCTGTTCGAAAAGTAACCAAGGGTGCTACCTTGTACGAGCAGCTCTTCAGGGTCAGGTGGATCGTGGAGAAATTCATCCATATCCGGGTTCTGGACCCATCAACGGGACGCCGAATTACCTTGCTGATCAAGTTGAGGATGTTGTCACAATCTCTGGTCATCACAGGACCAGGGGTGTTTTTGCCATCATCCCTCTACTTGACGAATCTAAGGTTCCCAACCGGGAACGGGTCGAGATTACTTACGATGGTCAGAAAAATCAGAGGGCTCCCGTAGTCATCTATCTACCGGGACCACTACCGTATGAATCAACTAAGGATATCCCTTACAAATACGGTGTAACAACCATTGAGAATGGAAAGGAAATTCCATTACCCTCCGTCGTGAATATTACAAACATTAGTCGTGTAACACGGAGTGGCAGAATCTTCAACCGAGGGGTTGGGGAACCTAACAAAGAAAAGGAACTTCAGACAGAAGCTCCCGATCCACCAATCGGTCAATCCAGTAATCCCGACCTTTCGAAAAATAATGATGAGATGCTGAAGCTCATCCAAAGGAGTGAATATAACATTGTGGATCAGCTGTTACAGACTCCTTCAAAGATCTTGGTATTATCACTGTTACTCAGTTCAGAAGCCCACAGGGAGGCTCTATAGAAAGTCTTGGAGCAAGCCTTTGTGGAATAGGATGTAACAATCAGACAGTTCGATAGTATTGTCTCTAACATCACTTCTTGCAACAACTTAGGGTTCAGTGATGAGGATTTGCCAGAGGAAGGCAAACGCCACAACATGGCGCTCAATATCACAGTTAACTACCAGGACGATGCTTTAGCCAGCGTACTGGTAGACACAGGGTCAGCCCTGAATGTTATGCCGAAGTCTACTTTGATGCAGTTATCATTCAAAGGCTCTCCGATGAGAATCAGCGAGGTCATCGTCAAAGCATTCGATGGATCCAGAAAAACGGTTATCGGCAAAGTTGATCTTCCCATAACTATTGGTCCTCACACTTTCCAAGTCACTTTCCAGGTCATGGACATCCGGGCAACGTACAGTTGTTTATTAGGAAGACCTTGGATACATCAGGCTGGAGCGGTCACCTCGACCCTCCACCAAAAGCTAAAGGTCGTTCAGAACGGTGAACTTGTCAAAGTTTGTAGGGAACAAGCCTTGCTTGTAAGCAACTTATCATCATCTACTGGTATAGAACCCGAGGAGGTTATTGGAACGCAGTTCCAAGCACTATCGGTAAGCAAGAACAATCATTTCAAAGGAGGAACCTCGATTTCTTCATACAACGATGCTATCAAAGCGGTCGAGAGTACCGATACAACCGGATGGGGACAGCTTATCATTCCTATTGACAATAAAACAAAGAAAGGTCTTGGTTTTTCTGCAACCTGTACCCAGACAGCTGCCAACGATGAAAGTCTTCATCCCCTTTAAAACTTCTTTCACAGTGGAGGTTTCCTTCACCCAGTGTCTCAAGCGGTACATGCTATCAATGAGGAAGATCCCTCTGACACGGATGAAGAATGGAAGTCCTATCTTAACGAGGACAGTTATATGTCTCAGGAAGAGGTGCCTATGCCTTTTTGCTTTCCTACAGAAAGTCCGAGATTTATACCAAGATCAGATGTCGAAATGATATATGGAGATTGTGATCCGGAAGGATGTCGTGCTCTGCCAAATTCATTAGAGGAAGACACTCTGATGAAAGACAACTTTGACTACAACTACTATGGCCCAATGGATGGTCTGCCAATGTGGAAACCTTATCCAGGAAACTTGGGGCTAGAAAATCAGCCGAATGATGAAAATCAGCTGACCGTCATTGAACAGAATACCTGTGTCCCCACCATGTCATGGGATCAACACTCAGGTTATTCAGAAACTACTCAACATGAAGATGAATTTGCAACGTTTGCAGGACTTGAATTCATCAACTATGCTTTTCTTGAGGTCAACGTCATCGAGAGAGATGACTCCTCCAGTTCCAAAGAAGTTTGGGACACTCTGGGAGAACCAATTGGAAAATACAACTACATGGTCAAGTACACCGCTCCCGAAAGCTCTTGTATCAGGCTCAAAAATATCCAGCCTACTGGATGGGGAGATACAGCTAAGAGCACAAATGCTCTGCAAAATGCAACTGAGGAATTCTCCTACGACAATTCTGCCTGGGAGACAGATTCCAATGATCCTACTCCACCAGAAATCAGCGTTATTTCTAAAGACAAATCAAGGAAGGTGCCAGACTTTGTGATTCACCGAGGAGTTCGCCGACAATGGGTTTCCGTCGAGGTTCCGAAGGTCGTTCACCAGTCAAAGTAATTGCCATCTTTAACCTTTCACCCTGCCCAGGTGAAACGGATGTTTTGATAGGGCTCGCTTTCTCTAAATTTCCCTCTTCGCTTTGCCCAAAGCGACAGAGTTTTGTTTTATAGGGCTGTAGTTTCAAGATTTGACTTGTTCATTAATAAAATAACGTTGTTCTGTAATTTCCGCATTAATTGATGTTTCCTCTTTTTGCTTTTTCAGAAAATGGTAATCCTAAAAAACAATTCAATAATAAAAACAAGCAGTAATAGAATAAATACACTGCACACACTTGCATTTTCCACTATCTCTTCTAAACACGAATCATCACGTCATGCAGATTGCTTGTTTTAAACCCAATTGAAACACATGATCCGACACCTTCGCCCAACTTTGAGTTCCCGGTATTCGAGGCTGAAGAAGAAAACAACAACGAAATTCCAGAAGAGATCTCCCGACTACTCAGATGAGAGGAAAGGTCCATTGAACCTCATAAAGAGCCATTGGAAATGGTAAACTTGGGTTCAGAGCAAGAGAGAAAAGAAATCAGGAATTGGGCACTGCTCAGTCCAACTGCCAGAGAGAGTTTGATAAAGCTTCTCAAAGAATTCCTCGATGTATTCGCTTGGTCCTATCAGGATATGCCAGGGTTGGATACTAGCATCGTGGAACATCACTCACCGTTAAGATCGGAATATCCGCCAGTAAAGCAAAGGTTGAGACGCACTCACCCGGACATGGCCATCAAAATCAAAGAGGAGGTACGGAAACAGATTGACGCAGGTTTCCTCGCTACATCTGAATATCCTCAATGGTTAGCGAACATCGTACCCGTTCCCAAAAAGGACGGAAAGGTCAGAATGTGTGTTGATTACAGAGATCTGAATAAGGCAAGTCCAAAGGACGACTTTCCTTTACCACACATTGACATGCTGGTTGACAGTACAGTAAAGTTCAAAGTTTTCTCCTTCATGGATGGATTCTCGGGCTATAACCAGATCAAAATGGCGCCGGAAGACATGGAGAAAACTTCGTTCATTACCCCATGGGGCACCTTTTGTTACAAGGTAATGTCGTTCGGTTTGAAGGACGCCGGGGCAACCTATCAAAGGGCCATGACTACTCTGTTTCATGACATGATACACAAAGAAATCGAGGTATATGTCGATGACATGATTGCAAAATCAAAAACAGAGAGTGAGCACGTTGAACATCTGTCCAAATTATTCGAACGTTTAAGAAAGTTCAAGCTCCGCTTGAATCCAAACAAGTGCACCTTCGGTGTCCGTTCAGGGAAACTATTAGGGTTCATCATCGGCCAGAAAGGAATTGAGGTTGATCCTGACAAGGTCAAGGCCATTCAAGAAATGCCTTCTCCGAAAACTGAAAAACAAGTCAGAGGATTCTTGGGACGTTTGAACTACATTACCAGATTCATATTCCTCATGACTGCCACTTGTGCACCGATTTTCAAGTTACTTAAAAAGAACCAGGACTGTGTTTGGACAGAAGATTGCCAAACCGCCTTCGACAGTATTAAGGAATATCTGTTGAATCCTTCGATTCTATCACCTCTAGTGGAAGGAAGACCACTGATCATCTACCTCACAGTCTTGGAAGACTCAATGGGGTGTGTACTTGGCCAACAAGACGAAACCAAACGGAAAGAGTCTGCCATTTACTATCTAAGCAAGAAATTCACCGACTGTGAAACTCGGTACACGATGCTCGAGAAAACTTGCTGTGCTTTGGCTTGGGCAGCCAGACGTCTTGGCCAATACATGATTCGTCACACTACTTGGTTAATCTCCGAAATGGATCCAATTAAGTATGTTTTCGAAAAACCTGCTCTTACGGGAAGGATTGCCCGTTGGCAGATGCTGTTATCAGAATATGACATAGAGTACCACGCTCAGAAAGCCGTTAAAGGAAGTATTTTAGCCGATCATTTGGCTCATCAACCGATTGACGATCAAGAATCAATCGGGTTTGACTTCCCAGACGAAGATGTCATGTATCTAAAAATGAAAGATTGTGATGAATCGCTACCCAGTGAAGGGCCAGAACCAGGTTCCCAATGGGGGCTAATCTTTGACGGAGCAGTCAATCATTATGGAAACAGAATTGGGGCAATCATTGTTAGCCCTCAGGGTACCCACATTCCTTTCACTGCCAGACTTACGTTCAAATGTACGAACAATGAGGCCGAATACGAAGCTTGTATTATGGGTCTCGAGGAAGCGATTGATTTAAGGATCAAAAACTTGGACGTATACGGCGACTCAGCCCTGGTTATCAATCAGATAAAAGGAGATTGGAACACATACCAATCAGGATTGATTCCTTACAAAGACTACGCGAGAAGGTTGCTACCTTTCTTCTACAGAGTTGAGTTTCATCACATCCCTCGTGAGGAGAATCACATGGCTGATGCATTAGCCACTATCTCTTCCATGATTAGTGTAGGTCAATGGAATGACATACCTAAGATTGACATAATGCGCTTTGAAAGGCCCGCTTACATCTTTACGATTGAAGCACTCATAGACGACAAACCTTGGTATCACGATATCAAATGCTTCCTTCAGAAACAAGAGTACCCACCTGGGGCACTAAGAAAAGATAGAAAGACCCTCAGAAGAATGGCTGGAAACTTCTTCCTAGGCGGTGACACTCTCTATAAGAGAAATTTTGACATGGTTTTGCTCCGATGCGTCGACAGACCAGAAGCAGACATGCTTATGAAAGAAATTCATGAAGGATCCTTTGGCACTCATGACAATGGACACGCAATGGCGAGAAAAATTCTCAGAGCAGGGTATTACTGGTTGACCATGGAATCCGACTGCTACAAGTACATGAGGAGGTGTCACAAGTGTCAGATATACTCCGACAAAATTCATATACCGCCATCACATCTCAAAGTTCTTTCTTCCCCATGGCCTTTCTTGATATGGGGAATCGACATGATTGGCATGATTGAGCCCAAGGCTTCGAACGGACATCGGTTCATCCTTGTAGCCATTGACTACTTCACCAAGTGGGTCGACGCAGCGTCATTCGCTAATGTAACCCGACAAGTGGTGGTCTGATTTATCAAAAACAATATCATCTGCCGTTATGGTGTTCCAAGCGAGATCATTACTGATAATGGATCTAACTTGAACAATAGTATGATGAAAGAGTTGTGCGCAGAGTTCAAGATCGAACACCATAACTCATCTCCCTACCGACCCAAGATGAATGGAGCGGTAGAAGCGGCTAACAAGAACATCAAGAAGATCGTTCAAAAGATGGTTGTAACCTACAAAGACTGGCACGATATGCTACCCTTTGCTCTTCACGGTTATCGCACATATGTCCGCACTTCAACAGGGGCTACCCCTTTTTCTCTAGTACATGGCATGGAAGCAGTGCTCCCCATAGAAGTAGAGATCCCATCAATCTGGGTATTGATGGAAGCTAAGCTTACAGAAGCTGAATGGTGTCAAAGTCGACACAACGAACTGAATCTGATCGAAGAAAAGCGAATCACGACACATGCCATAGTCAGTTGTATCAACAGAGAATGAAGAAGGCGTTTGACAAAAAGGTCCGACCTCGTGTCCTCAGAAAAGGAGACCTTGAGCTCAAGAAGATACAATCATTTCTCACTGATTCTCTGGGCAAATGGACTCCGAATTATGACGGCCCCTATGTGGTCACGAAAGCTTTCTCAGGCGGCGCCTTGAGACTTGCAACCATGGACGGAGAGGAATTTGCCTACCCCACAAATGTTGATGTAGTCAAGAAATACTTCGCCTAAAAAAAAAACGTCTCGGTGGATTGAAAACCCGAAAGGGCGGTCCAGGCAAAAGTTAGAGACAAAATAAAAAAAAAATCATCCCGGTGGATTGGAAACATCATAGTACAATCCAGGCAAAAATTAGGGATAAAGGCAAGTAACTACGTTCAACAAAGGGGCAAATCCCTCAGCAGCAGTTACATCATCTGTCAGAAAACTCCAGTCAAGGTCATCTTCGACAGAAGCTCAGGATGTCCCGAATTCAAAGTTGGTAGAAGGACAGTGGTCGTTATGTTTCAACGTAGCCCTTTTCCCTATAAATTACCATTTTCAAACTTTGTATATACTCTTTGGAATCACGCGTTTGGCTGTTCTCCATCTTATCAATAAAATTTGAGCCCTTGTGCTTTTGTTTGTAATTCTTATTTGTTTTAGCTTTACAGAACGACGTTGTTAACATGATTAACGATTCTTGAAATAAAACAAAAATGAATTTACTTGTTAAAACTTTTTCTGCTTTTTAATAAGAGATGGCAATTTCTTTTGACTGTTAAACATCAAAAGAACATCAATCGCGTCTCCAAAGGTGTTCGAACCTCAAAGTGCAGAATCAAAGTACTCCTTCTAGGCCCAGTACACCTGAATGAAGGGATCAACTGTGTCAGAGACCTTGTTTCGTCTGACACACCTCGGCCGAGTTCTTATCTCCTAAGCCCGATCGACGATATTCCCCGCAGGGACTATCTCTCCTAAGCAAGGTGGAATTGCTATCTTGAACCAGCGATATCTCTACACGCCCCACGATGGCTGGAGTATCTAGTCATGTTCTTCTTTTAGTTTGTATGTCGCGTCAGTTTTGTCAGCATATACATACATACATCATGCATTATTGATTTGTTTACACATTTCATATTGCATCACCATCACTCTAGTCGGTCTTGTCCCCTAGTGATAACAGTCCTCTCAATAGAGTTGTCAGTTCTTGCCTCGTCAGGAAATGTTGCGTTTGGACAATCTCGCTCCCAGTGTATCTCTGGATTAGAGTCGGCACTCGACCACTTTGATAACTTGAATCTCTGAAAGACCAGAGAACGTTCAATGAGCATCACTCTTCACCATTGAAGATGATATCCTTGCTTTCCCGGATTAAGGAAAATCCCCAGAGAAAGCCTCATAATCAGAGATTCGGTAGTACAACAGTTTTTCTCCGAAAAACCCGTTGATAAAAAGGTCATCGGCACCTTAATTTGGATCACATCATATGGAATTTCTCCGGGAAGATCCCGAAAAAAGTATGATGTAAGACCCCAAGCAGAAACAGTCTCTCAAGAGACTCGCTTTCCCCAGTAGAAACAAATGGCGTCTCCAACAGAGAAGTTTGTGCAACTCTACAACTCAGACGACTGGGTTCCCCAGCAAGTCTGACATCAAAACATTTTCTACTCAAATGGCATCTCCCTAGGAAAATTCGGCGAGAAGTTTGAGGAAAACCGCTACGAATAGCGTCCCTTGTCAATAAAGCTTATTGACAAAAGAAACTAAGACCAGTTCCTTGGTAGGAAACCAAGATCGAGGGGAAGTTTAAATCAGTAACTGAGACCAGTTCCTTGGTAGGAAACCAGGATCGGGGGGAAGTTCATCTCAAAAAAAACTGAGACCAGTTCCTTGGTAGGAAACCAAGATCGAGGGGAAGTTGACAAAAGAAACTAAGACCAGTTCCTTGGTAGGAAACCAGGATCGAGGGGAGGTTTATTTCAGGAGAAAACTGAGACCAGCTCCTTGATTGAAGACCCGGATCGAGGGGAGGTTTCCCTTTTCTAAGCATCATCGCTTAGCTAAAGAAGATGAATGCGTAAGCTACCATTCATAACCACCATCAAAATTTCGGGTATTCCGATATTTAATCCTCTTGCACCGGGGATTTCTTTATACAAAGCTTAAGAGGAGGCTAAAAAGCTTGACTTTTCCGGGGAAAATGCTCTTCCTGTCTTGTACAAAGCCCAAGATTGAGGCTAAAAGGGTTTGACTCAACGAGAGAGTGTTTTTATACATCATGTACAAAGCCCAAGACGGAGGCTGAAAGAGTTGACTCAACAAGAGAAGCTTAAAAAAAGAGTGAGTGACTAAACAAGAGAGTCTTTTATACTCAACAAGAGAGTGATTTTCTGTCTCGTATGAAGCCCGAGATAGAGGCCAAAAAGGAGATTGACTCAACAAGAGAGCCGTTTATACTCAAGAAGAGAGTATTTGTATATGTCATGTACAAAGCCCAAGACGGAGGCTAAAAGGGTGATGGACTCAACAAAAGAGTCTTTTATACTTAACAAGAGAGTATTTTTATCTGTCACGTACAAAGCCCGAGATTGAGGCTAAAAGGGTGACTCAAAAAGAGAGTACTGAAAGGTGATTGACTCAACAAGAGAGTCTGTAAAGGTGATTGACTCAACAAGAGAGTCTGAAAGTGATTGACTCAACAAGAGAGTCTGAAAAGCGGTTTGACTCAACAAGAGAGTCTGAAAAGGTTAGCTCTGCTAGGGAGAATCATTTGTACAAAGCCCAAGAGGAGGCTGAATTATTGCTGAGGATTCTTGAGATCCTGAAGCGGGTCCAAGTTTGGGGAATTCTCATGAGAGAGACTGCTTATGTGTAGAAGGAACTTAAGAATGTCTTTGAGACTCAAGATGCTTAGACTGTCCAAGTCTAGAGTTTTATCTTTTGTACGATGCCCAAGATGAGGCACGGGCATTAAGGGAGGAGAATCTACCCAAAAATGGCCGGAGTTTTTACACTGGAAAGACTGCTTTATCAAAGGATGACTAAGTTCTATCTTATAACTTTAAAAGGTCTTCAGGGTCCTTGTATTAAGCCCAACAGAAGGCATGAGAACTTCTAAGAAGCCGGAGGGTCCATATACAACGCCCAAGGGGAGGCGGGGATGTTTTTAGGAAGCCTGTGGGTCCCCAAACCAAGAGAAGTTCAAGAAATACAATTCACAGAGAAGAGATCATTCCAGGAAAGTTTGAGGATTTGGAAGAAACTCAAGAGATGCCATTCATGGAGAAAAGATCATCTATGGGGAATTAGAGTTTCTTTCACAATTTCTAAGGGTGACAGTCTGAGAAAAGGTTCACCGAGAATACTGCCTTTCTCTTTGTTCTATATTGTTTAACCCCAAGGGGAGGGAATACTGTATCTGGAATCCTACGGGGGATCTAGTTTTGTTTGTCTTTAAGAGTGACCAACAGGGCTTTACCAAGTTCTAGACGTAGTTGCCGGGGAAAACTCTAAATAACTATACTAGTATATATACAGTTGATATATGACGAGTATTTAGAGAGTGTATGAAAGAAGACTAACCAAGCACAGCTTCCCACAATATAGTTATATATATGAAAGCAGTAAAGAAAGCGGATAAACATTTACCCGTTGTAGAGCTTCCATGCTGTTTTGTTAGTTGTTCAACAAAGAAATTAAAGAAAGTTTTGATAACAACTATATATTTGGATTCAAAATCAAAGGAGAAAGTGCTTTGAAAAGATTGTTGGGGCTTACAGCTCAAGGAGAGGCCCAAGGTTTTAACAGTGTTCACACTGCTGTTTTGAATAACGTCTCGGGACTTATACAACGACTGAGGCCCAAAAGAGTTTATTTACAAAAGGGTGGGGTCTTACAACTCAGAGAGAGGCCCAAAAGATTATTTTAAAGAAAAGAAATGGGACTTACAACACGAGGGTAGGCCCAGATGGTTTGTTTGAAAACGACGATCGCGCCGAGGTTTTTGGAAAACACAGTGGGTCTTATACAATGACTGAGGCCCAAATTATTTTGGTTTTCAAAAGGGGTTGGGTCTTACACTCTATTAGAGGCCCAAAGAGTTTATTTTAAGAAAAGGATGGGTCTTATAGCTCAAGGAGAAGCCCAATGAAAAACAACGATCGCACCGTTATTTTGAAAATTGTACGGGGACTTATACAATGACTGAGGCCCAAATTATTTATGTACAAAGGGGGTTGGGTCTTACACTCTATTAGAGGCCCAAAAGTGTTTGAAAAAAGTTTGTTAGGGTGAAAAATCAACAAAACCCTAATTTCATCATTTTTAAAGTAATTTATTCAAAGAAAATTGATAAAAATGATAAAAATACCAAATAAGTTCTAATAAACAACTTATGATTTGTGGTTAAGGTTTGAAAAATGATGTTTTAATCACAAGAAAAATTAAAGCTAATTTGGTTTTGATTTTTCAAGGTGAATGTTCATTTTCAAAAGGTTTAAAAATAATAAAAATGAATTTATTTACAAAAATATCAACTATATTAAATAATTTATATAAGTCTGATTTTTGTGTGGAATAAAATATTTCAACATTTTTGTGATTTTTTGCAAAAAGAACCAATCAAAATTATTTAAAATTGAGAGAGTTATTAATTTTCCAAATCATTAAAAAATAACATGAAAAATAATAAAAAAGTGGTAAAAAGAGGATATGGGACGAGGGGGATTCGAACCCCAGACTTCTTGTGTGCAGCGCGCGCATCCTACCACTGGGGTGTGTCATACCCCAAATTTTGACCACTAAGATTTCCCATCATTTTGCAAATCATCATCACAATATGGATGAACCATCATGCCTCATCAAAAGCCTCAAGGGTTGTTGAGCATTTACTACAATCAATATTAGGGTTTCAAGCCCTCTCTGAGTGCTTAGACAAAGGATCAATCAAGGAATGACATGATCTTCAACTTGTCCAACCTCTCAAGCATTCACAATGGATAAAGAGGACTCCCACTCCAAGGATTAAGCACAAGGTTGCTCCCTTCTGGGTGGATCAAGCTTCAAGATCGACAGTGTCACCAAATTAGGGTTTTGGTCGACCAGGGCCCCCCAGATGGAAATTTTCATCTGGGCATAAGCCAATGATCCAAAACATAACCTAACATACTCCATGGAACCTCATGGACCCAATCACCAAGTCAATTTTGCCTCAGGGGATGCATACATCAAAAATCAGGAATTAGGGTTTCTTGACCTAATTCACCCCTAAGTTGACTTTTAGGGAAAATCATGAGCCAAGTCCTCAAGAGAGGGTTTGAGGGTCTCTAATTAACTATATTGATCCATTTGGAACAATGGATTAATCCAAGGAGCTTGAGCAACAAGTCTCAATTTCATCTGCACCACAGTTAGGGTTTTAAGGAAAAAGTCAACTGTAACTTTGACTTTTGACCAAGACATGCTCCCAAGCCCTAAGACATGATTCAATACACCCTATGGCATCCATGAAACATGTCCATCAAGTTTGATTTAGGTCAAGGAAATGATTTCCTGAAGAATTGCACAGTTTGGAATTCATCTGATAAAAAGTCAACTGTGCACAAAAGTCAACTTTGACTTTTTGAGATTTTTCACCAAAATGGATTTTTAACCCTAAAATGATGTTAATGTATGATTTGAATCATCATTCATCAAGAAAAATCAAGAAAAGTTGGATAACTTGTAAAAGGGGTAACCATAAAAACTTAGAAAATTTTCTAAGTTAAAAATAAAGTGACAAGGGTACCAACTTTGGAGGATCATAACTCCTAAACCACAAAGCCATTTTTCCTCATCCAAAGATGGATTTGTAGCCCTCATTACCCTCTACAAAAACTTCAACTAGACCTAAGTCCAATTCATTAAGGATTTTGAGTTATGGAGGGATCAAAATGGCTGAAAATTGAAAATGTCACTTTTCCAACACTTAGTGAAATTTTCACTAAGTCCAAATCTGTCTTCACTTTTTGCCAAATGTAGGGAGATTTTTCACTTGGATTCAAAAGAGATCAAAACCAAACATGTTCAAACAGTTGTTGTATCATGTAAGGGCTTTCCAAAATGACCAAGAACATTTCCAAATTCCATTTGAGTCATGAGATATGACATTGGAAAGTTGCCTTGCTGAAATCTGTCAAAGGCAAGGTAGAATTGGCATTTTTGCTCGATTTTCCAAAATCAGCCAAATCCAAATGCTCCTATCCACTTGGACACATCTAAGGATTGAATCTAACGGGGACAATCACCGAGCCAAGCCTCCAAAGTCCTTGGAACAAGAAAAAGCATGTTGAACCAAGAATGGCCAAAATAGGAACAAGACTTCAAATTTGGACTGAGCCATTCTCATTTGAAATCAGTCAAGACTTATCCAAGACCAAGGGAACCACAGCCCTGTGCCCTAACCTCTAGTCAATGGCTAGAGGAGACTTGGATTTCCATTGGACAACATTGGCCAAACCTCTGCTGCAGTTGCCATTCACTGTAGATCCCAAAACAAACTTGCTCTACTATAAATAGAGCTCAATTGTGTTCAGTTTGAGTACACCAAAGCCATCAAACAGATGCTTTCCTCAAAACCTCTTCTTTCACCTCAAATTTGCCTTCCAAAGCAAGTAACTTTGAGTTTTTGAGCTAGAGAGCAATTCCATCACAATCAATCACACACACACCTCATATATATATCATATGTAAGCTGTGCAAACTATCACAAGTGACCTGTAATCACAAAATCACAAAGTCACCTCTCAAAACCTCAAAATAGGATTTTTTTTGCATTTTTCAAGCCATGTCTTGATTCATTCACTTTCCAAACCAGGTAAAATCTCAAACACACTCCAAATATCATCATCGAACTATCCCAAATGGTTCCCCCCATCTGGAACACCATTTGAGAGAGTTGCTATTTTGGTCACTTTTGACCCCTTTTGCAAGAAAGGGACCGTTTGTGTTTTTGCAGGTACCAGCTGATTCCAACCATCCTAAAAGCATCCAAGGGATCATTTGAGGTGGTTCAAGGCGTAAAATCATATCTAGAGCAAGAAGGTTGGTAGATTGCAGAGAAAACTCCAAAATCCCAAAGAAGGGTAAGCCTCTCAACTTGCACTCACCAAAACATGTGTGCATTTGAAGTCCACTGAGTATGCATCTATTATACATGTCATATGTGTTGTGTTGTTGATAATTGATCATGTAATTCATGCCTGTATCAAAGTGTAGCATAGAAAATGCAATTATAGGTCATTTTCAAAACCACTATCGGGTTTTGAGGAGGGAGTATGATCTGAAAAAACCACCACCACCATTGGATTCCTTGTGAAATTCTAGCCCAGATACATATAAATTTTGTCTCAAACCATTAAGAATTGAGAAAGTTATGACCTTCACGTTTTTGAGCCAAAACTTGCCTTGGGCAAGCCAAAACCAAGTCATACCTTGTATATTTGTTGTTTCATTTCAAACAATGGATGTATCACCACCCCAGTGGTAAAGCGCGCACCTTGAATGCTTGAGGTCGTGGGTTCAAACCCCACCCATGCCATTTTGTGATTTTTCACATTTTTGCTATTTTTCCAACTATTTTCATGTTTTGTTAATTATTTGGGAAATTAATAACTCTTTCAATTTTTATTATTTTTGATTGGTTACTTTTGCAAAAAATCACAAAAATGTTGAAATACTTTATTCCACAAAAAAAATTGAGTTTATATTATTTATTTAATATAATTAGTATTTTTTTGAATAAATTCATTTTTATTTGTTTTTAAGCATTTTAAAATGAATATTCATCTTGACAAATCAAGGCCAAATGAGTTTTAATATCTCTTGTGATTTATACCTCATTTTTCAAACCTTAAACAAAAATCACAAGTGGTTTATTCAAACCTATTTGGTATTTTTCATTGATTTTCTTTAAATATTTACTTTTAAAGAATAAAATTAGGGTTTCTTTGATTTTTCACTCAAACAAATCATTGTTAAAACTTTTTGGGCCTCTAATAGAGTGTAAGACCCAATCCTTTTTTGACCAAACCTTTTGGGCCTCACTTATTGTATAAGTCCCGAGACCGTAAAAAACAAACGGCGCGATCGTCGCCTTTTCAAAATAACCCTGGGCCTACCCTCGAGTAGTAAGACCCATTTATTTTCTTAAAATACACTTGGGCCTCTATTAGAGTGTAAGACCCAACCCCATTTTAACCAAAACATTTTGGGCCTCACTTATTGTATAAGTCCCTCTGCATTAAAAGAAAACCTCGGCGCGATCGCTATTTGTAAACGAAAAATCATCTGGTCCTACCCTCGTGTTACAAGCCCCACTCTTTTTTTCTTTAAAACTTTTTGGGCCTCTTGAGAGAGTGTAAGACCCATCCCTTTGTACAGAAAACCTTTTGGGCCTCAGTCACTTGTATAAGTCCCTCTGTACAAATTCGAACAGTGCGCTCACTGATAAAACCCTTGGCCTCTCCTCGAGCTGTAAGCCCCAAATCTTTATTTTTCAAAGCACTTTCTCCTTTGATTTTGAATATATTGTTGTTTTCAATCTTTCTTTGTTGAACAACTAACCAAACAGCATGGAAGCTCAACAACCGAGTAAGTGGTTATTGCTTTCATTTACCGCTTTCATATATATATAACTGTATTGTGGGGCTGTTTCACTGTAAGTCTTCTTTCATAAACTCATATCAACTATGTAATAATAGTATAGATATTTCGAGTTTCCCCGGCAACTACGTCTAGAACTAGGTGACGCCGTTTCGTTTATTCGTAGAAATAGACAACTAGATCCCCAATAGGAATTGTCAAGAAACTCTACTCCCCAAGATGAATGTATTCTCCGTGAATGGCATCTTTGAGTTTCTTCCAAATTCTCGAACTTTCCTGACTTTGATCTATTCTCGGTGAATAGCATTGCCTTGAATTTCTCGGGGTTTGGGGACCCATGGGCTTCTTAAAAGCATCGGCCTCCTCTTGGGCATCGTACAAGCACCCACAGGCTTCCTAAAAGCAACCCCGCCTCCTCTTGGGCTTAGTACAAGGACCCTACGGCTTCTTAGAAGTATTCACAACCTCCTCTTAGGCTTCGTATAATGATCTCTTCCTCCGGGAATGATAGCCTCCTCTTGGGCTTAGTACAAGGACCCGTCGGCTTCTTAAAAGTTTCCAGCCTCCTTTTGGGCTTCGTACAAATTGTCCCGACGACCTTCTAGAGGTATAGTAACAGAACCTAGTCATCTTCATAGAACAGTCCTTTCATAGAGTCTACTACTATTTCTCAAAGCATAGTACAAAAGATAAAACCCTAGACTTGGACAATCTAATCTCCTTGAGTCTCAAAGACATTCTCAAGTGACCCCTTTGTTAAATAGGAAGGAAACCCGTAGACTCGGACAGTCAATACCCTTCGGATTTCCCGCTTCCTTAAAGAACAGGAATAACCCGGATCCTTGAATCAAATCCTTGAGTACAGTGTTGCTCATATAAGAACTGATTTTCTCTTTCAAAATCAGTATACTGGACCTGTCACTTAACTGAAACAATAACCCTAGCCTCTCTCTTGGGCTTTGTACAATAATTCTCCCCAGCGGAGTCAAAAAACGTTTAGCCTCTCTCTCGGGCTTTGTACGAGACACATAAAAGACTCCCTCGTTGAGTCAATCACCCCTTTCGCCTTTATCTCGAGCTTTATACGAGATACAAAAAGGTTCTTATTGAGCCAAATAAATAATAACCCCCATCTCGGGCTTTATACGAGATACCAAAAGACTCCATCGTCGGGTCAAAACCTTTTAGCCTCTCTCTTGGGCTTTGTACGAGACACATATTAGCCTCCTCTTAGGCTTTGTATAAGAAAACCACTGGTTGATTCAATCAACCTTTTAGCATCAAAGTTGTGCCTCGTTCACAGTACACAAACATCAACAACTCCTTCCCTTTCATCTAATTGCTGTAAGCGGCAAGCCTCAGGATCATCTACATCCATGCCACTGTCCCTCTTTTAGCATGAGAAGTTCCTAAGGAAAGATGGCATTGCTCTACACTGAGTTAAGTCTTCTCTTTCAGGTTAAAACCCCCTATAAAGGAAATTATGGCATTGCTAGGATCCGCGTATCCCGGTTAAAGTAATCCTCCTTTACAGTCAGTCACCCAATAGTTGTGACAAACATACCCCTTTAGAGATGACAAATTCTCTCTAAAGTCTAGGTCCTTCAGCTTCACGTCTTGGGCTTTGAACAAGACACAAATAGACTTTTCAGCTTCACATCTTGGGCTTTGAACAAGATATAAATCACCTTTCGCTTCACGTCTTGGGCTTTAAACAAGACACCAAAAACACCAATTTCCTCCCATAGAATAGGAGGAACTACGAACGCTCTGATTTCCCTGTTTCGGTAAACGGGAATACGTAGGCATAAGATTGAAAGAAAAAATCTTAGCGAGCACAATCAACAAAAAACCCAAATCCCATATCTCCATTAATCAAAAGCAGTAATTCAAAAAGCATCAGTCCTAACATCCTAATCCTTGTTCCCCGCCAGAAAACTTCTGTCTAGATAAAAACCAGTATTGGCGAAAATACAAATAACCAGTACAAAGGCCCCCCCACATTAATAGCATCCGTAACCTAACTGACCGCTATTTAAACTCAGTATGCAAAGCATGGTTAATTGGAGACATCTATTTCCCTTCCTTCATCAGCTCACAATAGGATAAAAAATGAATCGACCTGTAGTTTAAGCTCCACCGCAGAGAGCGACCAGCGCTTAAGAACCGCATCCAAAATCGCTCGCTACAGGGTGGTGATACATCCGTGTATCAAACCCCAGCCACAAATATACAAGGGTTGCCTTGTTTTTGGCCTGGCCAAGGCAAGGCAAGACAAGGTTTTGGCCAAAAATGTGAAGCTTGTAACTTTCTTATTTCTCCATGGATTGAGACAAAATTTATATGTATCTGACCCAAAATTTCACAAGGAATCCAATCGTGGTGGTGGTTTTCTCAAAAAATAAATCCTCCTCAAAATCCGATAGTGGTTTTGAAATAGGCCATGATTTGCATTTTCTGTGCTACCTCTTGTTACAGGCATGAATTACATGATGAATTGGTTCAAACACAACATATATAACATGTACGAGATGTGCATGATCAGTGGACCTCAAAGCAATGCATATTTTAAAGAGTTCAAGTTGAGATGCTTACCTCTTTAGGAGCTTTTTGGGCAATCTGTCAAGGGCTTTGTTCCAGAAATGTTTTGATGCTTTGAACATCCTCAAATGATCCCTTAGAAGCTTTTAGAATGATTGGAATCAGCTGGAAACCTCAGGAATGGAAATTGGCCCTTTCTTGCAAAAGGGGCAAAAGTGACCAAAATAGAAATTCTCTCAAATGGTGTTCCAGATGTGGGGAACCATTTGGGGTAGTTCAAGTATGACATTTGGAGTGTGTTTGAGGTCTTATCTGGTTTTGAAAGTGACTGAATTAAGACATGGCTTGAAAAATGCAAAAAAGTCAATTTTGAGATTTTGAGAAGGGATTTGTGATTTTGGTGTTACAGGTCACTTATGAGAGTTTGGACAGCTTAGATATGACCTTGATCGGAGTTTCCGGACGGATGACATAACTGTTGCTGGGGGATTTACCCCTGTTTGAACATAGTTACTTGCCACTATCCCTAATTTTTGCCTGGATTGTACTGTGACGTTTCCAATCCACCGGGATGATTTTTTTTTGCCTTTGTCTCTAATTTTTGCCTGGACCGCCCTTTCGTGTTTTCAATCCACTGAGACGTGTTTTTTTTATAGTTTAGGTGATGTATTTCTTGACTACGTCAACATTTGTGGGGTAGGCAAATTCCTCTCCATCCATGGTCGCAAGTCTCAAGGCGCCGCCTGAGAAAGCTTTCTTGACCACATAGGAGCCGTCATAATTCGGGGTCCATTTGCCCTAGGAATCAGTGAGAAATGATTGTATCCTCTTGAGCACAAGATCTCCTTTCCTGAAGACGCGCGGTCGGACCTTTTGGTCAAACGCCTTCTTCATTTTTTGCTAATACAACTGACCGTGGCATAGTGCCATTATTTGCTCTTCTTCGATCAGATTCAGTTCGTCGTGTCGACTTTGACACCATTCAACTTCTGTAAGCTTAGCTTCCATCAATACCCGGGTTGATGGGATCTCTACTTCTATGGGAAACACTGCTTCCATGCCATATACTAGAGAGAAAGGGGTTGCCCCCGTTGAAGTGCGGATAGATGTGCGATAACCGTGGAGAGCAAAGGGTAGCATCTTGTGCCAGTCTTTGTAGGTTACAACCATCTTTTGAACGATCCTCTTGATGTTCTTGTTAGCCGCTTCTACCGCTCCGTTCATCTTAGGTCGATAGGGAGATGAGTAATGGTGTTCGATCTTGAACTCAGCGCACAACTCTTTCATCATCTTGTTGTTCAAGTTAGATCCATTATCAGTAATGATCTGGCTTGGAACACCATAATGGCAGATGATGTTATTTTTGATAAATTGGACCACCACTTGTCGGGTTACATTGACGTATGACGCTGCCTCGACCCACTTGGTGAAGTAATCAATGGCTACTAGAATGAACCGATGTCCGTTCGAAGATTTGGGTTCGATTATGCCAATTATGTTGATTCCCCATATGGAAAAAGGCCATTGGGAACAAAGAACTTTGAGATGTGTTGGCGGTACATGGATCTTGTCGGAGTATATCTGACACTTGTGACACCTCCTCATATACTTGTAGCAATCAGATTCCATGCTCAACCAGTAGTACCCTGCTCTAAGAATTTTTCTCGCCATCATGTGTCCGTTGGCATGAGTGCCAAAGGATCTTTCATGAATTTCTTTTATCAGCATGTCTGCTTCTGGTCTGTCCACGCATCGAAGCAATACCATGTCAAAGTTTTTCTTATAAAGAGTATCGTCGCTCAGAAAGAAACTGCCAGCCAGTCTTCTGAGGGTCTTTCTGTCCTTTCTAGACGCCCCAGGTGGGTACTCTTGTTTCTGAAGGAAGCTTTTGATATCGTGATACTAAGGTTTGTTGTCTATGACTGCTTCGATCATGAAGATGTAAGTGGGCCTTTCAAGGCGCATTATGTCGTTGACCTACACTAATCATGGAAGAGAGAGTGGCTAATGCATCAGCCATGTGATTCTCCTCACGAGGGATATGATGAAACTCGATTCTGTTAAAGAAAGACAACAACCTTCTTGCATAATCTTTGTAAGGAATCAGTCCTGATTGGAATATGTTCCAATATCCTTTGATCTGATTGATAACCAGGGCAGAATCGCCGTATACATCCAAGTTCTTGATCCTTAAGTCGATCACTTCTTCGAGACCCATGATACAAGCTTCGTATTCGGCCTCGTTGTTTGTACACTTGAATGTCAGTCTGGCATTGAAAGAAATGTAGGTACCCTGAGATGTTGTGATGATTGCCCCAATTCCATTTCTGTAATGGTTGACAGCTCCGTCAAAAATAAGTCCCCACTGGGAATCTGGTTCTGGCCCTTCACTAGGTAGTGGTTCATCGCAATCTTTCATTTTCAAATACATGACATCTTCGTCTGGAAAGTCGAACCCGATTGATTCTAGATCATCAATCGGTTGATGAGCCAAATGATCGGCTAAAATACTTCCTTTAACGGCTTTCTGAGCGTGGTATTCTATCTCATATTCTGATAGCAACATCTGCCAACGGGCAATCCTTCCCGTGAGAGCAGGTTTTTCAAACACATACTTGATTAGATCCATTTTAGAGATTAACCAAGTAGTGTGACGAATCATGTACTGGCGAAGACGTTTGGCTGCCTAAGCCAAAGCGCAGCAAGTTTTCTCGAGCACAGTGTACCGAGTCTCGCAGTCGGTGAATTTCTTGCTCAGATAGTAAATGACAAACTCTTTCCTTTTTGTTTCGTCTGGTTGGCCAAGTACACAACCCATTGAGTCCTCTAGGACTGTGAGGTAGATGATCAGTGGTCTTCCTTCCATTGGAGGTGATAGAATTGGCGGATTCAACAGGTATTCCTTGATACTGTCGAAGGCAGTTTGACAGTCCTCTGTCCAAACACAGTCCTGGTTCTTTTTGAGTAATTTGAAGATCGGCGCGCACATCGCGGTCATGAGGAATATGAATCTGGAAATGTAGTTCAAACGTCCCAGGAACCCTTGAACTTGTTTTTCAGTTTTCGGAGAAGGCATTTCTTGAATGGCCTTGACCTTGTCAGGATCAACCTCAATTCCTTTCTGGCTAACGATGAACCCTAAAAGTTTCCCTGAACGGACACCGAAGGTGCACTTGTTGGGATTCAAGCGGAGTTTGTACTTTCTTAACAGCTCGAATAGTTTTAACAGGTGGGTCACTTGCTCCTCTTCTGTCTTAGATTTTGCAATCATATCATCGACATATACCTCGATTTCTTTGTGTATCATGTCATGAAACACGGTAGTCATGGCCCTTTGATAGGTTGCCCCGACGTTCTTCAAACTGAACGACATTACCTTGTAACAAAAGGTACCCCATGGGGTGATAAATGAAGTTTTCTCCATATCCTCCGGCGCCATTCTGATTTGGTTATAGCCCGAGAATCCATCCATGAAGGAGAAAACTTTGAACTTTGTTGTACTGTCTACCAGCATGTCAATGTGTGGCAAAGGAAAGTCGTCCTTTGGACTAGCCTTGTTTAAATCTCTGTAATCTACACACATTCTGACCTTTCCGTCCTTTTTCATAACGGGTACGATGTTGGCTAACCATTGAGGATATTCTGATGTAGCGAGGAAGCCCACGTCAATCTGTTTCTGTACCTCCTCTTTGATTTTGATGGCCATGTCCGGGTGAGTCCGTCTCAACCTCTGTTTTACTGGCGGACATTCCGATCTTAATGGTAGATGATGTTCCACGATGCTGGTATCTAACCCTGGCATATCCTGATAGGACCAAGCGAATACATCGGGGAATTCTCTGAGAAGCTTCGTCAAACTCTCTTTGGCAGTTGGACTGAGCAGTGCCCCAATCCTGATTTCTTTTTTCTCTTTTTCTGAACCTAAGTTGATCGTTTCCAACGGCTCTTTGTAAGGTTCAATGGACCTTTCCTCCTGTCTGAGTAGTCGGGAGATCTCTTCTGGAATTTTGTCGTCATTTTCTTCTTCGACTTCAAATACCGGGAATTCAAAGTTGGGAGAAGGCATTGGATCGTATGTTTCAACGGGGTTTAAAACAAGTAATCTGTGTAGCGAGTGATTTTGGACGCAGTTCTTAAGTACTGGTCGCTCTCTGCGGTTGAGTTTAATACAGGTCGATTCATTTTTTATCCTATTGTGAGCCGATGAAGGAAGGGAAATAGATGTCTCCAATTAACCCTGCTTTGCATACTGAGTTTAAACAGCAGTCTGTTAGGTTACGGATGCTATCAATGTGGGGGGGCCTTTGTACTGGTTATTTGTATTTTCGCCAATACTGATTTCTCTCTTTCTAGGACCTTATAGCGGGGAACAAGGGTTAGGATGATGCTTTTTGATAGATACATGAGAGTATGGGATTTTGGGTTTTTGTTTAGTGTGCTCGCTAAGATTTTTCTTTCAATCTTATGCCTACGTATTCCCGTTTACCAAAACAAGGAAATCAGAGCGTTCGTAGTTCCTCCTATTCTATGGGAGGAAATGGGTGTTTTTGGTGTCTTGTTCAAAGCCCAAGACGTGAAGCGAAAGGTGATTTGTATCTTGTTCAAAGCCCAAGATGTGAAGCTGAAGGGTCTATTTGTATCTTGTTCAAAGCCCAAGATGTGAAGATAAAGGTTTGACTTTAGAGAGAATTTGTCGTCTTTAAAGAGGGGTTTGTATGTCACAACTGTTTATAAAGGAGAATTACTTTAACCGGGATACGCGGATCCTATCAATGCCATAATTTCCTTTATAGGGGGTTTTAACCTGAAGGAGAAGACTTTAACTCAGTGTAGAGCAATGCTATCTTTCCTTAGGAATTTCTCATGCTAAAAGAGGGACAGTGGCATGGATGTAGATGATCCAGAGGCTTACCACTTACAGCGATTAGATGAAGGGGAAAGAGTTGTTGATGTTTGTGTACTGTGAACGAGGCACAACTTTGATGCTAAAAGGTTAATTGGATCAACCAGTGGTTTTCTTATACAAAGCCTAAGAGGAGGCTGGTATGTGTCTCGTACAAAGCCCGAGAGAGAGGCTAAAAGGTTTTGACCCGACGATGGAGTCTTTTGGTATCTCGTATAAAGCCCGAGATGAAGGCTATTTGACTCAACAAGAGAGTTTTTTGTATCTCGTACGAAGCCCGAGATGGAGGCTGTTGTTTGTTTGGCTCAATAAGAACCTTTTTGTATCTCGTATAAAGCCCGAGATGGAGGCGAAAGAGGTGATTGACTCAACAAGGGAGTCTCTTATGTGTCTCGTACAAAGCCCGAGAGAGAGGCTAAACGTTGGTTGACTCTGCTGGGGAGCATCATTGTATAAAGCCCAAGAGAGAGGCTAGGGTTACTGTTTCAGCTAAGTGACAGGTCCAGTATGCTGATTTTGAAAGAGAAAATCAGTTCTTATATGAGCAACACTGTACTCAAGGATTTGTTTCAAGGATCCGGGTTATTCCCGTTCTTTAAGGAAGCGGGAAATTTGAAGGGTATTGAGACTGTCCGAGTCTACGGGTTTCCTTCCTATTTTTGAAGGGGTCACTTGAGAATGACTTTGAGACTCAAGGAGATTAGACTGTCCAAGTCTAGAGTTTCATCTTTTGTACTATGCTTTAAGAGACAGTAGTAGACTCTTTGAAAGGACTGCTCTATGAAGCTGACTAAGTTCTATTCCTATACCTTTAGGAGGTCTTTGGGACAATTTGTACGAAGCCCAAGAGGAGGCTGGAAACTTTTAAGAAGCCGATCGGTCCTTGTACGAAGCCCAAGAGAAGGCTATCATTCCCGGAGGAAGAGATCGTTATACGAAGCCCAATAGGAGGCTGTGAATACTTCTAAGAAGCCGAGAGGTCCTTGTACTAAGCCCGAGAGGAGGCGGGGTTACTTTTAGGAAGCCTGTGGGTCCTTGTACGATGCCCAAGAAGAGGCCGATGCTTTTAAGAAGCCGATGGGTCCCCAAACCCCGAGAAATTCAAGGCAAGCTATTCACAAGGAATAGATCAAGTCAGGAAAGTTCGAGAATTTGGAAGAAACTCAAGAGATGCCATTCACGGAGAAAAGATCATCTCTGGGGAGTAAAGTTTCTTGACAAGTGTTTTTAAGAAGCCTGTGGGTCCCCAAACCCCGAGAAATTCAAGGCAAGCTATTCACAAGGAATAGGTCAAGTCAGGAAAGTTCGAGAATTTGGAAGAAACTCAAGAGATGCAATTCACGGAGAAGAGATCATCTCTGGGGAATAGAGTTTCTTTGACAACTTCTACGAGTGACAGTCTATGAAAGGGTTCACAGAGAATGTTGCCTTTCATGTCTCCATATTGTTTAACCCCAAGAGGAGGGAAGACTGTGTCTGGTAATCCTATGGGGATCTAGTATTGACTATTTCTAAGAGTGATCAACGGGCTTAATGCTAGACGTAGTTGCCGGGGAAACTCTAAATATCTATACTATTATTACACAGTTGATATGAGTTTATGAAAGAAGACTTACAGTGAAACAGTCCCACAATACAGTTATATGTATATGAAAGCGGTAAATGAAAGCAATAACCAGTTACTCGGTTGTAGAGCTTCCATGCTGTTTGGTTAGTTGTTCAACAAAGAAAGATTGAAAACAACAGTATATTCAAAATCAAAGGAGAAAATGCTTTGAAAAAGAAAGATTTGGGGCTTACAGCTCAAGGAGAGGCCCAGGGTTTTATCAGTGAGCGCACTGTTTGAATTTGTATAGCGGGACTTATACAACGAATGAGGCCCAAAATGTTTTCTGTACAAGGGGGTTGGGTCTTACACTCTAATAGAGGCCCAAAAAGTTTAAAGAAAAAGAGTGGGGCTTATAACACGAGGGTAGGCCCAGATGATTTTTCGCTTAAAATGGCGATCGCGCCGAGATTTTCTTTTAACGCGAAGGGACTTATACAATAAGTAAGGCCCAAAAGGTTTTGGTTAAAAGGGGATTGGGTCTTACACTCTATTAGAGGCCCAAAGTGTTTTTGAATGGGTCTTATAGCTCAAGGAGAGGCCCAGGTTATTTTTCAAAAGGCGACGATCGCGCCGTTTGTTTTTGATGGTGTCGGGACTTATACAATACACTGAGGCCCAAAAATGATTTGGTCAAAAAAAGGATTGGATCTTACACTCTATTAGAGGCCCAAAGTGTTTTGAAAATGATTTATGAGGGTTGAATTAATCCAAAACCCTAATTTGTTTTCAAAAATATATTTAATTGAATAAAAATTCAATTAAAATGATCAAAATTGTTTAACATATGAAAAACAAATTGTGATCTTGGATTAATGCTTCAAAAATTAAGTATTGACCTACAAAATAATTAGAAAGCATTAAAAGTTGCAAAATCAAGGTGGAAAAAATATTTTAAATATTAAAAACAATTAAAACATTAATTCTTTGCAAAAATATCAATTATATAAAATAAATAATATTTTTGGGTTTTTTTGGGAAAATAAAATATTTTAACATTTTTGTGAATTATTAAAAAAAGAATCAACTCAAAATCATTTAAACTCAGAGAGAAATTAATTTTTGAATCAATTAAATAAAATCACAAAATTCAAATATTTGAATTTGAAAGAAATGGCGCCAAGAACACGCGCGTGTTCTGGGTTTGGCCATATTTGCATTTTCTATCCAATCTCACTGAATACTTGATTATATAATGCAATCCACATACCAATCAACTCGTTTCAACCTCACGATCATGTGTATGGCATTTAATTTCATTTAAATTAAACATATAACAAGAAATCACGAAAAATCCTCAAGAACCCTAATTTCTGCATGAAAGCTAGGATTTTTTATACACGATTCAAACAATGCAATTAATTGAGGGGAAACATTCCATGCATGATTATGAACATATGGCTAAATTATTGTGCGAGGAAATATGCATAGATTGAGAGATGACCAAGTATGTGCTTACCTCTAGGCCTTGACAGTAAGAGCAAATTAATTTCTGAGTTGGAGGTGTTACAGATGAGTTGTGATGATCTGAACAGCTTCCCTACACCCTATGGAGTATGTTTGAATGCTTGGACTTGATTGAAATTGGCTGGATCACTTCATGGCATCTCAACTGCACTTTGGTTAAAACCTTGAGCAATTGACTAGTGATTCTGAGAAATCAGTGTTCCAGTTGTTGTTTAAGTGTTTGATCAGCTCATATGTGATGTATGTGAGGTGTGTGAGTGATTGGTTTGAGTGGAATTGCCCTCTAGCTCAAAACCCGATAACTACCTTGCTAAGAAAGGCATTTTTGCCAAGAGAAAGAGATTTTGAGAAAGGCAAGTGTTGTAGGCCTTTGGTGTACTTAAACTGATCACAATTGAGCTCTATTTATAGTAGAGCAAGTTTATTTTGCAAGGAATAGTGAATGGCAACTACTGAGTAGGTTTGTTCAATGTTGGCCAATGGAAGTTCAAGTCTCCTCTAGCCATTGACTAGAGGTTAGGGTATAGGCTGCTAGTTCCCTTGGTCTTGGGTAAGTCTTGACTGAATTCAAATGAAAATGGCTCAGTCCATGCCACTTTGATGCTTCCATTGAATGCTCCAATCCAAATTTGGAGTCTTGTCCCTGTTTTGGCCATTCTAGGTTCAACATGCTATTTCTTGTTCCAAAGACTTTGGAGGCTTGGCTCAGTGATTGTCCCCTTGAGATTCAATCCTCAGATGTGTCCAAGTGGATAGGAGTGTCTGGATTTGCACAATTTTGGCAAATCGAGCAAAAATGCAAATTCTGCCTTGCCTTGACAGATTTCAACAAGGCAACTTGACAATGTCATAACTCATAGCCCAAATGGAATTTGGCAATGTTCTTGGCCATTTTGGAAAGTCTTTACATGATACAACAACTGTTTGAACATGTTTAGTTTTGATCTCTTTTGAATCCAAGTGAAAAATCCCCCTACATTTGAAAAAAAATGAAGACAGATTTGGACTTAGTGAAAATTTCACTAAGTGTTGGAAAAAGTGACATTTTCATTTTTCAGCCATTTTGATCACTCCATAACTCAAAATCCTTAATGAATTGGACCTAGGTCTAGTTGAAGTTTTTGTAGAGGGTAATGAGGGCTACAAATACATCTTTGGATGAGGAAAAATGGCTTTGTGGTTTAGGAGTTATGATCCTCCAAAGTTGGTACCCTAGCCACTTTATTTTTAACTTAGAAAATTTTCTAAGTTTTTATGGTTACCCCTTTTACAAGTTATCCAACTTTTCTTGATTTTTCTTGATGAATGATGATTCAAATCACACATTAACATCATTTTATGGTTAAAAATCCATTTTGGTGAAAAATCTCAAAAAGTCAAAGTTGACTTTTGTGCACAGTTGACTTTTTATCAGATGAATTCCAAACTGTGCAATTCTTCAGGAAATCATGTCCTTGACCTAAATCAAACTTGATTGACATGTTCCATGGGTGTCATAGGGTATATTGAGGTATGTCCTAGGGTTTGGGAGCATGTCTTGGTCAAAAGTCAAAGTTACAGTTGACTTTTTCCTTAAAACCCTAATTGTGGTGCAGATGAAATTGAGACTTGTTGCTCAAGCTTTTTGGATTAATCCATTGTTCCAAATGGATCAATATAGTTCATTAGAGACCCTCAATCGCTCTCTTGAGGTCTTGGCTCATGATTTGCCCTAAAAGTCAACTTAGGGGTGAATTAGGTCAAGAAACCCTAATTCCTGATTTTTGATGAATGCAACCCCTAAGGCAAAATTGACTTGATGATTGGGTCCATGAGGTTCCATGGAGTATATTAGGTTATGTTTTGGATCATTGGCTTGTGCCCAGATGGAAATTTTCCATCTGGAGGCCCTGGTCGACCAAAACCCTAATTTGGTGACACTGTCGATCTTGAGGCTTGATCCACCTAGAAGGGAGCAGCTTTGTGCTCAATCCTTGGGGTGGGAGTCGTTTTTGATCCTTTGTGTGAAGAAATGGAAGTTCCTCGACCGCTTTGATAGCATCGTTGTATGAAGAAATGGAAGTTCCTTCCTTGAATTGATTATTCTTGCCCACCGACAGTGCTTGGAACTGAGTTCCAATAACCTCCTCGGGTTCTATACCAGTAGATGATGACAAGCTACTCACAAGCAAGGCCTGTTCCCCACAAACTATGACAAGTTGATCGTTCTTGATGAACTTTAGCTTTTGGTGGAGGGTTGAAGTAACCGCTCCAGCCTGATGTATCCAAGGTCTTCCTAATAAACAACTGTATGTTGCCCGGATGTCCATGACCTAGAAAGTGACTTGGAAAGTGTGAGGACCAATAGTTATGGTAAGGTCAACTTCGCCGATAACCGTTTTTCTGGATCCGTCGAATGCCTTGACGACAACCTCGCTGATTCTCATCGGAGGGCCTTTGAATGATAATTGCATCAAAGTAGACTTCAGCATAACATTCAGGGCTGACCCTGTGTCTACCAGTACGCTGGCTAAAGCATCGTCCTGGCAGTTAACTGTGATATTGAGTGCCATGTTATGATGGCGACCCTCTTCAGGTAATTCCTCATCACTAAATCCCAAATTATTGCAGGAAGTGATGTTAGAGATAATGTTATCGAACTGTCTGATTATTACATCCTGTTCTACAAAGGCTTGCTCCAAGACTTTTTGTAGAGCCTCCCTATGCGCTTCTGAACTAAGTAACAGTGATAATACTGAGATCTTTGAAGGATTTTGTCACAGTTGATCAACAATGTTGTATTCACTCCTTTGGATGAGCTTCAGCATCTCATCATTATTTTTCGAAAAGTCGGGATTACTGGACTGACCGACTGGTAGATCAGGAGTTTCCGTCTGAAGTTCCTTTTCTTTGTTAGGTTCCCCAACCCCTCGGTTGAAGATTCTACCACTCCGTGTTACACGAATGATGTTTGTAATATTCACGAAGGAGGGTAATGGAATTTCTTTTCCATTTTCAATGGTTGTTGCACCGTATTTGTAAGGGATAGCCTTAGTTGATTCATACGGTAATGGTCCCGGCAGAGAGATGACTATGGGAACCTTCTGATTTTTCTGACCATCATAAGTAATTTCGATCCGTTCTCGATTGGGAACCTTAGATTCGTCAAGTAGAGGGATGATGGCAAAAACATCCCTTGTCCTATGATGACCACAGATTGTGACAACATCTTCAATTTGATCGGCAAGGTAGTTCGGCGTCCAGTTGATAGGTCCAGAACCTGGATATGGACGAATCTCTCCACGATCCACCTGACCCCGAAAAGCTGCTCGCACAAGGTAGCATCCTTGGTTACTTTCCGAACAGACGCTACTGTCATACCCCAAATTTTGACCACTAAGATTTCCCATCATTGTGTAAATCATCATCACAATATGGATGTACCTTTATGCCTCATCAATCTCCTCAAGGAATTGTTGAGCATCCAGTAAAATCAAAATTAGGGTTTCAAGCCCTCTCAGAGCCTTAGACAAAGGATCAATCAAGGAATGACATGATCTTCAACTTGTCTAACCTCTCAAGTAACTACAAAGGATAAAAAAGGACTCCCACTCCAAGGATTAAGCACAAAGCTGCTCCCTTCTAGGTGGATCAAGCCTCAAGATCGACAGTGTCACCAAATTAGGGTTTTGGTCGACCAGGGCCTCCAAAGGGAAATTTTCCTCTGGGCACAAGCCAATGATCCAAAACACAACCTAATATACTCCATGGAACCTCATGGACCCAATCATCAAGTCAATTTTGCCTCAAGGGATGCATACATCAAAAATCAGGAATTAGGGTTTCTTGACCTAATTCACCCCTAAGTTGACTTTTAGGGCAAATCATGAGCCAAGACCTCAAGAGAGCATTTGAGGGTCTCTAATGAACTATATTGATCCATTTGGAACAATGGATTAATCCAAGAAGCTTGAGCAACAAGTCTCAATTTCATCTGCACCACAATTAGGGTTTTAAGGAAAAAGTCAACTGTAACTTTGACTTTTGACCAAGACATGCTCCCAAACCCTAGGACATACCTTAATATACCCTATGACACCCATGGAACATGTCCATCAAGTTTGATTTAGGTCAAGGACATGATTTCCTGAAGAATTGCACAGTTTGGAATTCATCTGATAAAAAGTCAACTGTGCACAAAAGTCAACTTTGACTTTTTGAGATTTTTCACCAAAATGGATTTTTAACCCTAAAATGATGTTAATGTATGATTTGAATCATCATTCATCAAGAAAAATCAAGAAAAGTGGGATAACTTGTAAAAGGGGTAACCATAAAAACTTAGAAAATTTTCTAAGTTAAAAATAAAGTGGCTAGGGTACCAACTTTGGAGGATCATAACTCTCTAACCACAAAGCCATTTTTCCTCATCCAAAGATGGATTTTTATCCCTCATTACCCTCTACAAAAACTTCAACTACAAGTCATTCCAATTCATTAAGGATTTTGAGTTATGGAGTGATCAAAATGGCGGAAAAATGAAAATGTCACTTTTTCCAACACTTAGTGAAATTTTCACTAAGTCTAAATCTGTCTTCATTTTTTTCCAAATGTAGGGGGATTTTTCACTTGGATTCAAAAGAGATCAAAACCAAACATGTTCAAACAGTTGTTGTATCATGTAAGAGCTTTCCAAAATCGCCAAGAACATTGCCAAATTCCATTTGGGCTATGAGTTATGACATTGTCAAGTTGCCTTGTTGAAATCTGTCAAGGCAAGGCAGAATTCGCATTTTTGCTCGATTTGCCAAAATTGTGCAAATCCAAACACTCCTATCCACATGGACACCTCTGAGGATTGAATCTAAAGGGGACAATCACTGAGCCAAGCCTCCAAAGTCTTTGGAACAAGAAATAGCATGTTGAACCTAGAATGGCCAAAATAGGGACAAGACTTCAAATTTGGATTGGAGCATTCAATGGAAGCATCAAGGTAGCATGGACTGAGCCATTCTCATTTGAATTCAGTCAAGACTTATCCAAGACCAAGGGAACCACAGCCCTCTGCCCTAACCTCTAGTCAATGGCTAGAGGAGACTTGGATTTCCATTGGACAACATTGGTCAAACCTCTGCTGCAGTTGCCATTCACTGTGGATCCCAAAACAAAACTTGCTCTACTATAAATAGAGCTCAATTGTGATCAGTTTGAGTACACCAAAGCCATCAAATAGATACTTTCCTCAAAATCTCTTCTTTCATTCCAATTTTGCCTTCTAAGGCAAGTCACTATCGGGTTTTGAGTTTGAGAGCTTTTCCAATCAAACCAATCACTCACACACCTCACATACATCATATAGAAGTGATCCAAACACTCACATAACATCGAGAACACTGATTTCACAAAATCACCAGCCAATTACTCAAGTTCATGACAGTTTTGCAGTTGAGATGCCATCCTCAATTCCAAACCATTTCAATCCATTCCAAGCATTCAAACACACTCCATAGGGTATAGGGAAACTGTTCAGATCATCACCACTCATCTGTAACACCTCCAAATCAAAAATCACATTGCACTTGCTGTCACGGCCTAGAGGTAAGCATATACTTGGTCATCTCTCAATCTATGCATATTTCCTCGCACAATAATCTGGCCATATGTTCATGATCATGCATGGAATGTTTCCCATCAATTAATTGCATTGTTTGAATCGTGTATCAAAAATCCTAGCCTTCATGCAGAAATTAGGGTTCTTGAGGATTTTTCATGATTTCTTATTATATGTTTAATTTAAATGAAATTAATTGACATAGACATGATCGTGAGGTTGAGACGAGCATAATGATATGTGGATTAAATGTTATAATCAAGTATTCAGAGAGATTGGAGAGAAAATGCAAATCTGGCCAAACCCAGAACACGCGCGTGTTCTTGGTGTGTTCTTGGCGCCATATTTTGAATATTTGAATATTTGAATTTTGTGATTTTATTTAATTGATTCAAAAATTAATTTCCCTCTGAGTTTTAATGATTTTGAGTTGATTCTTTTTTTAATAATTCACAAAAATGTTAAAATATTTTATTTTCCCAAAAAATCCAAAAATATTATTTATTTCATATAATTGATATTTTTGCAAAGAATTAATATTTTAATTGTTTTTGACATTTTAAATATTTTTTCTACATTGATTTTGCAATTTTTAATGCCTTCTAATTATTTTGTAGGTCAATACTTAATTTTTGAAGCATTAATCCAAGATCACAATTTGTTTTCCATATGTTAAACAATTTTGATCATTTTAATTGAATTTTTATTCAATTAAATACATTTTTGAAAACAAATTAGGGTTTTTGGATTAATTCAACCCTCATAAATCATTTTCAAAACACTTTGGGCCTCTAATAGAGTGTAAGATCCAATCCTTTTTTGACAAAACCTTTTGGGCCTCAGTGTATTGTATAAGTCCCGATACCGTTAAAAATAAACGGTGCGATCGTCGCCTTTTCAAAATTACCCTGGGCCCCTCCTTTTGCTATAAGACCCATTCAAAACTTTTGGGCCTCTAATAGAGTGTAAGACCCAATCCCCTTTTAACCAAAACATTTTGGGCCTCACTTATTGTATAAGTCCCTCTGCGTTAAAAGAAAACCTCGGCGCGATTGCCATTTTTAAACGAAAAAATCAATTGGGCCTACCCTCGTGTTATAAGCCCCACTCTTTTTTTAAACACTTTTGGGCCTCTATTAGAGTGTAAGACCCAACCCCCTTGTACAGAAAACATTTTGGGCCTCAGTCACTTGTATAAGTCCCTCTGTATAAATTCAAACAGTGCGATCACTGATAAAACCCTGGGCCTCTCCTTGAGCTGTAAGCCCCAAATCTTTCTTTTTCAAAGCACTTTCTCCTTTGATTTTGAATATACTGTTGTTTTCAATCTTTCTTTGTTGAACAACTAACCAAACAGCATGGAAGCTCTACAACCGAGTAAGTGGTTATTGCTTTCATTTACCGCTTTCATATACATATAACTGTATTGTGGGGCTGTTTCACTGTAAGTCTTCTTTCATAAACTCATGTCAACTGTGTAATAATAGTATAGATATTTAGAGTTTCCCCAGCAACTACGTCTAGCATTAAGCCAGTTGATCACTCTTAGAAATAGTCTAAACTAGATCCCCATAGGATTACCAGACACAGTCTTCCCTCCTCTTGGGGTTAAACAATATGGAGACATGAAAGGCAGCATTCTCCGTGAACCCTTTCATAGACTGTCACCTTTAGAAGTTGTCAAAGAAACTCTATTCCCCAGAGATGATCTCTTCTCCGTGAATTGCATCTCTTGAGTTTCTTCCAAATTCTCGAACTTTCCTGGCTTGATCTATTCTCGGTGAATGGCATGTCTTGAACATCTCGGGGTTTGGGGACCCACAGGCTTCTTAAAATCACTTGTCAAGAAACTCTATTCCCCAGAAATGATCTTTTCTCCGTGAATGGCATCTCTTGAGTTTCTTCCAAATTCTCGAACTTTCCTGACTTGATATATTCCTTGTGAATAGTTTGCCTTGAATTTCTCGGGGTTTGGGGACCCATCGGCTACTTAAAAGTATCGGCCCCCTCTTGGGCATCGTACAAGGACCCACAGGCTTCCTAAATGCAACCTCGCCTCCTCTTGGGCTTAGTACAAGGACCCTACGGCTTCCTAGAAGTATTCACAGCCTCCTCTTAGGCTTAGTATAATGATCTCTTCCCCCAGGAATGATAGCCTTCTCTTTGGCTTCGTACAAGGACCTCTCGGCTTCTTAAAAGTTTCCAGCCTCCTCTTGGGCCTTGTACAAATTGTCCCGACGACCTCCTAGAGGTATAGGAACAGAACTTAGTCAGCTTCATAGAGCAGTCCTTTCAAAGAGTCTACTACTGTTTCTCAAAGCATAGTACAAAAGATGAAACTCTAGACTTGGACAGTCTAATCTCCTTGAGTCTTCAAGACATTCTCAAGTGACCCCTTCAAGAATAGGAAGGAAACCCGTAGAATCGGACAGTCTCAATACCCTTCGGATTTCCCGTTTCCTTAAAGAACAGGAATAACCCGGATCCTTGAATCAGATCTTTGAGTACAGTGTTGCTCATATAAGAACTAATTTTCTCTTTAAAATCAGTATACTGGACCTGTCACTTAACTTAAACAACATTTAGCCTCTCTCTCGGGCTTTGTACGAGACACATAAGAGACTCCCTCGTTGAGTCAATCACCTCTTTCGCCTCCATCTCGGGCTTTATACGAGATACAAAAAGGTTCTTATTGAGCCAAACAAACAACAGCCTTCATCTCGGGCTTCGTACGAGATACAAAAAACTCTTGTTGAGTCAAATAGCCTTCATCTCGGGCTTTATACGAGATACCAAAAGACTCCATCGTTGAGTCAAAACCTTTTAGCCTCTCTCTCGGGCTTTGTACGAGACACATTTTAGCCTCCTCTTAGGCTTTGTATAAGAAAACTACTGGTTAATCCAATTAACCTTTTAGTATCAAAGTTGTGCCTCGTTCACAGTACACAAACATCAACAACTCCCTTCATCTAATCACTGTAAGCGGCAAGCCTCTGGATTATTTACATCCATGCCACTGTCCCTCTTTTAGCATGAGAAAATCCTAAGGAAAGATAGCATTGCTCTACACTGAGTTAAAGTCTTCTCCTTCAAGTTAAAACCCCCTATAAAGGAAATTATGGCATTGCTAGGATCCGCGTATCCCGGTTAAAGTAATTCTCCTTTATAAGCAGTCACCCAACAGTTGTGACAAACGAACCCCTCTTTAGAGATGACAAATTCTCTCTAAAGACAACACCTTTAGCTTCACATCTTGGGCTTTGAACAAGATACAAATAAACTCTTCAGCTTCATATTTTGGGCTTTGAACAAGATACAAACCACCTTTCGCTTCACGTCTTGGGCTTTGAACAAGACACCAAAAACACCCATTTCCTCCCATAGAATAGGAGGAACTACGAACGCTCTGATTTCCCTGTTTCGGTAAATGGGAATACGTAGGCATAAGATTGAAAGAAAAATATTAGCGAGCACACTAAACAAAAACCCAAAACCCCATACTCTCATCAAAAGCATCAGTCCTAACATCCTAATCCTTGTTCCCCGCTAGAAGATCCTAGAAAGAAAGAAAACCGTATTGGAGAAAATACAAATAACCAGTACAAGGGCCCCCCCACATTGATAGCATTCGTAACCTAACAGACTGCTGTTTAAACTCAGTATGCAAAGCAGGGTTAATTGGAGACATCTATTTCCCTTCCTTCATCAGCTTTAATAGGATAAAAAATGAATCGACCTGTAGTAAGCTCAAACCGCAGAGAGCGACCAGCACTTAAGAACCGCGTCCAAAATTGCTCGCTACAGAAAAATGGCGCCCATCGTGGGGCCTGTCTTTCTTTTTCCTTTTTCATCTCTTGTGTGATACCACGGATTGGGGCTTCCGCCGGGGAACCCATTTCTATCAGGAACTTAGGATTCATAGCTTTAAAAGTCTAGGATGTTTAGGACAAATATATATACTGCTTTTCCTAATTGCTATACGTGTTTATTTTTCTGCTAAAGGGAATGCGTGTGATGCCGCATGTGGAAAGATTGAGTATACACTTAAGATAAGTGATGGCGACGAGGTCGACCATCAATCTCAGTGGAGGCTGACCAATGCAACCCATTCTCTCACCTAGACAATGGGCCGATTGTGATGTCTGAGAAGCTGGGGAGCCAAACCCTTTCGTAGTGCAGAAACTATCAGAAATAGTTGTTACATGATACTACCCTCATTTGAGGCTGGTGATCTATTCTCGGTGAATGGAACTTACTCTAAGATTGCTCTACAACTCACTGGCGATCCGCTTGTTGTTTTGCTTTCCTGGGAGGAGCTGATGATAATGAGTACAGGTACAAAAATCACCTTAGTATAAACCTTTGGGGATGGGTAGAGCCTTGACTTCATGACAACGACCCTTTGACCCCATGTTTTTTCTATGTTTTTGTGTACTGCATTCATGCATTCATTTAAAAAACATTAAAACATTCAAAAAAATTTCTCTTCTAGGCTCTCGGTTTTTTCAAATTAAACTAAGACTGTGATTGCAAATATCAGAGAAAAGGATTGCACTAATGGATTTCGGTAGAAGGAGAACTCATACGTATACCTTCAAGGTTCCAAAGTTAGAGGATTTGAGAAGGTTAGCAAGAAGGATCACTAACCCTGAGGCTTTCAGAGCCAAACACGGAGGTCTGCTACCTCTGTTAAGAGTCCATGTGATTGAGGGAATCATGGATGCGCTCATTAAGGTTTACGATCTGGTTTATCACTGTTTCACATTCCCAGATTACCAGCTAGCACCAACGCTGGAGGAGTATTCTCACCTGACCGATCTACACATTACAGATCGAGCTCCATTTTCTGGACTGGAAGAAATTCCAAATAATCAAACCATAGCAAGAGCAATTCATTTGGACGAGTCTGAGGTCAGGACTCACATAACCACTAAGGGTGGCATACAAGGTTTGCCAGCCCAGTTCTTGAGAAAGAAGGCCCTATATTTTGCCAGTATAGGAAACGTGACTGCTTTTGAAAGCATCTTTGTCTTGCTCACCTACGGGTTATTTTTGTTTCCCAACATCAATAACTTCGTCGATATCAACTCCATTAAGGTTTTTCTTATTGGAAACCCTGTGCCGACTTTGCTCGCAGATGCATATCATTATATACTCTTAGGAAATTTGTACAGCGGAGGGGAGATCACATGTTGTGTACCTCTGCTTTATAAATAGTTTATCTCCCACTTGCCCAAGTCTGCTGCTTTTTGGGATTGCAAGAGTGCCTTACGTTGGTCGCAGAAGATCATGTCCCTCACCAACTCTGATATAGATTGGTGTAATAGGATCTATGATGGGATCAGAATCATTGATCGTTGTGGAAACTTTCCCAACGTACCCCTCATAGGAACTAAAGGAGTAATCAACTACCATCCAGTGTTGGTTCGCCGTCAATTTGGATACCCAATGAGACACGTCCCACGGGGTGTTCATCTGGAAGGTCTTTTCTTCAAAGAGGGAGAAAATGACAGAGCACTAAATATGGAAATAGTGCATGCTTGGAAACAGGTTCATAAGAAAGGACAAGAGTCTCTAGGAAAACCGGACTGTGTATCGGTGGAGCCTTATCTCCACTGGGTGCAAACTAGAGCTCTCAAGCTAAAAATTCCTTATCCTCGTTACAGAATTCTTCCGCCAAAGGAACCTGTCATGTACTTCATGACGGAAACTAAAAAGCTTCAGGTTACTCTCAACAAAGTTCAAAAGGAGAGAAGGTCTTGGAAGAACAAGTACCGCACCCTCGACGTAGAGTGCATCAAAATACAGCAACTACTGAAAGAAAAAGATGCTCTGATTGAAATTTTGGAGCAACATGCTGTAGAGAATCAAGATGACCAAAGGAATTTGCTCACTCCTTTCACCTGGCAAAGGAATGACAACCCGACAACGGCCCAAGAGCCCCGGTCAAAGAAAAGGAAAGTGCCAGAATCAGCACCCGATTTCTCTTCAGAGAGGACTCGGGACCCATTAGCTTAGGTTTCTGTTTCTGTACCTTGTAATCTACTGTGTTTCCATTTTTGTAATCCTTTGAATTTAATAAAAAGGGGTTTCCCCACTGTTTGATATTTACAATCTAATTGTTGAAGTTTATTTTGATTAAACCAAAAAATAATTAATATAATCATTGCATTCATCATTCTCACATAACGTATTCTTCTTCCCTACGAATCTCACGTTTGTGTCTCGATTCTGAAGTCAAACTGTCTCATTCGTACAATACTCGGGCCAATCGTCAGAAAAAGATGGATGATCTTGAGGAAGAAAACAGAGAGTTGAAAGAAGAGATCGACGCTCTGAGAGAGGATATGAGAAAGCTTCGTAACGACATGCAAGCCATGGCAGAAGCTCAGCTACAAAGAACTGTGATCTCAGAGATCACCTCAATGACCATAGTGGAGAAATATGATCCTAGGTATCAAATGCCAAAAGATCGTCCTTGGGGCATGCCTGTTAACTATATCCTGGAAGGATATGTTTCGCCGATCGCTGAAGATCAGGGAATCACAACAAAAGCCGCTGGGCCTGAAGGTTACAAACTTTGGGAAAGCGAAGATGCCAGGGGCATACTGAAGACTCCTAAAGGTTACAAACTTCGGGAAACGCCAAGATTCGCTGCCGTAGTCACGGTACCACCCCCTGTGGTGCACACTGTCCCGGAAGGACAGATTCCACCAATACCTGCTGGTAAAAAGGAAACTATGTTTGATAGAATGGATGAATTCCAGGAACAGTTCTTGGAAATGAAGAAGGAGCTGCAAGCCATTCGCGGTCAGGATTTATTTGGAAAGGATGCCGCAGACCTCTACTTGGTCCCCAATGTGAAAGTCCCGGACAAGTTCCAAGTGCCCGACTTTGAAAAGTACAAGGGTAACTCTTGCCCTCAGAGCCATCTGGTGATGTACGCTGGACGGATGTCAGCTCAGACGGAGAATCAGGACCTACTGATTCACTACTTTCAGGATAGTTTAACCGGTGCCGCACTCAAATGGTACATGGGTTTAAACCGTACTACGATCAGTACATTCAGAGATCTTGGTACTGCCTTCGTCCAATAATACAAATACAATTTGGACATGGCACCCGACAGAAATCAACTCAGATCAATGTCGCAAAAGGACAAGGAAACCTTTAAGGAGTATGCTCAAAGGTGGCGTGAAATTGCCGCTCAAATTTGTCCACCTCTTGAGGAAAAAGAGATGACAAAGATCTTCTTAAAGACCTTAAGCTCATTTTACTATGACCGAATGGTTGCCAGTGCACCCAGTGATTTCACCGAGATGGTGGGCATGAGCGTACGTCTCGAGGAAGCCATCCGAGAAGGACGTTTGGTAAAAGACACTGGATCGACAAGCGGTACTAAAAAATACGGTAGCACTCTCCCTAAGAAAAAAGAGCAAGATATTGGGAATATCTCTCTCAGAAAGCAAAGGCGACGTTATCAGCCGGTAGCAGTTGTAACTCCTGCTATCAGCCCTGCGCCTATTCCTACGTATCAACCTCAAGTTGCGCAAAGCCAACCTGATCAGCAAAGGACATAACAGCCTCTTCAGCAGGCTCATCCCCAATACAACAACAACTGTACAACACGGCCACCAGGATTTGATCCTATACCCATGACGTACGCAGAGCTGTTTCCATTACTGCTAGCTAAGGGGCACATTCAGACTAAGTCCCCTCTTACAGTACCAGAAAATCTGCCTTTTTGGTTTAAGGTGGATTAAACTTGCCCTTATCACCAAGGAGGATCTGGGCATAACATTGAGAATTGTCTCAATTTCAAGTCCGACGTGCAAAAACTTGTTAGGAGCGGGGTCTTATCCTTCAAGGATACAAATCCTAATGTTCTCACGAACCCGCTGCCTCAACATGATAAGGCTGCAGTCAATCTCATTGAGGAAGAGACTAACAATGTCTATCAAATTCATGATGTACTCTTGTTAAAGACGAATCTGGTCAAGATGCATTGTAGACAGAGTGGATATGGCCATGTGCCACCTCATAACTATCATCAGTGTGATATCTTCTCTAAAGACAACCAGGGATGTTCTGTGGTGCAAGCAGCCCTATAGGAACAAATGGATCTCAGATGGATCCAAGAGCACCGAGTTCGTGGAGTCAACATGGTCTATACGAATTCCAACGACATTTAAAACCACGACATCCGTGCGATGAATGCCAACTTGGTGGCGATGCACTCAAGGCAAAGCCAGTATCATAATCTGCTGAGGCACGATTACAGTTCCTGTCTGACTTGCTCGGTAAACAAACAGGGATGCTCTTTCATACAGGAGGCCCTCCAGCGTTAGATGGATCTTGGATGGATCCAAGACTACCATGACAGGAACCTTTATCAGATTAATATGGTTCAGATCTTCGATATTCGCGTGATGAATACCAACTTGGTAGAGTTACATGCTGAACAGGTACGACTCGGATTCCTGATATCACACAATTATCACAGCTGTAAGGCGGGTTGCGAAAACGATCGAGGTTGTACCCTTGTCCAGGAGGCACTTCACACTTGTTAAATCATTGGTGGATGCAAATCTTCATGGATGAAGATACTCATCAAATTAGTATCAGTAACAGGAATCCTACTCGGCGTCAGAGTCGGGATGTTCGCTCAGTGGAAGCTAACCTAGTGAGGTTACATTGTATTTAAAGTGGGCGTGGCCAGGTGCCACCACACAATTACGACCGTTGTAGCGTCTGTTCGGAAATTAACCAAGGGTGTTACCTTGTGCGAGCAGCTCTTCAGGGTCAGGTGGATCGTGGAGAGATTCGTCCATATCCGGGTTCTGGACCCATCAACTGGACGCCGAACTACCTTGCCGATCAAGTTGAGGACGTTGTCGTAATCTCTGGTCATCATAAGACCAGGGATGTTTTTGCCATCATCCCTCTACTTGACGAATCTAAAGTTCCCAACCGGGAACGGATCGAGATTACTTATGATGGTCAAAAAAACCAGAAGGTTCCCATAGTCATCTATCTAGCGGGACCACTACCGTATGAATCAACTAAGGCTATCCCTTACAAATACGGTGCGACGATAATTGAAAATGGAAAGGAAATTCCATTACCCTCCGTCGTGAATATTACAGACATCAATCGAGTAACACGGAGTGGTAGAATCTTCAACCGAGGGGTTGGGGAACCTAACAAAGAAAAGGAACTTCAGACTGAAGCTCCCGATCCACGAGTCGGTCAATCCAGTAATCTCGACCTTTCAAAAAATAATGATGAGATCCTGAAGCTCATCCAAAGGAGTGAATACAACATTGTTGATCAACTGTTACAAACTCCTTCGAAGATCTCAGTGCTATCACTTTTACTCAGTTCAGAAGTGCACAGGGAGGCTCTACATAAAGTCTTGGAGCAAGCCTTTATGGAACAGGATGTAACAATCAGACAGTTCGATAACATTGTCTCTAACATCACTTCCTGCAATAATTTGGGATTTAGTGATGAGGAATTACCCGAAGAGGGTCGTCGTCTTAACATGGCGCTCAATATCACAGTTAACTGCCAGGACGATGTTTTACCCAGCGTACTGGTAGACACAGGGTCAGCCCTGAATGTTATGCCGAAGTCCACTTTGATGCAATTATCATTCAAAGGACCTCCGATAAGAATCAGCGAGGTTGTCGTCAAAGCATTCGACGGATCCAGAAAAACAGTTATCGGCGAAGTTGATCTTCCCATAACTATTGGTCCTTACACTTTTCAAATCACTTTCCAGGTCATGGACATCCGGGCAACGTACAGTTGTTTATTAGGAAGACCTTGGATACATCAGGCTGGGGCGGTCACCTCGACCCTCCACCAAAAGCTAAAGTTCGTCAAGAATGATCAACTTGTCACGGTTTGTGGGGAACAAGCCTTGCTTGTGAGTAACTTGTCATCATCTACATGTGTAGAACCCGAGGAGGTTATTGGAACTCAGTTCCAAGCACTGTCGGTAAGCACGGACAATCAGTTCAAAGAAGGAACTTCAATTTCTTCATACAATGATGTTATCAAAGCGGTCGAGAGTACCGATACAACCGGATGGGGACAGCTTGTCATTCCTATTGACAATAAAACAAAAAAGGGTCTTGGTTTTTCTGCAACCTGTACCCAGACAGCTGCCAACGATGAAAGTCTTCATCCCCTTCAAAACTTCTTCCACAGTGGAGGTTTTCTTCACCCAGTGTCTCAAACAGTACATGCTATCAATGAGGAAGATCCCTCTGACACAGATGAAGAATGGAAGTCCTATCTTAACGAGGACTGTTATATGTCTCAGGAAGAGGTGCCTATACCATTTTGCTATCCCGCACAGAGTCTGAGATTTATACCAAGGTCAGATGTCGAAATGATATATGAAGATTGTGATCCGGAAGGATGTCGTGCACCACCAAATTCATTAGAGGATGACACTCTGATGAAAGACAACTTTGACCACAACTACTATGGCCCAATGGATGGTCTGCCAATGTGGCAACCTTATCCAGGAAACTTGGGGCCAGAAAGTCAGCCGAGTAATGAAAATCAGCTGACCGTCATTGAACAGAATACCTGTGTCCCCACCATATCATGGGATCAACACTCAGATCATCCTGAAGCTACTCAACATGAAGATGAATTCTCAACGTTTGCAGGACTTGAATTCATCAACTATGCTTTTCCCAAGGTCAACGTCATCGAGAGGGATGACTCCTCCAGTTCCAAAGAAGTTTTGGGATACCTTGGGACAACCAAGTGGAAAATACGACTACATGGTCAAGTACACCGCTCCCGAAAGCTCTCGTATCAGGCTCGAAGATATCCAGCCAACTGGATGGGAAGATGTACCTGAGAGCACAAATACTATGCAAAATGCAATAGAGGAATCCTCCTACGACAACTCTGCCTGGGAGACAGATTCCAATGATCCTACTCCACCAGAAATCAGCGTTATTTTTGAAGACAAATCAAGGAAGGTGTCGGACTTTGTGATTCACCGAGGAGTTCGCCGCCAGTGGGTTGCTGTCGAGGTTCCGAAGGTCGTTCACCAATCAAAGTAATTGCCGTCTTTAACCTTTCACCCTGCCCATGTGAAACGGATGTTTTGATAGGGCTAGATTTATGTAAATTTCCCTCTTTGCTTAGCCCAAAGCGACAGAGTTTTGTTTTATAGGGCTGTAGTTTCAAGAGTCGACTTGTTCATTAATAAAATAATGTCGTTTTGTAATTTCTGCATTAATTGCTGTTTTCTCTTTTCGTTTTTCAGAAAATGGTAATCCTAAAAAACAATTCAATAATAAAAACAAGCAGTAATAAAAATAAAACACTGTACACACTTGCATTTTCTCTATCTCTTCTAAACACGAATCATCATGTCATGCAGATTGCTTATTTTACACCCCGTTGAAACGTACGATCCGATGCCTTCTCCCAACTTTGAGTTCCCGGTATTCGAGGCTGAAGAAGAAAATGACGAAAAAATTCCAGAAGAGATCTCCCGATTACTCAGACAAGAGGAAAGGTCCATTGAACCTCACAAAGAGTTGTTGGAAACGGTAAATTTGGGTTCAGAACAAGAGAGAAAAGAAATCAGGATTGGGGCATTGCTCAGTCAAACTGCCCAAGAAGGTTTGATAAAGCTTCTCAAAGAATTCCCCGATGTATTCGCTTGGTCCTATCAGGATATGCCAGGGTTGGATACCAGCATCGTGGAACATCACTTACCGTTAAGATCGGAATGTTCGCCGGTAAAGCAAAGGTTGAGACGGACTCATCCAGACATGGCCATCAAAATCAAAGAGGAGGTACAGAAACAGATTGACGCGGGATTCCTCGCTACGTCTGAATATCCTCAATGGTTAGCCAACATCATACCCGTTCCCAAAAAGGACGGAAAGGTCAGAATGTGTGTCGATTACAAAGATCTGAACAAGGCTAGTCCAAAGGACGTTTTTCCTTTACCACACATTGACATGCTGGTAGACAGTACATCAATGTTCAAAGTTTTCTCCTTCATGGATGGATTCTCGGGCTATAACCAGATGAAAATGGCGCCGAAAGACATGGAGAAAACTTCGTTCATCACCCCATGGGGCACATTTTGTTACAAGGTAATGCCGTTCAGTTTGAAGAACACCGGGGCAACCTATCAAAGGGCCATGACTACTCTGTTTCATGACATGATACACAAGGAAATCGAGGTATATGTTGATGATATGATTGCAAAATCAAAAACAGAGAGTGAGCACGTTGAACATCTGTCAAAATTGTTCGAACGTCTAAGAAAATTCAAGCTCCGCTTGAATCCCAACAAGTGCACCTTCGGTGTCAGTTCAGGGAAACTACTAGGGTTCATCGTCAGCCAGAAAGGAATTGAGGTTGATCCTGACAAGGTCAAGGCCATTCAAGAAATGCCTTCTCCGAAAACTGAAAAACAAGTCAGAGGATTCCTGGGACGTTTGAACTACATCTCCAAATTCATATTCCTCATGACCGCGACATGCGCGCTGATTTTCAAGTTACTCAAAAAGAACCAGGATTGCGTTTGGTCAGAAGACTGCCAAACCACCTTCGACAGTATTAAGGAATATCTGTTGAATCCTCCGATTCTATCACCTCCAGTGGGAGGAAGACCACTGATCATTTACCTCACAGTTCTAGAGGACTCAATGGGATGTGTACTTGGCCAACAAGACGAAACTAAATGGAAAGAGTCTGCCATTTACTATCTAAGCAGGAAATTCATCGACTGTGAAACTCGGTACACGATGCTCGAGAAAACTTATTGTGTTTTGGCTTGGGCAGCCAAGCGTCTTCGCCAGTACATGATTTGTCATACTACTTGGTTGGTCTCCGAGATGGATCCGATCAAGTATGTCTTCGAAAAACCTGCTCTCACGGGAAGGATTGCCTGTTGGCAGATGTTGTTATCAGAATATGACATAGAGTATCATGCTCAGAAAGCCGTTAAAGGGAGTATTTTAGCCGATCATTTGGCTCATCAACCGATTGACGATCAAGAATCAATTGGGTTTGACTTCCCAGACGAAGATGTCATGTATCTAAAAATGAAGGACTGCGACGAACCGCTACCCAGTGAAGGGCCAGAACCAGGTTCCCAATGGGGACTTATCTTTGACGGAGCAGTTAATCATTACGGAAATGGAATTAGGGAAATCATTGTTACCCGTCAGGGTACCCACATTCCTTTCACTGCTCGACTTACGTTCAAATGTACAAACAACGAGGCCGAATACGAAGCATGTATCATGGGTCTCGAGGAAGCAATTGATTTAAGGATAAAAAACTTAGACGTATACGGTGACTCAGCCTTGGTTATCAATCAGATAAAAGGAGATTGGAACACATACCAATCAGGATTGATTCCTTATAAAGACTATGCAAGAAGGTTGCTACCCTTCTTCGACAGATTTGAGTTTCATCACATCCCTCGTGAGGAGAATCACATGGCTGATGCATTAGCCACTATCTCTTCCATGATTAGTGTAGTTCATTGGAATGACATACCTAAGATCGACATCATGCGCCTTGAAAGGCCCGCTTACATCTTCACCATTGAAGCAGTCATAAACGACAAACATTGGTATCACGATATCAAATGCTTCCTTCAGAAACATGAGTACCCATCTTGGGCACTCAGAAAAGACAGAAGGACCCTCAGAAGATTGGCTGGAAACTTCTTCCTGAGCGGTGACACTCTCTATAAGAGAAATTTTGACATGGTTTTGCTTCGATGCGTCGACAGACCAGAAGCTGACATACTTATGAAAGAAATTCATGAAGGATCCTTTGGCACTCACGTCAATGGACACACAATGACGAGAAAAATCCTAAGAGCAGGGTACTACTGGTTGACCATGGAATCCGATTGCTACAAGTACATGAGGAGGTGTCACAAGTGTCAGATATACTCCGACAAAATTCATGTACCGCCATCACATCTCAAAGTTCTCTCTTCCCCATGGCCATTCTCGATATGGGGAATCAACATGATTGGCATGATTGAGCCCAAGGCTTCAAACGGACATCGGTTCATCCTGGTAGCCATTGACTATTTCACCAAATGGGTCGAAGCAGCATCATACGCCAATGTAACCCGACAAGTGGTGGTCCGATTCATCAAAAACAATATCATCTGTCGTTATGGTGTTCCGAGCTAGATCATTACTGATAATGGATCTAACTTGAACAACAAGATGATGAAAGATTTGTGCACAAAGTTCAAGATCGAACACCATAACTCATCTCCCTACCGACCCAAGATGAACGGAGCGGTAGAGGTAGCTAACAAGAACATCAAGAAGATTGTTCAAAAGATGGTCATAACCTACAAAGATTGGCACGAGATGCTACCCTTTGCTCTTCACGGTTATCGCACATCTGTCCGCACTTCAACAGGGGCAACCCCTTTCTCTCTAGTGTATGGCATGGAAGCAGTGCTCCCCATAGAAGCAGAGATCCCGTCAATCCGAGTATTGATGGAAGCTAAGCTCACCGAAGTTGAATGGTGTCAAAGCCGACACGACGAATTGAATCTGATTGAGGAGAAGCGAATCACGACACTATGCCATGGTCAGCTGTATCAACAGGGAATGAAGAGGGCGTTCAACAAAAAGGTTCGACCCCGCATCTTCAGGAAAGGAGACCTCGTGCTCACGAAGATATAATCTTTTCTCACTGATTCTCGGGGCAAATGGACCCCGAATTATGATGGCCCCTATGTGGTCACGAAAGCTTTCTCAGGCGGTGCCTTGAGACTTGCAACTATGGACGGAGAGGAATTTGCCTACCCCACGAATGTTGATGTAGTCAAGAAATACTTCGCCTAAAAAAAACGTCTCGGTGGATTGAAAACCCGAAAAGGCAGTCCAGGCAAAAGTTAGAGACAAAATAAAAAAAAAATCCCGATGGATTGGAAACATCATAGTACAATCCAGGAAAAAATTAGGGATAATGGCAAGTAACTATGTTCAACAGAGGCGAATCCCTCTGCAGTAGCAGTTACATCATCTGTCAGAAAACTCCAGTCAAGGTCATCTTCGACAGAAGCTCAGGATGTCCCGAATTCAAAGTTGGTAGAAGGATAGTGGTCGTTATGTTTCAACATAGCCCTTTTCCTTGTAAATTACCATTTTCTAACTTTGTAAATACTCTTTGGAATCACGCGTTTGGCCGATCTCCGTCTTATCAATAAAATTTTGAGCCTTTGTACTTTTGTTTGTAATTCTTATTTGTTTTAGCTTTACAAAACGACATTTTAATATGATTAGCGATTCTTGAAATAAAACAAAATGAATTTACTTGTTAAAACTTTTTCTGCTTTTTAAATAAAGTCGACAATTTCTTTTGACTGTTGAACATCAGAAGAATCTCGATCGCTTCTCCAAAGGGGTTTGAACCTCGAAGTGCAGAATCAAAGTACTCCTTCTAACCCAGTACGCCTGAATGAAGGGATCAACTATGTCAGAGACCTTGTTTCATCTGACACCCACAGCAGAGTTCTTACCTCCTAAGCCCGACCAACATAGCTCCCAACAAGGACTATCTCTCCTAAGCAAGGTAGAATTGCTACTTTTGGACCAACGGTACTTCTTCGCCCCGCGATGGCCGAGTATCCAGTCGTGTTCATCCATTAGTTTGTATGTCGCGTCAGTTTTGTCAGCATAAACATACATACATCATGCATTATTGATTTGCATTCACATTTCATATTGCATCACTATCACTCCAGTCGGTCTTGTCCTGTAGTGGTAACAATTCTCTCAATCGAGTTGTCAGTCCTTACCTCGTCAAGAAATACTGTGTTTGAACAACCTCGCTTCCAGTTTATTTCTAGAAGGAAGTTGACCCTCGACCACTTTGATAACTGGAACCTCTGAAAAACCGGAGGAACTTTCAGTCAACATCACTCTTCGCCATTGAAGATGATATCCTTGCTTTCCCGGATTGAGAAAAATCCACAGAGAAAGCCTCGTAATCAGAGATTCGGCAGCATGCCAGTTTCGCTCTGAAAAGATTGCTGATGAGAAGGTCATCGGCACCTCAAAATTGGACCCCATCATATGGCATTTCTCCGGGAAGATCCCGAGAAAAGTATGATGTAAGATCCCAAGCGACAGCAGTCTCCCAAGAGACCTGCTTTCCCCTAGTAGAAACAAATGGCGTCTCCAACAGAGAAGTTTGTGCAATTCTACAACTCAGAAGACTGGGTTCCCTAGCAGTCTGACATCAAAAGTTTTTCCGTCAAATGGCATCTCCCCAGGAAAATTTGGCGAGAAGTTTGAGGAAAACCGCTACGAATAGCGTCCCTTGTCAATAAAGTTTATTGACAAAAGAAACTAAGACCAGTTCCTTGGTAGGAAACCAAGGTCGAGGGGAAGTTGCCATAAGAAACTAAGACCAGTTCCATGGTAGGAAACCAAGATCGAGGGGAAGTTTAAATCAGAAACTGAGACCAGTTCCTCGGTAGGAAACCAGGATCGAGGGGAAGTTTACATTTTCTAAGCATCATCGCTTAGCTAAAGAAGATGAATGCGTAAGCTACTATTCATAACCACCATCAAAATTTCGGGTATTCGGATATTTAATCCTCTTGCACCCCGAATGCCCGAATACCTTCGTCATTCACACCTTCGGGTCCAAGAAGATTAAATAGGGGCATCTGTCATACCCCAAATTTTGACCACTAAGATTTCCCATCATTGTGTAAATCATCATCACAATATGGATGTACCTTTGTGCCTCATCAATCTCATCAAGGAATTGTTGAGCATCCACTACAATCAAAATTAGGGTTTCAAGCCCTCTCAGAGCCTTAGACAAAGGATCAATCAAGGAATGACATGATCTTCAACTTGTCTAACCTCTCAAGTAACTACAAAGGATCAAAAAGGACTCCCACTCCAAGGATTACGCACAAATCTGCTCCCTTCTAGGTGGATCAAGCCTCAAGATCGACAGTGTCACCAAATTAGGGTTTTGGTCGACCAGGGCCTCCAAAGGGAAATTTTCCTCTGGGCACAAGCCAATGATCCAAAACACAACCTAATATACTCCATGGAACCTCATGGACCCAATCATCAAGTCAATTTTTCCTCAAGGGATGCATACATCAAAAATCAGGAATTAGGGTTTCTTGACCTAATTCACCCATAAGTTGACTTTTAGGGCAAATCATGAGCCAAGACCTCAAGAGAGGGTTTGAGGGTCTCTAATGAACTATATTGATCCATTTGGAACAATGGATTAAACTAAGAAGCTTGAGCAACAAGTCTCAATTTCATCTGCACCACAATTAGGATTTTAAGGAAAAAGTCAACTGTAACTTTGACTTTTGACCAAGACATGCTCCCAAACCCTAGGACATACCTCAATATACCCTATGACACCCATGGAACATGTCCATCAAGTTTGATTTAGGTCAAGGACATGATTTCCTGAAGAATTGCACAGTTTGGAATTCATCTGTTAAAAAGTCAACTGTGCACAAAAGTCAACTTTGACTTTTTGAGATTTTTCACCAAAATGGATTTTTAACCCTAAAATGATGTTAATGTATGATTTGAATCATCATTCATCAGGAAAAATCAAGAAAAGTGGGATAACTTGTAAAAGGGGTAACCATAAAAACTTAGAAAATTTTATAAGTTAAAAATAAAGTGGCTAGGGTACCAACTTTGGAGGATCATAACTCCTAAACCACAAAGCCATTTTTCCTCATCCAAAGATGGATTTGTAGCCCTCATTACCCTCTACAAAAACTTCAACTACAAGTCATTCCAATTCATTAGGGATTTTGAGTTATGGAGTGATCAAAATGGCGGAAAAATGAAAATGTCACTTTTTCCAACACTTAGTGAAATTTTCACTAAGTCCAAATCTGTCTTCATTTTTTTCCAAATGTAGGGGGATTTTTCACTTGGATTCAAAAGAGATCAAAACCAAACATGTTCAAACAGTTTTTGTATCATGTAAGAGCTTTCCAAAATGGCCAAGAACATTGCCAAATTCCATTTGGGCTATGAGTTATGACATTGTCAAGTTGCCTTGTTGAAATCTGTCAAGGCAAGGCAGAATTTGCATTTTTGCTCGATTTGCCAAAATTGTGCAAATCCAAACACTCCTATCCACTTGGACACCTCTGAGGATTGAATCTAAAGGGGACAATCACTGAGCCAAGCTTCCAAAGTCTTTGGAACAAGAAATAGCATGTTGAACCTAGAATGGCCAAAATAGGGACAAGACTTCTAATTTGGATTGGAGCATTCAATGGAAGCATCAAGGTGGCATGGACTGAACCATTCTCATTTGAATTCAGTAAAGACTTATCCAATACCAAGGGAACCACAACCTTGTGCCCTAACCTCTAGTCAATGGCTAGAGGAGACTTGGATTTCCATTGGACAACATTGGCCAAACCTCTGCTGCAGTTGCCATTCATTGTGGATCCCAAAACAAACTTGCTCTACTATAAATAGAGCTCAATTGTGATCAGTTTGAGTACACCAAAGCCATCCAACAGATGCTTTCCTCAAAATCTCTTCTTTCATTCCAATTTTGCCTTCTAAGGCAAGTCACTATCGGGTTTTGAGTTTGAGAGCTTTTCCAATGAAACCAATCACTCACACACCTCACATACATCATATAGAAGTGATCCAAACACTCACATAACATCTGGAACACTGATTTCACAAAATCACCAGCCAATTGCTCAAGTTCATGACAGTTTTGCAGTTCATATACCATCCTCAATTCCAAACCATTTCAATCCATTCCAAGCATTCAAACACACTCCATAGGGTGTAGGGAAGCTGTTCAGATCATCACCACTCATCTGTAACACCTCCAAATCAAAAATACATTGCACTTGCTGTCACGGCCTAGAGGTAAGCATATACTTGGTCATCTCTCAATCTATGCATATTTCCTCGCACAATAATTTGGCCATATGTTCATGATCATGCATGGAATGTTTCCCCTCAATTAATTGCATTGTTTGAATCGTGTATCAAAAATCCTAGCCTTCATGCAGAAATTACGGTTCTTGAGGATTTTTCATGATTTCTTGTTATATGTTTAATTTAAATGAAATTAATTGACATAGACATGATCGTGAGGTTGAGACGAGCATAATGATATGTGGATTGCATGTTATAATCAAGTATTCAGAGAGATTGGAGAGAAAATGCAAATCTGTGTTAGATGTCAATCATGATATATTTGAGTATGAGTTATTTGGCATTTTTCATGACTTTTCATGTGGAATAGGTTGATTTTAGTGTGAATTGATGTTGTTATGCATTATTTGAAATATACTTGTGGTGCTTGTAATTTGTGTGCTAAATGTGCAGAAATAGGAGTGAAAAGATCAAAGTTTGAAGACCTAAAGAAATAGTGCAAGCTGCCAAAGAATTGAAATCAATAACAGTATTCGCTAGGCGAGTGTTGGCGAAGGTGCCAGCGAAGGGTCGCCTAGCGAACGTCAGCGAGCATGCCAGCGAGATGGTGGCAGAAAGTGTGCAAAACTTACAGTAGGAAAACTGGGTAAATTCGCTGGGCGAGTAGGCCAGCGAATGCTCGCTGATATGCTCGCGGGGCGAATGTGCCAGCGAAGGGTGGCAGAAACTTTCCATTTTGAAAACACCCAAGCTTCGCTGGGCGAAGGTTGCAGCGAATGCTCGCGAAGCGAATGTTTTGGTTCGCCTAGCGAACCCACGATAATTCTGAGGGGCGGTTTAAGTCTGAGGCACTTAAATGTGCCATATTTTTGGGCATTCGCTAGGCGAATGAAGGCCTTCGCTGGGCGAATGGTGCTGTTAGGAAAAGTGTATAAATAGAATTGTTGCTTTTTGGAATGGGGATCTTGCTCATTTTTACATTAGAATTAAGTGTTTACAGTATTTTGTTCAGAAAAGATTGTATTTTCATTGGAGAAGCTGATTTTGCATCCATTCTCGATTATTCGTTGTGGATGCTCATTCATCTCCTCTCTTTACTTGTCATCCAAGCTACCATGAGAAGTGGTAGCTAATCACTCAATGTTGAGGTTAGAGGTAGTTGATTCTGTTTTTATGTATTGATATTGATCTCTTGTATATGAACAAAGTCTTTGATCAATATAGATGATGTTGTTTTCTCTTAATGATCCATTTGTGAATTGTTTTGCTCTAGACATAGACTTTACAACTCTTGACCTAACAATTTCATCTCTTAAAAACCAAACTCTAGACATAGATTTGGGATTTGCTATTCGCATTGTATTGATCTTAATGATCGTTGCTTAGATTGTTAGCGTGAGACATCATCTAACGGTCTAAACAACAGTACTCACGATTCCGCTTTAGACATAAACGTAGTCGGGAGGATACGCGGTTATATTGGTTGGAAACCGAGTTCATATGCTTGATTAATTGTTTATACATGAATAGGATTGATGAAACCTAACCTTAACATGCTTTTATAAAAATCTTTGTGACCTAATTAATCTTTGCTACAAGTGAATGATAACAACAAGTGAAACTTTTGAAAACCTTAACTTAGAATATCACAACTATTGAACGGCAAGCATCAAATATCCGACAATCCCTGTGGAGACGATAACAAAAACCCACACTGATACTATTCCAACATCTGGCCAAACCCAGAACACGCGCGTGTTCTTGGTGTGTTCTTGGCGCCATTTTTTTGAATATTTGAATATTTGAATTTTGTGATTTTATTTAATTGATTCAAAAATTAATTTCTCTCTGAGTTTTAATGATTTTGAGTTGATTCCTTTTTTAATAATTCACAAAAATGTTAAAATATTTTATTTTCCCAAAAAATTCCAAAAATATTATTTATTTCATGTAATTGATATTTTTCCAAAGAATTAATATTTTAATTGTTTTTGACATTTTAAATATTTTTTCTACATTGATTTTGCAATTTTTAATGCCTTCTAATTATTTTGTAGGTCAATACTTAATTTTTGAAGCATTAATCCAAGATCACAATTTGTTTTCCATATGTTAAACAATTTTGATCATTTTAATTGAATTTTTATTCAATTAAATACATTTTTGAAAACAAATTAGGGTTTTTGGATTAATTCAACCCTCATAAATCATTTTCAAAACACTTTGGGCCTCTAATAGAGTGTAAATCCCAATCCTTTTTTGACCAAACCTTTTGGGCCTCAGTGTATTGTATAAGTCCCGATACCGTCAAAAATAAACGGCGCGATCGTCGCCTTTTCAAAATAACCCTGGGCGTCTCCTCGAGCTATAAGACTCATTCAAAACTTTTGGGCCTCTAATAGAGTGTAAGACCCAATTCCCTTTTAACCAAAACATTTTGGGCCTCACTTATTGTATAAGTCCCTCTGCGTTAAAAGAAAACCTCGGCGTTTAGGGACCCATCGGCTTCTTAAAAGTATCGGCCTCCTCTTGGGCATCGTACAAGGACCCACAGACTTCCTAAAAGCAACCTCGCCTCCTCTTGGGCTTAGTACAAGGACCCTACGGCTTCCTAGAAGTATTCACAGCCTCCTCTTAGGCTTAGTATAATGATCTCTTCCCCCGGGAATGATAGCCTTCTCTTGGGCTTCGTACAAGGACCTCTCGGCTTCTTAAAAGTTTCCTGCCTCCTCTTGGGCCTCGTACAAATTGTCCCGACGACCTCCTAGAGGTATAGGAACATAACTTAGTCAGCTTCATAGAGAAGTCCTTTCAAAGAGTCTACTACTGTTTCTCAAAGCATAGTACAAAAGATGAAACTCTAGACTTGGACAGTCTAATCTCCTTGAGTCTTCAAGACATTCTCAAGTGACCCCTTCAAGAATAGGAAGGAAACCCATAGACTCGGACAGTCTCAATACCCTTCGGATTTCCCGCTTCCTTAAAGAACAGGAATAACCCGGATCCTTGAATCAGATCCTTGAGTACAGTGTTGCTCATATAAGAACTGATTTTCTCTTTAAAATCAGTATACTGGACCTGTCACTTAACTTAAACAACATTTAGCCTCTTTCTCGGGCTTTGTACTAGACACATAAGAGACTCCCTCGTTGAGTCAATCACCTCTTTCGCCTCCATCTCGGGCTTTATACGAGATACAAAAAGGTTCTTATTGAGCCAAACAAACAACAGCCTTCATCTCGGGCTTCGTACGAGATACAAAAAACTCTCTTGTTGAGTCAAATAGCCTTCATCTCGGGCTTTATACGAGATACCAAAAGACTCCATCGTTGAGTCAAAACCTTTTAGCCTCTCTCTCGGGCTTTGTATGAGACACATTTTAGCCTCCTCTTAGGCTTTGTATAAGAAAACCACTGGTTAATCCAATTAACCTTTTAGCATCAAAGCTGTGCCTCGTTCACAGTACACAAACATCAACAACTCCCTTCATCTAATCGCTGTAAGCGGCAAGCCTCTGGATTATTTACATCCATGCCACTGTCCCTCTTTTAGCATGAGAAATTCCTAAGGAAAGATAGCATTGATCTACACTTAGTTAAAGTCTTCTCCTTCAGGTTAAAACCCCCTATAAAGGAAATTATGGCATTGCTAGGATCCGCGTATCCCGGTTAAAGTAATTCTCCTTTATAACCAGTCACCCAACAATTGTTACAAACGAACCCCTCTTTAGAGATGACAAATAAACTCTTCAGCTTCACATCTTGGGCTTTGAACAAGATACAAATAAACTCTTCAGCTTCATATCTTGGGCTTTGAACAAGATACAAACCACCTTTCGCTTCACGTCTTGGGCTTTGAACAAGACACCAAAAACACCCATTTCCTCCCATAGAATAGGAGGAACTACGAACACTCTGATTTCCCTGTTTCGGTAAACGGGAATACGTAGGCATAAGATTGAAAGAAAAATCTTAGCGAGCACACTAAACAAAAACCCAAAACCCCATACTCTCATCAAAAGCATCAGTCCTAACATCCTAATCCTTGTTCCCCGCTAGAAGATCCTAGAAAGAAAGAAAACCGTATTGGCGAAAATACAAATAACCAGTACAAGGCCCCCCCCACATTGATAGCATTCGTAACCTAACAGACCGCTGTTTAAACTCAGTATGCAAAGCAGGGTTAATTGGAGACATCTATTTCCCTTCCTTCATCAGCTTTAATAGGATAAAAAATGAATCGACATGTAGTAAGCTCAAACCGCAGAGAGCGGCCAACGCTTAAAAACCGCGTCCAAAATCGCTCGCTACAGCTACACCGGTCGTAATTGTGTGGTGGCACCTGGCCACGCCCACTTTGAATACAATGTAACCTCACTAGGTTAGCTTCCACTGATCAGACATCCTGACTCTGACGCCGAGTAGGATTCCTGTTACTGATACTAATTTACTGAGTATCTTCATCCATATAAATTGGCATCCACCAGTGATTTAACAAGTGCTGAAGTGCCTCCTGGACAAGGGTACAACCTCGATCGTTTTCGCAACCCGCTTTACAGCTGTGATAATCATGTGATACCAGGAATCTGAGTCGGACCTGTTCAGCATGTAACTCTACCAGGTTGGTATTCATCACGCGAATGTCAAAGATTTGAACCATGTTGATTTGATAGGAATTCCTATCATGGTAGTCTTGGATCCATCCAAGATCCATCTGACGCTGGAGGGCTTCTTGTACAAAAGAGTAACCCTGTTTGTTTACCGAGCAAGTCAGACAGGAATTGTAATCATGCCGTGGCAGATTATGATATTGGCTTTGCCTTGAGTGCATTGCCACCAAGTTGACATTCATCGCACGGATGTCGTGGTTCTGAATAACGTTGGAATTCGTGTAGACCATGTTAACTCCACGAACTCGGTGCTCTTGGATCCATCCGAGATCCATCTGTTCCTGTAGAGCTGCTTGCACTACAGAACATCCTTGATTGTCTTTAGAGAAGATATCACACTGATGATAGCTATGAGGTGGCACATGGCCATATCTACTCTGTCTACAATGCATCTTGACCAAGTTGGTCTTTAACAAGAGTACATCGTGAATTTGATAGACATTGTTAGTCTCTTTCTCAATCAGATTGACTGCAGCCTTCTCATGTTGAGGCAGCGGGTTCGTTAGAACATTGGGATTTGTATCCTTGAAAAATAAAACCCCACTCCTAACAAGTTTTTGCACGTCGGATTTGAAATTAAGACAAGTCTCTATGTTATGCCCTGATCCTCCTTGATGATAAGGGCAAGTTTGATCCACCATAAACCAAAAAGGCGGATTTTCTAGTACTGTAAGAGGGGACTTAGTCTGAATGTGCCCCTTGGCTAGCAGTAATGGAAACAGCTCTGCGTACGATACGGGTATAGGATCAAATCCTGGTGGCCGTGTTGTACGGTTGTTGTTATATGGAGGACGAGCCTACTGAAGAGGCTGTTGTGTCCTTTGCTGATCAGGTTGGCCTTGCGCAACCTGAGGTTGATACGTAGGAATAGGCATAGGGCTGATAGCAGGAGTCACAACTGCTACTGGTTGATAACGTCGCCTTTGCTTTCTGAGAGAGATATTCCCAATATCTTGCTCTTTTTTCTTAGGGAGAGCGCTACCGTATTTTTTAGTACCGCTCGTCAATCCAGTGTCTTTTACCAAACGTCCTTCTCGGACGGCTTCCTCAAGACGTACACCCATGCCTACCATCTCGGTGAAGTCACTGGGTGCACTGGAAACCATTCGGTCATAGTAAAATGAGATTAAGGTCTTTAAGAAGATCTTTGTCATCTCTTTTTCCTCAAGAGGTGGACAAATTTGAGCGGCAATTTCACGCCACCTTTGAGCATACTCCTTAAAGGTTTCCTTGTCCTTTTGTGACATTGATCTGAGTTGATCTCTGTCGGGTGCCATGTCCAAATTGTATTTGTATTGTTAGACGAAGGCAGTACCAAGATCTCTGAATGTACTGATCGTAGTACGGTTTAAACCCATTTACCATTTTAATGCGGCACCAGTTAAACTATTCTGGAAGTAGTGAATTATTAGGTCCTGATTCTCCGTCTGAGCTGACATCCGCCGAACGTACATCACCAGATGGCTCTGAGGGCAAGAGTTACCCTTGTACTTTTCAAAGTCGGGCACTTGAAATTTGTGCGGGACTTTCACATTGGGGACCAAGCAGAGGCCTGCGGTGTCCATTCCAAATAGATCCTGACCGCGGATGGCTTGCAGCTCTTTCTGCATTTCCAATAACTGCTCCTGGAATTCATCCATTCTATCGAACATAGTTTCCTTTTTACCAGCATGTATCGGTGGAATCTGTCCTTCCGAGACAGTGTGCACCACAGGGGGTGGGACCGTGACTACGGCAGTGAATCTTGGCGTTTCTCGAAGTTTGTAACCTTCAGGAGTCTTCAGCATGCCCCTGGCATCTTCGCTTTCCCAAAGTTTGTAACCTTCAGGCCCAGCGGATTCTTTTGTGATTCCCTGATCTTCAGCGATCGGCGGAACATATCCTTCCGGGATATAGTTAACAGGCATGCCCCAGGGACGATCTTTCGGCATTTGATACCTAGGATCATACTTCTCCACTATGGGCGTTGAGGTGATCTCTGAGATCACAGTTCGTTGTAGCTGAGCTTCTGCCATGGCTTGCATGTCGTTACGAAGCTTTCTCATATCCTCTCTTAGAGCGTCGATCTCTTCTTTCAACTCTCTATTTTCTTCCTCAAGATCATCCATCCTTTTTTGACGATTGGCCCGAGTATTGTACGAATGAGACAGTTTGACTCTAGAATCGAGACACAAACGTGAGATTTGTAGGGAAGAAGAATACGCGATGTGAGAATGATGAATGCAATGATTATATTAATTGTTTTTTGGTTTAATCAAAATAAACTTCGACAATTAGATTGCAAATATCAAAGAGTGGGGAAACCCCTTTTTATTGAATTCAAAGGATTACAGAAATGGAAATACAGTAGATTACAAGGTGCAGAAACAGAAACCTAAGCTAATGGGTCCCGAGTCCTCTCTGAAGAGAAATTGGGTGCTGACTCTGGTACTTTCCTTTTCTTTGACCGGGGCTCTTGGGCCGTTGTCGGGTTGTCATTCCTTTGCCAGGTGAAAGGAGTGAGCAAATTCCTTTGGTCATCTTGATTCTCTACAACATGTTGCTCTAAAATTTCAATCAGAGCATCTTTCTCTTTTAGTAATTGCTGTATTTTGATGCACTCTACGTCAAGGGTGAGGTACTTGTTCTTCCAAGACCTTCTCTTCTTTTGAACTTTGTTGAGAGTAACCTGAAGCTTTTCAGTTTCCGTCATGAAGTACATGACAGATTCCCTCGGCGGAAGAATTCTGTAACGAGGATAAGGCATTTTTAGCTTTAGAGCTCTAGTTTGTACCCAATGGAGATAAGGCTCCACCGAGGCACAGTCCAATTTTCCTAGAGACTCCCGTCCTTTCTTATGAACCTGTTTCCAAGCATGCACTATTTCCATCTTTAGTGCTCTGTCATTTTCTCCTTCCTTGAAGAAAAGACCTTCTAGATGAACACCCTGTGGGACGTGTCTCATCGGGTATCCAAACTGACGGCGAACCAACACCGGATGATAGTTGATTCCTCCCTTAGTTCCTATAAGGGGTACATTGGGGAAGTTTCCACAACGATCGATGATTCTGATTCCATCATAGATCCTATTACACCAATCTATATCAGAGTTGGTAAGAGACATGATTTTCTGCGACCAACGTAAGGCACTCTTGCTATCCCAAAAAGCAGCAGACTTAGGCAAATGGGAGATAAACCATTTGTAAAGTAGAGGTACACAGCATGTGATCTCCCCCCCGTTGTACAAATTCCCTAAGTGTACAGAATGATACGCATCTGTGAGCAAAGTCGGCACAGGGTTTCCAATGAGAAAAACCTTAATGGAGTAGATATCGACGAAGTTATTGATGTTGGGAAACAAAAATAACCCGTAGGTGAGCAAGACAAAGATGCTTTCAAAAGCAGTTACATTTCCTATACTGGCAAAATACAGGGCTTTCTTTGTCAAGAACTGGGCTGGCAAACCTTGGATGCCACCCTTAGCGGTCATGTGAGTCCTGACCTCAGACTCGCCCAAATGAATTGCTCTTGCTATGATCTGATTCTTTGGAATTTCTTCCAGTCCAGAAAATGGAGCTCGATCAGTAATGTGTAGATCAATCAGATGATAATACTCCTCTAGCGTTGGTGCAAGCTGGTAATCCGGGAATGTGAAACAGTGATAAACCAGATCATAAAATTGAATGAGCGCATCCATGATTCCCTCAATCACATGGACTCTTAATAGTGGTAGCAAACCTCCGTGCTTGGCTCTGAAAGCCTCAGGGTTAGTGATCATCTTTGCTAACCTTCTCAAATCCTCTAACTTTGGAATCCTGAAGGTGAACGTATGAGTTCTCCTTCTACCGAAATCCATTAGTGCAATCCTTTTCTCTGATATTTGCAATCACAGTCTTAGTTTAATTTGAAAAATAGAGAGACTAGAAGAGAAATTTTTTTGAATGTTTTAATGTTTTTTAAATGAATGCATGAATGCAGCACACAAAAACATAGAAAAAACATGGGGTCAAAGGGTCGTTGTCATAAAGTCAAGGCTCTACCCATCCCCAAAGGTTTATACTAGGGTGATTTTTGTACCTGTACTCATTATCATCAGCTCCTCCCAAGAAAGCAAAACAACAAGCGGATCACCAGCGAGTTGTAGAGCAATCTTAGAGTAAGTGCCATTCACCGAGAATAGATCACCAGCCTCAAATGAGGGTAGTATCACGTAACAACTATTTCCGATAGCTTCCGCACTAAAAAAGGGTTTGGCTCCTCAGCTTCTCAGACATCACAATCGGCCCATTGTCTAGGTGAGAGAATGGGTTGCATTGGTCAGCCTACACTGAGGTTGATGGTCGACCTCGTCGCCATCACTTATCTTAAGTGTATACTCAATTTTTCCACATGCGGCATCACACGCATTCCCATTAGCAGAAAAATAAACATGTATAGCAATTAGGAAAAGCAATATATATATTTATCCTAAACATCCTTGACCTTTAAAGCTACGAATCCTAAGTTCCTGACAGAAAATGGGTTCCCCGGCAGAAGCCCCAATCTGTGGTATTCACACAAGTTAAAAAAGGTTTAGAAACAGGCCCCACGGTGGGCGCCAGTTTTTGGTAGCGAGCAATTTTGGACGCGGTTCTTAAGCGCTGGTCGCTCTCTGCAGTTGAGTTTACTACAGGTCGATTCATTTTTTATCCTATTGTGAGCTGATGAAGGAAGGGAAGTGGATGTCTCCAATTAACCCTGCTTCACATACTGAGTATAAACAGTGGTCTGTTAGGTTACAGATGCTATCAATGTGGGGGGCCTTTGTACTGGTTATTTGTATTTTCGCCAATACTGATTTCTCTCTTTCTAGGACCTTATAGCGGGGAACAAGGGTTAGGATGATGCTTTTTGATAGATACATGACAGTATGGGATTTTGGGTCTTTGTTTAGTGTGTTCGCTAAGATTTTTCTTTCAATCTTATGCCTACGTATTCCCGTTTACCGAAACAGGGAAATCAGAGGGTTCATAGTTCCTCCTATTCTATGGGAGGAAATGGGTGTTTTTGGTGTCTTGTTCAAAGCCCAAGACGTGAAGCGAAAGGTGATTTGTATCTTGTACAAAGCCCAAGATGTGAAGCTGAAGGGTCTATTTGTATCTTGTTCAAAGTCCAAGATGTGAAGCTAAAGGTTTGACTTTAGAGAGAATTTGTCGTCTCTAAAGAGGGGTTTGTATGTCACAACTGTTTATAAAGGAGAATTACTTTAACCGGGATACGCAGATCCTAGCAATGCCATAATTTCCTTTATAGGGGGTTTTAACCTGAAGGAGAAGACTTTAACTTAGTGTAGAGCAATGCTATCTTTCCTTAGGAATTTCTCATCCTAAAAGAGGGACAGTGGCATGGATGAAGATGATCCGGAGGCTTGCCACTTACAGCGATTAGATGAAGGGGAAAGAGTTGTTGATGTTTGTGTACTGTGAACGAGGCACAGCTAAGAGGAGGCTGATATGTGTCTCATACAAAGCCTGAGAGAGAGGCTAAAAGGTTTTGACCCGACGATGGAGTCTTTTGGTATCTCGTATAAAGCCCGAGATGAAGGCTATTTGACTCAACAAGAGAGTTTTTTGTATCTCGTACGAAGCCCGAGATGGAGGCTGTTGTTTATTTGGCTCAATAAGAACCTTTTTGTATCTCGTATAAAGCTCGAGATGGACGCGAAAGAGGTGATTGACTCAACGAGGGAGTCTCTTATGTGTCTCGTACAAAGCCCGAGAGAGAGGCTAAACGTTGGTTGACTCCGCTCGGGAGCATCATTGTATAAAGCCCAAGAGAGAGGCTAGGGTTACTGTTTCAGTTAAGTGACAGGTCCAGTATGCTGATTTTGAAAGAGAAAATCAGTTCTTATATGAGCAACACTGTACTCAAGGATTTGTTTCAAGGATCCGGTTATTCCCGTTCTTTAGGGAAGCGGGAAATTCGAAGGGTATTGAGACTGTCCAAGTCTACGGGTTTCCTTACTATTTTTGAAGGGGTCACTTGAGAATGTCTTTGAGACTCGAGGAGATTAGACTGTCCAAGTCTAGAGTTTCATCTTTTGTACTATGCTTTGAGAAACAGTAGTAGACTCTTTGAAAGGACTGCTCTATGAAGCTGACTATGTTTTGTTCCTATACCTTTAGGAGGTCGTCGGGACAATTTGTACGAAGCCCAAGAGGAGGCTGGAAACTTTTAAGAAGCCGATCGATCCTTGTACGAAGCCCAAGAGAAGGCTATCATTCCCGGAGGAAGAGATAATTATACGAAGCGCAAGAGGAGGCTGTGAATACTTCTAAGAAGCCGAGAGGTCCTTGTACTAAGCCCAAGAGGAGGCGGGGTTGCTTTTAGGAAGCCTGTGGGTCCTTGTACGATGCCCAAGAGGAGGCCGATGCTTTTAAGAAGCCGATGGGTCCCCAAACCCCGAGAAATTCAAGGCAAGCTATTCACAAGGAATAGATCAAGTCAGGAAAGTTCGAGAATTTGGAAGAAACTCAAGAGATGCAATTCACGGAGAAGAGATCATCTCTGGGGAATAGAGTTTCTTTGACAACTTCTACGAGTGACAGTCTATGAAAGGGTTCACAGAGAATGCTGCCTTTCATGTCTCCATATTGTTTAACCCTAAGAGGAGGGAAGACTGTGTCTGGTAATCCTATGGGGATCTAGTATTGACTATTTCTAAGAGTTATCAACAGGCTTAATGCTAGACGTAGTTGCCGGGGAAACTCTAAATATCTATACTATTATTACACAGTTGATATGAGTTTATGAAAGAAGACTTACAGTGAAACAGCCCCACAATACAGTTATATGTATATGAAAGCGGTAAATAAAAGCAATAACTACTTACTCGGTTGTAGAGCTTCCATGCTGTTTGGTTAGTTGTTCAACAAAGAAAGATTGAAAACATCAGTATATTCAAAATCAAAGGAGAAAGTGCTTTGAAAAAGAAAGATTTGGGGCTTACAGCTCAAGGAGAGGCCCAGGGTTTTATCAGTGAGCGCACTGTTTGAATTTGTACAGCGGGACTTATACAACGAATGAGGCCCAAAATGTTTTCTGTACAAGGGGGTTGGGTCTTACACTCTAATAGAGGCCCAAAAAGTTAAAAGAAAAAGAGTGGGGCTTATAACACGAGGGTAGGCCCAGATGATTTTTCGCTTAAAATGGCGATCCCGCCGAGATTTTCTTTTAACGCGAAGGAACTTATACAATAAGTGAGGCCCAAAAGGTTTTGGTTAAAAGGGGATTGGGTCTTACACTCTATTAGAGGCCCAAAGTGTTATTAAATGGGTCTTATAGCTCAAGGAGAGGCCCAGGTTATTTTTCAAAAGGCGACGATCGCGCCGTTTGTTTTTGACGGTGTCGAGACTTATACAATACACTGAGGCCCAAAAATGATTTGGTCAAAAAAAAGATTGGGTCTTACACTCTATTAGAGGCCCAAAGTGTTTTGAAAATGATTTATGAGGGTTGAATTAATCCAAAACCCTAATTTGTTTTCAAAAATGTATTTAATTGAATAAAAATTCAATTAAAATGATCAAAATTGTTTAACATATGAAAAACAAATTGTGATCTTGGATTAATGCTTCAAAAATTAAGTATTGACCTACAAAATAATTAGAAAGCATTAAAAGTTGCAAAATCAAGGTGGAAAAAATATTTTAAATGTTAAAAACAATCAAAACATTAATTCTTTGTAAAAATATCAATTATATAAAATAAATAATATTTTTGGGATTTTTTGGGAAAATAAAATATTTTAACATTTTTGTGAATTATTGAAAAAAGAATCAACTCAAAATCATTAAAACTCGGAGAGAAATTAATTTTTGAATCAATTAAATAAAATCACAAAATTCAAATATTTGAATTTGAAAGAAATGGCGCCAAGAACACACCAAGAACACGCGCGTGTTCTGGGTTTGGCCAGATTTGCATTTTCTATCCAATCTCACTGAATACTTGATTATATCATGCAATCCACATACCAATCAACTCGTTTCAACCTCACGATCATGTCTATGGCATTTAATTTCATTTAAATTAAACATATAACAAGAAATCACGAAAAATCCTCAAGAACCCTAATTTCTGCATGAAGGCTAGGATTTTTGATACACGATTCAAACAATGCAATTAATTGAGGGGAAACATTCTATGCATGATTATGAACATATGGCCAAATTATTGTGCGAGGAAATATGCATAGATTGAGAGATGACCAAGTATGTGCTTACCTCTAGGCCTTGACAGCAAGAGCAAATTGATTTCTGATTTGGAGGTGTTACAGATGAGTTGTGATGATCTGAACAACTTCCCTACACCCTATGGAGTATGTTTGAATGCTTGGACTTGATTGAAATTGGCTGGATCACTTCATAGCATCTCAACTGCACTTTGGTTAAAACCTTGAGCAATTGACTGGTGATTCTGAGAAATCAGTGTTCCAGTTGTTGTTTAAGTGTTTGATCAGCTCATATGTGATGTATGTGATGTATGTGAGGTGTGTGAGTGATTGGTTTGAGTGGAATTGCCCTCTAGCTCAAAACCCGATAGCTACCTTGCTAAGAAAGGCATTTTTGCCAAGAGAAAGAGATTTTGAGAAAGGCAAGTGTTGTAGGCCTTTGGTGTACTTAAACTGATCACAATTGAGCTCTATTTATAGTAGAGCAAGTTTGTTTTGTAAGGAATAGTGAATAGCAACTGCTGAGTAGGTTTGTTCAATGTTGGCCAATGGAAGTTCAAGCCTCTAGCCATTGACTAGAGGTTAGGGTATAGGCTGCTGGTTCCCTTGGTCTTGGATAAGTCTTGACTGAATTCATTTGAAAATGGCTCAGTCCATGCCACCTTGATGCTTCCATTGAATGCTCCAATCCAAATTTGGAGTCTTGTCCCTATTTTGGCCATTCTAGGTTCAACATGCTATTTCTTGTTCCAAAGACTTTGGAGGCTTGGCTCAGTGATTGTCCCCTTGAGATTCAATCCTCAGATGTGTCCAAGTGGATAGGAGTGTTTGGATTTGCACAATTTTGGCAAATCGAGCAAAAATGCAAATTTTGCCTTGCCTTGACAGATTTCAACAAGGCAACTTGACAATGTCATAACTCATAGCCCAAATGGAATTTGGCAATGTTCTTGGCCATTTTGGAAAGCCTTTACATGATACAACAACTGTTTGAACATGTTTGGTTTTGATCTCTTTTGAATCCAAGTGAAAAATCCCCCTACATTTGAAAAAAAATGAAGACAGATTTGGACTTAGTGAAAATTTCACTAAGTGTTGGAAAAAGTTACATTTTCATTTTTCAGCCATTTTGATCACTCCATAACTCAAAATCCTTAATGAATTGGACTTAGGTCTAGTTGAAGTTTTTGTAGAGGATAATGAGGGCTACAAATCCATCTTTGGATGAGGAAAAATGGCTTTGTGGTTTAGGAGTTATGATCCTCCAAAGTTGGTACCCTAGCCACTTTATTTTTAACTTAGAAAATTTTCTAAGTTTTTATGGTTACCCCTTTTACAAGTTATCCAACTTTTCTTGATTTTTCTTGATGAATGATGATTAAAATCACACATTAACATCATTTTAGGGTTAAAAATCCATTTTGGTGAAAAATCTCAAAAAGTCAAAGTTGACTTTTGTGCACAGTTGACTTTTTATCAGATGAATTCCAAACTGTGCAATTCTTCAGGAAATCATGTCCTTGACCTAAATCAAACTTGATGGACATGTTCCATAGGTGTCATATTGTATATTGAGGTATGTCCTAGGGTTTGGGAGCATGTCTTGGTCAAAAGTCAAAGTTACAGTTGACTTTTTCCTTAAAATCCTAATTGTGGTGCAGATGAAATTGAGACTTGTTGCTCAAGATTCTTGGATTAATCCATTGTTCCAAATGGATCAATATAGTTCATTAGAGACCCTCAAACCCTCTCTTGAGGTCTTGGCTCATGATTTTCCCTAAAAGCCAACTTAGGGGTGAATTAGGTCAAGAAACCCTAATTCCTGATTTTTGATGAATGCAACCCCTAAGGAAAAATTGACTTGATGATTGGGTCCATGAGGTTCCATGGGGTATATTAGGTTTTTTTGGATCATTGGCTTGTGCCCAGATGAAAGTTTTCCATCTGGAGGCCCTGGTCGACCAAAACCCTAATTTGGTGACACTGTCGATCTTGAGGCTTGATCCACCTAGAAGGGAGCAACTTTGTGCTTAATCCTTGGAGTGGGAGTCCTTTTTGATCCTTTGTGTATGTTTGAGAGGTTTAGACAAGTTGAAGATCATGTCATTCCTTGATTGACCCTTTGTCTAAGGCTCTGAGAGGGCTTGAAACCCTAATTTTGATTGTAGTGGATGCTCACCCATCTTTGGGGAGACTAATGAAATAAGATGGTTCCCCCATATTGTGATGATGATTTGCACAATGATGGGAAATCTTAGTGGTCAAAATTTGGGGTATGACAATCTGCATGACGTGATGATTTGTGTTTAGAAGAGATAGAGAGAATGCAAAATTGTCTGAAGTGTATTTTCTTTGGAAAACTGCTTGCTTTTATTATTGAACTGTTTTTTTAGGGCTACCATTTTCTAAGAAAAGAAAAAAGAGAAAACAACAATTAATGCGGAAATTACAGAATGACATTATTTTATTAATGAACAAGTCGAATCTTGAAACTACAGCCCTATAAAACAAAACTTTGTCGCTTTGGACGAAGCGGAGAGGGACATCTACAGAAAGCGAGCCCTATCAAAACATCTGTTTCACCTGGGCAGGGTGAAAGGTTAAAGACGGCAATTACTTTGACTGATGAACAATCTTCGGAACATCGACAGCAACCCATTGGCGGCGAACTCTTCGGTGAATCACAAAGTCTGGTACCTTTTTTGATTTGTCTTTAGAAATAACGCTGATTTCTGGTGGAGCAGTATCATTGGAATCTGTCTCCCAGGCAGAGTTGTCGTAGGAGGATTACTCAGTTGTATTTTGCGTAATATTTGTACTCTCAGTTGTATCTCCCCATCCAGTTGGCTGGATGTCTTCGAGCCTGATACGAGAGCTTTTAGGAGCGGTGTACTTGACCATGAAGTCGAATTTTCCACTTGGTTGTCCCAAGGTGTCCCACACTTCTTTGGAACTGGAGGAGTCATCTCTCTTGATGACGTTGACCTCGGGAAAAGCATAGTTAATGAATTCTAGTCCTGCAAATGTTGCGAATTCATCGTCGTGCTGAATATTTTCAGGATAACCTGGGTGTTGATCCCATGACATGGTGGGGACGCAGATATTCTTTTCAATGATGCTCAGATGATTTTCATTATTCGGATGATTTTCTTGCCCCAAGTCTCCTGGGTAAGGCTGCCACATTGGCAGGCCATCCATCGGGCCATAATTGTTGTGGTCGAAGTTGTCTTTCATCAGAGTGTCTTCCTCTAATGAATTTGGCGGAGCACGACATCCTTTCGGATCACAATCTCCATATATCATTTCGACATCCGACCGGGGTATAAATCGCGGGCTCTGCGCGGGAAAGCAAAGGGAGTATGCGTTTCGTCCTGAGACATATAAACGTCCTCATTGAGATAGGACCTCCATTCTTCATCCCTATCAGATGAATCATCTTCATTGATGGTATGCACTTCTTGAGTCACTGGTTGAAGGAAGCCTCCGTTGTGGAAGAAGTTCTGAATGGCATAAAGACTTTCATCGTTAGCAGCTGTCTGGGTACAGGTCACAGAAAAACCAAGACCCTTCTTTGTTTTATTGTCAGTAGGAATAACAAGCTGCCCCCATCCTGTTGTATTGGCACTCTCAACCCCTTTGATAGCATCTTTGTATGAGGAAATCGAAGTTCCCCCTTTGAATTGATCGTCCTTGTGTAGCGAAAGCGCTTGGAACTGGGTTCCAATTGCCCCGTCCAGTTCTACATAAGTGGATGACAATAAATTGCTTACGAGCAAGGCCTGTTCTCCACAGACTGTGACGAGTTGGTCATTCTGGACGAACTTTAGCTTTTGGTGGAGGGTTGAAGTGACCGCCCCAGCTTGATGTATCCAAGGTCTTCCTAATAAATAACTGTATGTTGCCCGGATGTCCATGACCTGTAAAGTGACTTGGAAAGTGTGAGGACCGATAGTTATGGGAAGGTCGACTTCGCCGATAATCGTTTTTCTGGATCCGTCAAATGCTTTGACGATGACTTCGCTGGCTCTCATCGGAGGACCTTTGAATGATAATTGCATCAAGGTGGACTTCGGCATAACATTCAGGGTTGACCCTGTGTCTACCAGTACGCTGGCTAAAGCATCGTCCTGGGAGTTGACTGTAATATTGAGCGCCATGTTATGACGACGACCTTCTTCAGGTAATTCCTCATCACTAAATCCCAAGTTATTGCAGGAAGTGATGTTAGAGACAATGCTATCGAACTGTATGATCGTTACATCCTATTCCACAAAGGCTTGCTCCAAGACTTTCTGTAGAGCCTCCCTGTGCGCTTCTGAACTAAGTAAAAGTGATAATACTGAGATCTTTGAAGGAGTTTGCAACAGTTGATCAACAATGTTGTATTCACTCTTCTGGATGAGCTTTAGCATCTCATCATTATTTTTTGAAAGGTCAGGATCACTGGATTGATCGACTGGTGGATTGGGAACTTCTATCTGAGGTTCCTTTTCTTTGCTGGGTTCTCCAACTCCTCTATTGAAGATTCTACCACTCTGTGTTACTCGACTGATATCTGCAATATTCACGACGGAGGGTAACGAAATTTCCTTTCCATTCTCAATTTTTGTTGCACTGTAGTTGTAAGGGATAGCCTTAGTTGATTCATACGGTAGTGGTCCCAATAGATAGATGACTATGGGAACCTTCTGATTTTTTTGACCATCGTAAGTAATTTCGATCCGTTCCCAGTTGGGAACTCTCGATTCGTTAAGTAGAGGGATGATGGCACAAACATCCCTAGCCCTCTGATGATCGGAGATTATGACAACATCCTCGATTTGATCAACGCAATAGTCTGGCATCAAGTTGATTGACCCAGAACTTGACCATGGCTGAATCTCTTTGCTGTCCAACTGACTTTGAAGGGCTGCTCACACGAGGTAGCATCCTTGATTATCCACTGAGCAAACTTCACACCGCTCATAGTTGTGTAGTGGCACCTGGCCACGTTTGCTTTGAATACAGTGTAACTTGACGAGGTCTGTTTCCATCGACCGAACATCCTGAGTTTGATATCTAGTAGGATTTCCGTTAGTGATGCTAATTTGCTGGGTGTCTTAGTCCATATAGATTGGAAGCCACCAGTGGTTCAACAAGTGCTGAAGTGTTTCCTGGACAAGGGCGCAGCCTTGATCGTTTTTGCAACCCGCTTTACAGCTCTGATAATCATGTGAAGTGAGAAAACCGAGTTGGACTTGCGTAGCGTGTAACTCCACCAGGCTGATATTCATCAAGCAAATGTCGAAGATTTGAATCATGTTGATCTGATAATGATTCCCATCATGGTAGCCTTGGATCCATCCTAGATCCATCTGATGCTTGAGGGCCTCTTGTACAAAAGAGCATCCCTATTTGTTTACCGAGCAAGTCAGACAGGAATTGTACTCATGCCGCGGCAGATTATGATATTGGCTTTGCCTTGAGTGCATCGCCACCAAGTTGGCATTCATCGCACGGATGTCGTGGTTTTGAATGACGTAGGAATTCGTATGAACCATGTTAACTCCACGCACTCGGTGCTCCTGGATCCACCCGAGATCCATCTGTTCCTATAGAGCTGATTATACCACAGAACATCCTCGATTGCTTTTAGAGCAGATATCACACTGGTGATAATTATGAGGTGGCACATGGCCATATCCACTCTGTCTACAATGCATCTTGACCAAGTTGGCCCTTAATAAGAGTACATAGTGAATTTGATAGATGTTGCTAGACTCTCTTTCTATCAAATCCTTTTATCAAATTAACTGCAGCTTTCTCGTGTTGAGGCAGTGGGTTCGTGAGAACATTTGGATTCGTATCCTTGAAAGATAAGACCCCGCTCCTAACAAGCTTTTGCACGTCGGACTTGAAACTGAGACAGTTTTCTATGTTATGCCCTGGTCCTCCTTGATGATAAGGGCAAGTCTGATCCACCTTAAACAAAAACGGAAAATTTTCCGGTACTGTAAGAGGAGCCTTGGTCTGGACATGCCCCTTGGCCAGTAGTAACGAAAATAGTTCTGCGTATGATATGGGTATAGGATCAAATCCTGGTGGCCGCGTTGTACGGTTGTTGTTGTATGGAGGACGAGCCTGCTGAAGAGGCTGTTGTGTCCTTTGCTAAAATTGTTGTTGATTAGGTTGGCTCTGCGCAACCTGATGTTGATACGTAGGCGGGGGGTTGATAGCAAGAGTTACAGCTGCTACTGGTTGGTACCGACGCCTTTGCTTTTCGAGAGATATATTCCCAATATCTTGCTCTTTTTTCTTAGGGAGAGCACTACTGTATTTCTTAGTATCGCTTGTCGACCCAGTGTCTTTGACTAGACGTCCTTCTCGAACGGCTTCCTCAAGACGAACTCCCATGCCCACCATTTCGGTGAAGTCACCGGGCGCACTGGCGACCATTCTGTCGTAGTAAAATTAGCTCAAGGTCTTTAAGAAGATCTTCGTCATCTCTTTTTCCTCAAGGGGTGGGCAAATTTGAGCAGCAATTTCACGCCATCTCTGAGCGTATTCCTTAAAGGTTTCTTTGTCCCTTTGCGACATTGATCTGAGTTGATCTCTGTCCGGTGCCATGTCCAAATTGTATTTATATTGTTGGACGAAGGTAGTGCCAAGATCTCTGAAAGTGTTGATCGTAGCGCGGTTTAAACCCATGTACCATTTTAAGGCGGCACCGGTTAAACTATCCTGAAAGTAGTGAATCAGTAGATCCTGATTCTCTGTTTGAGCTGACATTCACCGAGCGTACATCACCAAATGGCTTTGAGGGCAATAGTTACCCTTGTATTTTTCAAAGTCGGGCACTTGGAACTTGTGCGGAACTTTCACATTGGGGACCAAGCAGAGATCTGCGGCGTCCTTTCCAAATAGATCCTGACCGCGAATAGCTTGCAGTTCTTTCTGTATTTCCAAGAGCTGCTCCTGGAATTCATCCATTCTGTCAAACATAGTTTCCTTTCTACCAGAAGGTATCAGTGGAATTTTTCCTTCCGGGATAGTGTGCACCACAGGGGGTGGTACCGTTACTACGACAGTGAATCTTGGCATTTCCCGAAGTTTGTAACCTTCAGGAGTTGTTGGTATGCCCCTAGCATCTACGCTTTCCCGAAGTTTGTAACCTTCAGGCCCAGTAGCTTCTGCTATGATTCCCTGATCTTCAGTGATCGGCGGAACATATCCTTCCGGGATATAGTTAACAGGAATGCCCCGGGGACGATATTTCGGCATTCTGTACCTAGGATCATATTTCTCCACTATGAGCATTGAGGTGATCTTTGAGATCACAGTTCTTTGTAGCCGAGCTCCTGCCATGGCTTGCATGTCGATACGAAGCTTTCTCATATCCTTTCTCAGAGCGTCGATCTCTTCTTTCAACTCTGTTCTCTTCCTCGAGATCATCCATCTTTTTCTGACGATTGGCCCGAGTATTGTACGAATGAGACAGTTTGACTCTAGAACCGAGACACAAACGTGAGATTCGTAGGTAAGAAGAATATGGTACGTGAGAATGATGAATGCAATGATTATATTAATTGTTTTTGGTTTAATCAAAATAAACTTCGACAATTAGATTGCAAATATCAAACAGTGGGGAAATCCCCATTTTATTGAATTCAAAGGATTGCGAAAATGGAAATACAGTAAATTACAAAGTGCAGAAACAGAAACCTAAGCTAATGGGTCCCGAGTCCTCTCTGAGGAGAACTCAGGTGCTGATTCTGGTACTTTTCTTTTCTTTGACCGGGGCTCTTGGGCCGTTGTCGGGTTGTCATTCCTTTGCCAAGTTAAAGGAGCGAGCAAATTCCTTTGGTCATCCTGATTTTCTACAGCATGTTGCTCTAGAATCTCAATCAGAGCATCCTTATCTTTCAGTAGTTGCTGTATTTTGATACACTCCACATTGAGAATGTGGTACTTGTTGTTCCAATACCTTCTCTCCTGTTGAACTTTGTTGAGAGTAACCTGACAGATTCCCTTGGGGGAAGAACTCTGTGACGAGGATAAGGCATCTTTAGCTTGAGAGCTCTAATTTGCACCCAGTGGAGATAAGGCTCTACCGAGACACAGTCCGGTTTTCCTAGAGACTCTCGTCCTTTCTTATGAACATGTTTCCAAGCGTACACTATTTCCAGCTTTAGTGCCCTGTCATTTTCTCCTTCCGTGAAGAAAAGACCTTCCAGATGAGCATTACGCGGAACATGCCTCATCGGGTATCCGAATTGATGACGAACCAACACTGGATGGTAATTGATTCCTCCTTTAGTTCCTATGAGGGGTACGTTGGGGAAGTTTCCACAACGGTCAATGATCCTGATCCCGTCATAAATCCTATTGCACCAATCTATGTCAGAGTTGGTAAAAGACATGATTCTCTGCGACCAACGTAAGGTACTCTTATGATCCCAAAAAGCGGCAGGCTTAGGCAAATGGGAGATAAACCATTTATATAGCAGGGGTACACAACACGTGATCACCCCTCCACTGTACAAATTCCCTAAGTGTACAGAATGATATGCATCTGCGAGCAAGGTTGGTACAGGGTTTCCAATGAAAAAAACCTTAATGGCGTTGATATCTACAAAGTTATCGATGCTGGGAAACAAAAATAACCCGTAGGTGAGCAAAACAAAGATGCTCTTGAAAGCGGCCACGTTCCCTATACTAGCAAAGTACAGAGCCTTCTTTACTAGAAACTTGGCTGGTAAACCTGGGATTCCTCCTTTGGTGGTCATGTGAGTCTTGACTTCTGACTCATCCAAATAAATTGCTCGTGCAATGGTTTTATCTTTTGGAATTTCTTCCAGTCTAGAAAATGGAGCTCGATCAGTGATATATAAATCAGTCAGATGAGAATACTCCTCCAGCGTTGGTGCGAGGTGGTAATCCGGGAATGTGAAACAGTGATAGACCGGTTCGTAAAACTGAATGAGTGCATCCATGATTCTTTCAATTACTTGGACCCTTAACAGAGGTAGCAGACCACCGTACTTGGCTTTGAAAGCGTCAGGGTTAGTGATCATCCTTACTAATCCTCTCAAATCCTCTAGTTTTGGAACCTTGAAGGTATACTTGTGAGTTTTCCTTCTACCGAAATCCATTAGCGCAATGTTTTTTCTCTGATATTTACAATCATTGTCTTAGTTTAATTTGAAAAAGAGAGACTAGAAGAGAAAATTTTCTTTGTTTAATGTTTTTAAAATGATTGCATGAATGTAGCACACAAAAACATAGAAAAAACATGGGGTCAAAGGGTCGGTGTCATGAAGTTAAGGCTCTACCCATCCCAAAGGTTTATACTAGTGATTTTTGTACCTGTCTCTCAAAATCATTAATTCTTGTCAAGATCACATCAGCGGGCCGAGAACTGTGCTAGGTGATGTAATTTCAAAGAATCTCAGAAGATGGTAGTATCGCGTAACAGCTATTTCCGATAGCTTCCGCACTACTAAAAGTGGTTTTTCCTAGGTGTATACTTAATCTTTCCACATGCGGCATCACACGCATTCCCATTAGCAGAAAAATAAACACAGATATCAATTAGGAAAAGCAGTATATATATTTTTCCTAATGTCCTAGACTTTTAAGAGCTATGAATCCTATGTTCCTGACAGAAAATGGCTCCCCGGCGGAGGCGCCATTTTATGGTACCCTCCCATTTTAAAGGTTTTGACCTAAGATCCTAGTGAAGGCCGATCTTAGCAATAATGACATTCCCCGATGAAACTGTCATGAAAATAACTCGTCCAAGGTTTTCACCTTAACTTGTAGGAAAGAAAGATTTTGCCCCACGGTGGGCGCCACTTTTCTGTAGCGAGAGATTTTGGACGTGGTTCTTAAGCACTGTCGCTCTTTGGGGGGACTACAGGTCGATTCATTTTTTATCCTATTGAAGCTAATGAAGGAAGGGAAATAGATGTCTCCAACTAACCCTGCTTGCATACTGAGTTTAAACAGCGGTCTGTTAGGTTACGGATGCTATATGTAAGTGGGGGCTCTTTCTGCTTACTTTGTTAAGGCCGAAATGACGGGACTATGTTATCGGTAGGATGTTAGGACTGATGCTTTTCGATTGATGTGTGAAGGTACGGGATTTTGGGTTTTGATTAGTGTGCCCGCTAAGATTTTTCTTTCAATCTTATGCCTACGTATTCCTGTTTACCGAAACAGGGAAATCAGAGTGATCGTAGTTCCTCCTATTCTATGGGAGGAAATGGTGTTTTGGTGTCTTGTTCAAAGCTCAAGACGTGAAGCTAAATGGGTTGTATCTTGTTCAAAGCCCAAGATGTGAAGCTGAAGGGTCTATTTGTATCTTGATTAAAGCCCAAGATATGAAGCTAAAGGGTTTTGACTTTAGAGAGAATTTGTCATCTCTAAAGAGGGGATGTTTGGTCTGTCCGTCACAACTGTTGGGTGACTGATTATAATGGAGAATTACTTTAACTGGGATATTTGAATCCAACAATGCCATAATTTCCTTTATAGGGGATTTTCAACCTGAAGGAGAAGACTTTAACTCAGTTTAGAGTAACGCCATCTTTCCTTGGGAATTTCTCATGCTAAAAGAGGGACAGTGGCGTGGATGTAAACAATCCAGAGGCTTGCCGCTTACAGCAATTAGATGGGGGAAAAGGAGTTGTTGATGTTTGTATGTTGTGACCAAAGCATGATTTGATGCTAAAAGGTTGATTGTCTCAACCAGGGTTTCCTTATACAAAGCCTAAGAGGAGGCTAAACGGTTGACTTTTTCTAGGAAAATGTTCTTTCTGTCTTGTACAAAGCCCAAGATTTGAGGCTAAAAAGGGTCTGACTCAACAAGAGAGTCTTTTTGTGTGTCTTGTACGAAGCCCAAGACGGAAGCTAAAGGGGTTTGACTCAACGAGAGAGTCTTTTATACTCAACAAGAGAGTGATTTGGTGTCTCGTATGAAGCCCGAGACGGAGGCTGAAAGTTGTTTTGACTCAACAAGAGAGTCTTTTATACTCAACAAGAGAGTGTTTTTGTATCTCGTACGAAGCCCGAGATGGAGGCTAAAAGGTTTGTGACCCAACAAGAGGATCTTTTATACTCAACAAGAGGGTCTTTTGTGTCTTGTACGATGCCCAAGACGAAGGCTAAAGGAAGTTGGTTGACTCAGCAAGAGAGTCTTTTTGTATCTCGTACGAAGCCCGAGATGGAGGCTAAAAGGTTTAGCTCCGCTGGGGAGAATCATTGTACAAAGCCCAAGAGGAGGCTAATTGTAGTACCCCAAAATTTGCCCTACCTTTTTCTGCTTTTTTGCTTCGCGTTCATCTGCATTTTTAGGTCATAACTCATAATCATATCATTACATTGGTTTTCTGAGACATGGGATCAAAGGTTTTTCTTGTTATAAGTGTTTGCCCTGTTCGGGACGATTCTGCAAGTCATCTTCTGCAAAGTTCATCAATGTACATCTGGGGGATTTAGGTTTTTATTCATGGTTGAGCTTGTGGACTGTTTATCGGTTGAGATTCTTCAGTGGATCATGTGAGTGGCCAGATTGTTCAGTGGTAGCTGTGACCATTTTATCAGAGGCTTGTGAATAGTTTGTGATTGGTTCTGAATTCTTTGGGTTATCCATTTTCTATCCATCATGACCATTTTCAACCATTTTAACCAATTTTCTTTCCACATTCAAATTTATTTTAATATCCATTCTTGGTCATTTTCAAATCCATTTTACATATCCAAACCTAATTCAACATCCAATTCCATGGTAAATCCATTTAGCTCATGTCCATATATCCATTTTATTTCTAACCAAATATCCATGTTTCTTTTTATCCATTTATAACCAAAATCCATAATCACTTTCTACACCTATCCATTCAAATAATCAATTCACTCCTTTCAATATCCATTTTTAATCACATTAAACCATATATTTTTTTATAATTTTATCCATTAAATCCATTCATATTTACAATCATTTCCCATCATTAGAATCCATTTTTTTGAAAGTATGTTCATTTCCTACATTGTTTGTTATCCAGTTTCCATATTCAAATTTATAAGCCTATGTGTGATTTATAAAAACCAGTTGCCAAGAAAATTAAAGAAAATAACTCATGATGTTCAAGGTGCCACGACAACACAAATTTCCAGCCAAGTCAAGTCATGAAGCCGTCCTACTGTACAGGTATTCTACATTAAAAACAAGCCAACCATTATTTTTACAATACAAGGCACATGAGCTTCCTAACATTACAAGCTGAAAAAAAAAACGGCGCGAGAGGGTATCATCAAGCCAGCTTTCTAAGCAATGAGCCAGCTGCTACTTGAAGCCACAAAATAAGCAGTTGCTTTCTTGCTACACTGAGCTGACCCCACCTTTTTTTTAGCCACTTGCTGCTGTACTTCATTGCGCCCAAAAACCAGAAGCCATCACACCAATTTACGAATTATCCAAAGTCTACTACCAGCTTAATCAAGCTACCACAATCCCACGCCAAGCCACCTTATGTTTTACTCCAAGCCAAGCTGCCATGAGATACATACCACCTTTCAATATTCTGCAAGCGACAAAGAGAAAACGCATAAAGTTCACAACATCAACACAACAGCAGATCAAAATTTCACAATCCAGAAAAATAACAGAAAAACTAGCGAACTCTAACCAAATTCAGTTACAAACTGTAACAAACTTTTTCTTCTGGATCATTCCAAGCTCCTCTATAAATTCACCTCTTCTTCACTCTTGATCGCTCTTTCTCATATTCAATCTCCAATTCTTCACTCTCTGGAGAATCTTCAACCATCATTCTGCATAATCTTTCGATTCTTCACCATATTTTTCACAATTCTGCATCACGCATCACCATCTTCATTCTTCTGGATAATTTCACACCATCGTCATTCTTCAAAACCTTCATCATCTTCATCGCTACCGAATCGTTCGATCTGCAAGCAGAGCATCTACTCCATTCTTCTCTGGCCATAACCGAATTTTTGTAGCAATTTCAAATCATCATCAAACCTGCGAACAACATCTTCCAGATTCAATAATAGCAATATCAATTCACAGTGAAGCAGCAGGAAGGAGAAGAAAATGGAATCGAGCAGACACGATGAAGAGAAATACGATTATACCTGAGTCAGATTTGTGATCTTATTCCATCATCATCATTATCGAAGCAGGAGGTTGAAGATCTCTGGTTTTCTTATCAATTGTCTCCGATCTGAAGACGCACCGGACGGTTCTCCGGTAGGTACGTTAATCCTGATCTGAACCTTGAGATTGCCGTGCAATTTTGGATATGTTCTTCTGGTATATTGGTATTTTTTATGATTCGTGTGAATTGGTGAGGAGAGAGATGAGTGAGCTAAGAGCGACGATGAGAAGAGGATATGTTGTTAACATCTTCGCGTCAAGGATGGTAGATGTTTGTACGAAGTTGGTTCGAGCGAAGAAAGGAGGCTTGTGTGGCCGGTGCGGCGGAAATCTTTTCGTGTCCGGCGGTTTTTCGTTGATGACAATGATGAAGAAGGATGTTGAAAAGGAGTTTCGGCGAAGCTTGTGAGAAGAGCATTGACGGAGTGGAGACGGACGACTGACTGTTTTTCGGGCCAGGTTGTTTTCCGGCGACGACTTGCTGTGTTAAAGAGATTCGCGGTGGAAGAAGGTTGGTGGAAGAGAGTTGGGCAGAGGCCAACGGTGTTTCGCCGGTTGTGGTTGAGGCTGAATTAGAAGGAGGGGGTGGTCCAACAAGGGAATGGCAGTGAGTGTTAGGCTTTTGGTTTTCTGAGTTTGTCATTCTCTCTTGTAGGTTGAGGTTATTTGAAGTGGACCGGGCTCTAAGGCCTATGAAGTTTTCCTTTCCACTACTTCCATTTTTCTTCATGCAATCCCCATGGTTTCATATGGACATTGGGCCTAGCATGCAGAGGCCCGTGCGCCTGTCTTCTCTTCACACCCCCAGAATCACCACTCGTGCATATCCCATGGACTGAAGGTCATTGGGCCTGCTGCTTCAAACCAGCCCATACGCCTGACTTCTTGTTTGCACTCCCAGAATATGTTGCACCCTTGTGTTTAGTGATTTTAGTTTTTGTTTTTAATTGTTTTAGTTAATAAATATAGGATAACCATGTTAGTTATTTAGATTTTAACTTTAGAAATTAATTTTTGATTAGAGGAATTAGAATTTAATTTTGGTTTTGGGTTTAATTTTTAATCCTAATTTTGGTTAACTCACTTTTAGTAGATTTTGACTAGTTAGAATTGTTTTTTTTATTAGGAATTAATTGGAATCAATTTTAGGATTAATATTAGTTTTAATACTAGAATTGACTTGAGGATTAATGTTTTAGTTTAGAATTGCCTTGAACTAATTTTAGGATTAATTTTAGCATTAGACAAATTAACTTCTCTTGTTGGAATTTAGTCTTGATTTTTACTTATCATTTTAATTCTAATTTGGTTATTGTTGACCATAATTTCAATTGCTCATTGTTGATTAATTTTTTATTTCTCTTTTATGAATAGCATGATAAAATGCTTTGTGTACAACTTATCCAGACCCTTAGGGATCCTAGCTCACCTTTAATCTTTGATTAAAGTGAGGTAGGATGTGCATTAGGTAGTGATATCCCTCTTTTTCTTTTAGTTTAGGTTTCTCATACCACACTAAACCTTAGGACCTCCAAGCATGATAACATTAGGATTGAGTATTAGTCTCCCTCATTAGATTTTCACCTTTGATCCGCTTTTGAGTTTTTCTTCTCTCATCTTCAAACAAAAGTAAAAAAAACTTAATAAAGGCATAACACCTATTGTATTTAGGCCTGTCATATGGAAACAAGGAGGTGTGGGGTCTTCTCTCAATTCCTTGGAATGTTTAGTATACGTCCCATCTTGGGTCGATATGCGAGGCATTCGATCCTACATGAGAGACTTAAATACAATACGAGTTACTAAACAAAAAACAATCAAAACACTTCTTTCTTAAAAGACAAAAACAAACAATAACGTATTTCCTTCGGGAATTCTTTTCTCATCTCACTCATTCTCAACGTACGAACGCGCTTCTTCTGGTTCTCTTGCAAGATGGTAACGCACTCGGACCAGCGAGCCTGCAACATCTGAGTTAGAACGTCAGCCATTCCCTAAAAAACACAAACAATCCATCCCTAGTGAGGGGAACTACGTCGCTCTGATTCTCATGCTCCCGATGAGATACGTAGGCGGTGGGGTAGGGCCCATGCGAGCACTTCTTTTATTTTCCCTACATTTGTTTCTCTTTCTCTCTCCTTTCCTTTTCCAGTCCTCCAGCTAGCAGATTCTTTTCCAGTATCCTTTCCTTACACCCTTTGATCGAAGCAGCAAGCGTGGATCCCATCGGGTACGATGGACGCGTGGGGGTGCTAATACCTTCCTCACGCGTAACCGACTCCCGAACCCAGTTCTCTTGGTCGCAAGACCATGTTCTTTCCTTCCCTCAGGTTTACGCAGTGTTTCCTTTCCCTCTCTAGGGATAAATACACATTGCTGGCGACTCTGTTTCGGTGCCACTTTCGCGTTTGTACTAGGATGAAAATCCCGGGAGCGACAGCTGGCGACTCTTCTGGGGACCGAACCCAGAATCTCTGGTTTCCTTAGAGAGTCAATCCTAGCGCTTGTCTGTTTTCTTTCATTAGGTTTTTACTGATGTGCTATATTTTACTGTTTTACTTTATTTTAATTTACTGTATTATTGTTTTATTGTATTACTATTTTACCGCACTTATTGCATTTTCATTTCATAATTACACTATACTGTGATGTGCTGGACTTTTCTGTTTGGTGGGCAGGGTGTTCTGAGAGATAAGCCCACTACCCAGGCTTGAGTACACACCTAGGTATTAGAGTGGATAGTCATGACGCTTGCGTGGTGGTGACCACGTATTGTTGTTCATGAGACCCACAACCAGACGAGGTTCTATCAGGTTCTTTCTGCTACTGCATGTTATGCAGGCTAGTAGTTATTCTCTTGAGGAACTGTTGACTCTGGTGACCATTCCCGAGGACTCAGTTGCGGTACTCCTCCCGAGATGTGACAGTGGCAGACCACATTGTGTGGCAAACCCATTGCATATTCTCGATCCGAGGATCCAATGCTGGGAACTTGCCATAGGATGTCCTTTTTGAAAGTGAATCAGTGGAGGCACTCCTCGATTGGCGATAGTACTGTACCCTGAGGGATGAATGTACTATTGCTTCTCGACCTCAGTGCCAGAAGTTGAGGACCTTTCGTTTTGGAGAATCAGTTGGGGCCTCCTCGATTGATGATGATGCCAAACCAGAAATGGTGAACGTATCATCATTTCTCGACCTAAGAGCCCGGGATACTGAGGATCTTAGTACTCACATGTGAGAGGGGCGGGTTGTTTACAGGTTTGCAGGTAACCTTGACCTTCAACATACCCGGTATTCTGGATTTCTTATCAGTGTGGACTTATCAGCCTGGTATCCTGGTATTTTGATTAGTTGGATATTCTGGTATTCCGGTTTTATCTTCAGAGCAGACCTGTGAACCTATTCAACCAGTAGCACAACACTTATCCAGAGCTTTGTGGATACCTTGATCCCGTGTCTTTGCATTTACATTGCATGACATTTTGCATTCTCATACTCATATGCATAACAGGTATTCAGATAGGGGATTCTTATTCTGACTTGGTATTTTCTCTAGAACTGCAAGCTTGACTTCTCACCACTACGCAACTTGAAGCAATCAGAGGAGGATCATGGATCAGATGCGAGCAGAGTTGTCAGAATTCCAGACTCGTATGGTTTAGTGCTTTGAGATGCTGCAGGGCATGGCTCAACAACAAGAGGAACTAGGGGCAGTTATTCAAAGGACTGTTGTTGTTATCCCAGAGGCTGGTAATGGGAATGTTGTTGGTAATACTCCGGGCGGAGTTGTGAATCCTCCACGTGTTAATCTTCCTCCACCCTCTCCTATGAGTCAATCCAGAGGAAGTGCTGCTAGGATTCATGTTCCTCGTCAGAAGGTGGATAATCAGGAAGAACAATATTACGATGCTGAGATGAATTTCCCTACTGAGGCGGACAAGAAGCTTCGTATGCTCGAAGAGAGATTGAAGGCTATTAAAGGCCATAATGATTTGGGTATGGACATGTACGACTTAGGGTTGGTCCCAGGTGTGAAGGTTCCTCCGAAGTTCAAGGCACCTACTTTCGAAAAATACAATGGAAGCACCTGCCCTAAGCTTCACATCAGGGTATATTCTAGCAAAATGTCTGCCTATACGGATGATGAGAAGCTGCTGATGCATTTCTTTCAGGACAGCTTAACTGGGGCATCTTTAGACTGGTATATGAGCTTGGAGAGAATGCATATTAAAAGCTGGAGAGATTTGGCAGAGGCTTTCATCAAGCACTATCAATACAACATGGATATGGTGCCCAATAGAATACAATTGCAGAGTCTTTCTCAGGGACAAAACGAAAGCTTTAAAGAGTACGCCCAGAGGTGGCGTGAATTGGCTTCCCAAGTTCAACCTCCGATGTTGAAAAGAGAGCTCGTTGATATGTTCTTGGATACGCTTCAGGGGAATTATTATGATAAATTGGTTGGATGTTTGTCAGCTGGATTTTCAGGTCTTGTATTGGCAGGAGAAAGAGTCGAAAATGGCAACAAGACGGGAAAGATTCGAATTGCTGCTGAAGATGCAAAGAAACCTTATGCTGGGTCCTCCAAGGGAAAGGAAGGAGAAACTAGTGATGTGTATTTTCCTCCTGTTGTTCAACGGCCTATTCAGTATCAGCGACCTTATGCTCCTCAGCAATAGAGACAACAAAGATCATGGAGGCCTGCGAGAAGGTTCGATCCACTCCCTATTGATGTTCTTGCCCGTCTACTTGAGAATTCTATGGTTGAACTAAGGGATGCCAAGCCAGTCCCTGACCCCATTCCTCTTGATTATGATCTGGATGCTAGATGCGAGTATCACTCAGACACACCGGGTCATTCCATTGAAAATTTCAATGTGTTCAAGCACAAGGTGCAAGATCTGGTCGACTCAGTGATCATTGCATTCACTGAAGATGATATGTACATCAAGTGAAGCCTCCTGTCTCAAGTGAGCACTCAGTTTACAAGGACGTCCAGACAGAATCAAGCCTCCTCAGCGATGGCAATCTTCAGCTTCTTTACTGCATTTTCATTTGTAGATTTTCATTTCTTGTTAAAGCATTGTATGCCAAAAAAACTTGTTTGTGTTATGAATGATGTTTTAATGCAATGAATATGTTTTTTTCTTGAAGTAATTCATTTTTATGCATTCATATAATGTTTATGTGCATTGCAATACCAATTTTTTTGCTTAAACTCTTGGAGGGAGGATAATGAGGTAAAAACGCAAAGTCTTTGGTTGTATGCTTTTGGATAAAACCCTGTTGAGGATGTACAGGCATTGCTTCAAATCCCCAAACACCGGAGATATAAGGGAGATAGACCCTCGTCAACCCCTTTGAGCCTTGAAGTAGGAGTTCCTTTTCATTCGGAAAAAACCCTCACATTTAACCAGGGGCAGGTCAGTTGTCAGTAATTTGACCAAGTGTTCAAATTTCGAAAGGAGTGAGCATCTGAGGATCCATTACCTTGAAGAGGTCAAAAGATGTGAAAACAATGGTTATCCCTCATCGACCAAGTAATGAGGTAGTCATAACCCTTTCAAACAAGTCAGACAACCAGTGTCATACGATTGGTTCAAAAAAAAAAAAAGAGAAGAATCAAAAAAGAGAAATCCCGCTAAGTCCAAACTTGAAAACAAGTGACTTAGGCAAAAGTTAGGGCATCCCGCTGGACTTCAAGATTGAAAGATTCAAAAGAGAATCAGTCCAGGCAAAATCAGGGAAATAAAAAAAATGCGAAAAATGAAAAAGAAATGCTCAAAAGAGAAAATCCTCAATAAAGAACAAGTCGTGTGATCGTAAAACACTGAAGACAAAAGAGGTGACTGTCATTTCAAAGACCTCATGGGTTCCTTAACCATCGATTCTCACCAAAAAAATCCTTTTGGGAGATGAGCGCTTGTGCCAAATTAGCTGAACGTAGGACTGGAGAACATAAAGGAGAATGGGTGGGTACAAACAAAATTTTGAGCCATAAATCCTTTTTCTAAAACCGTGAACCAGGCCACGTTACAACCCTAAAAAGTCCTAATTGAAACAGGGTTTAGTCTGAGGGCGTACTTCAACGAGATGGCGTTCCTGACTCCCATGAGTTATGCTAGTAAGATTTTTGTTGGTATTGCATGTGCGTATTTTAATGTTTTTGAGCCATAAATCATTTTTCTTGTTTTAATGTTTTTTTTAAATGAATGCATGAATGTAGCACACAAAAACATAGGAAAAACATGGGGTCAAAGGGTCATTGTCATGAAGTCAAGGCTCTACCCATCCCCAAAGGTTTATACTAGGGTGATTTTTGTACCTGAACTCATTATCATCAGCTCCTCCCAGGAAAGCAAAACAACAAGCGGATCGTCAGCGAGTTGTAGAGCAATCTTAGAGTAAGTGCCATTCACCGAGAATAGATCACCAGCCTCAAATGAGGGTAGTATCGCGTAACAACTATTCCCGATAGTTTCCGCACTACAAAAGGGTTTGGCTCCTCAGCTTCTCAGACATCACAATCGGCCCATTGTCTAGGTAAGGGAATGGGTTGCATTGGTCAGCCTCCACTGAGGTTGATGGTCGACCTCTTCGCCATCACTTATCTTAAGTGTATACTCAATCTTTCCACATGCGGCATCACACGCATTCCCATTAGCAGAAAAATAAACACGTATAGCAATTAGGAAAAGTAGTATATATATTTGTCCTAAACATCCTAGACCTTTAAAGCTATGAATCCTAAGTTCCTGACAGAAAATGGGTTCCCCGGCGGAAGCCCCAATCTGTGGTATTCACACAAGTGAAGAGAAAAAAGGTTAGAAGGGCCCCACGGTGGGCGCCATTTTTCTGTAGCGAGCGATTTTGGACGCGGTTCTTAAGCGCAGTCACTCTCTGCGGTTGAGTTTTAACTACAGGTTGATTCATTTTTTATCCTATTAAAGCTGATGAAGGAAGGGAAATAGATGTCTCCAATTAACCCTGCTTTGCATACTGAGTTTAAACAGCGGTATGTTAGGTTACGAATGCTATCAATGTGAGGGGGCCTTTGTACTGGTTATTTTTATTTTCGCCAATACTGTTTTCTCTCTTTTTGTTAGGATACTGCTTCAGATTAGGATGTATGAGATTTTGGGTTTTTTGTTGATTGCGCTCGCTAAGATTTTTCTTTCAATCTTATGCCTACATATTCCCGTTTACCGAAACAGGGAAATCAGAGCGTTCGTAGTTCCTCCTATTCTATGGGAGGAAATGGTGTTTTTGGTGTCTTGTTCAAAGTCCAAGACGTGAAGCGAAAGGTGATTTGTATCTTGTTTAAAGCCCAAGATGTGAAGCTGAATATGGTTTGTATCTTGTTCAAAGCCCAAGATGTGAAGCTGAAGGTCCTGACTTTAGAAAGAATTTGTCATCTCTAAAGGGGGTCTGTATGTCACAACTGTTTATAAAGGAGAATTACTTTAACCGGGATACGTGGATCCTAGCAACGCCATAATTTCCTTGATAGGGGATTTCCAACCTGAAGGAGAAGACTTTAACTCAGTGTTGAGTAATGCTATCATTCCTTAGGAATTTCTCATGCTAAAAGAGGGACAGTGGCATGGATGTAGATGATCCAGAGGCTTGCCGCTTACAGCGATTAGATGAAGGGGAAAGAGTTGTTGATGTTTATGTGCTGTGAACGAGGCACAGTTTTGATGCTAAAAGGTTGATTGGATCAACCAGTGGTTTTCTTATACAAAGCCTAAGAGGAGGCTAATATGTGTCTCGTACAAATCCCGAGAGAGAGGCTAAAAGGTTTTGACTCGACGATGGAGTCTTTTAGTATCTCGTATAAAGCCCGAGATGAAGGCTTTTTGACTCAACAAGAGAGTTTTTTTTATCTCGTACGAAGCCCGAGATGGAGGCTGTTGTTTGTTTGGCTCAATAAGAACCTTTTTGTATCTCGTATAAAGCCCGAGATGGAGGCGACAGGGGTGATTGACTCAACGAGGGAGTCTCTTATGTGTCTCGTACAAAGCCCGAGAGAGAGGCTAAACGTTGTTTGACTCCGCTGGGGAGAATCATTGTAAAAAGCCCAAGAGGAGGCTGACTTCTATGGAGAAGGATCATTATACAAAGCCTAAGAGGAGGCTATGGTTACTGTTTTAGTTAAGTGAAAGGTCCAGTATACCGATTTTGAAAGAGAAAATCAGTTCATATATGAGCAATGTTGTACTCAAGGCTTTGATTCAAGGATCCAGGTTATTCCTGTTCTTCAAGGAAGCGGGAAATCTGAAGGGTATTGAGACTGTCCGAGTCTACGGGTTTCCTTCCTATTTTTGAAGGGTGCTTGAGAATGTCTTTGAGACTCAAGGAAAATAGACTGTCCAAGTCTAGAGTTTCATCTTTTGTACTATGTTTTGAGAAACAGTAGTAGACTCTTCGAAAGGACCGTTCTATGTAGATGATTAAGTTATGTTCCTATACCTCTAGGAGGTCGTCGGGACAATTTGTACGAAGCCCAAGAGGAGGCTGGAAACTTTTAAGAAGCTGAGAGGTCCTTGTACGAAGCCCAAGAGGAGGCTATCATTCCTGGAGGAATAGATCATTATACGAAGCCTAAGAGGAGGCTGTGAATACTTCTAAGAAGCCGTAGGGTCCTTGTACTAAGCCCAAGAGGAGGCGGGGTTGCTTTTAGGAAGCCTGTGGGTCCTTGTACGGTGCCCAAGAGGAGGCCGATGCTTTTAAGAAGCCCGTGGGTCCCCAAACCCCGAGAAATTCAAGGCAAGCTATTCACAAGGAATAGATCAAGTCAGGAAAGTTTGAGAATCTAGAAGAAACTCAAAGATGCCATTCACGGAGAATACATTCATCTCTGGGAGTAGAGTTTCTTGACAATTCCTAATGAGGACAGCCGAAGAGAAGACTGTATCTGGTGATCCTATTGGGGATCTAGTTGTCTATTTCTACGAATAAGCGAAACGGCGTCACCTAGTTCTAGACGTAGTCGCCGGGGAAACTCTAAATATCTATACTATTATTACACGGTTGATATGAGTTTATGAAAGAATACTTATAGTGAAACAGCCCCACGATACAGTTATATGTATATGAAAGCGGTAAATGAAAGCAATAACCACTTACTCGGTTGTAGAGCTTCCATGCTGTTTGGTTAGTTGTTTAACAAAGCAAGATTGAAAACAATAGTATATTTAAAATCAAAGGAGAAAGTGTTTTGAAAAAGAAAGATTTAGGGCTTACAACTCAAGGAGAGGCCCAGGGTTTTATCAGTGAGCGCACTGTTTGAATTTGTACAGAGGGACTTATACAAGTGACCGAGGCCCAAAAGGTTTTCTGTACAAAGGATGGGTCTTACACTCTCTCAAGAGACCTAAAAAATTTAAAGAAAAAGAGTGGGCTTATAACACGAGGGTAGGCCCAGTTGACTTTTCGTTTGAAATGGCGATCGCGCCGAGGTTTTCTTTTAACGCAAAGGGACTTATACAATAAGTGAGGCCCAAAATGTTTTGGTTAAAAGGGGATTGGGTCTTACACTCTAATAGAGGCCCTAATGAGTTTTAAGAAAAGAAATGGGTCTTACTACTCGAGGGTAGGCCCAAGGTTTTTTTGAAAAGGCGACCATCGCGCCGTTTGTTTTTTACGGTATCGGGACTTATACAATATACTGAGGCCCAAAAATGATTTGGTCAAAAAAAGGATTGGGTCTTACACTCTATTAGAGGCCCAAATGTTTTGAAAATGATTTATGAGGGTTGAATTAATCCAAAAACCCTAATTTGTTTTCAAAAATGTAATTAATTGAATAAAAATTCAATTAAAATGATCAAAATTGTTTAACATATGGAAAACAAATTGTGATCTTGGATTAATGCTTCAAAAATTAAGTATTGACCTACAAAATAATTAGAAAGCATTAAAAGTTGCAAAATCAAGGTGGAAAAAATATTTTAAATGTCAAAAACAATTAAAACATTAATTCTTTGCAAAAATATCAATTATACAAAATAAATAATATTTTTGGGATTTTTTGGGAAAATAAAATATTTTAACATTTTTGTGAATTATTAAAAAAAGAATCAACTCAAAATCATTAAAACTCAGAGAGAAATTAATTTTTGAATCAATTAAATAAAATCACAAATTTCAAATATTCAAATGTTGGAAAATGGCGCCAAGAACAAAGGCAAGAACACGCGTGTGTTCTGAGTTTTGCCCAGATTTGCATTTTCTATCCAATCTCACTGAATACTTAATCATATCATGCAATCCACATACCAATCAACTCGTTTCAACCTCACGATCATGTTTATGGTATTTAATTTCATTTAAATTAAACATATAACAAGAAATCATGAAAAATCCTCAAGAACCCTAATTTTTGCATGAAGGCTAGGATTTTTGATACACGATTCCAATAATGCAATTAATTGAGGGGAAACATTCCATGCATGATTATGAACATATGGCCAAATTATTGTGCAGCAAAAATTGCATGGATCATAGAGTTAGAAGAGCTCATGCTTACCACTTACAGCTGGTGATCGTGATTTGTGTTGGAGGTGTTACAACTAGGTTCCAATGATCTGGTTAGCTTCCCTAGGTGCCATGGAGTGTGTATGAATGCTTGGAATGGATTGAAATGATCTGGAACTTGAGATGGTACCCCAACTGCAAATCTGTCAAGAACTTGAGCAATTGGCTGGTGATTTTGTGAAATCTGTGTTCCAGATGTTATGTGAGTGTTTGGATCACTTCTATATGATGTATATGAGGTATGTGTGTGTGATTGGTTTGATTGGAAAAGCTCTCAAACTCAAAACCCGATAGTGACTTGCCTTAGAAGGCAAAATTGGAGTGAAAGAAGAGATTTTGAGGAAAGAATCTGTTTGATGGATTTGGTGTACTTAAACTGATCACAATTGAGCTCTATTTATAGTAGAGCAAGTTTGTTTTGGGATCCACAGTGAATGGCAACTGCAGCAGAGGTTTGGCCAATGTTGTTCAATGGAAATCCAAGTCTCCTCTAGCCATTGACTAGAGGTTAGGGCACAGGGATGTGGTTCCCTTGGTATTGGATAAGTCTTGACTGAATTCAGTTGAGAATGGCTTAGTCCATGCCACCTTGATGCTTCCATTGAATGCTCCAATCCAAAATTGGAGTCTTGTCCCTATTTTGGCAATTCTAGGTTCAACATCCTATTTCTTGTTCCAAAGACTTTGGAGGCTTGGCTCAGTGATTGTCCCCTTTAGATTCAATCCTCATAGGTGTCCAAGTGGATAGGAGCATTTGGATTTGGCTGATTTTGGCAAATCGAGCAAAATTGTAAAATCTGCCTTGCCTTGGCAGATTTCAGCAAGGCAACTTGCCAATGTCATATCTCATGACTCAAATTGAATTTGGTAATGTTCTTGGCCATTTTGGAAAGCCCTTACATGATACAACAACTGTTTGAACATGTTTGGTTTTGATTTCTTTTGAATCCAAGTGAAAAATCCCCCTACATTTGGCAAAAAGTAGGGTAAAATCTGACTTAGTGAAATTTTCACCAAGTGTTGGAACAAAGTGACTTTTCTTGATTTTGATCACTCCATAACTCAAAATCCAAGAGGAATTTGGACATAGGTCAGTATGAAGCTTTTGTAGAGGGCAATGAGATATACAAATCAAGCTATGAATGGGGAACAATGGCCTTGTGGTTTAGGAGTTATGGTCCTCTAAAGTTGGCACATTAGTGTAACTTTTTCCATAACTTAGAAATTTTTCTAAGTTTTTATGGTTACCCCTTTTACAAGTTATCCCACTTTCTTTGATTTTTCTTGATGAATGATGATTCAAATCATACATTAACATCATTTTAGGGTTAAAAATCCATTTTGGTGAAAAATCTCAAAAAGTCAAAGTTGACTTTTGTACACAGTTGACTTTTTATCAGATGAATTCCAAACTGTGCAATTCTTCATGAAATCATGTCCTTGACCTAAATCAAACTTGTTGGACATGTTCCATGGGTGTCATAGGGTATATTGAATCATGTCTTACGGCTTGGGAGCATGTCCTGGTCAAAAGTCAAACTTACAGTTGACTTTCCAAGCAAAACCCTAATTGTGGTGCAGATGAAATTGAGACTTGTTGCTCAAGCTTCTTGGATCAATCCATTGTTGCAAATGGATCAATGTGGTTTATTAGAGACCCTCAAATCATGTCTTGAGGTTTTGGCTCATGATTTGCCCTAAAAGTCAACTTAGGGGTGAATTAGGTCAAGAAACCCTAATTCCTAATTTTTGATGTATGCATCCCTTGAGGTTCCATGGAGTATTTTAGGATATGCTTTGAAGCATTGGCTCATGCCCAGAGGAAAATTTCCATCTGGAGGCCCTGGTTGACCAAACCCTAATTTGGTGACACTAGCAATCTTGAGACTTGATCCACCTAGAAGGGAGCAGCCTTGTGCTTGATCCTTGAAGTGGGAGTCTTTTTGATCCATTGTAGATGTTTGAGAGGTTAGACAAGTTGAAGATCATTCTCATTCTTTGATTGATCCTTATTCTAAAGCTCTGAGAGGGCTTGAAACCCTAATTTTAATTGTAGTGGATGCTCACCCATCTTTGGGGAGACTTATGAAGCAAGATGGCTCCCCCATATTGTGATGATGATTTTCACAATGATGGGAAATCTTAGTGGTCAAAATTTGGGGTATGACAGATGCCCCTATTTAATCTTCTTGGACCCAAAGGTGTGAATGGCGAAGGTATTCGGGCATTCGGGGTGCAAGAGGATTAAATATCGGAATACCCAAAATTTTGATGGTGGTCATGAATGGTAGCTTACGCATTCATCTTCTTTTGCTAAGCAATGATGCTTAAAAAAGGTAAAACTTCCCCTCGATCCTAGTCTTCAGCCAAGGAACTGGTCTTATTTTCTGATTTAAACTTCCCCTCGATCCTGGTTTCCTACCGAGGAACTGGTCCAAGTTTCTGATTTAAACTTCCCCTCGATCCTGGTTTCCTACCGAGGAACTGGTCTAAGTTTCTGATTTAAACTTCCCCTCGATCCTGGTTTCCTACCAAGGAACTGGTCTTAGTTTTTGATTTAAACTTCCCCTCGATCCTGGTTTCCGACCAAGGAACTGGTCTTAGTTTCTGGTTTAAACTTCCCCTCGATCCTGGTTTCCTACCAAGGAACTGGTCTTAGTTTCTGATTTAAACTTCCCCTCGATCCTGGTTTCCTACCAAAGAACTGGTCTAAGTTTCTTTTGTCAATAAACTTTATTGACAAGGGATGCTATTTGTAGCGGCTTTCCTCAAACTTCTCTCCGAATTTTCCTGGGGAGATGCCATTTGACGGAAACAATTTGATGTCAGACTTGCTGGGGAACCCAATCGTCTGAGTTGTAGAGTTGCACAAATTTCTCTGTTGGAGATGCCATTTGTTTCTACTGGGGGAAAGCAGATCTTTTAGGAGACTGCTGTTGCTTGGGATCTTACATCACTTTTCTCGGGATCTTCCTGGAGAAACGCCATATGATGGGGTCCAATTTTGAGGTGCCGATGACCTTTTCATCAGCGATCTTTTCGGAGCGAAACTGGCATGCTGCCGAATCTCTGATTACGAGGCTTTCTCTGTGGATTTCCTTAATCCGGGAAAGCAAGGATATCATCTTCAATGGTGAAGAGTGATGCTGACTGAAGGTTCCTCTGGTTTTTCAGAGGTTCAAGTTATCAAAGTGGTCAAGGGCCAACTTCCTTCCAAGAATAAACTGGAGGCGAGGTTGTTCAAACGCAGCGCTTCCTGACGAGGCAAGAACTGACAACTCGATTGAGAGAACTTCTATCACTAGGGGACAAGACCGACTAGAGTGATAGTGATGCAGTATGAAATGTGAATGCCAATCAATAATGCATGATGTATGTATGTTTATGCTGACAAAATTGACGCGACACACAAACTAAAAGATGAACATGACTGAATACTCGGCCATCGCGGGGCGTGTAGAAATATCGCTGGTTCAAGATAGCAATTCCACCTTGCTTAGGAGAGATAGTCCCTGTTGGGAGCTACCGTTGGTCGGGCTTAGGAGGTAAGAACTCTGCCGTGGTGTGTCAGACGAAACAAGGTCTCTGACACAGTTGATCCCTTCATTCAGGTGTACTGGTTTAGAAGGAGTACTTTGATTCTGCATTTTGAAGTTCGCTTACTTCTGGAGAAGCGGTTGATGTTCCTTTGATGTTCAACTGTCAAAAGAAATTGTCGACTTTATTTTAAAAGCAGAAAAAGTTTTAACAAGTAAATTCATTTTTGTTTTATTTCAAGAATCATTAATCATGTTAACAACGTCGTTCTGTAAAGCTAAAACAAATAAGAATTACAAACAAAAGCACAAAGGCTCAAATTTTATTGATAAGATGGAGATCAGCCAAACGTGTGATTCCAAAGAGTGTATACAAAGTTAGAAAATGGTAATTTACAGGCAAAAGGGCTATGTTGAAACATAACGACCACTATCCTTCTACCAACTTTGAATTCGGGGCATCCTGAGCTTCTGTCGAAGATGACCTTGACTGGAGTTTTCTGACAGATGATGTAACTGCTGCTGCTGAGGGACTTGCCTCTGTTGAACATAGTTACTTACCATTATCCCTAATTTTTTCCTGGATTGTACTGTGATGTTTCCAATCCATCGGGATGATTTTTTTTCATGTCTCTAATTTTTGCCTGGACCGCCCTTTCGGGTTTTCAATCCACCGAGACATTTTTTTTTAGTTTAGGCGAAGTATTTCTTGACTACACCAACATTTGTGGGGTAGGCAAATTCCTCTCCGTCCATGGTTGCAAGTCTCAAGGCACCGCCTGAGAAAGCTTTCGTGACCAAATAGGGGCCGTCATAATTCGGGGTCCATTTGCCCCGAGAATCAGTGAGAAAAGATTGTATCTTCTTGAGCACAAGGTCTCCTCTCCTGAAGACGCGAGGTCGAACCTTTTTGTCAAAGGCCTTCTTCATTCTCTATTGATACAACTGGCCGTGGTATAGTGCCGTGATTCGCTTCTCCTCGATCAGGTTCTGTTCGTCGTGTCGACTTTGACACCATTCAGCTTCTGTAAGCTTAGCTTCCATCAATACTCGGATTGGCGAGATCTCTACTTCTATGGGGAGCACTGCTTCCATGCCATACACTAGAGATAAAGGGGTAGCCCCTGTTGAAGTGCGGACAGATGCGCGATAACCGTGAAGAGCAAAGGGTAGCATTTCGTGCCAGTCTTTGTAGGTTATAACCATCTTCTGAACAATCCTCTTGATGTTCTTCTTAGCCGCTTCTACCGCTTTGTTCATCTTTGGTCGGTAGGGAGATGAGTTATGATGTTCGATCTTGAACTCTGCACACAACTCTTTCATCATCTTATTGTTCAACTTAGATCCATTATTAGTAATGATCTTTCTTGGAACACCATAACGACAGATGATATTGTTTTTTATAAATCGGACCACCACTTGTCGGGTTACATTGGCGAATGACGCTGCTTCGACCCACTTGGTGAAGTAGTCAATGGCTTCTAGGATGAACCGATGTCCGTTTGAAGCCTTGGGCTCAATCATACCAATCATGTTGATTCCCCATATCGAGAATGGCCATGGGGAAGAAAGAACTTTGAGATGTGATGGCGGTACATGAATCTTGTCAGAGTATATCTGACACTTGTGACACCTCCTCATGTACTTGTAGCAGTCGGATTCCATGGTCAACCAATAGTACCCTGCTCTTAGAATTTTTCTCGCCATTGTGTGTCCGTTGGCATGAGTGCCAAAGGATCCTTCATGAATTTCTTTCATCAGCATTTCTGCTTCTGGTCTGTCTACGCATCGGAGCAAGACCATGTCAAAATTTCTCTTATAGAGAGTGTCACCGCTCAAGAAGAAGTTTTCAGCCAATCTTCTGAGGGTTTTTCTGTCTTTCCAGGATGCCCCAGGTGGATACTCTTGTTTCTGAAGGAAGCATTTGATATCGTGATACCAAGGTTTGTCGTCTATGACTGCTTCAATCGTGAAGATGTAAGCGGGTCGTTCAAGGCACATGATGTCAATCTTAGGTATGTCATTCCATTGACCTACACTAATCATGGAAGAGATAATGGCTAATGCATCAGCCATGTGATTCTCATCACGAGGGATATGATGAAACTCAACTCTATTGAAGAAAGGTAGCAACCTTCTTGCGTAGTCTTTGTAAGGAATCAACCCTAATTGGTATGTGTTCCAATCTCCTTTTATCTGATTGATAACCAAGGCTGAGTCGCCGTATACGTCCAAGTTTTTGATCCTTAAATCAATTGATTCTTCGAGACCCATGATGCAAGCTTCGTATTCGGCCTCGTTATTCTTACATTTGAATGTCAGTCGAGCAGTGAAAGGAATGTGGGTACCCTGAGGGGTAACAATGATTGCCCCAATTTCGTTTCTGTAATGATTGACTGCTCCGTCAAAGATAAGTCCCCATTAGGAACCTGGTCCTGGCCCTTCACTGGGTAGCGGTTCATCGCAATCTTTCATTATTAAGTACATGACATCTTCGTCTGGGAAGTCGAACCCGATTGATTCTTGATCGTCAATCGGTTGATGAGCCAAATGATCGGCTAAAATACTTCATTTAATGGCTTTTTGAGCATGGTATTCTATGTCATATTCTAATAACAGCATCTGCCAACGGGCAATCCTTCCCGTAAGAGCAAGTTTTTCAAAAACGTATTTGATTGGATCCATTTCGGAAACTAACCAAGTAGTATGACGAATCATGTACTGGCGAAGACGTTTGGCTGCCCAACCCAAAGCACAGCAAGTTTTCTCGAGCATCGTGTACCGAGTTTCAAAGTCGGTGAATTTCTTGCTCAGATAGTAGATGGCAGACTCTTTCCTTTTGGTTTCGTCTTGTTGGCCAAGTACACACCCCATTGAGTCTTCCAAAACTGTGAGGTAAATGATCAGTGGTCTTCCTTCCACTAGAGGTGATAAAATCGGAGGATTCAACAGATATTCCTTAATACTGTCGAAGGCGGTTTGGCAATCTTCTGACCAAATGCAATCCTGGTTCTTTTTGAGTAATTTGAAAATCGGCGCACATGTTGCAGTCATAAGGAATATGAATCTGGAGATGTAGTTCAAACGTCCCAGGAATCCTCTGACTTGTTTTTCAGTTTTTTGAGAAGGCATTTCTTGAATGGCCTTGACCTTGTCAGGATCAACCTCAATCCCTTTCTGGCTGACGATGAACCCTAGTAGTTTCCCTGAACGGACACCGAAGGTGCACTGTTGGGATTCTAGCGGAGTTTGTACTTTCGTAAATGCTCGAATAGTTTTGACAGGTGGGTCACATGCTCCTCCTCTGTCTTAGATTTTGCAATCATATCATCAACATATACCTCGATTTCTTTGTGTATCATGTCATGAAACAGAGTAGTCATGGCCCTTTGATAGGTTGCCCCGACATTCTTCAAACCGAACGGCATTACCTTATAACAAAAGGTGCCCCATGGGGTGATGAACGAAGTTTTCTCCATGTCTTTCGGCGCCATTTTGATCTGGTTATAGCCCGAGAATCCATCCATCAAGGAGAAAACTTTGAACTTTGTTGTACTGTCTACCAGCATGTCAATGTGTGGTAAAGGAAAGTCGTCCTTTGGACTAGCCTTGTTCAGGTCCCTGTAATCAACACACATTCTGAACTTTCCGTCCTTTTTGGGAACGGGTACGATGTTGGCTAACCATTGAGGATATTCTGATGTAGCGAGGAACCCCGCGTCAATCTGTTTCTGTACCTCCTCTTTGATTTTGATGGCCATGTCCGGTAGAGTGCGTCTCAACCTTTGCTTTACTGGCGGACATTTCGATCTTAACGGTAAGTGATGTTCCACGATGCTGGTATCTAACCCTGGCATATCCTGATAGGACCAAGCGAATACATCGGGAAAATCTCTGAGAAGCTTTATCAAACTCTCTTTGGCAGTTGGACTGAGCCGTGCCCCAATCCTGATCTCTTTTCTCTCTTTTTCTGAACCCAAGTTTACCGTTTCCAACGGTTCTTTGTGAGGTTCAATGGACCTTTTCTCTTGTTTGAGTAGTCAGGAGATCTCTTCTAGAATTTTGTCGTCATTTTCTTCTTCAGCCTCGAATACCGGGAACTCAAAGTTGGAAGAAGGCATTGGATCGTATGTTTCAACGGGGTTTAAAACAAGCAATCTGCATGACGGTATGATTCGTGTTTTAGAAGAGATAGAGAAAAATGCAAGTGTGTGCAGTATTTTATTTTTATTACTGCTTGTTTTTATTATTGAATTGTTTTCTTTAGGATTACCATTTTCAGAAAAAGCAAAAAGAGAAAATAACAATTAATGCGGAAATTACAGAACGCCGTTATTTTATTAATGAACAAGTCGAATCTTGAAACTACAGCCCTATAAAACAAAACTATGTCGCTTCGGGCAAAGCGAAGAGGGAAATTTACAGAAAGTGAGCCCTATCAAAACATCCGTTTCACCTGGGCAGGGTGAAAGGTTAAAGATGGCAATTACTTTGACTAATGAACGATCTTCGGAACCTCGGCGGCAACCCATAGGCAGCGAACTCCTCGGTGAATCACAAAGTCTGGCACTTCCCTTGATTTGTCTTCAGAAATGACGCTGATTTCTGGTGGAGCAGGATCATTGGAATCTGTCTCCCAGGCAGAATTGTCGTAGGAGGATTCCTTTGTTGTATTATGCAGAGTAGTTGTGCTCTCAGCTGTATCCCCCCGTCCAGTTGGTTGGATGTCTTCGAGCCTGATACAAGAGCTTTCGGGAATGGTGTACTTGACCATATAGTCATATTTTCCACTCGGTTGTCCCAAGGTGTCCCAAACTTCTTTGGAACTGGAGGAGTCGTCTCTCTCGACGACAATGACCTCACGAAAAGCATAGTTGATGAATTCAAGTCCTGCAAACGTTGCGAATTCATCTTTATGTTGAGTAACTTCTGAATGACCTGAGTGTTGATCCCATGACATGGTGGGGACACAGGTATTCTGTTCAATGATGCTCAACTTATTTTCATCATTCGGCTGACTTTCTTGCCCCAAATCTCCTGGATAAGGTTGCCACATTGGCAGACCATCCATTGGGCCATAGTAATTGTGGTCAAAGTTGTCTTTCATCAGAGTGTCCTCCTCTAATGAATTTGGCGGAGCACGACATCCTTCCGGATCACAACCTCCGTATATCATTTTGACATCTGACCTTGGTATAAATCTCAGACTCTGTGCGGGATAGCAAAATGGTATAGGCACCTCCTCCTGAGACATATAACCGTCCTCGTTAAGGTAGGACTTCCATTCTTCATCTGTGTCAGAGGGATCTTCCTCATTAATAGCATGTACTGCTTGAGACACTGGGTGAAGGAAACCTCAACTGTGGAAGAAGTTTTGAAGGGGATGAAGAGTTCCATCGCTGGCAGCTGTCTGGGTACAGGTTGCAGAAAAACCAAGACCCTTCTTTGTTTTATTGTCAATAGGAATGACAAGCTGTCCCCATCCGGTTGTATTGGTACTTTCGCCGCTTTGATAGCATCGTTGTATGAAGAAATGGAAGTTCCTTCTTTGAACTAATTGTTCTTGCTCACCGACAGTGCTTGGAACTGCGTTCCAATAACCTCCTCGGGTTCTATACCAGTAGATGATGACAAGTTACTCACAAGCAAGGCTTGTTCCCCACAAATTGTGACAAGTTGATCGTTCTTGACGAACTTTAGCTTTTGGTGGAGGGTCGAGGTGACCGCTCCAGCCTGATGTATCCAAGGTCTTCCTAATAAACAACTGTACGTTGCCTGGATTTCCATGACCTGGAAAGTGTCTTGGAAAGTGTGAGGACCAATAGTTATGGGAAGATCAACTTTGCCGATAACCGTTTTTCTGTATCCGTCGAATGCTTTGATGACAACCTCGTTAATTCTCATCGAAGGGCCTTTGAATGATAATTGCATCAAAGTGGACTTTGGCATAACATTCAGGGCTGACCCTGTGTCTACCAGTACGCTGGCTAAAGCATCGTCCTGGCAGTTAACTGTAATATTGAGCGCCATGTTATGACGGCGACCCTCTTCAGATAATTCCTCATCACTAAATCCCAAATTGTTGCAGGAAGTGATGTTAGAGACAATGCTATCGAACTGTCTGATTGTTACATCCTGTTCCACAAAGGCTTGCTCCAAGACTTTCTGTAGAGCCTCCCTGTAACAGTGATAATACTGAGATCTTTGAAGGAGTTTGTAACAGTTGATCGACAATGTTATATTCACTCCTTTGGATGAGCTTCAGCATCTCATCGTCATTTTTTGAAAGGTCGGGATTACTGGATTGACCGACTGGTGGATCGGGAGCTTCTGTCTGAAGTTCATTTTCTTTGTTAGACTCTCCAACTCCTCGGTTGAAGATTCTACCACTTCGTGTTACACGACTGATGTCTGCAATATTCACGACGGAGGGTAATGGAATTTCCTTTCCATTTTTAATTATTGTTGCACCGTATTTGTAAGGGATAGCCTTAGTTGATTCATACGGTGTTGGTCCCGGCAGATAAATGACTACGGGAGCCTTCTGATTTTTCTAACCATCGTAAGTAATCTCGATCCGTTCCCGATTGGGAACTTTAGATTCGTCAAGTAGAGGGATAATGGCAAAAACATCCCTGGTCCTGTGATGACCAGAGATTGTGACAACATCCTAAATTTGATCGGCAAGGTAGTTCGGCGTCCAGTTGATGGGTCTAGAACCCGGATATGGACGAATTTCTCCAAGATCCACCTGACCCTGAAGAGCTGCTCTCACAAGGTAACACCCTTGGTTATTTTCCGAACAGATGCTACAACGGTCATAATTGTGTGGTGGCACCTGGCCATGCCCACTTTGAATACAATGTAACCTCACTAGGTTAGCTTCCATTGATCGGACATCCTGACTCTGACGCCGAGTAGGATTCCTGTTACTGATACTAATTTGCTGAGTATCTTCATCCATATAGATTGGCATCCACCAATGATTTAACAAGTGCTGAAGTGCCTCCTGGACAAGGGTACAACCTCGATCGTTTTCGCAACCTGCTTTACAGTTGTGATAATTATGTGACTCCAGGAATCTGAGTCGGACCTGTTCAGCATGTAACCCTACCAAGCTGGTATTCATCACGAGAATATCAAAGATCTAAACCATGTTGATCTGATAGGGATTCCTATCATAGTAGTCTTGGATCCATCCAAGATCCATCTGACGCTGGAGGGCCTCCTGTATGAAAGAGCATCCCTGTTTGTTTACCGAGCAAGTCAGACAAGAACTGTAATCATGCCGCGGCAGATTATGATACTGGCTTTGCCTTGAGTGCATCGCCACCAAGTTGACATTTATTGCACGGATGTCGTGGTTTTCAATGACGTTAGAATTCGTGTAGACCATGTTAACTCCACGAACTCGGTGCTCTTGGATCCATCAGAGATCCATTTGTTCCTGTAGAGCTGCTTGCACCACAGAACATCCCTGGTTGTTTTTAGAGCAGACATCACACTGATGATAATCATGAGGTGGCACATGGCCATATCCACTCTGTCTACAATGCATCCTGACCAGATTGGTTTTCAACAAGAGTACATCGTGAATTTGATAGACATTGTTAGTCTCTTTTTCTATTAGGTTGACGGCAGCCTTCTCATGTTGAGGCAGTGGGTTCGTGAGAACATTAGGATTTGTATCCTTGAAGGATGAGACCCCGCTCCTAACAATTTTTTGCACGTCGGACTTGAAACTAAGATAGTTCTCTATGTTATGCCATGTTCCTCCTTGATGATAAGGGCAAGTTTGATCCACCTTAAACCAAAAAGGCAGATTTTTCGGTACTGTAAGAGGAGACTTAGTCTGAATATGCCCCTTAGCTAGCAGTAATGGAAACAGCTTTGCGTACGATATGGGTATAGGATCAAATCTTGGTGGCCGTGTTGTACGGTTGTTGTTGTATGGAGGACGAGCCTGCTGAAGAGGCTGTTGTGTCCTTTGCTGATCAGGTTGGCTCTGCGCAACCTGAGGTTGATATGTAGGCACGGGGTTGATAGCAGGAGTTACAGCTGCTACCGGCTGATAACGTTGCCTTTGCTTTCTGAGAGAGATATTCCCAATATCTTGCTCTTTTTTCTAAGGGAGAGCACTACCGTATTTTTTAGTACCGCTCGTCGATCCAGTGTCTTTTACCAAATGTCCTTCTCGGACGGCTTCCTCAAGACGTACGCCCATGCCGACCATTTCGGTGAAGTCACTGGGCGCACTGGCAACCATTCGGTTATAGTAAAATGAGCTTAAGGTTTTTAAGAAGATCTTTGTCATCTCTTTTTCCTCAAGAGGTGGACAAATTTGAGCGGCAATTTCATGCCACCTTTGAGCATACTCCTTAAAGGTTTCCTTGTCCTTTTGCGACATCGATCTGAGTTGATCTCTGTCGGGTGCCATGTCCAAATTGTATTTGTATTGTTGGACGAAGGCAGTGCCAAGATCTCTAAAAGTACTGATCATGGCACGGTTTAAACTCATGTACCATTTGAGTGCGGCACCGGTTAAACTATCCTGAAAGTAGTGAATCAGTAGGTCCTGATTCTCCGTCTGAGCTGACATTCGTCGAGCGTACATCACCAGATGGCTCTGAGGGCAAGAGTTACCCTTGTACTTTTCAAAGTCGGGCACTTGGAATTTGTGCGGGACTTTCACATTGGGGACCAAGCAGAGGTCTGCGGCGTCCTTTCCAAATAGATCCTAACCGCGAATAGCTTGCAGTTCCTTCTGCATTTCCAAGAACTGTTCCTAGAATTCATCCATTCGGTCAAACATAGTTTCCTTTTTACCAGCAGGTATCTGTGGAATCTGTCCTTCCGGGACAGTGTGCACCACAAGGGGTGGTACCATGACTACGGCAGTGAATCTTGGCGTTTCTCGAAGTTTGTAACCTTCAGGCCCAGCGGCTTCTGTTGAGATTCCCTGATCTTCAGTGATTAGCGGAACATATCCTTCCGGGATATAGTTAACAGGCATGCCCCAAGGACGATCTTTCGGAATTTGATACCTAGGATCATACTTCTCCACTATGGGCGTTGAGTTGATCTCTAAGATCACAGTTCTTTGTAGTTGAGCTTCTGCCATGGCTTGCATGTCGTTACGAAGCTTTCTCATATCCTCTCTCAGAGCGTCGATCTCTTCCTTCAACTCTCTGTTTTCTTCCTCAAGATCATCCATCTTTCTCTGACGATTGGCCCGAGTATTATATGAATGAGACAGTTTGACTCTAGAATCGAGACACAAATGTGAGATTCGTAGGGAAGAAGAATACGCGATGTGAGAATGATGAATGCAATGATTATATTAATTGTTTTTTGGTTTAATCAAAATAAACTTCGACAATTAGATTGCAAATATCAAACAATGGGGAAACCCCTTTTTATTGAATTTCAAAGGATTACAGAAATGGAAATATAGTAGATTACAAGGTGCAGAAACAGAAACCTAAGCTAATGGGTCCCGAGTCCTCTCTGAAGAGAAATCGGGTGCTGACTCTGGTACTTTCCTTTTCTTTGACCGGGGCTCTTGGGCCGTTGTCGGGTTGTCATTCCTTTTCCAGGTGAAAGGAGCGAGCAAATTCCTTTGGTCATCTTGATTCTCTACAGCATGTTGCTCCAAAATTTCAATCAGAGCATCTTTCTCTTTTAGTAATTGTTGTATTTTGATGCACTCTACGTCGAGGGTGCGGTACTTGTTCTTCCAAGACCTTCTTTCCTTTTGAACTTTGTTGAGAGTAACCTGAAGCTTTTCAGTTTCCGTCATGAAGTACATGACAGATTCCTTTGGCAGAAGAGTTTCGTAACGAGGATAAGGCATTGAGAGCTCTAGTTTGTACCCAATGGAGATAAGGCTCCACCGAGACACAGTCCAGTTTTCCTAGAGACTCTCGTCCTTTCTTATGAACATGCTTCCAGGCTTGCACTATTTCCGTCTTTAGTGCTCTATCACTTTCTCCTTCCTTGAAGAAAAGACCTTCCAGATGAACACCCCGTGGGACGTGTCTCATCGGGTATCCAAATTGACGACGAACGAGAACTGGATGGTAATTGATTCCTCCCTTAGTTCCTATAAGGGGTACGTTGGGGGAAGTTTCCACAATGATCAATGATTCTGATTCCATCATAGATCCTATTACACCAATCTATATCAGAGTTGGTGAGGGACATGATCTTCTGCGACCAACGTAAGGCACTCTTACAATCCCAAAAAGCAGCAGACTTGGGCAAGTGAGAGATAAACCATTTATAAAGCAAAGGTACACAACATGTGATCTCCCCTCCGCTGTACAAATTTCCCAAGTGTACAGAATGATACGCATCTGCGAGCAAAGTCGACACAAGGTTTCCAATGAGAAAACCCTTAATGGAGTTGATATCGACGAAGTTATTGATGTTGGGAAACAAAAATAACCCGTAGGTGAGCAAGACAAAGATGCTTTCAAAAGCAGTTACGTTTCCTATACTGGCAAAATACAGGGCTTTCTTTGTCAAGAACTGGGCTGGAAAACCTTGGATGCCACCCTTAGTGGTTATGTGAGTCCAGACCTCAGACTCGTCCAAATGAATTGCTTTTGCAATGATCTAATTCTTTGGCATTTCTTCCAGTCCAGAAAATGGAGCTCGATCTGTAATGTGTTGATCAATCAGATGAGAATATTCTTCCAGCGTTGGTGCAAGCTGGTAATCCGGGAATGTGAAACAGTGATAAACCGGATCGTAAAACTGAATGAGCGCATCCATGATTCCTTCAATCACATGGACTCTTAACAGTGGTAGCAGACCTCCGTGTTTGGCTCTGAAAGCCTATTGGTTAGTGATCATCCTCGCTAACCTTCTCAAATCCTCTAGCTTTGGAACCTTGAAGGTATACCTATGGGTTCTCCTTCTACCGAAATCCATTATTGCAATCCTTTTCTCTGATATTTGCAATCACAGTCTTAGTTTAATTTGAAAAACAGAGAAACTAGAAGAGAAATTTTTTCTTGTTTTAATGTTTTTTTTAAATGAATGCATGAATGCAACACACAAAAACATAGGAAAAACATGGGGTCAAAGGGTCGTTGTCATGAAGTCAAGGCTCTACCCATCCCCAAAGGTTTATACTAGGGTGATTTTTGTACCTGTACTCATTATCATCAGCTCCTCCCAGGAAAGCAAAACAACAAGCGGATCGCCAGCGAGTTGTAGAGCAATCTTAGAGTAAGTGCCACTCACCGAGAATAGATCACCAGCCTCAAATGAGGGTAGTATCGCGTAACAACTATTCCTGATAGTTTCCACACTACAAAAGGGGTTGGCACCTCAGCTTCTCAGATATCACAATCGGCCCATTGTCTAGGTGAGAGAATGAGTTGCATTGGTCAGCCTCTACTGAGGTTGATGGTCGACCTCGTCGCCATCACTTATCTTAAGTGTATACTCAATCTTTCCACATGCGGCATCACACGCATTCCCATTAGCAGAAAAATAAACACGTATAGCAATTAGGAAATGTAGTATATATATTTGTCCTAAACATCCTAGACCTTTAAAGCTATGAATCCTAAGTTCCTGACAGAAAATTGGTTCCCCGGCAGAAGCCCCAATCTGTGATACTCACACAAATGAAGAGAAAAAAGGTTAGAAGGGCCCCACAGTGGGCGCCATTTTTCTGTAGCGAGCAATTTTGGACGCGGTTCTTAAGCGCGGTCGCTTTCTGCGGTTGAGTTTTAACTACAGGTTGATTCATTTTTTATCCTATTAAAGCTGATGAAGGAAGGGAAATAGATGTCTCCAATTAACCCTGCTTTGCATACTGAGTTTAAACAGCGGTCTGTTAGGTTACAAATGCTATCAATGTGAGGGGGCCTTTGTACTGGTTATTTGTTTTTTTGCCAATACTGTTTTCTCTCTTTTTGTTAGGATACTGCTTCAGATTAGGATGTATGGGATTTTGGGTTTTTGGTTGATTGCGCTCGCTAAGATTTTTCTTTCAATCTTATGCCTACATATTCCCGTTTACCAAAACAGGGAAATCAGAGCGTTCGTAGTTCCTCCTATTCTATGGGAGGAAATGGTGTTTTTGGTGTCTTGTTCAAAGCCCAAGACGTGAAACGAAAGGTGATTTGTATCTTGTTTAAAGCCCAAGATGTGAAGCTGAATGTGGTTTGTATCTTGTTCAAAGCCCAAGATGTGAAGCTGAAGGTCATGACTTTAGAAAGAATTTGTCATCTCTAAAGGGGGTCTGTATGTCACAACTATTTATAAAGGAGAATTACTTTAACTGGGATACGCGGATCCTAGCAACGCCATAATTTCCTTTATAGGGGATTTCCAACCTGAAGGAGAAGACTTTAACTCAGTGTTGAGCAATGCTATCTTTCCTTAGGAATTTCTCATGCTAAAAGAGGGATAGTGGCATGGATATAGATGATCCAGAGGCTTGCCGCTTACAGTGATTAGATGAAGGGGAAAGAGTTGTTGATGTTTGTGTACTGTGAACAAGGCACAGTTTTGATACTAAAAGGTTGATTGGATCAACCAGTTGTTTTCTTATACAAAGCCTAAGAGGAGGCTAATATGTGTCTCATACAAAGCCCGAGAGAGAGGCTAAAAGATTTTGACTCGACGATGGAGTCTTTTGGTATCTCGTATAAAGCCCGAGATGAAGGCTTTTTGACTCAACAAGAGAGTTTTTTTTTGTATCTCGTACGAAGCCCGAGATGGAGGCTGTTGTTTGTTTGGCTCAATAAGAACCTTTTTGTATCTCGTATAAAGCCCGAGATGGAGGCGAAAGGGGTGATTGACTCAACGAGGGAGTCTCTTATGTGTCTCGTACAAAGCCCGAGAGAGAGGCTAAACGTTGTTTGACTCCGCTGGGGAGAATCATTGTATAAAGCCCAAGAGGAGGCTGACTTCTGTGGAGAAGGATCATTATACAAAGCCTAAGAGGAGGCTATGGATACTATTTCAGTTAAGTGACAGGTCCAGTATACCGATTTTGAAAGAGAAAATCAGTTCATATATGAGCAATGTTGTACTCAAGGCTTTGATTCAAGGATCCGGGTTATTCCTGTTCTTCAAGGAAGCGGGAAATTCGAAGGGTATTGAGACTGTCTGAGTCTATGGGTTTCCTTCCTATTTTTGAAGGGTGCTTGAGAATGTCTTTGAGACTCAAGGAAAATAGACTGTCCAAGTCTAGAGTTTCATCTTTTGTACTATGTTTTGAGAAACAGTAGTAGACTCTTTGAAAGGACCGTTCTATGCAGATGATTAAGTTCTGTTCCTATACCTCTAGGAGGTCATCGGGACAATTTTTACGAAGCCCAAGAGGAGGTTGGAAACTTTTAAGAAGTCGAGAGGTCCTTGTACGAAGCCCAAGAGGAGGCTATCATTCCCGGAGGAAGATATCATTATACGAAGCCTAAGAGGAGGCTGTGAATACTTCTAAGAAGCCGTAGGGTCCTTGTACTAAGCGCAAGAGGAGGCGGGGTTGCTTTTAGGAAGCCTGTGGGTCCTTGTACGATGCCCAAGAGGAGGTCGATGCTTTTAAGAAGCCCGTGGGTCCCCAAACCCTGAGAAATTCAAGGAAAGCCATTCACAAGGAATAGATCAAGTCAGGAAAGTTTGAGAATCTGGAAGAAACTCAAAGATGCCATTCACGGAGAATACATTCATCTCTGGGAGTAGAGTTTCTTGACAATTCCTAATTAGGACAGCCGAAGAGAAGACTGTATCTGGTGATCCTATTGGGGATCTAGTTGTCTATTTCTACGAATAAGCGAAACGGCGTCACCTAGTTCTAGACGTAGTTGTAGAGGAAACTCCAAATATCTATACCATTATTACACAGTTGATATGAGTTTATGAAAGAAGACTTACAGTGAAACAGCCCCACAATACAGTTATATGTATACGAAAGCGGTAAATGAAAGCAATAACCACTTACTCGGTTGTAGAGCTTCCATGCTGTTTGGTTAGTTGTTCAACAAAGCAAGATTGAAAGCAATAGTATATTCAAAATCAAAGGAGAAAGTGTTTTGAAAAAGAAAGATTTGGGGTTTACAACTCAAGGAGAGGCCCAGGGTTTTATCAGTGAGCGCACTATTTGAATTTGTACAGAGGGACTTATACAAGTGACTGAGGCCCAAAAGGTTTTCTGTACAAAGGATGGGTCTTACACTCTCTCAAGAGACCCAAAAAATTTAAAGAAAAAGAGTGGGGCTTATAACATGAGGGTAGGCCCAGTTGACTTTTCGTTTGAAATGGCGATCGCGCCGAGGTTTTCTTTTAACGCAGAGGGACTTATACAATAAGTGAGGCCCAAAATGTTTTGGTTAAAAGGGGATTGGGTCTTACACTATAATAGAGGCCCAAATGAGTTTTAAGAAAAGAAATAGGTCTTACTACTCGAGGGTAGGCCCAAGGTTTTTTTTGAAAAGGCGACGATTGCGCCGTTTGTTTTTGACGGTATCAGGACTTATACAATATACTGAGGCCCAAAAATGATTTGGTCAAAAAAAGGATTGGGTCTTACACTCTATTAGAGGCCCAAATGTTTTGAAAATGATTTATGAGGGTTGAATTAATCCAAAAACCCTAATTTGTTTTCAAAAATGTATTTAATTGAATAAAAATTCAATTAAAATGATCAAAATTGTTTAACATATGGAAAACAAATTGTGATCTTGGATAAATGCTTCAAAAATTAAGTATTGGCCTACAAAATAATTAGAAAGCATTAAAAGTTGCAAAATCAAGGTGGAAAAAATATTTTAAATGTCAAAAACAATTAAAACATTAATTCTTTGCAAAAATATCAATTATACAAAATAAATAATATTTTTGGGATTTTTTGGGAAAATAAAATATTTTAACATTTTTGTGAATTATTAAAAAAAGAATCAACTCAAAATCATTAAAACTCAGAGAGAAATTAATTTTTGAATCAATTAAATAAAATCACAAAGTTCAAATATTCAAATGTTGGAAAATGGCGCCAAAAACAAAGGCAAGAACATGCGCGTGTTCTGAGTTTTGCCCAGATTTGCATTTTCTATCCAATCTCACTGAATACTTAATCATATCATGTAATCCACATACCAATCAACTCGTTTCAACCTCACGATCATGTTTATGGTATTTCATTTCATTTAAATTAAACATATAACAAGAAATCATGAAAAATTCTCAAGAACCCTAATTTTTGCATGAAGGCTAGGATTTTTAATACACGATTCCAACAATGCAATTAATTGAGGGGAAACATTCCATGCATGATTATGAACATATGGCCAAATTATTGTGCAGCAAAAATTGCATGGATCATAGAGTTAGAAGAGCTCATGCTTACCACTTGCAGCTGGTGATCGTGATTTGTGTTGGAGGTGTTACAGCTAGGTCCAATGATCTGGATAGCTTCCCTAGGTGCCATGGAGTGTGTATGAATGCTTGGAATGGATTGAAATGATCTGGAACTTGAGATGGTACCCCAACTGCAAATCTGTCAAGAACTTGAGCAATTGGCTGGTGATTTTGTGAAATCTGTGTTCCAGATGTTATGTGAGTGTTTAGATCACTTCTATATGATGTATATGAGGTGTGTGTGTGATTGGTTTGATTGGAAAAGCTCTCAAACTCAAAACCCGATAGTGACTAGCCTTAGAAGGCAAAATTGGAGTGAAAGGAGAGATTTTGAGGAAAGCATCTGTTTGATGGCTTTGGTGTACTCAAACTGATCACAATTGAGCTCTATTTATAGTAGAGCAAGTTTGTTTTGGGATCCACAGTGAATGGCAACTGCAACAGAGGTTTGGCCAATGTTGTCCAATGGAAATCCAAGTCTCCTCTAGCCAAAGACTTTGGAGGCTTGGCTCAGTGATTCTCCCCTTTAGATTCAATCCTCAGAGGTGTCCAAGTGGATATGAGCATTTGGATTTGGCTGATTTTGGCAAATCGAGCAAAATTGCAAAATCTTCCTTGCCTTGGCAGATTTCAGCAAGGCAACTTGCCAATGTCATATCTCATGACTCAAATTGAATTTGGTAATGTTCTTGGCCATTTTGGAAAGCCCTTACATGATACAACAACTGTTTGAACATGTTTAGTTTTGATCTCTTTTGAATCCAAGTGAAAAATCTCCCTACATTTGGCAAAAAGTAGGGTAAAATATGACTTAGTGAAATTTTCACTAAGTGTTGGAACAAAGTGACTTTTCTTGATTTTGATCACTCCATAACTCAAAATCCATGAGGAATTTGGACATAGGTCAGTGTGAAGCTTTTGTAGAGGGCAATGAGATCTACAAATCAAGCTTTGAATGGGGAACAATGGCCTTGTGGTTTAGGAGTTATGGTCCTCCAAAGTTGGCACATTAGTGTTACTTTTTCCATAACTTAGAAATTTTTCTAAGTTTTTATGGTTACCCCTTTTACAAGTTATCCCACTTTCTTTGACTTTTCTTGATGAATGATGATTCAAATCATACATTAACATCATTTTAGGGTTAAAAATCCATTTTGGTGAAAAATCTCAAAAAGTCAAAGTTGACTTTTGTGCACAGTTGACTTTTTATCAGATGAATTCCAAACTGTGCAATTCTTCATGAAATCATGTCCTTGACCTAAATCAAACTTTTTGGACATGTTACATGGGTGTCATAGGGTATATTGAATCATGTCTTAGGGCTTGGGAGCATGTCCTGGTCAAAAGTCAAAGTTACAGTTGACTTTCCTCGCAAAACCCTAATTGTGGTGCAGATGAAATTGAGACTTGTTTCTCAAGCTTCTTGGATCAATCCATTGTTGCAAATGGATAAATGTGGTTTATTAGAGACCCTCAAATCATGTCTTGAGGTCTTGGCTCATGATTTGCTCTAAAAGTCAACTTAGGGGTGAATTAGGTCAAGAAACCCTAATTCCTGATTTTTGATGTATGCATCCCCTGATGTCAAATTGACTTGATGAATGGGTCCATGAGGTTCCATGGAGTATTTTAGGATATGATTTGAAGCATTGGCTCATGCCCAGAGGAAAATTTCCATCTGGAGGCCCTGGTCGACCAAACCCTAATTTGGTGACACTGGCGATCTTGAGACTTGATCCACCTAGAAGGGAGCAGCCTTGTGCTTGATCCTTGAAGTGGGAGTCCTTTTGATCCATTGTGGATGTTTGAGAGGTTAGACAAGTTGAATATCATTGTCAATCTTTGATTGATCCTTTGTCTAAAGCTCTCAGAGGGCTTGAAACCCTAATTTTAATTGTAGTGGATGCTCAGCCATCATTGGGGAGACTGATGAAGCAAGATGGCTCCCCCATACTGTGATGATGATTTTCACAATGATGGGAAATCTTAGTGGTCAAAATTTGGGGTATGACAACAGTCACGTCGAGAAATCTCTCTGAAGTTCAGTTATTCTGGGGCATTCGTTCGAAGATCAGGGGCAAAGTCACTTCAAAGATCATATCGAGGCAGGCCACCTCCGGAGCATGAGAAGTTATCCTCTCCAAAAGACGATTAATGAGGAGCACCTCTTCAAGGTTCAGAATACTGAGGCAGAGTATTTCAAATCACTACAAGTTCTCTCGAGGGAAATTACTTCAAAGATCATACAGTCTGGGGCAGTTACGTCGAGATCCGATGAATCTCTCTAAGAGTTTGAAGACCGTGGGGCAGTGTGAACGCCCCGTCCTCTGTGAAATCCTCTTGAGATGAGTTCTCCCATTAGACCCTGTGGTCTGGGGCAAGTCAGGAAAGAACCGTTGTTCACTCTTGACAATCGGCATGCAGTCGATCAGCAGAAACTTGAAGCGCTAAGCTTTCGAAGTTTCTCCCCCAGCAAGGAGCCAGAAAGTATCTTTGTCCTAGCAAGGTGCTGGAATTGATATTCTTCCCGAAGTAGAGAATCATCCTCAAATCGAAAGGGGTTCTTTATGAAGAGTCCTTATCCCCAGCAGTGCAGGTGGATTTCTCATTCTCAGCAGGGTAAGACGATGGAATATTTTCAAGCAGTTTGAAGACGGTGAGAAGTTAGAGTATTCTCTTCCTCAACAATCAGATTCGGCATTTCCCCGCAAGTCAAAGTCCAATCTTTATTGGCATCTCCCCAACAGAGTTCGTAATTCAGCTTGCGGTTCCTCGACAGAGTTGGCATCACCAGTGGTTATTGGTGGCACAGTTGGTTATCTCCCCACAGGAGGTCAGATATTGGTGTTCCCTTCCTCAGTGAAGTTTGCTTGTTCTATTCTGCGCATTCCATGGTGGAGTGTCCTCTCATTCTTGCATATAGTAATCATCATTGCATTGCATCCTCAAAACACGTAGCATTTCCATTTCGTATGGAGCATTATGCCATAGAAAGAAAATTCAAACATACATCGAAGTATAAGCCAGATTTAGTACTTTGTACGAAAGCCCAGATCAACCCATAATTAAGGCAATGATCCCCAACCTTCGAGTTGATGCCTATTTTCCCCAACCTCAGAGTTGACGCCCTTTATACCAACTTCAAAGTTGTTGTATATCTTCTCTCCAACCTCAGAGTTGAAGCCTTTCGTCCCCAACCTCAGAGTTGTCGCACCTCCTTTGCTCAACCTCAGAGTTGATGAATATCCTTTTCTTTCCCAACTTCAAAGTTGTCGTATACCTTTTCTCAACCTCAGAGTTGATGAATATCCTTTGCTTTACCAACCTCAGAGTTGTCGTATATCTTCTCTCTAACCTCAAAGTTGAAGCCTTTCGTCCCCAACCTCAGAGTTGACGCGTACCTTTTCTCAACCTCAGAGTTGATGAATATCCTTTTCTTCCCCAACTTCAAAGTTGTTGTATACCTTTTCTCAACCTCAGAGTTGATGAATATCCTTTTCTTCCCCAACTTCAAAGTTGTTGCATACCTTTTCTCGACCTCAGAGTTGATGAATATCCTTTTTTCCCAACTTCAAAGTTCTTGTATACCTTTTCCCAACCTCAGAGTTGAAATCAATGGTTTTATCTCCGGTTTCAAAATCGGTGTATACCCTTTTACCGATCTCAGAGTTGACGTATATCCTTCTTCTAACCTCAGAGTTGAAGTTATGGTTTTCCTCAACCTCAAAGTTGATGTCCACCTTTTCCTCAACCTCAGTGTTATTGTTTACTTCAAATTTTCTCAATCTCATAGTGAATTCCATTTTTCCTCAACCTCAGAGTTGATGGTCTACCCTCTTATCCCCAGCGGAGTCATCTTTGTAGGTCCGTTGATTCTACAAACCTCCGGTCAAAAGTCCATCTTAGGGTGGCAAGAAGGCAAAGTCCACCCGCAGTGTGGCAAGGCAGTAGTCGTCTGACTCTATTTAAAAAGACAGTTTCAAGTCCAACCGCAGATTGGCGAAAGTCCATCTAAGGGTGGCAAAGTTTCAAAGTCCAACCGTAGATCGGCGAAAGTCCGTTCAAGGGTGGCAAATTCTCAAAGTCCAACCGTAGATTGGCAAAAGTCCATCCAAGGGTGGCAAATCTTCAAAGTCCAACAGTAGATTGGCAAAAGTCCACCTGTAGTGTGGCAGGCCAGTAGTCGTCTGGCGTTGTACAAAAGACGTTGCTAAAGTCCACCCATAGTGTGGCAAGCCAGTAGTCGTCTGGCGTTGTACAAAAGACATCTCTCCAATGGTATTCTTCCCACTAGAGTGTTATCCAAGAAGTGTTCATTTAGTTGGGTTTATATCCCTTTTCTTATTCTCCACAGAGTACAAATTTTGAGGTTCTTTTTGTATTCAATCACCTTGTACCTTGAATGTCTGAAAGCAGTTGCTATCATCCTTTCAGGTCCAAGTTGATTGAATAGGGGCAGTTGTAGTACCCCAAAATTTGCCCTACCTTTTTCTGGTTTTTTGCTTCGCGTTCATCTGCATTTTTAGGTCATAATTCATAATCATATCATTGCATTGGTTTTCTGAGACATGGGATCAAAGGTTTTTCTTGTTATAAGTGTTTGCCCTGTTCGGGACGATTCTGCAAGTCATCTTCTGCAAAGTTCATCAGTGTACATCTGGGGGATTTAGGTTTTTATTCATGGTTGAGCTTGTGGACTGTTTATCGGTTGAGATTCTTCAGTGGATCATGTGAGTGGCCAGATTGTTCAGTGGTAGCTGTGACCATTTTATCAAAGGCTTGTGAATAATTTGTGATTGGTTCTGAATTCTTTGGGTTATCCATTTTCTATCCATCATGACCATTTTCAACCATTTTAACCAATTTTCTTTCCACATTCAAATTTATTTCAATATCCATTCTTGGTCATTTTCAAATCCATTTTACATATCCAAACCTAATTCAACATCCAATTCCATGGTAAATCCATTTAGCTCATGTCCATATATCCATTTTATTTCTAACCAAATATCCATGTTTCTTTTTATCCATTTATAACCAAAATCCATAATCACTTTCTACACCTATCCATTCAAATAATCAATTCACTCCTTTCAATATCCATTTTTAATCACATTAAACCATATATTTTTTAATAATTTTATCCATTAAATCCATTCATATTTACAATCATTTCCCATCATTAGAATCCATTTTTTTGAAAGTATGTTCATTTCCTACATTGTTTGTTATCCAGTTTCCATATTCAAATTTATAAGCCTATGTGTGATTTATCAAAACCAGTTGCCAAGAAATTAAAGAAAAGAACTCATGATGTTCAAGGTGCCATGACAACACAAATTTCCAGCCAAGTCAAGTCATGAAGCCGTCTTACTGTACAGGTATTCTGCATTAAAAACAAGTCAACCATTCTTTTTACAATACAAGGCACATGAGCTTCCTAATATTACAAGCTGAAAAAAAAATGGCGCGAGAGGGTTTCATCAAGCTAGACTTCTAAGAAATGATCCAGCTGCTACTTGAAGCCACAAAATAAGCAGTTGCTTTCTTGCTACACTGAGCTGACCCCACCTTTTTTTTAGCCACTTGTTGTTGTACTTCATTGCGCCCACAAACAAGAAGCCATCACGCCAATTTACGAATTATCCAAAGTCTGCTACCAGCTTAATCAAGCTACCACAATCCCACGCCAAGCCACCTTATGTTTCACTCCAAGCCAAGCTGCCATGAGATACATACCACCTTTCAATATTCTACAAGCGACAAAGAGAAAACGCATAAAGCTCACAACATCAACACAACAGCAGATCAGAATTTCACAATCCAGAAAAATAACAGAAAAACTAGCGAACTCTAACCAAATTCAGTTACAAACTGTAACAAACTTTTTCTTCTGGATCATTCCAAGCTCCTCTATAAATTCACCTCTTCTTCACTCTTGATCGCTCTCTCTCAGATTCAATCTCCAATTCTTCACTCTCTGGTGAATCTTCAACCATCATTCTGCATAATCTTTGGATTCTTCACCATATTTTTCACAATTCTGCATCACGCATCACCATCTTCATTCTTCTGGATAATTTCACACCATCGTCATTCTTCAAAACCTTCATCATCTTCATCGCTACCGAATCGTTCGATCTGCAAGCAGAGCATCTACTCCATTCTTCTCTGGCCATAACCGAATTTCTGCAGCAATTTCAAATCATCATCAAACCTGCAAACAACATCTTCCAGATTCAATAATAGCAATATCAATTCACAATGAAGCAGCAGGAAGGAGAAGAAAATGGAATCGAGCGGACACGATGAAGAGAAATACGATTATACCTGAGTCAGATTTGTGATCTTATTCCATCATCATCATTATCGGAGCAGGAGGTTGAAGATCTCTAGTTTTCTTATCAATTGTCTCCGATCTGAAGAGGCACCGGACGGTTCTCCGGTAGGTATGTTAATCCTGATCTGAACCTTGATATTGCTATGCAATTTTGGATATGTTCTTCTAGTATGTTGGTATTTTTATGATTCGTGTGAATTGGTGAGGAGAGAGATGAGTGAGCTGAGGGCGACGATGAGAAGAGGATATGTTGTTAACATCTTCGCGTCAAGGATGGTAGATGTTCGTACGAAGTTGGTTCGAGCGAAGAAAGGAGGCTTGAGTGGCTGGCGCGACGGAAATCTTTTCGTGTCCGGCGGTTTTTCGTTGATGACGATGATGAAGAAGGATGTTGAAAAGGAGTTCCGGCGAAGCTTGTGAGAAGACCATTTTGGAAAGTCCTTACATGATACAACAACTGTTTGAACATGTTTGGTTTTGATCTCTTTTGAATCCAAGTGAAAAATCTCCCTACATTTGGTAAAAAGTAGGGTAAAATATGACTTAGTGAAATTTTCACTAAGTGTTGGAACAAAGTGACTTTTCTTGATTTTGATCACTCCATAACTCAAAATCCATGAGGAATTTGGACATAGGTCAGTGTGAAGCTTTTGTAGAGGGCAATGAGATCTACAAATCAAGATTTGAATGGGGAACAATGGCCTTGTGGTTTAGGAGTTATGGTCCTCCAAAGTTGGCACATTAGTGTAACTTTTTCCATAACTTAGAAATTTTTCTAAGTTTTTATGGTTACCCCTTTTACAAGTTATCCCACTTTCTTTGACTTTTCTTGATGAATGATGATTCAAATCATACATTAACATCATTTTAGGGTTAAAAATCCATTTTGGTGAAAAATCTCAAAAAGTCAAAGTTGACTTTTGTGCACAGTTGACTTTTTATCAGATGAATTCCAAACTGTGCAATTCTTCATGAAATCATGTCCTTGACCTAAATCAAACTTTTTGGACATGTTACATGGGTGTCATAGGGTATATTGAATCATGTCTTAGGGCTTGGGAGCATGTCCTGGTCAAAAGTCAAAGTTACAGTTGACTTTCCTCGCAAAACCCTAATTGTGGTGCAGATGAAATTGAGACTTGTTGCTCAAGCTTCTTGGATCAATCCATTGTTGCAAATGGATAAATGTGGTTTATTAGAGACCCTCAAATCATGTCTTGAGGTCTTGGCTCATGATTTGCTCTAAAAGTCAACTTAGGGGTGAATTAGGTCAAGAAACCCTAATTCCTGATTTTTGATGTATGCATCCCCTGATGTCAAATTGACTTGATGAATGGGTCCATGAGGTTCCATGGAGTATTTTAGGATATGATTTGAAGCATTGGCTCATGCCCAGAGGAAAATTTCCATCTGGAGGCCCTGGTCGACCAAACCCTAATTTGGTGACACTGGCGATCTTGAGACTTGATCCACCTAGAAGGGAGCAGCCTTGTGCTTGATCCTTGAAGTGGGAGTCCTTTTGATCCATTGTGGATGTTTGAGAGGTTAGAAAAGTTGAATATCATTGTCAATCTTTGATTGATCCTTTGTCTAAAGCTCTCAGAGGGCTTGAAACCCTAATTTTAATTGTAGTGGATGCTCAGCCATCATTGGGGAGACTGATGAAGCAAGATGGCTCCCCCATACTGTGATGATGATTTTCACAATGATGGGAAATCTTAGTGGTCAAAATTTGGGGTATGACAACAGTCACGTCGAGAAATCTCTCTGAAGTTCAGTTATTCTGGGGCATTCGTTCGAAGATCAGGGGCAAAGTCACTTCAAAGATCATATCGAGGCAGGCCACCTCCGGAGCATGAGAAGTTATCCTCTCCAAAAGACGGTTAATCAGGAGCACCTCTTCAAGGTTCAGAATACTGAGGCAAAGTATTTCAAATCACTACAAGTTCTCTCGAGGCAAATTACTTCAAAGATCATACAGTCTGGGGCAGTTACGTCGAGATCCGATGAATCTCTAAGAGTTTGAAGACCGTGGGGCAGTGTGAACGCCCCGTCCTCTGTGAAATCCTCTTGAGATGAGTTCTCCCATTAGACCCTGTGGTCTGGGGCAAGTCAGGAAAGAACCGTTGTTCACTCTTGACAATTGGCATGCAGTCGATCAGCAGAAACTTGAAGCGCTAAGCTTTCGAAGTTTCTCCCCCAGCAAGGAGCCAGAAGGTAACTTTGTCCTAGCAAGGTGCTGGAATTGATATTCTTCCCGAAGTAGAGAATCATCCTCAAATCGAAAGGGGTTCTTTATGAAGAGTCCTTATCCCCAGCAGTGCAGGTGGATTTCTCATTCTCAGCAGGGTAAGGCGATGGAATATTTTCAAGCAGTTTGAAGACGGTGAGAAGTCAGAGTATTCTCTTCCTCAACAGTCAGATTCGGCATTTCCCCGCAAGTCAAAGTCCAATCTTTATTGGCATCTCCCCAACAGAGTTCGTAATTCAGCTTGCGGTTCCTCGACAGAGTTGGCATCACCAGTGGTTATTGGTGGCACAGTTGGTTATCTCCCCACAGGAGGTTAGATATTGGTGATCCCTTCCTCAGTGAAGTTTGCTTGTTCTATTCTGCGCATTCCATGGTGGAGTGTCCTCTCATTCTTGCATATAGTAATCATCATTGCATTGCATCCTCAAAACACGTAGCATTTCCATTTCGTATGGAGCATTATGCCATAGAAAGAAAATTCAAACATACATCGAAGTATAAGCCAGATTTAGTACTTTGTACGAAAGCCCAGATCAACCCATAATTAAGGCAGTGATCCCCAACCTTCGAGTTGACGCCTATTTTCCCCAACCTCAGAGTTGACGCCCTTTATACCAACTTCAAAGTTGTTGTATATCTTCTCTCCAACCTCAGAGTTGAAGCCTTTCGTCCCCAACCTCAGAGTTGTCGTACCTCCTTTGCTCAACCTCAGAGTTGATGAATATCCTTTTCTTTCCCAACTTCAAAGTTGTCGTATACCTTTTCTCAACCTCAGAGTTGATGAATATCCTTTGCTTTACCAACCTCAGAGTTGTCGTATATCTTCTCTCTAACCTCAAAGTTGAAGCCTTTCGTCCCCAACCTCAGAGTTGACGCATACCTTTTCTCAACCTCAGAGTTGATGAATATCCTTTTCTTCCCCAACTTCAAAGTTGTTGTATACCTTTTCTCAACCTCAGAGTTGATGAATATCCTTTTCTTCCCCAACTTCAAAGTTGTTACATACCTTTTCTCGACCTCAGAGTTGATGAATATCCTTTTTTCCCAACTTCAAAGTTCTTGTATACCTTTTCCCAACCTCAGAGTTGAAATCAATGGTTTTATCTCCGGTTTCAAAATCGGTGTATACCCTTTTACCAATCTCAGAGTTGATGAATATCCTTTTTTCCCAACTACAAAGTTCTTGTATACCGTTTCCCAACCTCAGAGTTGAAATCAATGGTTTTATCTCCGGTTTTAAAATCGGTGTATACCCTTTTACCGATCTCAGAGTTGACGTATATCCTTCTTCTAACCTCAGAGTTGAAGTTATGGTTTTCCTCAACCTCAAAGTTGATGTCCACCTTTTCCTCAACCTCAGTGTTATTGTTTACTTCAAATTTTCTCAATCTCATAGTGAATTCCATTTTTCCTCAACCTCAGAGTTGATGGTCTACCCTCTTATCCCTAGCGGAGTCATCTTTGTAGGTCCGTTGATTCTACAAACCTCCGGTCAAAAGTCCATCTTAGGGTGGCAAGAAGGCAAAGTCCACCCGCAGTGTGGCAAGGCAGTAGTCGTCTGACTCTATTTAAAAAGACAGTTTCAAGTCCAACCGCAGATTGGCGAAAGTCCATCTAAGGGTGGCAAAGTTTCAAAGTCCAACCGTAGATTGGCGAAAGTCCGTTCAAGGGTGGCAAATTCTCAAAGTCCAACCGTAGATTGGCAAAAGTCCATCCAAGGGTGGCAAATCTTCAAAGTCCAACAGTAGATTGGCAAAAGTCCACCTGTAGTGTGGCAGGCCAGTAGTCGTCTGACGTTGTACAAAAGACGTTGCTAAAGTCCACCCATAGTGTGGCAAGCCAGTAGTCGTCTGGCGTTGTACAAAAGACATCTCTCCAATGGTATTCTTCCCACTAGAGTGTTATCCAAGCAGTGTTCATTTAGTTGGGTTTATATCCCTTTTCTTATTCTCCACAGAGTGCAAATTTTGAGGTTCTTTTTGTATTCAATCACCTTGTACCTTGAATGTCTGAAAGCAGTTGCTATCATCCTTTCAGGTCCAAGTTGATTGAATAGGGGCAGTTGTAGTACCCCAAAATTTGCCCTACCTTTTTCTGGTTTTTTGCTTCGCGTTCATCTGCATTTTTAGGTCATAACTCATAATCATATCATTGCATTGGTTTTCTGAGACATGGGATCAAAGGTTTTTCTTGTTATAAGTGTTTGCCCTGTTCGGGACGATTCTGCAAGTCATCTTCTGCAAAGTTCATCAGTGTACATCTGGGGGATTTAGGTTTTTATTCATGGTTGAGCTTGTGGACTGTTTATCGATTGAGATTCTTCAGTGGATCATGTGAGTGGCCAGATTGTTCAGTGGTAGCTGTGACCATTTTATCAAAGGCTTGTGAATAATTTGTGATTGGTTCTGAATTCTTTGGGTTATCCATTTTCTATCCATCATGACCATTTTCAACCATTTTAACCAATTTTCTTTCCACATTCAAATTTATTTCAATATCCATTCTTGGTCATTTTCAAATCCATTTTACATATCCAAACCTAATTCAACATCCAATTCCATGGTAAATCCATTTAGCTCATGTCCATATATCCATTTTATTTCTAACCAAATATCCATGTTTCTTTTTATCCATTTATAACCAAAATCCATAATCACTTTCTACACCTATCCATTCAAATAATCAATTCACTCCTTTCAATATCCATTTTTAATCACATTAAACCATATATTTTTTAATAATTTTATCCATTAAATCCATTCATATTTACAATCATTTCCCATCATTAGAATCCATTTTTTTGAAAGTATGTTCATTTCCTACATTGTTTGTTATCCAGTTTCCATATTCAAATTTATAAGCCTATGTGTGATTTATCAAAACCAGTTGCCAAGAAATTAAAGAAAAGAACTCATGATGTTCAAGGTGCCATGACAACATAAATTTCCAGCCAAGTCAAGTCATGAAGCCGTCTTACTGTACAGGTATTCTGTATTAAAAACAAGTCAACCATTCTTTTTACAATACAAGGCACATGAGCTTCCTAATATTACAAGCTGAAAAAAAAATGGCGCGAGAGGGTTTCATCAAGCTAGCCTTCTAAGCAATGATCCAGCTGCTACTTGAAGCCACAAAATAAGCAGTTGCTTTCTTGCTACACTGAGCTGACCCCACCTTTTTTTTAGCCACTTGTTGTTGTACTTCATTGCGCCCACAAACAAGAAGCCATCACGCCAATTTACGAATTATCCAAAGTCTGCTACCAGCTTAATCAAGCTACCACAATCCCACGCCAAGCCACCTTATGTTTCACTCCAAGCCAAGCTGCCATGAGATACATACCACCTTTCAATATTCTACAAGCGACAAAGAGAAAACGCATAAAGCTCACAACATCAACACAACAGCAGATCAGAATTTCACAATCCAGAAAAATAACAGAAAAACTAGCGAACTCTAACCAAATTCAGTTACAAACTGTAACAAACTTTTTCTTCTGGATCATTCCAAGCTCCTCTATAAATTCACCTCTTCTTCACTCTTGATCGCTCTCTCTCAGATTCAATCTCCAATTCTTCACTCTCTGGTGAATCTTCAACCATCATTCTGCATAATCTTTGGATTCTTCACCATATTTTTCACAATTCTGCATCACGCATCACCATCTTCATTCTTCTGGATAATTTCACACCATCGTCATTCTTCAAAACCTTCATCATCTTCATCGCTACCGAATCGTTCGATCTGCAAGCAGAGCATCTACTCCATTCTTCTCTGGCCATAACCGAATTTCTGCAGCAATTTCAAATCATCATCAAACCTGCAAACAACATCTTCCAGATTCAATAATAGCAATATCAATTCACAGTGAAGCAGCAGGAAGGAGAAGAAAATGGAATCGAGCGGACACGATGAAGAGAAATACGATTATACCTGAGTCAGATTTGTGATCTTATTCCATCATCATCATTATCGAAGCAGGAGGTTGAAGATCTCTAGTTTTCTTATCAATTGTCTCCGATCTGAAGAGGCACCGGACGGTTCTCCGGTAGGTATGTTAATCCTGATCTGAACCTTGATATTGCTATGCAATTTTGGATATGTTCTTCTGGTATGTTGGTATTTTTATGATTCGTGTGAATTGGTGAGGAGAGAGATGAGTGAGCTGAGGGCGACGATGAGAAGAGGATATGTTGTTAACATCTTCGCGTCAAGGATGGTAGATGTTCGTACGAAGTTGGTTCGAGCGAAGAAAGGAGGCTTGAGTGGCCGGCGCGACGGAAATCTTTTCGTGTCCGGCGGTTTTTCGTTGATGACGATGATGAAGAAGGATGTTGAAAAGGAGTTCTGGCGAAGCTTGTGAGAAGAGCATTGACGGAGCGGAGACGGACGACAAACTGTTTTTCGGGCCAGGTTGTTTTCCAGCGACGACTTGCTGTGTTAAAGAGATTCGCGGTGGAAGAAGGTTGGTGGAAGAGAGTTGGGCAGAGGCCAACGGTGTTTCGCCGGTTGTGGTTGAGGCTGAAGTAGAAGGAGGGGGCGGCGCAACAAGGGAATGGTAGTGAGTGTTAGGCTTTTGGTTTTCTGAGTTTGTCATTCTCTCTTGTAGGTTGAGGTTATTTGAAGTGGACCCGGCTCTAAGGCCCATGAAGTTTTCCTTTCCACTACTTCCGTTTTTCTTCATGCAATCCCCATGGTTTCATATGGATATTGGGCCTAGCATGCAGAGGCCCGTGCGCCTGTCTTCTCTTCACACCCCCAGAATCACCACTCGTGCATATCCCATGGACTGAAGGTCATTGGGCCTGCTACTTCAAACCAGCCCATACGCCTGACTTCTTGTTTGCGCTCCCAGAATATGATGCACCCTTGTGTTTAGTGATTTTAGTTTTTGTTTTTAATTTTTTTAGTTAATAAATATAGGATAACCATTTTAGTTATTTAGATTTTAATTTTAGAAATTAATTTTTGATTAGAGGAATTAGAATTTAATTTTGGTTTTAAGTTTAATTTTTAATCCTAATTTTGGTTAACTCACTTTTAGTAGAATTTGACTAGTTAGAATTGTTTTTTTTATTACGAATTAATTGGAATCAATTTTAGGATTAATATTAGTTTTTATACTAGAATTAACTTGAGGATTAATGTTTTAGTTTAGAATTGCCTTGAACTAATTTTAGGATTAATTTTAGCATTAGACAAATTAACTTCTCTTGTTGGAATTTAGTCTTGATTTTTACTTATCATTTTAATTCTAATTTGGTTATTGTTGACCATAATTTCAATTGCTCATTGTTGATTAATTTCTGATTTCTCTTTTATGAATAGCATGATATAATGCTTTGTGTACAACTTATCCACACCCTTAGGGATCCTAGCTCACCTTTAATCTTTAATTAAAGTGAAGTAGGATGTGCATTAGGTAGTGCTATCCCTCTTTTTCTTTTAGTTTAGGTTTCTCATACCACACTAAACCTTAGGACCTTCAAGCATGATAACATTAGGATTGAGTATTAGTCTCCCTCATTAGATTTTCACCTTTGATCCGCTTTTGAGTTTTTCTTCTCTCATCTTCAAACAAAAGTAAAAAACACTTAATAAAGGCATAACACCTATTGTATTAAGACCTGTCATATGGAAACAAGGAGGTGTGGGGTCTTCTCTCAATTTCTTGGAATGTTTAGTATACGTCCCATCTTGGGTCGATATGTGAGGCATTCGATCCTACATGAGAGACTTAAATACAATACGAGTTACTAAACAAAAAACAATCAAAACACTTCTTTCTTAAAAGACAAAAACAAACAATAACGTCTTTCCTTCGAGAATTATTTTCTCATCTCACTCATTCTCAACGTACGAACGCGCTTCTTCTCGTTCTCTTGCAAGATGGTAACGCACTCGGACCAGCGATCCTGCAACACCTGAGCTAGAACGTCAGTCGTTCCCTAAAAAACACAAACAATCCATCCCTAGTGAGGGGAACTACGTCGCTCTGATTCTCATGCTCTCGATGAGATACGTAGGCAGTGGGGCAGGGCCCATGCGAGCACTTCTTTTATTTTCCCTACATTTGTTTCTCTTTCTCTCCCCTTTCCTTTTCCAGTCCTCCAGCTAGCAGATTCTTTTCCAGTATCCTTTCCTTACACCCTTTGATCGAAGCAGCAAGCGTGGATCCCATCGGGTACGATGGACGCGTGGGGGTGCTAATACCTTCCTCACGCGTAACAGACTCCCGAACCCAGTTCTCTTGGTCGCAAGACCATGTTCTTTCCTTCCCTCAGGTTTATGCAGTGTTTCCTTTCCCTCTCTAGGGATAAATACACATTGCTGGCGACTCTGTTTCGGTGCCACTTTCGCGTTTGTACTAGGATGAAAATCCCGGGAGCGACACTAATGTATCTGTTTTAGTTGAGCGATAGATCCAGTATGTTGGTTAAAAGAGAAAATCAGTTCTTATATGAGTAATGTTGCACTCATGGATTTGATCTGAGGGTTGGGATTATTTCCTGTTCTCTGGGGAAACGGGTAATCCAAAGGAGCTTTAGACTGTCCGAGTCTATGGGTTTTATCTTTTGCACTATGCTTATGAAATAGTAGTAGTGAGATCTAGACTCTTTGAAAGACTGTTCTATTAAGATGACTAATTTCTGTTCCTATACCTCTAGGAGGTCGTCGGGATAATTTGTACGAAGCCCAATAGGAGGCTGGAAACTTTTAAGAAGCCGAGGGACAATTTGTACGAACCCCAAGAGGAGGCTATCTTCCCGGAGGAAGAATCATTATATGAAGCCTAAGAGGAGGCTGTGAAAACTTCTAAGAAGCCAATGGGTCCTTATACGACGCCCAAGAGGAGGCGGGGATGCTTTTAGGAAGCCTGTGGGTCCCCAAACCAAGAGAAATTCAAGACATGCTACTCATAGAGAATAGATCAAGCCAGGAAAGTTTGAGGATTTGGAAGAAACTCAAGAGATGCCATTCACGGAGAAAATATAATCTCTGGGGAGTTAGAGTTTCTTTGACAATTTCTAAGGGTGACAGTCTGAGAAAAGGTTCACCGAGAATACTGCCTTTCACTTTGTTCCATATTGTTTAACCCCAAGAGGAGGGAAGACTGTATCTAGAATCCTATGGGGGATCTAGTTTTGACTGTATTTAAGAGTGACCAATAGGGCTAGTGCTAGACGTAGTTGCCGGGGAAAACTCTAAATAACTATACTAGTATTACACAGTCGATATGAGTTTATGAAAGAAGACTTACAGTGAAATAGCCCCACAGTACAGTTATATACATATGAAAGCGGTAAATGAAAGCGGGTAAACACTTACTCGGTTGTAGAGCTTCCATGCTGTTTGGTTAGTTGTTCAACAAAGAAATTGAAAATAATAGTATGATATGCAAAATCAAAGGAGAAAGTGCTTTTGAAAGGAAAATTGGGGCTTACAGCTCAAGGAGAGGCCCAAGTTTTATCAGTGATCGCACTGTCGTTTTGAATTTGTACAGAGGGACTTATACAAGTGACTGAGGCCCAGGAACAGTTTTCTATACAAAGGGAATGGGTCTTACACTCTCTCAAGAGGCCCAAAGATTTATTTTTAAAGAACGGGGCTTATAACATGAGGGTAGGCCCAAGGGTTTGATTTTTTAACTGGCGATCGCGCCGAGGTTTTCTTTTAACACAGAGGAACGTATACAATATCTGAGGCCCAAAAATTGTTTTGGTTAAAAGGGGATTGGGTCTTACACTCTATTAGAGGCCCAAAAATAATTTTGAATGGGTCTTATAGCTCGAGGAGAGGCCCAGATGGTTTATTTTAAACGGGCGATGATCGCGCCGAAGTTTTGAAAACACCGTGGGTCTTATACAATGACTGAGGCCCAAACGTTTTTGGTTTCAAAGAGGGTTGGGTCTTACACTCTATTTGAGGCCCATGAGTGTTTGAAAAAGTTTGTTAGGGTAAAAATCAATAAAACCCTAATTTCATCATTTTTTAATGTAATTATTCAAAGAAAATTAATAAAAAATGCTGAAAATGCCAAATAAGTTTGAACAAACAACTTGTGATTTTGGTTTTAAGTTTAAAAAATGAGGTTTTAATCACAAGATGAATTAAAAGCTATTTGGTGTTGATTTTTTTATATGAATATTTATTTTTAAAAGGTTTAAAAAACAAATACAAAGTATTTATTCACAAAAATACTAATTATATTAAATAAATAATATAAATCCAATTTTTGGTGGAATAAAATATTTAAACATTTTTGTGATTTTTTGCAAAAAGAACCAATAAAAAATAATTAAAATTGAAGGAGTTATTTATTTTCCAATTAATTAATAAAACATGAAAATATGAGGAAAATAGCAAAAATGTGAGGAAACACAAAATGGCATGGGTGGGGTTTGAACCCACGACCTCAAGGTTATAGGGCACGCGCCTTACCACTGGGGTGGTGATCTATCCGTTGATTGAAACAAACCAACAAATATACAAGGCATGCCTTGTTTTTTGGCCTGGCCCAAGGCAAGGCAAGACAAGTTTTGGCAAGAAACGGGAAGGTCCATAACTTTCTCATTTCTCCATGTTTGGGGACAAAATTTATATGCATCTGACCTAGAATTTCACAAGGAATCCAATGGTGGTGGCATTTTTCTCAGATCATGATCCCTCCTCAAAATCCGATAGGGGTTTCGAAATAGGCCTATAATTGCATTTTCTATGCTACACTTTGGTACAGGCATGAATTACACGATGAATTGGTTCAAACACAACACATATGACATATATAAGAGATGCATGATCAGTGGACCTCAAAACAATGCATATTTTGGAAAATTCAAGTCATGAGGCTTACCTCCTTTTTGAGTTTTTTCGAGTTTTTGTGCAATCTGTCAAGCCTCTTGTTCCATAAATGGTTTGATGCTTTGGACACTCTAAAATGATCCCTTAGAAGCTTTTAGGGTGAGTGGAATCAGTTGGAATCTGCAAAAACACAAAGTGGCCCTTTCTTGCAAAAGGGGTTAAAATGGCCAAAATAACAACTCTCTCAAATGGTGTTCCAGATGGGGGAACCATTTGGGACAGTTCAAGGATGTTATTTGGAGTGTGTTTGAGGTTTTATCTAGTTTGGAAAGTGACTGAATCAAGCCATGGCTTGAAAAATGCACAAAAGTACTATTTTGAGGTTTTGAGAGATGACTTTGTGATTTAAGGATTACAGGTCACTTGTGAGAGTTTGGACAACTTATGCATGACATATATGAGGTGTGTGTGTGTTATTGGTTTGGTTAGAATTGGTCTCTAACTCAGAAACACAGAGTTACCTTGCTAAAGAAGGCATTTTTGCCAAGAGAAAGAGATTTTGAGGAAAGCATTTGTTTGATGTCTTTGGTGTACTCAAACTGAGCACAAATGAGCTCTATTTATAGTAGAGCAAATTTGTTTTGGGATCAATAGTGAATGGCAACCACAACAGAGGTTTGGCCAATGTTGATCAATGGGAAGCCAAGTCTCCCCTAGCCATTAACTAGAGGTTAGGGCACAGGCCTTTGGTTCCCTAGTTGTTGGATCATTCTTGACTGAATTCAGTTGCAAATGTGTCAGTCCATGCCAACTCTAAGCATCCATTAAATGGTCCAATCCAAAATTGGAGTCTTGTCCCTCTTTTAGGGATTTCTAGGATTGGCATGCTACTTCTTGTTCCAAGGACTTTGGAGGCTTGGCTCAGTGTTTGTCCCCTTTGGATTTGATCCTCAGATATGTCCAAGATGATGACAAGGCTTGGAATTAGCTGATTTTGCCAAATCGAGCAAAAATGCAAAATTCTGCCTAGCCTTGGCAGTTTTCAGCAAGGCATATTGCCCTTGTCATATCTCATGGCTCAAGTGGAATTTGGTGATGTTCTTGGTCATTTTGGAAAGCCCTCATATGATACAACAACTGTTTGATCATATTTGGTTTTGATAATTTTTAGATCCAAGTGAAAAATGCCCCTACATTTGGGAAAAAAGTAAGGAAAATTCTGACTTAGTGAAAATTTCACTAAGTGTTGGAAAAAATGACATTTCTTGTTTTCAGCCATATTGGTCATTCCATAACTCAAAATCCATAATGAATTGGAATGAGGTGTAGTTGAAGCTTTTGTAGAGGGCCATGAGGGCTACAAATCCAGATTTGGATGGGGAAAAATGGCTTTGTGGTTTAGGAGTTATGATCCTCCAAAGTTGGTACCCTAGCCACTTTGTTTTATAACTTAGAAAACTTCCAAGTTTTTTATGGTTACCCCTTTTACAAGTTATCCCACTTTCTTTGTTTTTTCTTGATGAATAATGATTCCAAACACACATTAACATCATTTTAGGGTTGAAAAACCATTTTTATGAAAAATCTCAAAAAAGTCAAAGTTGACTTTTGTGCACAGTTGACTTTTGTCAGATCAACTCCAAACTGTGCGATCCTCTATGAAATCAAGTCCTTGACCTAAATCAAACTTGATGTACATGTTCCATAGGTGTTATAGGGTGTATTGAATCATGTCCAAAGGTTTGGGAGCATGTCTTGGTCAAAAGTCAAAGGTACAATTAACTTTTTCCACGAAACCCTAATTGTGGTTCAGATGAAATTGAAACTTGTTGCTCAAGCTTCTTGGATCAATCCATTGTTGCAAATGGATCAATGTAGTTTATTGGAGACCCTCAAATCCTCACTTGAGGTCTTGGCTCATGATTTGTCCCAAAAGTCAACTTAGGGGTGAATTAGGTCAAGAAACCCTAATTCCTGATTTTTGATGAATGCATCCCCTGAGGCTAAATTGACTTGATGATTGGATTCATGATGTCCCTTGGGGCATCATAAGTTATGTTTTGAAGCATTGGCTCATTACCAAAGGAAAATTTCCATCTGGAGGCCCTGGTCGACCAAAACCCTAATTTGGTGACACTGGCGATCTCGAGGCTTAATCCATTTAGAAGGCTGCAACCTTGTGCTTAATCCTTGATGTGGGAGTCCTCTTGATCCATTGGGGATGTTTGAGGGGTTAGACAAGTTGAAGATTATGTCATTCCTTGATTGATCCTTTGTCTAAGAGCTCTGAGAGGGCTTGAAACCCTAATTTTGATTGTAGTGGATCCTCACCCTTCTTTGGGGAGACTTAATGAGGCATAATGGTTCATCCATATTATGATGATGATTTCCACAATGATGGGAATCTTAGTGGTCAAAATTTGGGGTATGACAAGTACATTAGGGAAGTTTCCACAACGGTCAATGATTCTAATCCCGTCATAGATTCGATTGTACCAATTGATGTCAGAGTTAGTAAGAGACATGATTCTCTGTGACCAACGTAAAGAACTCTTGGAATCCTAAAATGCAGCAGACTTGGGCAAATGGGAAGTGAACTATTTGTATAGCAGGGGTACACAGCATGTGATTATTCCTCTACTATACATATTCCTTAAGTGTACAGAATGATAAGCATCTACGAGCAAGGCCGGTACAGGGTTTCCAATCAGAAAAATCCTAATGGCATTGATGTCAATGAAGTCATCAATGTTTAGAAACAGAAATAACCCGTAGGTGAGCAAAACAAAGACACTCTCGAAAGTAGTAACGTTTCCTATACTAGCGAAGTACAGAGCTTTCTTTACCAGAAACCTGACTGGCAAACCCGGGATTCCACCCTTGGTGGTCATGTGAGTCCTGACTTCTGACTCATCTAAATAAATTGCTCTTGTAATGGTTTGATCCTTTGGAATTTCTTCCAGTCCAGAAAAGGGAGCTTGTTCAGTAATAGGTAAATCAGTCAACTGAGAGTACTCCTCCAGTATTGGTGCTAGTTGATAATCCAGGAATGTGAAACAGTGATAGACCGGATCGTAGATCTGAATGAGCATAGCTAGAATTCCCTCAATTACATGGACCCTTAATAGAGACAACAATCCTCCATACTTGGCTCTGAACGCCTCAAGGTTGGTGATCATTCTTGCCAACACTCTCAAATCCTCTAATTTTGGAACCTTGAAGGTATACTTGTGAGTTTTCCTCCTACCGAAATCCATAGCGCAATCTTTTTCTCTGACATTTGCAATCATTGTCTTAGTTTAATTTGAAAAAGAGAGACTAGAAGAGAATATTTTTCTTTGTTTTAATGTTTTTTAATGTAATGAATGCATGAATGCAGCACACAAAAACCTAGAAAAAACATGGGGTCAAAGGTGTCATACCCCAAATTTTGACCACTAAGATTCTCATAATTATGAAAATCATCATCACAATATGGATGAACCATCATACTCCTTAGTCTCCCCAAAGATGGGTGAGCATTCACTACAATCAAACTTAGGGTTTCAAGCCCTCTCAGAGCTCTTAGACAAAGGATCAATCAAAGAATGACATGATCTTCAGCTTGTATAAACCTCTCAAATATCCACAATGGATCAAGAGGACTCCAACATCAAGGATTAAGCACAAGGTTGCAGCAGTCCAAGTGGATCAAGCCTCAAGATCGTAAGTGTCACCAAATTAGGGTTTTGGTCAATTGGGGCCTCCAGATGGAAATTTTCCTCTGGGCATGAGCCAATGCTTCACAATATAACCTAAGATGCTCCAAGGGACCTCATGAACCCGACCATCAAGTCAATTTAGCCTCAGGGGATGCATACATCAAAAATCAGGAATTAGGGTTTCTTGACCTAATTCGCGCCTAAGTTGACTTTGGGGATAAAACATGAGCCAATACCTCAACACATGATTTGAGGGTCTCTAATGAACTACATTGATCCATTTTCAACAATGGGTTGATCCAAGAAGCTTGGTCAACAAGTTTCAAATGCATCAGAACCACAATTAGGGTTTCGCGGGAAAAGTCAACCGTGACTTTGACTTTTGACCCAGGCATGCTCCCAAACCTTGGGACATGATTCAATACACCCTATAACACCCATGGAATATGTCCATCAAGTTTGATTTAGGTTAAGGACTCGATTTCATGGAGGATCGCACAGTTTGGAGTCCATCTGACAAAAAGTCAACTCTACACAAAAGTCAACTTTGACTTTTTGAGATTTTTCACAATTATGGTTCCTTAACCCTAAAATGCTGTTAATGTGTGATTGAAATCATCATTCATCAAGAAAATCAAGAAAAGTGGGATAACTTGTAAAAGGGGTAACCATAAAAACTTGAGCTCATTTTATTACGATAGAATGGTCGCCAGTGCACCCAGTGACTTCACTGAGATGGTAGGCATGGGAGTCCGTCTCGAGGAACCAGTCCAAGAAGGACGCCTGGTCAAAGATGCCGGATCATCAAACAGTACAAAAAGATACGGTAGTGCTCTCCCTAAGAAAAAAGAGCAGGATATTGGGAATATCTCTCTCGAAAAGCAAAGGCGACGGTACCAACCAGTAGCAGCTGTAACGCCTGCTATCAATCTTGTGCCTGTTCCTAAGTATCAACCTCAGGTTGCTCAAAGCCAACCTAATCAACAACAATTTCAGCAAAGGACACAACAACCTCTTCAACAGACTCGTCCTCAGTATAACAACAACCGTACAACGCGACCACCAGGGTTTGACCCTATACCAATGTTGCACGCAGAACTGTTTCCATTTCTCCTGGTCAAAGGACACGTCCAGACCAGGTCTCCTGTTGTAATACCAAAAAATCTGCCTTTTTGGTTCAAAGCGGACCAGACTTGCCCTTACCATCAAGGAGGACCAGGGCATAACATAGAAAATTGTCTCAGTTTCAAAGCGGATGTGCAGAAGCTTGTTAGGAGCGGGGTCTTATTCTTCAAGGATACAAATCCTAATGTTCTTACGAACCTGCTGCCTCAACACGAGAAAGCTGCGGTGAATTTGATTGAGAGAGAGAGTCTAGCCACAACTATCAAATTCATGATGTACTCTTATTAAAGGCCAACCTGGTCAAGATGCATCGCAGACAGAGCGGGTACGACCATGTACCGTCTCATAACTATCACCAGTGTGATATCTGTTCTAAAAATAATCAAGGATGTTCAGTGGTGCAATCAGCTCTACAAGAACAATTGAATCTTGGATGGATCCAAGAACACTGGATCCGTGATGTCAACATGATTTATACGAATACCAACATCATTCAAAACCATAACATTCTGGAGATGAATGTCAACTTAGTGGCAATGCACTCAAGTCAAAGCCAACATCATAATCTGCCACGGCACGATTACAATTCTTGTCTGATTTGCTCGGTAAACAATCAGGGATTCTCTTTTGTACAAGAGGCCCTCCAGTGTCAGATGGATCTTGGAAGGATTCAGGATTACCGTGATAAAACCTAGTATCAAGTGAATATGGTCCAAATCTTTGATATTCGCTTGATGAATACCAGCTTGGTAGAGTTACACGCTGCACAAGTCCAACTCGGTTTCCTAACTTCGCATGATTATCAGAACTGCAAAGTATGTCGTGGGGATAATCAAGGATGTACACTCGTTCAGAGGACACTTCAATACTTGTTAAACCACTGGTGGCTTCTGATCTATATGGATGAAGACACGCAACAAGTCACCATGACTAACGGGAATCCTACCAGGCATCAAAGTCAGGATGTTCGATCCATAGAAGCAGACCTGGTAAGGTTACACTGCATACAAACCGGGCGTGGCCAGGTGCCGCCACACAACTATGAACGTTACAGAGTTTTCTCGGAAGATAATCAAGGATGTTACCTCGTGCGAGCAGCCCTTCAAGGTCAATTGGATCACAAAGAGATTCGTCGGGTCCGAGTTCTGGGTCAATCAACTGGATGCCAGATTATTTCACGGATTAAATCAAGGACGTTTTCGTAATCTCTGATCATAAGAGAACCAAAGATGTTTGTGCCATCATCCCTCTGCTGGACGAATCAAAAGTTCCTAACTGGGAACTGATCGAAATTGCTTACGATGGTCAGAAAAATTAGAAGGCTCCTGTAGTTATCTATCTACCGGGAGCACTACCGTATGAATCAACTAAGGCTATCCCTTACAAATATGGTGCAACAACAATTGAAAATGGAAAGAAAATTCCATTACCCTCCGTCGTAAATATTACAGACATCAGTCGAGTAACACGGAGTGGTCGATCTTCAACCAAGGAGTTGGAGAACCCAACAAAGAAATGGAACTTCAAGCGGAAATTCCTAATCAACCGGTCGGTCAGTCTAGTGATCCCGACCTTTCAAAAAATAATGATGAGATGCTGAAGCTCATCCAAAAGAGTGAATACAACATAGTTGATCAACTGTTGCAAACTCCTTCAAAAATTTCAGTGTTATCACTTTTACTCAGCTCCGAAGCTCACATGGAAGCTCTACAGAAAGTCTTAGAGCAAGCCTTTGTGGAACAAGATCTGTCAACCAGGAAATTTAACAGCATCGTCTCTAACATCACTTCCTGCAAAAACTTGGGATTTAGTGATGAGGAACTGCCGGAAGAGGGCCCAAATCATAACATGGCACTTAATATTACAGTCAACTGCCAGGACGGTGCTTTGGCCAGCGTACTGGTAGACACCGGATTGGCTCTAAATGTAATGCCAAAGTCTACACTGATGCGATTATCATATCGAGGATCTCCGATGAGAGCCAGTGAGGTCACCGTCAAAGCCTTTGACGGATCCCAAAAAATAGTTATCGGCAAAGTCGACCTTCCCATAACTATTGGTCCTCACACCTTCCAAGTCACTTTCCAGGTCATGGACATACGGGAAATATACAGTTGCTTGTTAGGAAGACCTTGGATACACGAGGCTGGGGCAGTCACTTAGACACTTCACCAAAAACTGAAGTTTGTCAAGAATGACCAACTCGTCACGGTCTGCGGAGAGCAAGCCTTGATCGCGAGTAACTTATCATCATCCACTTATGTAGAACCAGAGGAGGTTGTTGGAACTCAGTTCCAAGCCCTTTCAGTGGGCAATGACAATCAATCCGATAAAGGAACCTCGATTTCCTCGTACAATGATGCTCTCTGTTGCACCCCAAAATTTGCTCTCCTTACTTTTTCTAACTGGCTTATGCTTCATTTCATCTTTACATTATCATGTATGCATATCATTAGCATGGGGTCAGGGTAAAGTCCTATCTGGTCTACTACCTCATCAAGAGTTCACAGGTGGCAAGGGATCTCAAGTGGATCACTCTCTCCTAACCAGTGCATGAATTAGGGTTTTGAGATTCTTGGGTTTATTGCTCCAATGGGCAAGCTCCTTGGGTTTTTATCATCAACAAATGGCATATCTTATCTTTGTTGGAGAGGATACACATCATATTCAGAGGAATTTGGATTTGGAGACTGTGATATTTCCTCCTAGACTGAGGGTACCAAAACTAGGGTTTGCTATAAAGTCAGTTTATTTCTGATCTTTTGGGCAAGACTTGATTCCATGGTATTCCTTGGGTCCCTAAGTATCTAGGAGTGGGAGATTGTCCATCAGTTTGATTTAGGAGAAGTTCAATTGGCCAATGGACTGAAAATCAAGTAACTTGGTCAAAAAGTCAACTGTGGTCAACACAAGGTCAAACCTCAAGATCTTTGGTCAACATCAAGATTATAGGGTGAAATTCATTATTTGATCAAGGGTTGATCATGATTCATCAAGGAAACCTCAGAATCATCAAGAATCGGGAGTTACTAAATTAAGGTTTTTGTAGGGAAGGTCAACTGTACTTTGACCAGGCCTAACTTCCACATACTTCATAAAAAATTCCCCAACCAAAGTCCATCTTGAAGGAAATTTAATTCCCTACAACTTTGTGTCTCACAAGCCAAGTCCAGAAATGCTTCATTCGGGAGATATGAGCCAAGACATTATAGGTCATTTTGAAAGTCAACAAAAGTCAACCTTTTTCAAAAGCTCATAACTTGAACATGGAAGATCAAATTGACATGGGACCAAAAGGGTTGGTTAGAGGACATCTTGAGGTTTCTAAAAAGTATTCGTTTGAATTAAGGAGCTAAAAATTGAAGGAGTTATGCTTAGTCAAAGTTGGGCAATTTTGAGGAGGTGCACAAAGCAAATTATGCCTAAAATCCAAATTTTGACAAATGGGCCATAAGTTTCTTAAACCAAACTCAAACATAGAGCCATGCACGACCCAAAGAGCATATATTTGATTTTTCCTCATTTTAATTTATTTTTATTGGATTTAATTAGTTAAAATTCAATATTAAATGAAATAATTCAAAAATCATTAAACATGGAATTGCCCAGGCCCAACTCATCATCAGAAGAATAACCCTAAGTATTTAAAACCCATTCATGCATTGGTTAGGGTTCATGCACGTGAAATTAGAGGAGCTCTCAAGAAAAACCCTAAAGCTCTTTTTCATCAAAGCTCACGATTTACAAGGAGTTCCTCCAAAATTCTTCCACAAACTTCATTCTTGTGATCCACAGAGCAGAAAACAACCATCTTTTGGAGCAAAGAGCAAGGATACGCAGTGCATAGCTTCAGGTTAGTGTCTTTTTTCGCGATCCTAGAACTCAGTTTTTAGACATGCATAACGTTGTGTGATGCTCACTGATCATCATGATATATTTTATTTTGAATATGGACGTGTATTACGTGCGTATTATGAGATTCAAGTTTTGGACCCACACCTTATTTCGTTCGATTCTCCTTGTATGTTGATTGTTTGAGATTTTTAATGGGATATTCGTGATCCTCATAAAATTCTGGGCAAAATGGTATATTGGTTTGGGCGTTCTGGGTTGGTTTTGATTTGCAGGTGGTGGCCGGAGCTAGGGCTCCGGCGGAGGTGGAGGTCCGGCGAGGTAGGGTTCCAAAGGAGGAAGACGTAATCCTCACCCTCCGTTCCTTGGATCCAACGGATATTACGCTGCCACGTGTTTTATTTTTTATTTTTTTTTCTGAATTAAATTTACTGATTCGGTGTTTACCACCCCACGGGCCTTACAATGTACACCCAATTGTTTCATTTGCTTTCTTTTACTTTTCATGGCCGTTGACTTAATGTGAGCCACGTGATGCATCAAACGGATCTCAACCAGCCAGCACATTAAAATTGCCATGTGCCTGGCACATGGTGCGTGTACGGTGGACATTTTTATTTTTTGTTTTCTGATCAAACAATTGGGCCAGGGTTGCTATACGCACCCCCAACCTCAGGCCCAACCGTCATTTCAACATGTTTTCATTACTGACCACACCCGCCCCAGGTTTTTTTATTTTTTATTTTTCAGGTGGACTTCGCCCTTGGGCCTTTGCTACTCGCACCTCCCCTTAGCCCATTTCAAACTTTCCAATGCATTTTCCTTACCGTTCACACCTCCCATTCTATTTTCTATTTTATTTTATTTTACTCATAACATTTTCATATTTAATTATTAAAAATAGTAAATTGCATTTTAAAATTTCTAAAAAATTTAATACATCATTTTTATCATCCTATAACATTTTCACAATTTTATTTTTTATTTTTATTTTATTCTTATAATTTAAATTAATTGTTTAATTCAACTTCCTTTTTAATTACACATATAATGCATACTTGAACTTCTTTATTTTAATTCTCTTCATCTACAAAACATTTTTGATCCGTTCTTTTTGCATTCATTCATGAACATTCTAAAGTGCTTAAAAATATTTTTCTTGAATTTTTAGATATTTTTTATGTGGCATTTAGGTCCTTCTCTTTGGCATAATTGAAACCTATCCCTTAATTGAATTTGTATGATTATTTGAATGGCTAACATTTTGGATTTTTGCAGGGACCTTTTATATGTTGTTTGCCTCTGGTTAAGGAACTTTAATGATTAATTTGGGAATTTTAGGAATCACTTTGCTAATTATTTGATTTGCTTTCTTGTGTGCACATTTTTTATCCTATCTAATTACCTTGTTTGAAAGGCACTTGTGCCATTTGCTTTAGGGGTTGTCCTTTGTTTCTTTGAGTTCATGTTTGGTTTATTATCATTGTTGTTTGCATTTGCTTGATTTTCTTTCACCTCATTTCTCTTATTCATGTCTGTTTCTCACTAACCTTTTATGCAGGATCGAGGTAAGTTCCTTAAGGGTATGGATAAGTATTCATGGTTACCCTTACCTTTTTCTCTCCTAGCTTTATTCTTTAGGGTTTAGGTTGAACCTCACTAACCGTAGGTCACCCATGCATGATAACTTTAGGATTCATAGTCCCCTTTAGAGTTACCCTTGTGTCTTCTCTCTTCTCATCTCAAATTTCTTTAAAACACTTAATAATAATAAGGTGTATTGCGCACGAGCCTTAAGTATGGGGAATGAGAAATGAGGGGCTTCCTCTCATCTTTCTAGAGTGCTTAGCGAGCGTTATGTCTTGGGACGATGCGTTAAGTATTCGCCCCTGTGCCCTAGACTTTGGTGCAATGCAACTTAGGAACTAACTTAAGTCACTTCTGTCCTAAAAAACACAAACCAACATCAAACCTTTTTGTCCTTCAGGACTTCCAAGCTTAAAGGATATTTTCAAAAAGGGCACGTTACTTTCCGTCTGAGTCGCAAACAGGCATCGACCCTAACTGCCGGACGCGAACTTAACGTCGCTCATAAAAAACACAAAAAGAACCTGGTCCGAACTACGTTGACTCTGAATTCCCCATTGCACAAGGGGGGTACGTAGGCCTAGGACGTCGACGTCCTACCGAGTCGGTCTTTGTCTTTCCCTCTCTGTTTTAGTACAGCCCTAGATGATAATATAACTCACCCTTAGAATAGACAGTAAGTGTGGATCCCATCGAGTACGATGGACGCGTGGGGTGCTAGTACCTTCCCCTCGCGTAACCGACTCCCGAACCTAGGTTATGGTTGCGATGACCATTCCTTTCCCTCTTCCTAAGGTTTATGCGGTGTTCCCTTTCCCTCTCTTGGGATAAATTTACACGGCTGGCGACTCTGTTTTTCCGCGCCACTCTCGCGTTTGTACTTGGATGAAAATCCTGGGAGCGACACTCTCGAAGCGATAAAAAATAACAATGTAAAAGGATGGGGACAACTTGTCATTCCTACTGATAACAAAATAAAGAAGGGTCTTGGTTTTTCCAAAACCTGTACCCAGGCTGCTACCAACAACGAAAGTCTTCATCCCATTCAGGACTTCTTCCATAGTGGAGGTTTCCTTCACCCAGTGCCTCATGAGGTACATACCATCAACGAGGGAGATCCCTCCGACACAGATGAAGAATGGAAGTCATATCTTAACGAGGACAGTTATATGTCTCAGGAAGAGGTGCCTACGCCATTTTACTATCCCGCACAGAGTCTGAGATTTATACCAAGGTCAGATGTCGAAATGATATACGGAGATTGTGATCCAGAAGGATGTCGTGCTCCACCCAACTCATTGGAAGAGGACACTCCGATGAAATACACCTTTGACCACGACTATTATGGTCTAATGGATGGCCTTCCAATGTGGCGGCCGTACCCAGGAAACTTGGGGCAAGAGGACCAACCCAACGATGCTTATCAGCTCAGCATCATCGAAAAGAATACTTACGTCTCCACAGAAGCATGGGATCATTACTCAGGGCATTAAGTAAACAATTGGGCCTCTAATAGAGTGTAAGACCCAACCCCTAATAAAGTGTAAGACCCAACCCCTTTGTACAGAAGACCTTTCTAAAAGCATCTGTTGTTTGACTAAATTTTGGTAAAACATTCGGATGATAAACTTGAAGAATCTGCAGAAGAAAAAGATGTCGAAGAAAATGTCTCGACATCCTGACTGACTTGGTAAGTTAGAAGGTTTTAATCAGTTGCAAGAATTAAGGAACAGATAAAGGAAACACATGATCAAAGATTGAAGGCCCAAGACAATAGAAGACTATATAAGGAGACTTAGACCTAGGGTTTAAGGACTGTACGTTGTGTATCACTTGTAACTTTGTAACCTAGTTCCTTTGTGTTGAATAAGGGTTTAGGGTTTGAGAGTCATTGGCTCTCTTAGGAGTTGTAAGTCTCCACTCTGTATTATGGGATGTAGGGTGGAAGGCATAGGTACAGGGACACAACCAGAAATTAGTAGGTAATGGTTGTTGTATTTTTCTTGGACGAAGCTTTGAAGCAAGTCCAAGATAACTTGAAGGTCAAGAAACCGCGATAGTTCTGAATTGGCAGAAGAAAGAGATATCGCTGGTTGTGATGAGGGTGTGAGTGGGGTATCTCATATCAAGGTTGTAAATCATGGAGTTTAGCCTTAGTAAAGATGTTCATGGGGGTAGATGTTAGGGATAAAAGTTATAAACATGGGAGTTTAACTTTGTAACAGTTTACACAGTAGTGAAATCTTCATCCTGGATTGGTATCTCCTAGATGTAGATGAATTGCACCGAACTGGGTTAACAATTACTGTCTTATTTAACATTCTGCAATTTATAGTTTTTTTAATGTTCTTGACTGACATGTTGGATCAGCTGTTGTGACATCTGAGAGTGAGCAGTTATGATATTCAAGGTATCAGTCTGCTGTTGCGCCTCCAAGCTTAAAAGATTATTAAGCACAATGTCTTGACATCTGCTAGGACATCTGCTGTCTGCATAGGCCAGAATTTCAATTGGTATCAGAGCAGGCATCCGGTCTGGTTCCGGATGAGATCTTTGGGAGATACTTTCTGGCGTTTAAATGAAGAGGAGTTCTGGAGATCAGATCAATCAACTCAGACATACTCAAGGGTATTAATGGATGAGATGGATGTTCTGGATCGATGGGAGCAACCCAGAGGTTGTTCATGTTGCTGAGGAGATTCTACAACAACTATAGGAGAAGTGGCTAGTTCTCTTGTTGGTGTGTCTTATAAGATGTTGTGACATCTTATTAGGGCAAGCAGGATTTGTTCCTTGGTAGTTCCGCTGCATGTGTTTCTGATGGAAGAGCTCTAGAATTATGGGATTCTGGAGTTGTTAGTGAAGACAGTTGGTGGAAGGTCTCAATCGTCAGCCTCTTTATAGTTGAAGATATCTGTAGTCTTTTATTCCAGAGTCGGGAGCAATGGAATAAAGGGAGTTGTGGTTAGATATCTGGTATGGTGACTTGGTACTTAGAAGCTTGGTTTCTTAGTGCAGTTTGAAGTTAGTTGAAGAGGAGAGAAGTTGATGAATGTTTAGTTGGTTATGTTGTCAAAGATACTTGAGAATTCTCTCAAATCCACTCATAAAGACATCTATGTCGTGTATCTGGAGTCTTCTAGTTACTCTTCTGACTAGAAGGCGGTTCTTTGAAACACGATCTGAAGAAAGTGGAGGTGATTTATTTTCACCATCCAAAACAGCAAGGAAGGATTCATCTCTCTTGACCCTAAGAGTGAATCTAATCTGATTGAAGTGTTGTTGAGGTAAATAAGACTTGTTCAGAGAAAGTCTTAGTTATCGAGTCAAGGGTGCCAATCTTGGTATCTCAACATTGTCCTTTGAAGAAGATACTTGCAAAAAGGATTGAATACTTTATAAGTGTACAAGACATGATCTGGTGGAGCTCAGCTACAGTAGTGAATAAGGGTTATTGTACAAGGATTTATGATCAATTGCTATTTGTGGAATCCACAAGTATTTAATTGATTATCCTTGAAAGTCAAGATTAAGAATGTTCTGTCAGATGTTCTAACATATTTTCATCAGAGGTCTGGAGAATCATGGGAGGGGTTCTACATTCGCTCAGAAGTCTCCTAGGTGTTGACCTGGGATTATTGGCTTAGCATCTGATTCCTGGAAAGTATTGTGAATGACTTGTCCAGATGGTGATGCTATTTAAGATGGAGATGGAAGACTATGAAGACATCATAATCTTGATGGTTACAGCTTGGGTCAGTTTATTTCTGATCTAGGTGCTTTGGAGCACAGTGTTTGCTCTAGTTGTGAAGGTCGAGGATAAGTGGCAGTTATCTCTGGCTTTCTACTGACGACTCTAATAAGGGAAGTGGCATTCTTTGGTATTGCTATGGGGTAGTCTTGGACTACGTATTTTCTAAAGATTCAGATGTGGCAGGTCTGAAGTCTTTGGAGTTTCAAAGCAGAATGGAGGTGTCTACTCAAAATTTGGTTGTTGAATCAAGTCTGTGAGAGCATGGAAATCTGTTTCTGCAAAGGGAGGAGATTCTTCTAAGTGGCAAAAGGAGGAGCTGAATTCAACAGTTGGATGTCATATCAAAATGTTCTGACATCTAGCTTAACATCAGAAGTCCCAGCTGGTGATGTGGCACATCAACTTAAAATAAGGTGATCGACAGGAGAATGAGAGTTGTGGATGCTTCAAAAATGTCTATCTCATGCAATTTGCGGGAGCTGTGGATGGGAAGATGTTACATGACTAAGAGGCTTGGTGGATCCAAAATGTCTTGCTATAGGGCAAGTAGTTCATGTGACTTGAAGATCTGATTTCATTAGTAGATTAGGGTATCTAGTGGGAGTTCTGAAGATGAGTGAGGTCAATCAAAAGATGACATTTGATTGGTTTCACAATGTGCGTTCAAGCAAGATACTTGAAACCGATTTCTCTTTTGTAGAAGAGTAGTTAGTTGAAATTATTGAAGGTTCTGGTTCTCTGGGAGCTTGTGGCAAAAGTTCTGGGTTAAGGATGGAAGCATACCTTCTTGGTGGATGAGAGTTTATTTCTCTATGGGTTCCTGAATTCTTCTTTGTTCAAGCTGGTGGGGCAGTGTTGTGTTAAGACCTTCAGTGTGGATTACTATGATGATAGTAAGTCCAGTGGTGGAGCATATCAAGAACCATGGTGTGTGGTGTCTGTGATGTGTGGAAGATGTCCTAACAGATGTTAGAACATCCTTGGGTTAGTTATCCTTTGTAAAGAATTTCGTGTTCTGTGATGAACTGGTTACTTGCATCGTGTCCAAGAAGTATCTAGATGATCATCAGGGAGAATGATGTAGTAGAAGGGTCCCTTGGAAGGAGGATGTAAGTATGTGAAGACTGAAGTGGATCATGTGTTGATTGCATGGAAGTCTATTTCCTGAATGCGTTCAGAAGTGGAGATTTACCAAAAATCAGAAGTATTCCAGGTTATCATATGGGAGAATAATAGGAATGACTGTCTTGGATTGCAGGGTTTATCTCTATTGATGGTTGGGTGAGGTCAATGGAAAATCTTACATACGGAATTGGAGCCCTTGGAGAAAGTCATGTTAGTAGTGGATCAGTTTAGCATTTGTGAAGTTCTGGAGCATGCATACGATAGCTGACATCATTATAACAAACTAAGGGGCCATGTGCGTCTCTTTGAGGAATGTGAAGCATCCTGATTCAATTGGTTTGTGCCTCAAGCAACTGAAGGTCTATACATGAGAATTCAAGAGGAGTTCGTGTGGTGTGTAGATGGTTGCCGGATGAGGGGGATCAATGGGACTTTGATCTCAAGCCAAGAGTTTGTTATGGTTGGTATACATGTCCTCACGGGTAGCATGATAGTGATCATGTGTGAGTGATTATTGTTTCTTGTTAGAGGGAACAATAAGAGAGTTAATGGTTACGTTCAGCATGTGTGTTGAATAGAGGGTGCACTCTTGAAGACATGAAGATGCGTCTTATGTTTTCCAGTCCTTAGCTTGGGTGTTCAGTGGAGGAGCACCAGTTACCTTAGTCAGGGGGAGAGGCCTCTTGATCTAAGATGAAGTTCCAGTTTGCATTTGTGCGTCAAGTAAACTGAGATTTCAAGGAGGATGGCTTGGCATTATTGTTGAAGATCCAGTTTGCATTTGTGCATCAAGCAAACTGAGATGTCAAGGAGGATGGCTTGACATTATTGTGGAAAATCCAGTTTCCGTTTGTGCGTCAAGCAAACTGAGATGTCAAGGGGGTTGTCCTGACATTAGAGTATTGTTGCAAGTTGTGGGAAACTTGGCAATGCATACTTAAATGGTTCTTATTGGATGCTTAAGAATAATTGACTGAGTCTGGGAGAATTTATTTTTCTCTTGCAGACTGGGATTATATATTTGTGAAGAAGTCTCTGTATTGTCAAATCAGAAGAAGAGTCTGGGAAGAATAGACAAAGTCTGACATGTTGTCAGGACATTGTTATAAAACATGTTTGCATGTAATAGTTTCTTGGGTCGGCGTTCTCAAAAGAAGAAACTATCAAAGCAGTCTTGGTTAGAGCACTATTAGTGGAGTTATTATCTTCAATTAATGGTCCTTTGAATTGACCAGCTTTATTTTCTTGGGTGCGTTACTTCCCAAGGAAATGGCTCAGATATAAATAGGATTGCCTTGATCATCTTCAGTCTCAATTCTCTCTTTGAGTTGGTGGCAGATGGGGTTCTTCAAAATCTGGGTATGTTGTGTCTGGGTTTGGGGCTGTCTTGGTCACTTTTGCCAAGTTTTGGCTAAAAAGGGGGAGAATGGTTTTGGTCTTCTGATGCCATCTGGGTGTGGGTACATTCCTGCAGTTGCTTTGCAAGAATGTTGGTTAAGATGTTCTAACATCTTAACAATCTTCATCTTCCTTGTGTCTTGCGATCTGAGTTGTGAAGCAGGTCGTGTCTTGTGACCTGAGTTATGCAATCTATGCTCTTAGTGTTAAGAAGCTTACAACTGCTGCTTCTTTTCTGGAGTCTTCTGGCTCTCAAAAAGTAATACTTGAGGGGGAGACTTTCTCAGACCTTAGCTCCAATCAATTCTGAAGATAAAGAAATCTTGATGAAGGAGCCTTGCTGTTTACAGAATGCAGAAGAAAATGTTTGTTTTAGCCAAAATTTATCAAAAGGGGGAGATTGAAAGCACCTGTTGTTTGACTAAATTTTGCTAAAACATTCTGATGATAAACTTGAAGAATCTGTAGATGAAAAAGATGTCGAAGAAAATGTATCGACATCCTGATTGGCTTGGTAAGTTAGCAGGTTTTAATCAGTTGCAAGAATTAAGGAACAGATAAAGGAAACACAGGACGAAAGATTGAAGGCCCAAGACAACAGAAGACTATATAAGGAAACTTAGACCTAGGGTTTAAGGAATGTACATTGTGTATCACTTGTAACTTTGTAACCTAGTTCCTTTGTGTTGAATAAGGGTTTAGGGTTTGAGAGTCGTTGGCTCTATTAGGAGTTGTAAGTCTCCAATCCGTATTATGGGATGCAGGGTGGAAGGCATAGGTACAAGGACACAACCAGAAACTGGTAGGTAATGGTTGTTGTATTGTTCTTGGACGAAGCTTTGAAGCAAGTCCAAGATAACTTGAAGGTCTAGAAACCGTGACAGTTCTGAATTGGCAGAAGACAGAGATTACGCAGGTTGTGATGTGGGTATGAGTGGGGTATCTCATATGAAGGTTGTAAATCATGGAGTTTAGCCTTGGTAAAGATGTTCATGGGGTAGATGTTAGGGATAAAAGTTGTAAACGTGGGAGTTTAACTTTGTAACAGTCTACACAGTAGTGAAATCTTCATCGTGGATTGGTATCCCCCAGATGTAGGTGAATTGCACCGAACTGGGTTAACAATTACTGTCTTATTTAACATTCTGCAATTTAATTTTTTTAATGTTCTTGACTGACATGTTGGATCAGATGTCGTGACATCTGAGAGTGAGCAGTTCTGATATTCAAGGTATCAGTTTGCTGTTGCGCCTCCAAGCTTAAAAGATTATGCAGCACAATGTCTTGATATCTGCTAGGACATCTACTATCTGCATAGGCCAGAATTTCACATTCTTTGGGCCTCAGTCATTTGTATAAGTCCCTGTACAAATACAAAACAATGGTGCGAACACTGTTAAAACCTTGGGCCTCTCCTCGAGCTGTAATCCCCAACAATCTTTTCAAAGCACTTTCTCCTTTGATTTTGAATATATGTTGTCATCAAAACTTTCTTTAATTTCTTTGTTGAACAACTAACCACACAGCATGGAAGCTCTACAACAGGTAAGTGTTTATCCGCTTTCTTTTATCTGCTTTCATATACATAACTGTATTGTGGGGCTGCTTCACTGTAAGTCTTCTTTCATACCCTCCTTTAAATACTCGTCATATATCAACTGTATATATACTAGTATAGTTATTTAGAGTTTTCCCCGGCAACTACGTCTAGCACTCGGTAAAGCCCCATTAGTCGCTCTTAAATACAAAAAAAACTAGATCCCCCGTAGGATTCCAGATACAGTCTTCCCTTCTCTTGGGGTTAAACAATATGGAACAAAGAGAAAGGCAGTATTCTCAATGAACCTTTTCTCAGACTGTTACCCTTAGAAATTGTCAAAGAAACTCTATCTCCCCAGAGGTGATCTTTTCTCCATGAATGGAATCTCTTGAGTTTCTTCCAAATCCTCGAACTTTCCTGGAACGGTCTCTTCTCTGTGAATTGCATTTCTTGAACTTCTCTTGGTTTGGGGACCCACAGGCTTCCTAAAAGCATCCCCGCCTCCTCTTGGGCATTGTACAAGGACCCTTCGGCTTCTTAGAAGTTCTCATGCCTTCTCTTGGGCTTAATACAAGGACCCTGACGACCTCTTAAAGGTATAGAAAAAAACTTAGTCCTCCTTTAATAGAGCAGTCTTTCCAGTGTCAAAACTCTAGCCATTTTAGGGATGATTCTCATCCCTTAATGCCCGTGCCTCCTCTTGGGCATCGTACAAAAGATAAAAATCTAGAATTGGACAGTCTAAGCCTTTTGAATCTCAAAGAAATTCTCAAGTCCCTTCTAAACATAAGCAGAAGCCCGGCCTCTCTCATAAGAGTTCCCCACACTTGCACCCGATTCAGGATTTCAATAATCCTCAGCCGTAAGTCAGCCTCCTCTTGGGCATTATACAAATGATTCTCCCAAGCGGAGCTAACCTTTTCAGACTCTCTTGGTGAGTCAATCCCCTTTAGCCTCCGTCTTAGGCTTTGTACAAGAAATATAATAAACACTCTTTTGTTGAGTATAAAAGACTCTCTTGTTGAGTCAATAAACTTTTTAGCCTCAATATCGGGCTTCGTACGAGACAGAAAATCACTCTCTTGTTGAGTATAAAAGACTCTCTTGTTGAGTCAATCACCCTTTGAGCCTCCGTCTTGGGCTTTGTACATGACATATAAAAAACACTCTCTTGTTGAGTATAAAACACTCTTTTGTTGAGTATAAACGACTCTCTTGTTGAGTCAATCTCCTTTTAGCCTCAATCTCGGGCTTCGTACGAGACCGCAAGTCACTCTATTGTTGAGTATAAAATACTCTCTTATTGAGTCAAATCCTTTTAGTCCCCGTCTTGGGCTTTGTACAAGACATATAAAAACACTCTCTTGTTGAGTCAAACCCTTTTAGCCTCAATCTTGGGCTTTGTACAAGATAGAAAGAACATTTTCCCTGGAAAAGTTAACCTTTTAGCCTCCTTTTAGGCTTTGTATCAAGAAATCCCCGGTTGAGTCAATAAACCTTTTAGCATCAATCTTGTGCTTCGATCAAGGCACACAAAAGTCAACAATCCCTCTTTAGAGATGACAAATTCTTTCTCAGTCAAAACCCTTCAGCTTCACATCTTGGGCTTTGAACAAGATACAAATCACCTTTAGCTCCAATCTTGGGCTTTGAACAAGACACCTAAACATCTCTTTCCTCCCTTAGAATAGGAGGAACTACGAGCGCTCTGATTTCCCTGTTTTGTTAAACGGGAATACGTAGGCATAAGATTGCGAAATCTTAGCGAGCATACTAATCAAACACTCTAAGTCCAATACCTCCATACATCCATCAAAGAAAATAAGGTCTAGTATCCTAACCAAAAGCCTCACAAATAATCCAAACACTTGTGTTCTTAAGAAAATAACCTTAAGAATGACCCCTCTATTTTGATAGCATCTGTAAACCAACAGTTTTGACTATGTAACCTCAGTATGCAAGCAGGGTTAATTGGAGACATCTATTTCCCTTCCTTAATCAGCTTCACAGGATAAAAAATGAATCGAATTGTAGTACCAAAGCGATAGTGATTCGAAATCACAAAAACCGCGCTACAACCGAATGTACACTTGTTAGGATTCAAGCGTAGTTTGTATTTTCTTAGACGTTCGAACAACTTTGACAGATGTTCAACCTGTTCCTTCTCTGTTTTTGATTTGGCAATCATATCATCGACATACACTTCGATTTCCTTGTGCATCATGTCATGAAACAGAGTTGTCATGGCCCTTTGATAGGTTGCCCCGACATTCGTTAAACCGAACGACATCACCTTGTAACAAAAGGTTCCCCATGGGGCGATAAAGGAAGTTTTCTCCATGTCTTTCGGCTCCATTTTGATCTGATTATAGCCCGACAATCCGTCTATAAAGGAGAAGATTTTGAATTTGGCTGTACTGTCTACCAGCATGTCAATGTGTGGTAATGGAAAGTCGTCCTTTGGACTTGCCCTGTTCAAATATCTGTAAACTACACACATCCTGACTTTTCCGTCCTTTTTCAGAACTGGCACTATGTTAGCTAGCCATTGAGGATATTCTGAGGTGGCAAGGAAGCCAACGTCTATCTGTTTCTGCACTTCCTCTTTGATTTTGATAGCCATGTCTGGGTGAGTCCTTCTAAACCTTTGCTTTACTGGCGGATATTCTGACTTTAATGGTAGATGATGTTCCACAAAGTTGGTATCCAACCCTGGCATGTCCTAATAGGACCAAGCAAATACATCGGGAAAATCTTGGAGAAGTTTGATCAAGTCTTCTTTGACTGTTGGATCGAGTAGCGCCCCAATCTTGATTTCATTTCTCTCTTCTTCTAAACCCAAATTTACTGTTTCCAACGGTTCCTTGTGAGGCTCAATAGACCTTTCCACTTGTCTGAGTAATCGGAAGATCTCTTCTGGAATTTCGGCGTCCTCTTCTTCTTCAGCTTCAAATTCCGGGAATTCAAAGTTGGGAGAAGGCATTGGATCGTATGTTTTAACGGGGTTAAAAACAAGCAATCTGCAAGGCATGATGATTTGTTTTAGAAGAGATAGAGAGAATGCAAACGTGTGTGTAGTGTATTGAAAAAATGCTTGTTTTTTTTATTTTATTGAGTTTGTTTTAGAATTACCATTTTCTGAAAAGCGAAAAGAGAAAACATCAATTAATGCGGGAATTACAGAATGACCTTTTATTTATTCATGATTTGTCGATTCTTGAAATTACAGCCCTATAAAACAAAACTCTGTCGCTTTGGGCGAAGCGAAGAGGGATATTTACAGAAAAGCGAGCCATATAAAACATTCGTTTCACCTGGGCAAGGTGAAAGGTTTAAGATAAAATGGAAATTACTTAGACTTATGGACGAATTTTGGAATATCGACAACAACCCAATAGCGACGAACTCCTCGGTGAATCAAAAAAGTCTGGAACCTTATTTCTTGGTTTGTCCTCAGAAATGACGCTGATTTCTGGCGGAGCAGGATTATTGGAATCCTCTTCCCAGGTAGAGTTGTCGTAAACGAACTCTTCTTTTGTATTTTCCATAATTTCCTCATTCTCAGGGGAATCTCCCCATCCAGTTGGCTGGATATCTTTGAGTTTGATGCAAGAGCTTTCAGGAGCAATATACTTGACTAAGAAGTCGTACTTTCTGCTTGGTTGTCCTAAAGTGTCCCACACTTCAGAGGGAAAAGAGGAGTCATCTTCTTCGATGACGTTGACCTCCGGAAAAGCGTAATTGATGAACTCTTGTCCTGCAATCCTGCAGGTTCATCATTATGATGGGCATTCTTTGAATAGCCTAAGTAATGATCCCATGACTGGGTAGGGACACAGGTATTCTTTTCAATGTTGCTTAACTGATATGCCTCGTTGGGCTGACTCTTTTGCCCCAAGTCCTTCGGATATGGCTGCCAGATAGGCAAGTCATCCAGCGGGTCAAAATAGTTGTAATAAAAGTTATCTTTCATCGGATCATCTTCTAATGAGTTAGGTGGAGCCCTGCATCCCTCAGGATCGCAATCTCCGTAAATCATCTTGACATCTAATCTTGGTATGAATCTCGAACTCTGTGTGGGAAAGCAAAATGGCATAGGTGTCTCTCCCTGAGACAAATAACCATCCTCGTTGAGATATGATTTTCACTCTTCATCCATATCGGAGGAGTTACTGTCATTGATAGTGTGTACTTCTTGAGACACTGGGTGAAGGAATCCTCCGCTCAGGAAGAAATACCTAATGGGACGAAAACCTTCGTCTTTCTTAGCAGTCTAGGCACAGGTCGAGGAGAATCCTAAACCTTTCTTTTTCTTGTTATTTATTGGAATCACAAGTTGTCCCCATCCTTTTGTGTTGTTACTCTTGATTGCTTCAAGAGCATCCTTATATGAGGAAATCGACATTCCTTTCTCAGGTCGATTCTCATTGCTCACCGAAAGAGGTTGGAACTGGGTTCCAACAACCTCCTCCGGCTCTACACAGGAGAAAGATGATAAATTGCTTACTATCAAAGCTTGCTCTCCATAGACTGTAACGAGTTTGTCATTCTTCACGAACTTCACCTTCTGGTGAAGTGTCGATGTGACTGCCCCAGCGTCGTGTATCCAAGGTCTTCCTAATAAACAGCTGTAAGCTGGCCGGATGTCCATGACCTGGAAAGTGACTTGAAAAGTGTGAGGACCGATGGTTATGGGAAGATCTACTTTGCCGATAATTGTTTTTCTGGATTCGTTAAAAGCTTTGACAATGATCTCACTGCCCCTCATCAGAGCTCCTTAAAATGATAGTCGTGTTAAAGTCGACTTTGGCATAACATTCAGAGATGATCTTGTGCCAACCAGTACGCTGGCTAAAGCATCGTCCTGACAGTTGACTGTAATGTTAAGCGCCATGTTATGATTTTTTCCTTCTTCCGGCAATTCCTCATCACGAAATCCTAAATTGTTATAGGAAGTAATGTTTGAAATGATACTGTCGAACTGTCCTACAGTTACATCCTGTTCCATGTAGGCTTGCTCTAAGACTTTCTGCAGAGCTTCCCTATGAGCCTCAGAACTAAGTAGGAGAGATAAAACAGAGATTCTGGACGGAGTTTGCAACAGTTGGTCTACAATGTTGTACTCACTCCTCTGGATAAGCTTCAGCATCTCATCTTTGTTCTTTGCAAGTTCGGGATTACTGGACTGCCTGGTTTGCTGATTCGGAACTTCTGCCTGAGTTTCTTTCTCTTTGGCAGATTCTCCAACTCCTCGGTTGAAGATTCGGCCACTCCGCGTGACTCGACTAATGTCGGCAATGTTTACGATGGAGGGTAATGGAGTTTCATTTCCATTTTCAATTGTTGTAGCATTGTACTTATAAGGGATCGCCTTAGATGACTCGTACGACAATGGTCCTAGTAAATAGATCACCACTGGAACCTTCTGATTTTTCTGACCATCATACTCTGCCTCAATTGGTTCAAGGTTGAGAATCTTCCTACTGTCAAGAGGAACCTTCGACTCATTGAGCAGAGGGATTATGGCGCAAACGTCTTCGGCCATTTCATGATTGGAAATGATGACAACATCTTCACTTTGATCAGGAAGATAGTCTTGTATCACGTTGATCGATCCGGTACTGGAACAGGGTAAGATCTCTTTTCGGTCCAACTGATCTTGAAGAGTTAAACGTACAAGATAACAGCCTTGGTTGTTCTCTGAACAAACCCTACAGCATTCATAATTATGTGGTGGCACCCAGCCACGCCCACTTTGTATACAATGCAATTTAACTAGATCTGTTTCCATCGAGCGGACATCCTGACTCTGATGTCTACTAGGATTTCCGTCAGTCATACTGATCTTCTGCGTAGCATCGTCCAAATAAATTAGAAGCCACCAGTGGTTCAATAAGTGTTGAAGTTTTCTTTGGACAAGGTCACAACTTTGGTCGTCCCCTTTACACTCTTCGGAGTCCTGATAATCACGTGAAGCCAGAAAATCGAGCCTGACTTGCTTAGCATGTAGTTCTACCAGACTGGTGTTCATCAAGCGCATGTCGAATATCTGAACCATATTGACTTGATGAGTATTTCTTTCCTGATAGTCCTGGATCCATCCGAGATCCATCTGACGTTGAAGGGACTCTTATACAAAAGAGCATCCCTGATTACTTGTTGAGCAGATCGGGCAGGCATCATAATTGTGTCGCGGCAGATTATGATATTGACTTTCCCTAGAGTGCATGGCTACCAAATTTACATTCATCGCAAGGATATTGTGATTCTGAACAATGATGGGATTAGCATGAGCCATGTTGACTTCTCGGATTCTGTGATCTTGAATCCATCTGAGATTCATCTGTTCCTGTAGAGCTAACTGCACTACCGAACATCCTTGATTATTCTTTGAGCAGATATCACACTGGTGATAATTGTGAGGCGGTACGTGACCGTACCCGTTCTGTCTGCAATGCATCCTAACCTGATTGCTCCCTAACTGGAGTACATCGTGAATCTGATAACTACGGCTATATTCCTCATCTATCAGATTTACTGCAGCCTTGTCATGTTGCGGCAATGGGTTCGTCTGAACATTCGGATTAGTATCTTTAAAAGATAAGACCCCATTCCTGACAAGTCTCTGTAAGTCATATTTGAAGCTGAGATAGTTTTCGATATGGTGCCCTGATCCTCCTTGATGATAAGGGCAAGTTTGATTCGCTTTGAACCAAAAGGGCGGATTTTCCAGTATGGCAAGAGGAGACCTGGTTTGGACGTGCCCCTTGGCCAGTAACAGTGGAAAAAGTTTCGCGTACAACATGGATATAGGGTCAAACCCTGGTGGTCGTGTTGTGCGATTGTTATTGTTGTACTGAGGACGAGCTTGCTAAAGAAGCTATTGAGCCCTTTGTTGATTAGGTTGATTTTGAGCAACCTGATGTTGATAAGTCGGAACGAGTGCAGGGTTAATAGCAGGAGTTTTGCCGCTACTAGTTGATACCTTCGCCTTTGTTTCCCTTGGGAGATATTACTGATCTCCCGTTCCTTCTTTTTCTGAAAAGCACTACCGTATCTTTTGGTACTGCTGGAAGGTTCAGCCTCTTTGGCTAACCGTCCTTCGCGAACTGCTTCTTTGAGGCGTACTCCCATGTTTACCATCTCGGTGAAATCATTGGGCGCACTGGCGACCATGCGGTCGTGGTAGAATGAGCTTAAGGTTTTCAGGAAGATCTTTGTCATCTCTTTTTCCTCAAGAGGTGGACAAATCTGGGCGGCAATTTCATGCCATCTTTGAGCATATTCCTTAAATGTCTCTTTGTCTTTCTGAGACATCGCTCTGAGTTGATCTCTGTCCGGTGCCATGTCCAGGTTATATTTGTATTGTTGGACGAAGGCAGCGCCAAGATCTCTGAAAGTAATGATCTTAGTACGGTTTAAACCCATGTACCATCTGAGGGCAGCACCGATTAAACTGTCCTGAAAATAGTGGATCAGTAGCTTTTGAATTTCTGTCTGAGTTGACATTTTGCGAGCATACATCACCAAGTGACTTTGAGGGCAAGAGTTGCCTTTGTACTTCTCAAAGTCGGGCACCTTAAACTTGTGCGGGATTTTGACATTCAGGATCAGGCAAAGGTCGGCGGCGTCCTTTCCAAATAAATCCTGACCGCGAATAGCATACAATTCCTTTTGCATCTCTAAGAACTGTTCCTAGAACACGCTCATCTTTTCGTTTATCTCTTTGTTTTCTCTAGAGATAGTCTGTGAAATTTGTCCTCCCGGGATAGTGTGTACCACTGCTTGTGGTATAGTCATTACGACTGTGACTCTCAGTTCCTCAGAGCCCTGAAGTTTGTAACCTTCAGGAATTCCTGTCGTAAATCTCGCATCCTCACTTTCCTGAAGTTTGTAACCTTCAGGACCAGTGGCTCCTGCTACAGTGTCTGGGTCGTCCAAGACCGGAAGAATGTATCCTTCAGGAATAAAGTTATGGGGCATGCCCCAGGGCCGACCCGGAGGCATGTTGTACCGCGGATGAACCTCAAGTGGTTTTTCCAGTATGGGTGTAGAGATGATTTCCGAAATCACAATCCTTTGACGTTGCTCCTGAGCTGCTGTCAGGGATAGCATATCACCATGAAGTTTCTTTAGATTGTCCTTTAGAGCGTCGATTTCTTCTCTCAGCTCTCTATTCTCTTCCTCGAGATCGTCCATTTTCTTTTGCCGACTCGCCCAAGTATTGTACGAGTGACACAATTTGATTCTAGAATCGAGACGTTGACGTGAGACTCGAGAGAATGCGTTATGTGAGAATGATGAATGCAATAATATATATTTTTTAGTTTTTAGCTTTAATCAAAAAGAAACTTTGGATAAATTACAAATATCATACATAGAGGGGAGAACCCCGTTTTATTGAAATTGAAGGATTGCGATAAGTTACAAAGAAAAGTACAATACTTTACAAAGTGTTGGTAAAAGGAAAATCTAAGCTTAAGGGTTCTGAGTCCTCTCTGAAGAGAGCTCAGAAGCAGGTTCTGGTAGCTTCTTTTTCTTCGATCGAGGTTGTTCAACCGTTGTCGGGTTATCAGTTCTTTGCCAGATGAAAGGAGTGAGTTGGTTCTTTTGATCTTCCCGACTCTCCTTAACATGCTCCTCTAATATATCGATTAGAGTATCCTTTTCTTTTAACAGTTCCTGGAGTTTGACACACTCCACGTTGAGAGTTCTGTACTTGTTTTTCCAAAAGTTCCTCTCTCGCTGAATTTTGTTAAGAGCGACCTGAAGTTTTTCCATATTAGATATGAAATAAAGGGCAGATTCCCTTAGGGGAAAAACTTCTTAAAGAGGGTAACGCATCCTCAGCTTGAGAGCTCTAGTATGTACCCAGTGGAGATAGGGCTCCAAAGAGACACATTCCGGATTTCCTAGAGACTCTGGTCCTTTCCTGTGAATGTGTTGCCAGACATGCACTATTTCCTTCTTAAGTGCTCTTTCATTTTCTCCTTCTTTGAAGAAAAGACCTTCCAGATGAACATTTCACGGGAAATGTCTCATCGGGTATCCGAATTGACGACGGGCTAGGACTGGATGATAGTTAATTCCTCCTTTAGTTCCTATGAGGGGTATATTAGGGAAGTTTCCACATCGGTCGATGATTTCTATACCCTCATAAATCCTATTTGACCATTCTATGTCAGAGTTGGTGAGAGACATGATTCTCTGTGACTAACGTAAAATGTTCTTATGATCCCAAAATGCAGTAGACTGAGGTAAATGGGAAATGAACCACTTGTATAACAAGGGTACACAGCATGTGATCATTCCTCCGGCGTACAAATTCCTTAAGTGTACGGAATGATAAGCATCTGCGAACATGGTAGGTACAGGGTTTCCAATCAGGAATATCTTAATGGCATTGATATCGACAAAGTTATCGATGTTGGGAAAGAGGAATAATCCGTAGGTGAGTAGGACAAAGATATCCTCGAAAGCGGTTAGGTTTCCTACACTGGCAAAGTATAGGGCTTTCTCCATCAGGAACTTAGCTGGTAAGCCCTGGATTCTTCCTTTAAGGGTTAAATGAGCCCCGACCTCTGACTCGTCCAAATAAATTGCTCTTGCAATGATTTGTTCCTTTAGAATTTCTTATAGTCCAAAAAAGGGAGTTTGGTCAGTGGTCAATAATTCGATCAGGTGAGAGTACTCCTCTCGGGTTGGTGTAAGTTAGTAATCCGGGAAGGTGAAACAGTGATAGACCGGGTCGTAAAACTAAATCAGCGTAGACAGAATTCCTTCAACTACATAGACCCTTAACAGAGACAACAGTCTTCCGTGTTAGGCTCTGAAAGCCTCCGGGTTGGTAATCATCCTCGCCAACTTCCTTAAATCCTCCAGTTTTGGAACCCTGAGAGTGTACTTGTGCGTCTTTCTCCTACCGAAATCCATAAGGCAATCCTTCTGATATTTGCAATTTATTGTTTAGTTTAATTTTGAGAAAAGAGAGGGATAAGAAGAGAAAAGATTTTTTCTTGTTTGAAAGTTTTTTAGATGAATGCATGAATGCAGCACACAAAAACATAGAAAAAATATGGGTTCAAGGGTTCAGCGTCACGAGCATGGAGTCATGGCTCTACCCATCCCTAAAAGGTTGATCTATTTTGGTGATTTTTGTACCTGTAGAACCGGTAAGGTCTCAAAAATCACAGATTTAATCCAGACATAACAATAGCAAACTGGTTCACCTGAGCGAGCAATAGTATCCCAGAAGAAATCTCAGATTGAGTGTAGTTATCGCGTGACGACTATTTTAGATAGCCACCGCACTACCAAAAGGACACTTGTATAAAGTCTACTAAATCCTCAATTTCACGGGTCACCGCACTGTAAGATCGTCTGCTTTCACAACCATAGGTCTTTCAACATAGTAACACACGGGTACCTCCACTGATTAGATGGTCTACCAGGTTTGCTTATTCGGGAATCACTCCCTATAAGACCCCCCATCTCTGCCATCACTTATCTTAGGTTTCTCTCAAACTTACTAGATGCAACATCACTCGCAGTCCCATTGATAGAAAAATGAACACGGATATCAAGTAGGAAAGCGATATATATGTGTGTGTATATATATATATATATTTCCTAAAACTAACATCCTAGACCTCTTAGAAAGCTAGTTCTATATCCTATACAGTCAATGAGTCCCCAGCAGAGTCACCATTTTTCTGTAGCTAGCGATTTTTGTCGGTGACGCAACCACCTTATCGCTGAAATTGGACTTTCCTCACCTCAGTGGGAGGAACGTTGGGTGCTACTTTCTGATTACTTATTTATCCTGTGAAGCTGGAAGGGAAAGGGAAAGTTATCTAAAACTAACCTTGCACGCATCAGTTTAACTGAACAAACGCTTGACAGATATTGGGGAGTTCGGTGTCAGGTTATACAATGCGGAGTTGTCAATTACCCATCCTAAACATGGTTATCCATGAGATTATAGTTTTAGGATTAGCTTTGATACTTGATTGTGCTTGTCTGTGAAATGGGAAAAGTTTGTCTTGGTGGGATGTCTGAGAGAGATTTTTGTTGTTTTTCGGGTTTTCCGATGTTTTTGGTAAGGTCAGGGACCTAAGGTTTTTTGTTTAGTGTGCTCACTAAGATTTTGCAATTTTATGCCTACGTATTCCCTGTTATGGAGTATAGGGAAATCAGATTAATTGTAGTTCCACCTATTCTAAGGAAGAAACAGATGTCTGTGTCTTGTTCAAAGCCCAAGATTGAAGCTAAATGGTTATTTGTTTGTATCTTGTTCAAAGCCAAAGATGGAAGCTAAAAGGTTTTGACTGAGAGAGAATTTGTCATCTCTAAAGAGAGATATGTCATATGTTAATCACAGTTGTTTGGGTAACTGGTTTTGATTATAAAGGAGAATTACTTTAACTGGAATGCATGGAGACCAGCAATGCCATAATTGCCTTTACAGGGTGATTTGTCCTAAAGGAGAAAACTTTAACTCATGTGTGAGCAATGCCATTTTTTCTTAGGAATTCATGCTAAAAGAGGGACATTAGCTTGGATGTTTGTATCCAGAGGCTTGCCACTTACAGCAATTGGATGAGGTTTTAACCAGGATAATGATGGACAAATAGCTTGGATGTTTATATCAACAAGTGTGCCACTTACGGAAATTATCTGGAATTGAAGTTTTTGTTTTGGTTGACTAGTTTGATGTGATTAAACAGGGAAGATATCCTCCTGCAGAGATTTTGATTTCCTCTGAGGGAAAGTTGATTTTTTTTGTTCCTTGATTAAAGCCCAAGGTTGAAGCTAAGAGAGGTTAATTTGATTCCACTGGGGAAAATCATTATACAAAGCCTAAGAGGAGGCTGGAAATGACTGACTCAACAAGGGAGTGTTTATTTGGTGTCTTGTACAAAGCCCAAGATTGAGGCTGAAAGAGATTTGACTCTTTTGGTTAAAAAGTTTTTATCTGTCTTGTACAAAGCCCAAGATTGAGGCTAAAGATAGACTTGACTCCACTAGGGAGGACACTTATGTGTGTCTTGTACAAAGCCCAAGATTGAGGCTAAAGGGTTATGACTCTGCTTAAGGAGTGGTTTATATCTGTCTTGTACAAAGCCCAAGATTGAGGCTAAAAATGATTGACTCTACTGTAGAGTTATTTAGGGGGTGTCTTGTACAAATCCCAAGATTGAGGCTAAATCTGCAGGGGGAAATCAATATACAAAGCCTAAGAGGAGGCTAACTGTGGGGAGACTCAGCTGAGGAGTTATCATTATACAAAGCCTAAGAGAAGGCTAATTGCAGAGGGATAATCATTATACAAAGCCTAAGAGGAGGCTAACTTTTACTGAGGATTATTGAAATCCAGAGACAGGTCCATATTGGAAATTAACTTTTGCTGGGGATTACAGAAGAGTTAAGATATCAGAGACCTTGAGGTTCTGATGAGGATTGTGACAGTAAATTGACCCTAGCTGGGGATTTAACTGAAGATATAACAGTTATAGGTTCTTTCCTCTGATGAGGGATTTTGGTGAGTTTACAGTAATTGACCCATGTTGGGGAAAATTAAAGTGAGGTTTAAGGATTGAGTTAGAGAAACTGCTGGTTTTAACTCTGTTTGGAGGTTTGATCTAATGATCAGGGTTGTTTCCTGTTCTTTAAGGAAAATAGTTTTATTCAAAATCCAAAGGGAAATGAGACTGTCCAAGTCTACTGGTGTTGAGAAATTGGTTCTCAGATGGTGAATGATCTTTGTATTATGCCCAAGAGAAGGCTGGTATGTTAAGGGATGAAGGTCAACCCATAATTGGTCTGATGTTTTGACTCAAAAAGACTGCTCTAGCAAATGATGACTAGGTTCTTTTCCTATACCTGTAGGAGGTCTCTGGGTCCTTGTACTAAGCCCAAGAGGAGGCATGAGAACTTCTAAGAAGCCTGAGGGTCCTTGTACAAAGCCCAAGAGAAGGCTGGGATGCTTTTAGGAAACCTGTGGGTCCAAGCTTAAGAATGTTCAAGAAAGGTTTCACCGGGAATTAATCCTTTCTGTAATGAACAGTTCTAGAGTTTGACGAAATTCAAGAGAAGTTTCACCGGGAATTAATCCTCTTTGTGGGAGTGAATTTCTTTAACAATTTCTAATAGTGACAGTCTGAGAAAAGGTTCACCGAGAATACTGCCTTTCTCTTTGTTCCATATTGTTTAAGCCAAAGAGAAGGCAATATTGTATTTGGAATCCTATGGGGGATCTAGGTTTACTGCATTGAGAGAGTGACCAACTGGCATTACCTAATTCTTGACTTAGTTGTCGGGGAAAACTATAAACAGATATACAAGTATATATACAGTTGATATATGACAAGTATTTAAAAGGATATGAAAGAAGGACTTACAGGTGTGCAAGCTTCCAGCAATACAGTTATTTATATAAAACAAGTAAATGAAAGCAGATAAAAACTTACAGGTGACCAAGCTTCTATGTTGTATTGTTAGTTGTTCGAAGAAATTGAAACAAGTTTTGATAACAGTTATTTTAAAATAGAAAAGTTGGGGCTTATTCAACAAGAGATGCCTTGATGATTATTTGATGACAGACTGTATTATTAATAGAGTATTTACAAAGAGAGTTGGGTCTTATACTCTAATAGAGAGCCCAAAGATTATTTTTGTACAAAAGATAGGGATTAGAACTCAAGGAGTGACCCAGATGAAAACAATGATCGAACTGTTATTTTGAAAACTGGATCGGGTCTTATACAATGACTGAGGCCCAAAATTATTTATGTACAAAATGGGTTGGGTCTTACACTCTATTAGAGGCCCAAAAGTGTTTTTTTAAGAAAAGAAATGGGTCTTATAGCTCAAGGAGAAGCCCAAGTTATTTTATTTTGAACTGGCGATCGCGCCGAGGTTTTTGAAAATGCAGTGGGACTTATACAATGTCCGAGGCCCAAAATGATTTTGGTTGAAAAGGGATTGGGTCTTACACTCTATTATATGCCCAAAGAGTTTGAAAATGAATAAAGATGGGACTTATAGCTCAAGGAGAAGCCCAGGTGATTTTGTTTAAAAAGCGACGATCGCCCCGTTGTTTTGAAAATGTACAGAGGGACTTATACAATGAGTGAGGCCCAAAAATGGTTTATTTATAAAGGGATGGAACTTACACTCTATCAAGAGGCCCAAAATGATTTTGAAAAAGATTGGTGAGGGTGAAATTAATCAAAACCCTAATTTGTTTAAAAATGGAATTAATTTTGATTAAAAATTAATAAAATTATTGAAAACATGTGAAAAATGAGTTGTGATTTTGGATCAATGTTTCAAAAATCATGTTTTTATCCATAAAGTGATTGAAAATCATTTAAGTTTGGAAAATCAAGAAGAAATATTTTAAATGTTAAAAAACACATAAAAAATTAATTCTTTGTAAAAATATCAAATATATGAAATAAATAATATTTTTGGGAAATTTTTGAAGAATAAAATATTTTAACATTTTTGTGAATTTTGGAAAAAAGAATCAACTCAAAATCATTAAAATTCAGAGAGAAATTAATTTTTGAATCAATTAAATAAAATCATAAAATTAAAATATTCAAAAATTAAAAAAAAAAGGCGCCAAGAACACACCAAGAACACGCGCGTGTTCTGAGTTTTTTGCAGATTTGCAAAACCTATGATTTCTCACTGAATACTTGATGAAATCACACAATCCACATATCATCTTGCTCGTTTTCAACTCATGATCATGTCTATGGCATTTAAATTCATTTATTTTAAGTGTGGAATGAGAAATCAAAGAGAAACCTCAAGAGCCCTAATTTCTGCAAGAGGGCTAGGAAATTCCATACACGATTCATACAAAGCAATTAATTGAGGGGAAACACTCTATACATGATTATGAACATATGGCAAAATTATTGTGCAGTAAAATATACATGCATCATAGAGTTTGAAGAGTTCAGGCTTACCTCTTGCAGCTGGTGATGGAGTTTTGAGTTGGAGGTGTTGCAAGCTGGTTCCAATGATCTGGACAGCTTTCTTAGGTGCCAAGTGATGTGTCTGAATGCTTGGAGTGATTGGAAATGAGCTGGAACTTGAGATGGTACCTCAACTGCAACTCTGTCAAGAACTTGAGCAGTTGGTTGGTGATTTTGTGAAATTGGTGTTCCAAATGTGATTTTCTGTTATAGATCACTCATATATGATGTTTATGAGGTGTTGGCATGATTGGTTTAGTTTAGATCACTCTCAATTTCAAAACTCGATAGTGACTTGGTTTAGAAGGCAAAAAATGGAGTGAAAGTGTGATTCTGAGAAAAGCCTCAGTTTGGGGGCTTTGGTGTGCTTAAACTGAACACAAATGAGCTCTATTTATAGTGTGTCAAGTTTGTTTTGGGATCAATAGTGAATAGCAACTGCAGCAGGCTTTTCTTCAATGGTGATCAAATGGTATCTTTGGTCTTCACTAGCTATAGACTTGAGTCAATGGAGCAGGCCTACGGTCTTCTGATCTTTGAGTTTATCTTGACTCATTCAATTGGTTTTGTCTTAGTCCATGCCATCTTGATGCATCAATTGAATGCTCCTTTCCAAATTTGAAGTTTTTGGATTTTTCATCATTGAATCTCACATGCCAACATTGATGGTTTCTTGACTTGCAAGGCTGGTGGTTCAGAGAGCTTTATTTCAATCTGATCCTCATTGATTTGGGAAGATGAAAAAGTTGGTAAGATGACAAAATTGGGCAAAAAAATCGTGTGGCACAAGAAAAGCACACAATCTGCCTAATGCTGCTGACCAGTCACCATTTTGCTATAGTTATTATCATTTTAACAGGTGAAAGTATGCGAATTATTTACATTTTTCATATAGTTTGAGTGGTTTATATGTCAGTTTCTTTAATTTCGTATTTATCTATGTTTTAATTATTTCTGGTATTTTTGATCTTTTTGGGAAGGTTAACGTGTTTTGTAGGTCGGATGAAGTCAATGATATGGTCAGAAAAGGAACGCGGCGAATTTTAGAAAGATTGGAAAAATCTATTTTTCAACATGTTTTTCATCATGACAGGCGTGCAGTATTTTGATCATAACTTGAGCATCGTAAATCGAAACGACTTGGGTATGGCGGCAAATGAAAGCTAAGATCAAGGGCTACAACTTTCATGAACAAAGTTTTGGCAGATTCGAAACTGTTCATACGCGTATTGCCTCATTTCATACGCGTATCGAATGCTGAAAAATGCTGAAAAAATGCTGAAAATGCTGTTTCTCTGCCCATACGCGTATGGCCTGCCTCCATACGCGTATTGACTGCCCCCGTACGCGTATGATACGTCCAGAACATGCCCATACGCTCCCGTACGCATACCATACGCTCCCATACGTGTATGGAACCCCCGGTACGCGTATGGAGGTCCAGAAGTGCGAAAAAGCCCAAATTTGACGTATTTAAAGCCACCATGCGATTTTTTAAGGGGTGGACGGATTCTTGACGGAAAACATGCGTTTTGAAGGCTGGAGAACTCAGATTTCAATAGTGGATTCATATTTTCAAGAGCTTCCTACGATTGAAGATCTATTCATCTAAAATTTCTGTAATGACAACACTTTTTATCATGTTTTTCTTTACTTTTATGAGTAGCTAAACCCCCATTGCTAGGGGGTGTCCCTGATTTGATTATGTAATGAGTCTAATATTATTATTGCAATGACAATCTCTTTTTGATTTAATCTTTTGCTGTTCTTAATGCTTGTCTTGTCGGACAAACAGGTTTGATTTACGGTTAACGATTAGGCTGGACCGCCGTTGTTAATGCTTTGCTTGAGATTATTTTATAGTAGATATCACCTAGGACTAGGGATACCCTATAGAAACCGGAATATTCTTGATAATTGATTGCTTAATTTCAATTGTAATTCTCTATGGACATAGGAATTAGGTTGGATGATTAAAGGTTTTCTCACTAAGGACTTAGGAGTAAACACCCTTAAGAACCGGTAATTAATTAGTTAAAATAAGTTGTTGCAGTGTTAATTCAGAGTTGTTACTGATTCAGATCATACATCTTCCCTAGCATGCTACCCATATCTGTTTTAACCGTTCCCGTACTTTCTTTATTTTATTCGCAATTATTTTTCACTTTGCAAAACCAAAACCAAAACCCCTAAAACTTTTGTTTAACTAAAATAAAACCAGAACTCTATATCGTCAAGCAGTCCTTGAGATTGACATTCGGGGAAATTCCCTTTTTATTACTACATTGGCAGAATAGTACACTTGCTATTTTTCCTATCAGCTGCCATGAAGACAGTTTGCAACAAGGCAACTTGTGAGGTTCACAACTCCTATCTCAGAGGGAGTTTGATGGTGTTCTTGGACAATTTGGAAAGCTGATGTATCCTACTTCAATGTGATGTCCAACTTTGGTTTTGAAATAACTTGCATTTGGTTGAAAAATGCCTCAACATTTTGAAAAAAGTAAGGAAGATTTTGACTTAGTGAAATTTTCACTAAGTGCTGGAAAAAGTGTGATTTTCATGTTTTTGTGATTTTGATCAATCCATAACTTATAATCCATGAAGATTTGGAATTTCTTGTAGTTGAAGTATTTGAAGTATGTAAGATGGACTACAATCTGAGCTTTGAATGGGAGAAAAAGGCCTTGTGGTTTAGGAGATATGATCTTGCAAAGTTGGTACCCTAGCCACTTTGTTCCATAACTTAGAAAAAATCCTAAGTTTCTAAGGTTGCCCCTTTTACAAGTTAACTCACTTTTCTTGATTTTTATTGATAAATGATGATTAAAATCACATATTAACATCATTTTAGGGTTAAGGAAACCTTGGTTGACCAAAATTTCAAAAAGTCAAACTTGGATTTTTGTACAGTTGACTTTTCATCAGATGAAACTTTGACTTTGTGATCCTTTTGTGAAATCTATCCTTGGGCCTAATTAAACTTCATGGATGGCCTCTAAGGGTATTTAGGAATGTCTTGGACCCTTCCCCAAGGTTTGATATCAAGGGTAGGTCAACAGTCAATGATAGGGTTGACTTTTTCATCAAGAAACCCTAATTTGTAATCAGATAGTTTTAAGTTCTCGTGGCTTATGAATCAAGCTATTTGAGTCAATCAAATCTTGTAGATGTATCAATATGATGAATTTGAGGTCCTTGAAGTTGATATTGAAGCTTCAAGTCATGTCTTGCATCACAAGTTAACTCAAAGGTTGAATTAGGTCAAAACCCTAATTCCTGATTTTTTTGATAGATGGTCCTTCAAAGTGACTTTGCCATTGTGGATGGGCTCTTAAGATTCTTTTTAGATTATTGGACCATATATTCAAGCATTGGCTCATGCCCAGATGAAAATTTTCATCTGGACGCCCTTGTCGACGAAAATCCTAGTTTGGTAACACTGGCGATCCTGAGGCTTGATCCTCTTAGAATATTGCATACTTATGCATGATTATTGATATGGGAGACCCCTTGATCCTTCATGGATGTTTAAGAGGTTAGAGAAGTTGAAGATCATGTTAATTCTTTATTGATCTTTTGTCTAAAGGCTCTGAGAGGGGTTGGAACCCTAATCTTTGATTGTAAGGAAAGCTCAACAATTCATGAGGAGTTTGATGAGGCATATGATGGTACATCCATATTATGATGATGATTCTCATAACGATGGGAATCTTAGTGGTCAAACTTTGGGGTATGACAACATCTTCATTAATTTTTCTTGAGAAAGGTCTCCTCTCGAGTTGTCGGATGGTAGATGGGTGCAACTGAAATTGGTCAACATTAACCTGTTGATTTACGATGGTTAACCGGCCTGTTGGAGCATTTGCTCTTCCATAATCTGCTGGAGGCGGATCTGTAGCCATGATAAGTGTCTCTGTGTCTGAATCAGTATGCCCGGAGTGAACCAAAACTTTTTCTTCTTTTTCTTGCTCTGAAATTACAGTTCCCAAAACAGACGCTGCCAATCTTTCTCGCTTGGCTTGACGGTGTCTAGCGTGCAAAAGTATTTCCGGTTCTGCGTCAAAAAAAATTTCGTTGAGGGCTTACCTCTCATACACAGGTTAGACAAATATTAGCAATAAAAGAAATAATATAAAAACTAAATGACAGAAAAACAAAATTTTGGTTGCAGAGCAACAAAATTTCCATTGAATTAACAAAAACTTATAATTTGGCAGTCCCCGACAACGGCGCCAAAAACTTGATCGTTAAAATAGCAAGTGTACTATTTTTACGATGTAGTAATATCGGGGTTGTCCCCATAATCGATCTCGAGGACTGCGTGTGATTGTAAGTGGAAATTCTAATTCAATTAAACAAAAGTTCCTTGGGTTTTGATTGTTTAAAAAGTATAACTAAGAATAATAAAATGAACAAATTTATAAACTTGACTTAAAACAGATATGAGAAGCATGCTAGAGGAAGTGTATGAATTGCACTGCAAAAACTCTAAATCCTTATTCGACGAAACATTACTCTAGACAAACCTTACCGTTTCTTAAGGTTATTTTTCCCTAATTCCTTAGCAGAAAAACCTTTGAGATTCTATCTTTACCCCAATTCCTTAGTGGTAAAGAAAGAATCACAAGCATTATATTTGATCAAGAATAATTCGGTTATTACAGGGTATCCCCATTCCTAGGCAATATCTACTGTAATATTATTATGAAAAAGCGTTAGGTTGGTTGGTCCGACCTAAACCCTAACCGTAAATCAATTTCAATTTGTCCGATCAAAAAAGCATTAAAAACATTGCATAATAAAAGATTAAGGGAAAAAGTAAGATCTCATAGAACAATGAAAATTCAAGTCATTACAATGCAATTCAGGGACACCCCCTAGCATTTGGGGGTTTAGCTACTCATAATACTAAAAAAATTACAAATTAGTAGATAGACATTAAAAGATTAACGAATGAATTGGATCTTCAATTGCGGATGCTCATGAAAAATCTTCCTTCTCCCGACCACTTGATAGCATTCAAACTCTCACGTAAAATCTTTCGTAAAATCAAAAAGTGTTTTCTCCCTTCTCAAAAACGATACTAAGTAACCACAATTCACTTAACAGCGACAGGAAATACCCAGAATTCCCTTTGGAGGACCTCAAACATAAAAATGAGAAAACTCAGAAAATCCTCGCCCAAGCCAACACAGGTCGTGTCAGACAACACGACAGGCCGTGTTGGCTTTCTGTCTTGATAAAAGCAGAATTTCCATGCCAGACTTGCTGGCACGAGCCGTGTCAGCTGACACGGGCACCCGTGTCAGCCCCCTGCCTTCCACAAAATCTTCACTTCCTAGCATCTTCCTGACACGGGCTGTGTCAGGCAACACGGGTGGCTGTGCCAGGGCTCCTGTAACTGCAAAATCCTCTATCTAGAACTCCAGAACTCCCGATTCGCAAGGACAAGATCATTGAGTTTTTTACCTACATCTGAGAACAAAGAAACTACCACAAACACGCATAAAATGCAACAAAATAACATAAACTATTAAGAGTAACAAAGCTTGAAAGAAATTGCGAAAAGTAAAAATAGTTTGAAAAGTAATGAAAATACCAAACAAAGTGTTACCGATTTCGCGATTTCGTGCCGAATAACAGACGAAAAACAAGTAGAAATGGTGACCGATCACAGTTCCTTCTGCATATCCAAGAATTATTCCTAGAACTCATTCATCCTTTCGTATACGTCTTTGTCTCCGCCAGAAATCGCTTGCGAAATCTGTTCTTCCGAGATAGTGTGTACCACTGGTTGTGGTATAGACATTATTGCAGTAACTCTTGGTGCTTCAGTGACCTGAAGTTTGTAACCTTCAGGAGTATCTGTTGTAACCCTTGCATCTTCATTTACCCGAAGTTTGTAACCTTCAGGTCTGGTGGTTCCTGCTACGGCTTATGGGTCTTCAGTGACCGGTGGGATGTATCCTTTAGGTATAAAGTTAAGAGGCATACCCCAGGGAAATCCTTTAGGCATGTTGTACTGAGGATGACTTCCAGGTTTCTCAAATGCTGGTGTGGATGTAACCTCCGAGATTACAGTCCTTTGATGTTGTTGTTCCTGGGCTGCGGCCAGGGATTGCATGTCATTGTGGAACTTTTCCAAACTCTCCTTCAGAGTGTTGATTTCTTCTCTTAGCTCTCTGTTATCTTCCTCGAAATCGTCCATTTTCTTTTGTCGATTGGCCCGAGTATTGTACGAATGAGACAGTTTGACTCTAGAGTGCGACACATATGTGAGACTCAAAGACAAAGATGTGTTATATGAGAATGATAAATGACATGCAAAGACTGAAAATTATATATTTTTTTAGTTTTTGTTTTCAAAAGGACTTTTAATAATTATATTGCAAATATCACACAACAGGGAGAGACCCTTTTATTGAACTCGAAAGATTGCAGTATTTTACAAGGAAAAGTACAATATTTTACAAAGTACGAGAAGGAAAAATTAGGCCTATGGATCTTGAGTTCTCTCTGAGGAAAGCTCAGATGCTGGTTCCTGAATCTTTCTTCATCCGTTGGCGGGTCGACGATCCTTTGCCATGTGAAAGGAGCGAGCAAATTTCTTCGTTCTTCCTGAATTTCTATAGCATGCTGCTCTAATATCTCAATCAGAGCATCATTTTCCTTTAGTAGTTCCTGAATCTTGGTATATTCTAAATTAAGAATCTGGTATTTGTTCTTCCAAGATTTTTTCTCAAGTTGGACTTTGTTAAGAGCGACCTAGAGTTTTTTCGCATCAGACATGAAATAAAGGACAGATTCCCTTAAGAGAAAATTTTTTTGACGAGGATAAGGCATCCTCAGTTTGCTGGCCTAGTTTGCACCCAGTGGATAATAGGCTCTGCAGAGATGCAGTTTGGCCTTCCCAGGGACTCTCTCCCTTTCCTATGAATATGTTGCCAGGCATGCACTATTTCTTTCTTTAGTGCCCTGTCATTTTCTCCTTCCTTGAAGAAAAGGCCTTCCAGATGAGCATTATGTGGGATATTCTTCATTAGGTATCCAAGTTGACGGCGAGTTAGAATTGGATGGTAGTTGATCCCTCCTTTAGTACCAATGAGGGGTACATTGGGGAAATTTCTGCATTTGTTGATGATTTTTATCCCTTAGTAAATCCGATTGCACCAGTCTATGTTTGAATTGGTAAGAGACATAATCTTCTGCGACCATCGCATATTACTTTTGTGATCCCAAAAAGCAGCAGACTTGGGCAAGTGGGAAATAAACCATTTGTAGAGTAATGGTACACAACATGTGATCATCCCTCCACTGTACAAATTCCTTAAGTGTAGAGAATGATAAGCACCCGCAAGTAAGGTTGGGACTGGGTTCCCAATCAAGAATATCTTAAAAGCATTGGTGTCGACGAAGTTATCAATTTTAGGAAAGAGGAAATACCCGTAGATGAGCAGAACAAAGACATCCACGAAAGCAGTTATATTTCCTATACTGGTAAAGTATAGAGCTTTCTCCATCAAGAATTTAGCATGTAAACCCTGGATTCCTCCTTTGGTGGTCATGTGAGTCCTAATTTCTGACTCATCCAAAGAGATTACTCTTGCAATGGCTTGATCTTTTGGAATTTCATCCAGTCCAGAAAATGGATCTTGATCGGTGATATGTAAGTCAATCAGGTGGGAGTACTCTTCCAGTGTTGGTGTAAGCTGATAATCTGGGAAAGTGAAGCAATGGTAAACCATATCGTAGAACTGAACCAGTGTAGAAGAGATCCCTTCAACCATGTTGACCTTTAAAAGAGACAACAATCCTCTGTGCTTAGCTCTGAAAGCCTCGAGATTAGTAATCATTCTTCCTAATTTCTTCAGGTCTTCCAGTTTTGGAACCTTGAAGGTGTACTTGTGCTTTTTTCTTCTTCCGAAATCCATAACACAACCTCTCTGATATTTGCAATTATTGTTTCAGTTCTTTTAGAAAAATATTTTTTTCTTGTTTTAAAAGAGTTTTTTAATGAATGCATGGATGCATGAATGCAGCAAATAAAAAAATTTAAAAACATGGGTTTAGGGGTTCATCGTCACGAGCATGGAGCCATGGATCTACCCATCCCCAAAGGTGTGTACTAATAAGTCAATTTTTGTACCTATAGAATGGGTTCTAACAAAGGTTCCCAAAATCATTGACCCCTCTAAGGGATATTAACAGCAAATTGATTAACTCAGCAGAGCTATAATATCCTAAGATAAATCTCCTTTAAGTGTAGTATCGCGTATCAACTATTCCCGATAGTCACCGCACTACCTAATGGTTTAATGGTTAAGTGTCTACTAATCCTCAATTTCAAGGGTATCCAACTGGGAAAAAACAATGCTTTCACAACATGCTCGTTCAACATTGGTGACTCCACAAGGATACCTCCACTGATTCGGTGGACTTCCAAGTTAGCTTGGTCGGGATCCACTCCCTATAATCCTTCCTAGATACGCCACCACTTATCTCAATGTTCTCTCGGACTCACCATATGCGTATTAATCGCATTCCCAGATAACAGTAATTTAAACAAGGGTATCAAGTAGTATAACAGTAAATGATATATAAAAAAAATGAGAAGGCAAGTAAAATAACAGAAAAAGAAATGTAAAGCAAAGCCTAGACCTCTTAGGAACTCTAATCCTAAATCTCCCCAGCAGAGTCGCCATTTTTCTGTAGCGTGCGATTTTTTCGGTGACGCGACCACCTTACCGCAATGGATTTGGGCGCTACTTTCTGATTTCTTATTTATCCTATGAAGCTAGAAAGGAAATGGAAGATATCTAAAACTAACTTGTACACAAATTTTTTCGTTAACAAATGCTAAGAGATCGGTGATCGGGGTCTGGTTATACAAAGGGAAGCTATTAACACCCAATGTATCTATGGTAAACCATATAGGAACATTTTATTGCATGTATTTCTATTATGTTGAAATGCTTTCTTGTGTTTATCTACTATGGATTGGGAAAGTTTCTCCTTTGGGATAACTGAGAGAATATTTTTGTTGTTTAGGGGAATGTACTGGACCTAAAGTTTTTTATTTGTGTGCTCGCTAAGATTTCGCAATCTTTTGCCTACGTATTCCCGTAAAGAGATCCTGGGAAATAAAAGCAATTGTAGTTCCTCCTATTTCTATGGGAGGAAATATATTTGGTGTCTTGTTTAAAGCCCAAGATTGAAGATAAAAGAAGTATTTTTGTCTTGTTCAAAGCCCAAGATTGAAGCTAAAGGTTGACTGAGAGAGAATTTGTCATCTCTAAAGGGAAACCCCTTTTACAAGTTATCCCACTTTTCTTGATTTTTCTTGATGAATGATGATTCCAATCACACATTAACATCATTTTAGGGTTAAAAAACCATTTTTGTGAAAAATCTCAAAAAGTAAAAGTTTGACTTTTGTGCACAGTTGACTTTTTATCAAATGAATTCCAAACTGTGCGATCCTTTATGAAATAAAGTCCTTGACTTAATCAAACTTGATGGATTGATTTCATAGGTGTTATAGGGTGTATTGGATCATGTCCTAGGGTTTGGGAGCATGTCCTGGTCAAAAGTCAAAGCTACAGTTGACTTTTCCCGTGAAACCCTAACTGTGGTTCAGATGAAATCGAAACTTGTTGATCAAGCTTCCTGGATCAATCCATTGTTGCAAATGGATCAATGTGGTATATTAGAGACCCTCAAATCCTCTCTTGAGGCCTTGGCTCATGATTTGTCCCAAAAGTCAACTTAGGGGTGAATTAGGTCAAGAAACCCTAATTCCTGATTTTTGATGAATGCATCCCCTAAAGCCAAATTAATTTGATGATTGGGTCCATGAGGTTCCATGGAGTATTTTAGGTTATGCTTTGAAGCATTGGCTCATGCCCAGAGGAAAATTTCCATCTGGAGGCCCTGGTCGACCAAAACCCTAATTTGGTGACACTGGCGATCTTGAGGCTTAATCCACCTAGAAGGGAGCAACACTGTGCTTGATCCTTGCTGTGGGAGTCCTCTTGTTCCATTATGGATATTTGACAGGTTAGACAAGTTAAAGATCATGTCATTCCTTGATTGATCCTTTGCCTAAGAGCTCTGAGAGGGCCTGAAACCCTAATTTTTGTTTGTAGTGGATGCTCACCCATCTTTAGGGAGACTAATGAGGTATGATGGTTCATCCATATTGTGATGATGATTTCCACAATGATGGGAATCTTAATGGTCAAAATTTGGGGTGTGACAGATGCCCCTATTTAATCTTCTTGGACCCGAATGTGTGAATGGCGAAGGTATTCGGGCATTCGGGGTGCAAGAAGATTAAATATCAGAATACCCAAAATTTTGATGGCGATTATGAATGGCAGTGAGCCCATCCATCTTCTTTTGCTAAGTAATGATGCTTAGGAAAGGTAAAACTTCCCCTCGATCCTGGTCTTCAGCCAAGGAACTGGTCTCAGTTTTCTTTTGAAATGAACTTCCCCTCGATCTTGGTTTCCTACCAAGGAACTGGACTTAGTTTCTGAAATGAACTTCCCCTCGATCCTGGTTTCCTACCAAGGAACTGGTCTTAGTTTCTGAAATAAACTTTTCGTCGATCCTGGTTTCCTACCAAGGAACTTGTCTTAGTTTCTTTTGTCAATAAACTTTATTGACAAGGAACGCTATGCGTAGCGGTTTCCCTCAAACTTCTCGCCGAATTTTCCTAGGGGGGAGATGCGTAACGCCCCATTTTTAATTATTTAATCCTCTAGTTTTATTTTAATTGTTTGGCCTTGTTTAGGGGGTGTGTCCTTTAATAGCAACATGAAGTTTATTATTAATATTATTATTAGTATTATTCCATATTATTATTATTATGGTTATTATTATTATTTAGTAAAATAAAATATGATATAATTAAGTAGATAATGGGATAATGGGATTAATGAGGGCAGTTTGGTAATTAGAGATCAATTAGTGAAAATTGGTAAGGGTTTAGCATAATCAGAATTTTAGAGATAGAAAGAGAAAAGCTAAGGAGAGGAAGAACAAGGGTGTTCTAGGGCTAAGACCTCCATCAGATTTTCGTAGAAAAGTAATCAAGAATTCGAGGTAAAGGGGAGAAATGGGTTAAATATTGGTGATATGTTCATGATAGGGTAGTGGGGAGTCATTAACCCCGTAGGAATTCGTATGCAAAATTCTGTGTTATTGATTTGTGTATATGTCTGATGTGATGATGAAATTGTGCATGAATTGATTCGTGTTAGCATGATTTTTTGTTGTTGTCACTGTTGTAAGAATGCATCATGTTGCTAGACTGGTTTGTGCAGGTGAATATGACAGATAATTAGATCTAAGACCTGAAATTGTTATACTATTGATAGGTAAAAGAAATTAGATGGAGTAGAGGACCTAACACTAGTGTAGGAACAAATTTAGGACTGAATTGGAGTGAAAAGGGGAGGATCCCGTAGCAGAACACGAACTAGTGTGAAGAATTGGATTTTTCGTAATAGATCTGGCCATACGTGTACCAAGTAAGGCAATACGCGTATGGGATGGCTAATACGCAGCAATGCGCATATGAAAGGCTAGGCATTACGCGTAATATGAGGGTCGTACGCGTAATGGGTTGGAATTTGGGAAATTCAGTGGGAAAACGTCTCTGTCCGTACGCGTACGGCATAAGGCATTATGCGTAAGGACTTGGGAAATGTGAGGTAATATGCGTATGAAGAGAGTTATTACGCGTATGGGTTGGGCGAGCGAGCTGGCAATACGCGTATGGTACAGGGCAATACGTGTATGGCCAGCGAGTGTGCAGAATTTTACCGTTTCGCGATTTCTTTCCCGTTTTCGCATCCGAAGTTATTTCTATTGGTTTGAGAGGTTAGGGATAGATGTTAGACCTTGAGAAATGTAGGATTGGTGATGGAAATAATTAATTTAGTAATTTTTAGAGAATTAATTAATTAATAGTTAATTGGTGTTGTGTGAAGTAATCGTTTGGTGTTGGATGTTGATGTGTGATTCAGGTGTGATCAGGAGGATCGTGAACATGTATATATGTTATTGTACATGTGTTTTGTATGCATATTGTGTCATGCATTTCATGGTGTTCGTGGGATGAATCATTGCTCAGGAGGAGTGTATGTGATTCATCCACACTCCGATATGGAGAATGGTGGGGATAGATCATTGCCAAGTAGGGGTGTATATGATCTATCCCAGTTTGATTGAATGAACCGTGATATTGGTACCACATGCAATGTGTCTATGTTGAGTTGCATTGCATCATTATTGATATGTGTTATTGTATGGTGATGATTTGTGGACCAGTGGGTCGTAATTTGTATGATTGTGCGTAAATACTACTCTTATCATGTATTTGTTCACCGTTTAATATTGAATGTGATTTCTCACCCCTTTGTGGTTGTTGTGTCTGTGCTTCTTCGGAAGTACAGATAATCCAGGTACTTAGGTTGCTGGAGTGCGTGTTGCTTGTTTGAGTCGTAGGAGTTGCTCTGATATGTAACACGGGATATTTTGGGGATTTTAAATCATTTGTTATTTGTTATTCTTTCATTTTGTTACGTATCTTGTTTTCGATGATTTTATGGTGAACCACGATTTTATGTGGGATTTTCTAAGTTGTTGGCATGTGGCCGTGAAATGAATAAATAAATTATTTCCGCTGTTTATTTCATTTAATAAAAGTAGTTTTGATGTTGGTTTTACAAATGTGGCATCCTACTTTATTGTTGGTGCAAAACTCTGATTATTTCATAGAATTATGTGTATTTTTCATAGATGGGAAAGTGGGGTGTTACAATTGGTATCAGAGCAGGTCGGTCCGTCCGGCTAGGTGTAGTAGTTGAGTCTGTCCTTAGTATAGGAGTCGTTGGTGTGTTCTGACCATATGTTAATTGTTGAACAGTATGGCAGGAAGGAATGATGCTGCTCTTACTACTGCTATGCAAGCCATGGCACAAGCTGTAGAGAACGCCAATCAGGCTAGAGGTGCTCAGTTTCGTGACTTAGCCCAGTTTCAGAGCAACAAGCTGCCTACATATGAGGGAGGTATCTTGGATCCAGAGGCTGCACAGAAATGGCTAAAGGCTGTGGAGAAGATCTTCAGGACCATGGAATGCAGTGATGCTCAGAAGATACGGTTTGGTACGCATATGCTGGAAGGAGAGGCTGAGACTTGGTAGGACAATAGTCGTCAGAGATTGGAACCTGCGGGTACTGAGATTACTTGGGCTATGTTTCAAGCTGAGTTTCTGGAAAAGTATTTTCCAGAAGACATTCATAGTGCAAAAGAGGTTGAATTTTTGGAGCTGAAACAGGGTGATAAGACAGTTGCTGAGTATGCCGCTAAGTTTGAGGAGCCGGTTCAGTATTGTGCTCATTACAATACTGAAGAAGCTATGACTTCGAAGTGTTTGAAGTTTGAGAACGGGCTGCGTCCCGAGATCAAATTGGGTATTGCTTGTCAGAAGATAAGAAACTATCCAGAGCTGGTAAGCAGAAGAAGAATTTATGATAATGACAACAGAGCCAGAATTGCTCATTATAAGGCTGTGAATGAGAAGAAGGGTAAGTAGAGATTTGGAGGTACTCCTTACAGTGCTCCAGCTGATAAGGGGAAATAGAAAACTGATGTGGGGAAGAAACCAAAGGAGAAGGGAGCAGGTGTTGTTACTCTCAAGTGCTTCTGATGTGGTGGCACGGGTCACCATGCTAACAACTATCAGAATGAGGTGAAGAAGTGTTTCAAATGTGGGAAACCTGGTCATGTTATAGCAGATTGCAGAGCCACTATACCTACTTGTTATAATTGTGGAGAGAAAGGTCACATCAGCACTCACTGTGAGAAGCCAAAGAAGTCTCAGACGTCTCAAACTGGTGGGAAAGTGTTTCCCTTGGTGGGAGCTCAATCCAATGATGAGGAGCATTCTGTCAAAGGTACTTGCTTTATTAATGATATTCCTTTGATTGCTATCATTGACACAGGTGCAACACACTCGCTTATTTTTGTTGACTGTGTGAAGAGTTTAGGAATTGTGCCGTCTACTCTAGAGCAGAGGATGACGATTGAGACTCCATCTATTGGTTCCGTGGTTACTTATTTGGTGTGTTTGAAGTGTCCACTAACCATGTTTGGTAGAGATTTCAGAGTGGACTTGATTTGTTTGCCACTCAGTAATGTCGATGTTATTTTGGGGATGAACTGGTTGGAGTTCAACCGGGTTTATATTGACTGCTTCAGGAAGACGTTACTATTTCTTACTCCGGAAGAGGAAGCATTAGCGGATTCGCTATCTAGCAGGGAGTTGAGGGCGTTGTTGGAGGATGAAGCGAAGCTGTTTGCGGTGTTTGCCTCGTTGTCCGTTGAAATCAAGACTTTAGTTAATGAATTACTAGTGGTGAATGAATTTCCTGAAGTGTTTCCAGACGACATCACAGAATTGCCTCCGAAAAGGGAAGTTGAATTTACTATTGATCTTGTAGCGGGTAACAGACCTATCTCTATGGCACCGTACAGGATGTCTGCATCAGAATTGGCAGAGTTGAAATCTCAGGTCAGAGAATTGCTCGATAAGAACTTTATTAGACCAAGTGTGTCGCCGTAGGGAGCTCCAGTGTTGTTCGTGAAAAAGAAGGATGGTAGTATGCATCTGTGCATTGATTACCGTCAGTTGAAAAAAGTGACCATTTAGAATAAGTATCCACTTTCGAGGATTGATGACTTAATGGATCAGCTGGTAGGAGCGCGTGTTTTTAGCAAAATTGTTCTGAGGTCGGGTTACCATCAGATTAGAGTAAAGGAAGGGGATATTCAGAATACTGCTTTCAGAACTCACTATGGACATTACGAATATGCAGTGATGCCTTTCGGGGTGTCTAATATGCCGGGTGTGTTTATGGAATATATGAATCGTATCTTCCACTCTTATCTGGATTAGTTTATTGTGGTATTTATTGATGACATACTGATTTATTCTAAGTCTGACGAGGATCATGCAGGACACTTGAGAATTGCATTGTAGGTGTTGAAATATAATAAATTGTTTGCAAAGTTCTTGAAGTGTGAATTCTGGTTGAAGACTGTGAGTTTCTTGGGTCATGTTATTTCTGGTGATGGAATAGCGGTGGATCCATCTAAAGTAAGTGCAGTACTTCAATGGGAAGCTCCGAAGACAGCAACGGAGATTAGAAGCTTTTTGGGTTTGGTAGGTTACTATAGAAGATTCATTGAAGGGTTTTCTAAATTGGCATTGCCATTGACTCAGTTAACCAGGAAGAATCAAGCTTTTGTCTGGGATCCTGCCTGTGAGGAATGTTTTGAAGAACTGAAGAAGAAATTGACTACAACACCAGTGTTAATTTTACCAAGTCCAAATTATTCTTTCGTAGTGTACTGTGATGCATCTAAGATGGGATTAGGCGGTGTGTTGATGCAAGATGGCAAGGTAGTGGCTTATGCTTCACGGCAATTGAGGGTGCATGAGAGGAACTATCCTACTCATGATCTTGAATTAGCTGCAGTGGTATTCGTGTTAAAAATCTGGAGGCATTATTTGTATGGATCAAGATTTGAAGTATTCAGTGATCATAAGAGTCTGAAATATTTATTCGACCAGAAGGAATTGAATATGAGGCAGAGAAGGTGGTTAAAGTTCTTAAAGGATTATGATTTTAATCTGAGTTACCATCCGGGTAAAGCTAATGTTGTGGCAGATGCTCTGAGTCGGAAGACAATCCACATGTCTGCGTTAATGGTGAAAGAAATGGAATTGATTGAACAATTCAGAGATTTGAGTATGGTTTGTGAAACTACACCGGAAAGTATTAGACTGGGTATGTTGAAAGTGAATAATGACTTTTTGGATGTAATTAAGGAAAATCAGAAACTTGATGTGAAGCTGGTGGACTTGATGCCTACAGGAGAAGATAATCCTGATAGTGACTTTAAAGTGGATAATGTTGGTGTGTTGAGGTTTCGGGGCATAATTTTTGTGTCGGATAATGTGGAATTGAAAAAGGCAATCTTAGAGGAAAGTCATCTGAGTAGCTTGAGTATTCATCTGCAAGCCACAAAGATGTACAATGATTTGAAGAAGTTGTTTTGGTGGTCCGGTATGAAGAGGGACATAACTCAGTTTGTTTATGCTTGTTTGACCTGTCAGAAGTCAAAAGTGGAGCACCAGAAGCCGTCGGGATTAATGCAACCATTAGAGATTCCGGAATGGAAATGGGACAGTATTGCGATGGATTTTGTTACTGGTTTACCAAATACGGCGAGGGGATTTGATGCTATTTGGGTAGTGGTGGATCGGCTTACGAAATCCGTTCATTTTATTCCAATTAACATCAGTTTCCCGTTGTCGAAGCTGGCAGAGATTTATATCAGGATTATTGTGAAGTTACATGGTGTTCCGTCGAGCATAGTGTCGGATAGAGATCCGAGGTTTACTTCAGAATTTTGGAAGAGCCTGCAGGAAGCCTTGGGTTCTAAGTTGAAGTTGAGCTCGGCTTATCATCCACAGACCGATGGTCAGTCAGAGAGGACTATTCAGTCGTTGGAGGATTTGCTGAGAGCCTGTGTGTTGGAAAAAGGTGGTGCGTGGGATACTCATTTTCCATTGATCGAGTTCACGTATAATAATAGTCACCATTCGAGCATAGGAATGGCACCTTTCGAAGCTTTGTATGGTAGGAAGTGTAGGACGCCTCTGCGTTGGTATGAAACAGGTGAGAATGTGGTACTGGGACCAGAGATTGTGCAACAGACTACAGAGACAATTCAAATAATCCGTGAGAAGATGAAGGCATCTCAGAGTAGACAGAAAAGTTATCATGATAATCGGAGGAAGGAGTTGGAGTTCAGTGATGGTGATCACGTATTCTTGAGAGTTAACCCAGTGACCAGTGTGGGACATGCATTAAAGTCAAAGAAGTTGGATCCTAAGTTTATTGGACCGTATCAAATCTTGCAGAGGGTTGGTACAGTTGCTTATAGGGTAGCGTTGCCACCTGAGCTTTCGAACTTGCATGATGTGCTCCATGTGTCGCAACTTCGAAAGTATGTTTCAGATCCATCTCATGTTATTCAGAGGGATGAAGTACAGATCAGAGAGAATCTTACTGTGGAGACGATTCCTTTAAGGATCGAGGATCGCAAGATGAAGCAACTCAGAGGAAAGGAGATACCTCTGGTGAGAGTAGCTTGGGGCGGAGCTGCTGGCGGAAGTGTGACCTGGGAATTGGAGAGCAGGATGCGGGGGTTGTAACACCCCATTTCTACCCGGCAAATATATTGAGAATCAGAGTAGTAAAAATTCAATCAACAATACACAAATAGGATGCCACATTTTACAACTTTAAAAACTTATTCATTTAACTCAAGTAGTACATCGATACATAACACTTTTAATTCGGATGAAACTATAATAACAACTTTTACTCATTCTTGGACACCAAAACAGTTTTCACAACTACGCAGCGGATTCTCACATATTCAACTATACATGATATAACATTTGTTCAACTTAAACAACTTAGTAACAACATATTTTCATGGAAACAACTTAAAACAGCAACAGATCAACTAAGCGTTCATCCCCCCGAGTGTTACGTATCAGAGCGACATCACCGACTCAACTAATGAAGATAAACGACCTTCATCTCTGCTAACCTGCACGTTACCAACATAGGGGTAACATTCAAACAGAAGGGGTGGGATATCAACCAACATAAACAAGTGTATGATAAACAGTATATTAGATTAGAATCATACAAATTTCACCATTTCAACGACAATTATACAACAACCAACAAACAACTCAAATCAATACAAATTAGTAACAACAACAACTTAAATCAACCAACACATCAACATAACAACTTATAATATACAACTTCAATTCATCGCAACTTAACAATAACAAGCACAACTTTAACAATAATCCACAATTTATCAACATACTTTATCAACCTATTACACATATCAACATTTACGACATAATCACTACAATCAACCTAATCAACATAACCAACTTCAACTCTGAAATCAACGTAATCACCTTCATCAACTTCAACAAATATACTCAACATATTCAACTTCTTCAACATCAACATAATCAACTTCATCAACTTAAACAACGCAAACAACTTTATCAACTTGGACAATATAAACAACTTTCTCAACTTCAACAAACACAATCAACACAAACAACATAAATAATGCGACACAGGATGCGACTCGACTATGCATATGCATGTGGTACCATCGGAGCAAAACTCCCAACTTAAAATATACCAGGTTATCGAGGTATCTGCAAGGCATAAGCCTTCAACTTAGTAATTTTCCCAATCCAGGCCAACGTGGTGAGCATCAGCTCCAACTTAAAAATTGCCAATCCAGGCCAACTTAATATGCAAATGCCATGATGCAACGACTCAACACAAAACAACAACCAACTCCGAACAACATATCAACTTTAATTCAACACGATTCAACTTTGGCCAAAGGCCTACAACTTATATACATCAACGTTGGTCATACAACCTACAACTTTAACATCAACATTGGTCCTTCGACCTACGACTTAAAAATGCCCACAAACCGGGACAAAACTACATAAGCAATTGTACAAGAAATCCATACATACAACATGAATTCAACAAAATAAACCGACTAAAATCACTTACTAATTATTACTAACTACCTCGACAATTTTTATTAAATTACGAACAACTAATTTTTTCGCTTAAACCGGCTAAAACTGTACTATTTTAACCTCTGCGATTGATACGAACTTATTGCAAAAATTCTGTTTTCTGTTACTACTATTATTACAATAATTTCCCAACTTGCTGTCATGAAACTGCTCATTTTCTGTCAAAACATGTTTCTGCTACTTGTTCTCATTTTCTGTTAAAAAAACTGCTACTACTATTTTTCTCAATTTTCTATCAAAATCCTGTTATAAAACCTATTAAATTTCTGCTACACATAATTAATAGGACTATATTATTTTCTGTTATATACTATTCCTAATTTAATAATATATGGTTTAATAATATATATGCTTAGTTAATTAACCCACTGTCGCTAGAAACAAAACAAATTATTAAGGACACAGTGGCTTCACAACATGATAATGTAGTGGCTCTCAACATGATACTTTGGTGGTGGCTCTCAACATGATACTTTGGTGGCTCTCAACATGATTAACATATTCCTAACATATTGATTAATAAAATATGGTTAATTAATCAATTTACTGCCACTAAAACAAAACAAATCATTACAAAAGAAATAGTGGCTTGCGCCACATGCTTCATTGTTTGATTGTGGTGGCTTGCGGCACCCTTTCTCCTTGGTTGGTGGTGGCATGCGCCACCCTGTAATTGACACACAGGGGTGGCGGGCGCCACCCCCCTTATATATATATATATATTTTTTTTTTAACGATCAACCTTAATTCATTGTCCGTATTGTTTTCGGTGTATAATTTCAATCTAAGATCCTCCATGTTCTTCACCGAATATCAGTTCACAAAATCAATCCTTAAAACATATCGCAGTAGAAAATCATTTCACATCAGAACAATTAAGCAACACAGTTCAAGCACATAAAACCAGAATAATTCATCGTAAAATCAATACAGTCACAGTAGGAAAATCATACAAATCCCAATCCCACATACGGTCTACCATATACCCAGTTATATTCTGATAACAACATCTGCCAACGGGCAATCCTTCCCGTAAGAGCAGGTTTTTCAAATACATACTTGATCGGATCCATTTCGGATATTAACCAAGTGTAGCGAATCATGTATTGGCGAAGACGTTTGGCTACCTAAGCCAGAGCGCAGCAAGTTTTCTCGAGCATAGTGTACCGAGTCTCGCAGTCGGTGAATTTCTTGCTCAAATAGTAAATGGCAGACTCTTTCTGTTTGGTTTCGTCTTGTTGGCCAAGTACACATCCCATTGGGTCCTCTAGGACTGTTAAGTAGATGATTAGTGGTCTTCCTTCCACTGGAGGTGATAGAATCGGCGGATTCAACAGGTATTCCATAATACTGTCGAAGGCAGTTTGGCAGTCCTCTGTCCAAACGCAGTCCTGATTTTTTTGAGTAATTTGAAAATTGGCGCACATGTCGCGGTCATGAGGAATATGAATCTGGAGATGTAGTTCAAACCTCCCAGGAATCCTCTGACTTATTTTTCAGTTTTCGGAGAAGGCATTTCTTGAATGGCCTTGACCTTGTCAGGATCAACTTCAATTCCTTTCTGGCTGACGATGAATCCTAAGAGTTTCCCTGAACGGACACCGAAGGTGCACTTGTTGGGATTCAGGCGGAGTTTGTACTTTCTCAACCGCTCGAATAACTTTGACAGGTGGGTCACATGTTCCTCTTCTGTCTTAGATTTTGCAATCATGTCGTCAACATATACCTCAATTTCTTTGTGTATCATGTCATGAAACAAAGTAGTCATGGCCCTTTGATAGGTTGCCCCGGCGTTCTTCAAACCGAACGGCATTACCTTGTAACAAAAGGTACCCCACGGGGTAATAAATTAAGTTTTCTCCATGTCATTCGGCGCCATTTTTATCTGATTATAGCCCGAGAATCCATCCATGAAGGACTAGCCTTGTTTAGATCTCTGTAATCGACACACATTCTGACTTTTCCATCCTTTTTTGGAATTGGTACGATGTTGGCTAACCATTAAGGATATTCTGATGTGGCGAGGAAACCCGCGTCAATCTGCTTCTGTACCTCCTCTTTGATTTTGATGGCCATGTCCGGATGAGTTCGTCTCAACCTTTGTTTTACTGGCGGATATTCCGATCTCAATGGTAGATGATGTTCCACGATGTTGGTATCCAACCCTGGCATATCCTTATAGGACCAAGCGAACACATCGGGAAACTCTTTGAGAAGCTTTGTCAAACTCTCTTTGGCCGTTGGACTGAGCAGTGTCCCAATCCTGATCTCTTTTCTTTCTTCCTCTGAGCCCAAGTTGACCGTTTCCAACGGAAGCTTTGTCAAACTCTCTTTGGCCGTTGGACTGAGCAGTGTCCCAATCCTGATCTCTTTTCTTTCTTCCTCTGAGCCCAAGTTGACCGTTTCCAACGGCTCTTTGTGAGGTTCAATGGACCTTTCCTCTTGTCTGAGTAATCGGGAGATTTCTTTTGGAATTTCGTCGTCAACTTCTTCTTCAGCCCCAAATACCGGGAATTCAAAGTTGGGAGAAGGCATCGGATCGTATGTTTCAACGGGGTTTAAAACAAGCAATCTGCGTGACGTGATGATTTGTTTTTAGAAGAGATAGAGAGAATACAAAAGTGTGTGCAGTGTTTTTCTTTGGAAAACTGCTTGTTTTTATCATTGATTTGTTTTTTAGGATTACCATTTTCTGAAAAAGCAAAAAGAGAAAACAACAATTAATGCGGAAATTACAGAATGACATTATTTTATTTATGAACAAGTCGATTCTTGAAACTATAGTCCTATAAAACAAAGCTCTGTCGCTTTGGGCGAAGCGAAGAGGGAAATTTACAGAAAGCGAGCCCTATCAAAACATCTGTTTCACCTGGGCAGGGTGAAAGGTTAAAGATGGCAATTACTTTGACTTATGAACAATCTTCGGAACATCGACAGCAACCCATTGGCGGTGAACTCCTTGGTGAATCACAAAGTCTAGTACCTTCCTTGATTTGTCTTCAGAAATGACACTAATTTCTGGTGGAGCAGGATCACTGGAATCTGTCTCCCAAGCAGAGTTGTCGTAGGAGGATTCCTCAGTTGTATTTTGCGTAGTATTTGTAGTCTCAGCTATATCTCCCTATCCAGTGGGCTGGATGTCTTCTAGCCTGATACGAGAGCTTTCAGGAGCGGTGTATTTGACCATATAATCATATTTTCCACTTGGTTGTCCCAAGGTGTCCCATACTTCTTTGGAACTGGAGGATTCATCCCTCTCGATGACGTTGACCTCGGGAAAAGCATAGTTTATAAATTAGAGTCCTGTAAATGTTGCGAATTCATCGCGTGCTGAGTATTTTCAGGATAACCTGGGTGTTGCCCCCATGACATCATGGGGACGCAGGTATTATTTTCAATGATGCTCAGTTGACTTTCATTGTTCGGCCGACTTTCTTGCCCCAAGTCTCCTGGGTAAGGCTGCCACATTGGCAGGCCATCCATCGGGCCATGATAGATGTGGTCAAAGTTGTCTTTCATCAGAGTGTCCTCCTAGAATGAGTTTGGTGGAGCACGACATCCTTCTGAATCACAATCTCCATATATCATTTTGACGTCTGACCTTGGTATAAATCTCGGGCTCTGTGCAGGAAAGCAAAAGGGAGTCTGCGTTTCGTCTTGAGACATATAACCGTCCTCGTTAAGATAGGACCTCCATTCTTCATTCCTATCGGATGAATCATCTTTATTGATGGTATGCACCTCCTGAGTCACTGGTTGAAGGAAGCCTCCGCTGTGGAAGAAGTTCTAAATGGGATGAAAACTTTCATCGCTAGCAGCTGTCTGGGTACAGGTCACAGAAAAAACCAAGACCCTTCTTTGTTTTATTGTCAGTAGGAATGACAAGCTGCCCCCATCCTGTTGTATTGGTACTCTTGACCGCTTTGATAGCATCTTTTTACGAGGAAATCGTAGTTCCCCCTTCAGATTGATTGTCCTTGTGTAGCGAAAGTGCTTGGAACTGGGTTCCGATTGCCCCGTCCGGTTCTACATAAGTGGATGACGATAAATTGCTTACGAGCAAGGCCTGTTCTCCACAGACTGTGACGAGTTAGTCGTTCTGGATGAACTTTAGCTTTTGGTGGAGGGTCGAAGTGACCGCCCTAGCCTGATGTATCCAAGTTCTTCCTAATAAACAACTGTATGTTGCCCGGATGTCCATGACCTGGAAAGTGACCTGAAAAGTGTGAGGACCGATAGTTATGGGAAGGTCGACTTCACAGATAACCATTTTTATGGATCAGTCAAATGCTTTGACGACGACCTCACTGCCCCTCATCGGGGATCCTTTGAATGATAATTGCATCAAAGTGGACTTCGGCATAACATTTATTGCTGACCCTGTGTCTACCAGTACGCTGGCTAAAGCATCGTCCTGGCAGTTGACTGTAATATTGAGCGCTATGTTATGACGGTGACCTTCTTCAGGTAATTCCTCATCACTAAATCCCAAGTTATTGCAGGAAGTGATGTTAGAGACAATGCTATCGAACTGTCTGATTATTACGTCCTGTTCCACAAAGGCTTGCTCTAAGACTTTCTGTAGAGCCTCCCTATGCGCTTCTGAACTAAGTAATAGTGATAATACCGAGATCTTTGAAGGAGTCTGTAACAGTTACCAACAATGTTGTATTCACTCCTCTGGATGAGCTTCAGCATCTCATCATTGTTTTTCGAAAGGTCGGGATTACTGGATTGACTGACCGGTGGATTGGGAACTTCTGTTTGAGGTTCTTTTTCTTTGTTAGGTTCTCCAACTCCTCGGTTGAAGATTCGACCACTCTGTGTTACTCGACTGACATCTGTAATATTCACGATGGAGGGTAACAGAATTTCCTTCCCGTTCTCGACTGTTGTCGCACCGTACTTGTAAGGGATAACCTTAGTTGATTCATACGGTAGAGGTCCTGGTAGATAGATGACCATGGGAACCTTCTGATTTTTCTGACCAACCTAAGTAATTTTGATCTGTTCCCCATTGGGAACTCTCGATTCGCCAAGTAGAGGGATGATGGCACAAACATCCCTAGCCCTCTGATGATTAGAGATTATGACAATGTCCTCGATTTGATCAGCAAGATAATTGACTGATCCAGAACTTGAGCAGGGTTGAATCTCTTTACGCTCCAACTGACTTTGAAGGGCTGCTCGCACGAAGTAACATCCTTGATTATCCACTGAGCAAACTCCACACCGCTCATAGTTGTGTAGTGGCACCTGGCCACGTCCGCTTTGAATACAGTGTAACCTGACGAGGTCTATTTCCCTCGACCGAACATCCTGACTTTGATATCTAGTAGGATTCCCGTTAGTGATACTAATTTGCTGGGTGTCTTCGTCCAATAGATTGGAAGCCACCAGTGGTTCAACAAGTGCTGAAGTGTTTCCTGGACAAGGGCACAACCTTGATCTTTTTCTTAACCCGCTTTACAGCTCTGATAATCATGTGAAGTGAGAAAACCGAGTTGGACTTGCGTAGCGTGTAACTCCACCAGGCAGATATTCATCAAGCGAATATCGAAGATTTGAATCATGTTGATCTGATAATGATTCCTATCATAGTAGTCTTGGATCCATCCAAGATCCATCTGACGCTGGAGGGCCTCTTGTACAAAAGAGCATCCCTGTTTGTTTACCGAGCAGGTCAGACAGGAACTGTACTCATGCCGCGGTAGATTATGATACTGGCTTTGCCTTGAGTGCATCGCCACCAAGTTGGCATTCATCGCACGGATGTCGTGGTTTTGAATGATGTTGGAATTTGTATAAACCATGTTAACTCCACGAACTCGGTGCTCTTGGATCCATCCGAGATCCATCTGTTCCTGTAGAGCTGATCGCACCACAGAATATCCCCGGTTTTTTTTAGAGCAGATATCACACTGGTGATCATTATGAGGTGGCACATGGCCATATCCACTATGTCTACAATGTATCTTAACCAAATTGGCCCTTAGTAAGAGTACATCGTGAATTTGATAGATGTTGTTAAATACTCCTTCTATCAGATTGACTGCAGCTTTCTCGTGGTGAGGCAGCGGGTTCGTGAGAACATTTAGATTCATATCTTTTAAAGATAAAGCCTCTCTCCTAACAAGCTTTTGCACATCGGATTTGAAACTGAGACAGTTCTCTATGTTATGCCCTGATCCTCCTTGATGGTAAGGGCAAGTCTGATCCACCTTAAACCAAAAAGGTGGATTTTCCGGTACTGTAAGAGGAGCCTTAGTCTGGACATGCCCTTTGACCAGCAGTAACGGAAATAGTTCTGCGTACGATACGAGTATAGGATCAAATCCTGGTGGTCGCGTTGTACGGTTGTTATTGTATGGAGGACGAGCCTGCTGGAGAGGCTATTGTGTCCTTTACTGAAATTGCTGTTGATTAGGTTGGCTCTGCGCAACCTGAGGTTGATACGTAGAAATAGGCGCAGGGTTGATAGCAGGAGTTACACCTGCTACTGGTTGGTACCGTCGCCTTTGCTTTCTGAGAGAGATATTCCCAATATCTTACTCTTTTTTCTTAGGGAGAGCACTACCGTATTTCTTAGTGCCGCTTGTCGATCCAGTGTCTTTGACTAGACGTCCTTCTCGAACAGCTTCTTTGAGACGTACTCCCATACCGACCATTTCGGTGAAGTAGCTGGGCGCACTGGCAACCATTCTGTCGTAGTAAAATGAGCTCAAGGTCTTTAAGAAAATCTTTGTCATTTCTTTTTCCTCAAGAGGTGGAAAAATTTGAGTGGCAATTTCACGCCATCTCTGAGCGTATTCCTTAAAGGTTTCCTTATCCTTTTGCGACATTGATCTGAGTTGATCTCTGTCTGGTTCCATGTCCAGATTGTATTTATATTGTTAGACGAAGGCAGTGCTAAGATCTCTGAACTTGCTGATCGTAGCGCAATTTAAACCCATGTACCATTGTTAGTAGAGTAATAATGGGGGTTGTTTTTAATCGTATCCACAGGGATTGTTCGATATTTGATGCGTGCCGTTCAATAGTTGTGATATTCTAAGTTCAATGGTTTCAAAAGTTTCTCAAGTGTTGTTAACATTCAATTGTAGCAAAGATTAATTGGTGACAAAGATTTTGTAAAAGTTTTGATAAAAGCATGTTAAGGTTAGGTTTCGCCAATCCTTTTCACGTATAAACGATTAATCAAGCATATGAACTCAGTTTTCGACCAATATAACCGCGTATCCTCCTGACTAAGTTTATGTCTAAAGCGAAGTCGTGAGTATCGTTGTTTAGACCATTAGATGATGTCTCACGCTAACAATCTAAACAACAATCATTAAGATGAACACAATGCGAATAGCAAATCCCAAATCTATGTCTAGAGTTTGGTTTTTAAGAGATAAAATTGTTAGGTCATGATTTGTAGAATCTTTGTCTAGAGCAAAACAAATCACACATGGATCATTAAGAGAAAACAACATCATCTATATTGATCAAAGACTTTGTTCATACACCATAGATCAAAAGCAATACATAAAATTAGGATCAACTACCTCTAACCTCAACATTGAGTGTTTAGCTACCACTTCTCATGGTAGATTGGATAACAAGTATAGAGAGGAGATGAATGAGCATCCACGACGAATAATCGAGAATGGATGCGACTTCAGCTTCTCCAAGTGAAAATCCACTCTTTGATGATCAAAATACTGTAAACTATGTTTTCTAGTGAAAATGAACAAGAGATCCCAAACAAATAAAGCGAAAATCTATTTATACACTTCTGAAATCTGCACTATTCGCACTGCGAGCACATCATTCGCACTGCGAATGAGAGAAAATGGCACCTCAAGTGCCTCTGAGACTTAAACCGCCCCAAGCCGAAATCGTGCGTTCGCAGTGCGAACCATTCCTTCGCACAGCAAATCATTCGCTAGCTCATTCGCACTGCGAATAAACTAGCGAGCCAGGACAATCAAATTCCAGAACTTACTGCCACCCTTCGCTAGCATCTTCGCACTGCGAAACAACCAGCGAACCTTCGCTGGACCCTCGCCAGGAGTTCGAAGTGCAAACTCTTTGTCATTTCAAAAGTGGAACTCACTGCCATCATTCGCTGGCGCTTTCGCTGACGTTTGAAGTGCGAACCTTCGCTGGTCCTTCGCCAGATTCTTCGCACTGCGAATGCTCTGTTGCAGCACAATTTCAGTGGAAACTTGCATCCACTCCATGTGTCTCACACTTTTGCTCCTTTTATGCCTTAACCTGCACATTAACACACAAATTACAAGCTCCACACATGTATTCCAATGTAAGCATTACAACACAATTTACCGCTTAAATTCACAATTTACCGTTGGAAAGAAATGAAAAATGCCAAGTATTTCATACAAATATATAACATGTTTGACATCTAACAAACTCTCCCCAACTAACTCTTTGTTTGTCCTCAAGCAAAGTATGCCTCGATAGAGGATTTGCTCGAGCATTCAATTCAACCAAGACGCGAAAAACGGCTCAACTAAACAACGATCACAACAACGCAACAATTACACAATTCAAGAACCTATAATGTAAAAGAACTTGCCTGTTCAACAATTTCAAATAATGTTTCAAGAGACAACTAACTCATCCTGCACATGTCATTCTACACTCCTCTTCGAAAAAGGATTGAAGGCAAACGTGCATGCAAGCACGGGACAAATACACTCAAATGACCAATGATGCAAATACTAAGCAATTCATACCATATCTCAATGAACACAAAAGAAATCATGGAAGTAAAAGATCACTAAGTACATCAAGGTTGTAGCTTGGTCGGGTAAACAAAAAAAGGACATTTCTAATGGCCATTGAAACGAAATTGCCGAAGCAAAAGAACATTCACTATACACATATTCACACATCTCAGCTTTATTTCACCAATATTTCATTACACCCTCACAAACTACCGTGCACAATTATTGACTCTACATTTTTTTTTCATTCAAGCAAGCATTTTCTCATTTGTACAACATATTCACCCTCTTTTCTTTACATGCTTACTTGAATTTTTTTTTTCTAAATTTGGAGTAATGCACCCATCTTCCTTTTATTCTCCCCAACTCATTTTCGACTCAACCTAAAGTGAATGTTCCTTGCTTTTAAAGCAAGGAAGTAAAAGTATACAATTTCAAAGGTTCAAGAAGAAAATGATAGAAACTCACCAAATTTAGTGATGAACCAAACTTGCAAATTATGTACATAAAACAAGTTCATCACTAAACTGAGTTCTAAACTGTTTAGGCTCAAAGGGGCTACCAAATGCTCACTACTCACGGGTGAATTACTATATGGACATGGTTGTGCTCACTTTCAACAAGTGCCTTGATCACTTCTCCTACTTTCACAAAAACACATGGTCACAAGATAAGGCATGAATTAAAAGTAAAAACAACATTCATCAACAATCCTTAGCATATAGTACACTTTCGAGGCTTCTCACTTTTAATGGTTTTTGATCCTAAAATGACACATGCATTCAAAGGAAGTTGTAACATGAAACAACATTATCAATCGCACAAGACTCACAGTTCTAAAACATACAAAATTCTCGAACCAGCTAACGATGTACCTTGTCGCAACACAATGCTTAAGATACTATCATAGCCCTCACATCATGGAGGAATCTTTCTTTAAAATCAAGAGTCTCCAACCTACTTCCAAAATTCCATCATAAAAGAAGGAACATTAACATGAAAACATATTAATAATTTAAGTAAAAGTGCAACAACAATAATTTACTCAAAATGCTTAACATTACTAATAATAATAAATAAAGTGCTTGGTGTAAGAACACCTACAATATCCAAAATGGTACCACTAAGGTACAAGTACACCAATGTCAAAATATTCCACTATGTGGATACAATAGACTAGTACACACATCTGAAAATCACAAAATTAGTCCTCTTCGGACTCAATCTCCAAAACCTCGGTAACCATCTCATCCTCATCTCACTCATCAGAAGTATTACCAGAGACCTCCACATCGGTGCCATCTCCCTCTATCTCACCACCATCTCCATCCTCATCAGCATCATCACCTGCAGGACCACCAGCTGAATCCTCTCCCCCTCCGAAGACTGGCCTGGCCTCAGGCCATCCAGCATGTGCGAGGAACTGCTCCCTCGACATCATAGTATGCTCCGCGGTGGGATCCCGAATCTGCAGCTGAAGTACCTGCATAGAGTCATGTAAATCAAGCATGGCACGCTGAGAAGCGGCCATCCAATCCCAGTTGTACTGGCAGATCTCCTGTTGATAAGGATAGAAATTCGAATACTCAAAAGTGTCACCCCCACTCGTACCAGCCCCTGTAGCAGCAGAAGCCCCAGAAGACTCAGACCTACCACCCTTTGGTTTGCAAAATTTGTCGACATATCGATCATCGATAGCTGACGTGATAGTGACCTGACGACGCGAAGGCAAATTAACACTAGCTTCAGCACATAAGGACATGATCAGGCACGAAAAAGCAAGAGGGGAATTTTTCCTCAAAGCGTTCCCTCCCAATCCACTCTCGACAATGGACCTTATTTCATCTGCTATTATCCTTGCGACATCAATTTCCACGTTTGTAAGGATGCTGTGCACAAGGTGAGCCAGAGGGATCGGAACGGTAGAGGAATGTGACTTTGGCTTAATGTTGGTGACAACCAAAAGTAAAACAAGCTGGGCCAAAGGTAACATGTCCTCTCGATGATACCGAACAGCAACTCCCGGATGGTTGAACTTCACATTTTTACTCGAGCGTAACAAACCAGAGGTCATTTGTGTGATATCCCTGTTGCGGTTAAGGTTCCTGTGGTAATCATCTTCCTCACTGGCACGCAATGGAAGAGGGTCTCCAAGCACTCGGCTAATTGTCCTTCTGTCAAACCTTATAGTTTTCCCTCCAACAACAGTAGTCCAATTAAACAGATCCCCCTCATCAGGAAGGGCGTTAGCATAGAATTCTCGAACCATCTCCACATTGTACGAATCAAGGGGCGTTATCAGTTGATCCCACTTTTTTCTATGCAAGAGGGCAGCTACCGAACGATAAGTCCCTTGATCATTCAGAATAAATCTCTTCTCAGCAAGGATGGTTCTTGTTTCCAACACCTCATATCTCTGTGCCTGCCTAATACCCTTGAACCAAGTGTCGTCGAAAGTGATCGGTACTTGTCTGGATGTTGATGCTTTCCTTTTGTTGATCATGGTTTTAGGACCCATCTGCACAAATGACAAATAAATCCCACACAAAAACACCAATACAGATCATTAGAAAATAGGACACAAATACATAAGAATGCACTAAAAAAAACAAAAATCTGGGTTGCTCGCTAGAACACTCGCATTGCGAATCTTGGCGAACGCTCGCCCCAGATTCGCAGTGCGAACAAGCAAGCGAATGCACGAAAACTTTGAAAAAAATTTGCAGACCCAGATTTCACCACATAGCATGATTCTAAATGTATTCTATACTCAAAAACCAGCAGAAAATTTGACATGCGTTGAACAAACCCAAACAGAATTTAACCCTAAACTTTCTACACATTCTCATGCATAATTCACAAACAAAATCCAATTAATTAGAAAGCACAGAGAAAAGAAAATCAAACCTGGTTGGAATTGGCAATTGAGTAAAAGAAAATGGAGAGAAGGACAGAAAATGCACATGAGAGGGAAGGAAGACTTGAGGTTTTTTTTCTTTTTCCTTTTGGTTGAAAGTGAGACGCAAGTGACTAGGGTTTGGTCCCCCCAAGTCATCAGCACTTCAACATGGGTCTTGGGCCTACGTGCAGGCCCACCCATAACAAAACCCTCATTTTTAATGATGTGACAGCAAAACCACCAAGTCTGGTTCGCTGATGTTCGCAGTGCGAATGGCCAGCGAATGCTCGCCCCAGATTCGCAGTGCGAACAAGCCAGCGAACAAGACAGATTTTCAAAATTTTCAGGTCTGTCTTGCTGCCATACTGAACATTATACAATACTACAATGTACAACACTAGCCTCACAAAAATGACTTCAAACTGCAAATAAAAGCAAAATACTTACAATGTTGGGGTGCCTCCCCCAACGAACGCTTGTTTAACGTCGGCTAAGCTCGACGGTCCACCGCAATCTCACGGATCGTGGAAGGGAACAATGGTGGGATTCCTTCGAAATCACCTCCAAGGTACACTTTCAATCTTTGGCCGTTCACAGTCCAATTCTCTTTGGTTGTTGTGTCTTCAATTATAACTGCTCCATAAGGCTTGATTTGTAGGATCCGAAACGGACCCGACCATTTAGACCTTAACTTTCTCGGGAACAATTTTAACTGAGAATTGAATAGCAGGACCAGCTGTCCCACCTCAAATTGCTTGATGATTATTTTTCTGTCATGGTAAGACTTTACACGTTCTTTGTACAGTTTATTGGAATCGTACGCCTGAAGGCGTAATTCATCCAATTCCTGTAATTGCACTTTTCTTTTTTCCCCGCTAAGAGTTGGATCAAAATTCAAAAATTTTAAGGCCCAAAACGCCTTGTGCTCCAACTCCACGGGCAGGTGGCAATTCTTACCATACACATTTTTAAACGGTGTGAGACCGATCAGAGCCTTAAAAGCGGTCCGATACGCCCACAACGCATCATCCAATTTGTTGGCCCAATCTTTTCTCGAGGCCGAAACAGTTTTCTCCAAAATACGTTTTATCTCACGATTAGACACCTCCTCTTAACCATTAGCTTGAGGATGATATGGTGTGGCAACCTTGTGCTTCACACCATACTGCTCCAAAGCTTTGTCAGGCTGAGTATTACAGAAGTGAGACCCTCCATCACTTATTAACACTCTAGGAGTACCAAAACGCGCAAAAATGTGTCTTTTCAAAAATTTCACAACAGTTTTTCCGTCGGCTTTAGCGCAAGCTATCGCCTCCACCCACTTAGACACATAATCAACGGTGACCAAAATATATTCATTGGAGAATGAAGACGGGAATGGACTGACAAAGTCGATCCCCCAACAGTAAAAAACTTCAATCTCCAACATATTCTGTAAAGGCATCTCGTGCCGCCGTGAAATTCCTCCACTTCTCTGGCACCTGTCACAACTAAGGGTATGCGCATGCGCATCTTTGAATAAGGACGGCCAATAAAAGCCCGAATGAAGGACTTTAGTGGCCGTTCTCAACCCATTAAAGTGTCCTCCATACGGAGAGTTATGACAATGCCAGAGAATATTCGTGGATTCCTCCAATGAGACACACCTTCTTAAGAGGTTGTCGACACCAAGTTTAAATAAATAAGGTTCGTCCCATACGAAAGACTTGGCGTCAGACAAAAATTTTCTTTTTTTGGTGGTGCATTAGACCGTCCGGTATCAATCCGGTGGCTTTGTGGTTAGCCATGTCGGCGAACCACGGTCTAACCTACACTCTAAACAATTTTTCATCAGGGAACTCCTCTTTGACCTCACATTCATTCTTGGTCACGTCAACGTTTACCAGGCGGGATAAGTGATCCGCCACCAAATTCTCGGATCCTTTTTTGTCACGAATTTCAAGATCAAATTCCTGTAACAAAAGGATCCAACGAATAAGCCTCTGCTTAGAATCAGGTTTGGTGAGCATATACCTTATAGCCGAGTGGTCCGTGTAAACGATGACTCGTGAACCAATCAAATAGAATTCAGTTGTTGCATAGTTAATTTGAGCCTCGTTTAAAACTTTGCTCGCATAATGTATAGCGTGGAAAACTTGTTTTCCTCTGACCCAAAACAACCCCAACCGCATAATCGCTTGCATTGCACATTAATTCAAAATCCAATTTCCAGTTAGGTGCAACGATTATCGGTGAGGTAGTTAAACTCTTTTTCAAAAAATTAAACGCAAAAAGACAAGACTCGTCAAAGTAAAAAATCTTACCTTGGACAAGCAAGTTGCTCAATGGCTTTGCGACCTTGGCGAAGTCCTTGATGAATCTACGGTAAAATCGGACATGTCCAAGAAAACTCCTTATACCTTTGACATTCATCGGTGGTGGCAATTTCTCAATAACGTCCACCTTGGCTTTATCAACTTCAAGGCCCTTTGAAGAAACTTTGTGACCGAGCACAATTCCCTCGTTCACCATAAAGTTGCATTTTTCCCAATTAAGCACCAAATTGGTTTCCACACACCGTTCCAACACCGTATCCAAATTTTTCAAGCACAAATTAAACGATTGCCCAAAAACGGAGAAATCATCCATAAAGACCTCAATTGTCTTTTTGATCAAATTCAAGAATATAGCTTGCATACACCGCTGAAAAGTCGCCGGTGCATTACATAATCCAAACGGCATCCTCCTATAAGCGAAGATTCCAAAAGGACATGTAAAAGCGGTTTTTTCGTGATCCTTCGGGTTCACAATAATTTGGTTGTAACCCGAATAACCATCTAAAAAACAGTAGAATTGTTGACCGAAAAGCCTTTCGAGCATTTGATCCATAAAAGGTAGAGGGAAATGATCTTTTCTCGTAGCTTTGTTCAACCTACAGTAGTCGATACACATTCTCCACCGAGTAACGGTTTTTGTTGGAATGAGCTCATTTTTCTCATTTTGGACCACCGTTAATCCGCCTTTTTTCGGTACCACGTGCATCGGACTAACCCACGGGCTATCAGAAATTGGATAAATCATTCCGGCATCTAACATTTTCACCACTTCTTTTCTAACCACTTCTTTCATGATTGGATTTAACTGGCATTGAGGTTGAGCAACCGGTTTAAAATCTTCCTCCATAAATATACGGTGCATGCAATATGAAGGGCTTATGCCTTTGAGATCGGACAAAGTCCATCCCATTGCATCTTGATTTTTTCTCAACACTTGAATTAAGCGGCTCTCCTCGTTTTCAGACAAAATACTACTTATGATCACCGGTTTATTACCACCGTCATCGAGAAAAGCATACTTCAAGGTTGACGGTAACACTTTCAGCTCAAGTTTAGATGGTTCATCATTAACCACTTTTTTTAGAATTTCCTCTTCATACTCCCAAGGTTGCAATTCTTCCAAAGCTTCAAGCTCTAACAAACACTCTTCAAGAGCTTGCTCTTCTTCAACCGAGAATATTTCCAAGGAATCATCCAAAGCTCTTTGTAAAGGATCAATGACATGAATTTGCTTTGTAACTTCAAAACTCGCTTCCTCCGTTGCATCGATCCGGAAACAATCACCTTTATCTTTCTTGTGCTTCATGGCATCATAAAGATTGAAACACACCTCTTCATCTTGGACTCTCACTTTCATGAGACCATCGTCCATGTCAATTGCCGTTCGGGCAGTTTTCATGAAAGGCCTTCCAAGAATCAAAGGTGCATCCTCATCCTCCTCCATTTCAGTGACAACAAAGTCTATCGGAAACAAAAATTTGTCCACTTTGACCAACACATCTTCCGCTACACCGTGAGGACGGGTAGTGGATTTATCGGCGAGTTGCAACGTCATTTGAGTGGACCTCAATTCCATGTGTCCTAACCGTTTCACAATCGACAAAGGTATCAAGTTGATACTAGAGCCCAAATCAATCAATCCGTTGCCCACATAAATGTTTCCTATCGTAACCGGCAATGTAACTCATCCCGGATCACATTCTTTCCTCGGGAGAGTACGTTGTATGATGGCACTACAACTCGCATCTATCATAATTGTCTCTTGATCCGTATACCTCTTCTTTTTCATGAGGATATCCTTCATGAATTTCGCATATTTAGGCATTTGCTCCAAAGCCTCAGAAAATGGAATATTTATTTATAATTGTTTGAAAATATCCATAAACCGAGAATAGTGCCTTGCATTATCTTTCTTTGTAGGAGCATGAGGATATGGTAGATGTTGAATCGGAATATAGTTCTCTTTACTCTTTCTTCACTCTCTATTTTTTTCTCATTTTCACTTTTTTCCTTCTCATTTTCAACTAAAACACCCTCAACATTTTTTTCTACTTCAATCTCCTCACTATCTTTTTCTTTTTCATTTTCAACTACAACTTCCTCCTCCACAACTCTTTTACCTACACCCATGTCAATCTCTCTTCCACTTCTTGTGAGAATTGCTTTGCAATCTTTAGGATTCGGAAGCATATTTTTCGTAAAGTGCCCTTTTTGTTGGTCGGCCAATTGTTTTGATAATTGCCCGACTTGTGTTTCAAGATTCCTTATGGCGGCATCGTGTTCTTTTGGTTGGAAATTGCCATTTGCATAAATTGTGTGAGAGTGTCCTCCATCTTCGTATTTCCAGCGGGAGCTTGCGGAGGTTGCGTGTAATTTTGGTATTGTTGACGGTTTGATGGTCCGGTTTCTTGCGGTCTCCATTGTTATTGATAACCTTGGTTAGCCCGTTGTTGGTAACCTTGGTTGCCTTGTCGATACGGAGGTCGGGGTTGGTATCCTTGATTTCCCGCGTAATTTGCTTCCTCCACAACGGGAGGATAATAAGCGGTCGGATGGTCACCTCTACATAATTCACAAACTAACACTTGCCCATTTTTACTTGAAGATTCCTGCATCTCTTTGAATTGTTGCGGCAATTTAGACATTTGCTTAGTTAACAACTCAACCTGTTGTGATAATAATTTGTTCTGCGCAAGGATAGCATCGTTTGTTCCCAATTCCAACACTCCCGGAGTTCGTTGAGAAGGTCCACGATTGTGACTACCTTGATGATCGTTCAAGGCCATCTTATCAATGATAGCTGTGGCTTCTGCTACGATTTTGCTTAACAAGGATCCACCAGCGGTGGCATCCAACAAGGTTTTATGTATAAGTTGCAGCCCATTTCTAAATATATGAATTTGTGACAATTCATCAAAACCATGGCCTTTGCACTTTCTTAACATTGATTTGAACCTCTCCCAAGCTTCGTTGAGAGATTCATTTACTCCTTGTGTGAATACCGCGATGGCGGTCTTTGCTTCCATAAACCGAGTGTGAGGGAAAAATCTCTCAAAAAAATTTTATTCTAATTGGTTCCAATCCGTCATTATGGCCGTTGACTGATCAAGATACCATTCCTTTACCTTCCCAATGAGGGAATGCGGGAATAGTCTCTTAAACAAAGATTCCTCTTCTGCTTCCAGTGCACCAGTCGCTCCCGCTATTTCATAGAATTTTGTAAGATGGGTAAAAGGATCTTCATGATCCAAACCCGTAAATGGACTTTGATATAACAGCTGGAGAATACCGGTCTTCATTTCAGCATGACGACCGTTGTGTGTATGGCGAGCGAACTGAGCATTGTGTCTCGGACTATTTGTGCATGGCCTAGAAGCAAGTGGTGGTGGTGGTGGTGGATCTTCCTCCATAACTGGAAGTATTTGTGGAACTAGTGGTGGTGTAGAAGTATTTTCCTCTTGTTCTCGCTTCTGTCTCGCTAGCTGCCTCCTTCATCTAGTTCTGCTGTTGATTCTATGAGCGGTTCTCTCAATCTCAGGATCGAAAAGAAGTTGGTCCACCGGTAGTTTCCCTCGCATAAACTAAGTCTGTACACTAAACAAAACAGATTAACAAGTTCAAGATAAAGTTGGTAACAAGCTTAAAATAGCTCAACTATCGCAATGCTTGCAATATCACTTAACAATCCCCGACAACGGTGCCATTTTGTTAGAAGAGTAATAGTGGGGGTTGTTTTTAATCGTATCCACAGGGATTGTGCGATATTTGATGCGTGTCGTTCAATAGTTGTGATATTCTAAGTTCAATGGTTTCAAAAGTTTCTCAAGTGTTGTTAACATTCAATTGTAGCAAAGATTAATTGGTGACAAAGATTTTGAAAAAGTTTTGATAAAAGCATGTTAAGGTTAGGTTTCGCCAATCCTTTTCACGTATAAACGATTAATCAAGCATATGAACTCGGTTTCCGACCAATATAACTGCGTATCCTCCCGACTAAGTTTATGTCTAAAGCGAAGTCGTGAGTATCGTTGTTTAGACCATTAGATGATGTCTCACGCTAACAATCTAAACAACAATCATTAAGATCAACACAATGCGAATAGAAAATCCCAAATCTATGTCTAGAGTTTGGTTTTTAAGAGATAAAATTGTTAGGTCATGATTTGTAGAATCTATGTCTAGAGCAAAACAAATCACACATGGATCATTAAGAGAAAACAACATCATCTATATTGATCAAAGACTTTGTTCATACACCATAGATCAAAAGCAATACATAAAATTAGGATCAACTACCTCTAACCTCAACATTGAGTGTTTAGCTACCACTTATCATGGTAGATTGGATAACAAGTAAAGAGAGGAGATGAATGAGCATCCACGACGAATAATCGAGAATGGATGCGACTTCATCTTCTCCAAGTGAAAATCCACTCTTTGATGATCAAAATACTGTAAACTATGTTTTCTAGTGAAAATGAACAAGAGATCCCAAATAAATAAAGTGAAAATCTATTTATACACTTCTGAAATCTGCACTATTCGCACTGCGAGCACATCATTCGCACTGCGAATGAGAGAAAATGGCACCTCAAGGGCCTTTGAGACTTAAACGGCCCCAAGTAAAAATCGTGCGTTCGTAGTGCGAACTATTCCTTCGCACAGCGAATCATTCGCTAGCTCATTCACACTGCGAATAAACTAGCGAGCCAGGACAATCAAATTCCAAAACTTACTGCCACCCTTCGCTAGCATCTTCGCAGTGCGAAACAACCAGTGAACCTTCGTTGGACCCTCGCCAGGAGTTCGCAGTGCGAACTCTTTGTCATTTCAAAAGTGGAACTCACTGCCATCATTCGCTGGTGCCTTCGCTGACATTCGCAGTGCGAACCTTCGCTGGTCCTTCGCCAGATTCTTCGCACTGCGAATGCTCTGTTGCAGAACAATTTCAGTGGAAACTTGCATCCACTCCATGTGTCTCACACTTTTGCTCCTTTTATGCCTAAACCTGCACATTAACACACAAATTACAAGCTCCACACATGTATTCCAATGTAAGCACTACAACACAATTTACCACTTAAATTCACAATTTACTGTTGGAAAGAAATGAAAAATGCCAAGTATTTCATACAAATATATAACATGTTTGACATATAACAACCATTTTAATGCGGCACCGGTTAAACTATCCTGAAAGTAATGAATCAGCAGATCCTGGTTTTCTGTCTAAGCTGACATTCGCCGAGCGTACATCACCAATTGGCTTTGAGGGCAAGAGTTACCCTTGTATTTTTCAAAGTCGGGCACCTGGAATTTCTGTGGGACTTTCACATTGGGGACCAAGCAGAGGTCCACGACGTCCTTTCAAAATAAATCCTGATCGCGCAGGGCTTACGGTTCTTTCTGTATTTCCAAGAACTGCTCCTGGAATTCATCCATTCTGTCAAACATAGTTTCCTTTCTACCAGAAGGTATCCGTGGAATCTGTCCTTCCAGGACAGTGTGCACCACATGGAGTGGTCCTGTTACTACGACAATGAATCTTGGCGTTTCCTGAAGTTTTTAACCTTCAGGAGTTGTTGGTATGCCCCTGGCATCTTCGCTTTCCCGAAGTTTGTAACCTTCAGGCCCAACGGCTTCTGCTTAAGTTTCTGGATCTCCAGTGACCGGCGAAACATATCCTTCCGGGATATAGTTAGGTGGCATGCCCCAAGGACGATCTTTCGGCATTCTATACCTAGGATCATACTTCTCCACTACGGGCATTGAGGTGATCTCTGAGATCACAGTTCTTTGTAGCTGAGCTTCTGCCATGGCTTGCATGTCGTTACGAAGCTTTCTCATATCGTCTCTCAGAGCTTCGATATCTTCTTTCAACTCTCTGTTCTCTTCCTCGAGATCATCCATCTTTTTCTGACGATTATCCCGAGTATTGTACGAATGAGACAGTTTGACTCTAGAACCGAGACACAAACGTGAGATTCATAGGTAAGAAGAATATGTTACGTGAGAATGATGAATGCAATGATTATATTAATTGTTTTTTGGTTTAATCATAATAAACTTCGACAATTAGATTGCAAATATCAAACAGTGGGGAACTCGGGTGCTGATTTTGGTACTTTCCTTTTCTTGGACCGGGGCTCTTGGGTCGTTGTCGGGTTATCATTCCTTTGCCAAGTGAAAGGAGCGAGCAAATTCCTTTGGTCATCCTGATTTTCTACAGCATGTTGCTCCAAAATCTCAATCAGAACATCCTTATTCTTCATTAGTTGCAGTATTTTGATACACTCCACATTGAGAATATGGTACTTGTTCTTCCAAGACCTCCTCTCCTGCTGAACTTTGTTGAGAGTAACCTGAAGTTTTTACGTTTCAGTCATGAAGTACATGACAGATTCCCTTGGTGGAAGAACTCTGTGACTAGGATAAGGCATTTTTAGCTTGAGAGCTCTAGTTTGTACCCAGTGGAGATAAGGCTCCACCGAGACACAGTCCGGTTTTCCTAGAGACTCTCGTCCTTTCTTATGAACATGTTTCCAAGCGTGCATTATTTCCATCTTTAGTGCCCTGTCATTTTCTCCTTCCTTGAAGAAAAGACCTTCCAGATGAGCATTACGCGGGACATGCCTCATCGGGTACCCGAATTGACGACGAACCAACACTGGATGGTAATTGATTCCTCCCTTAGTTCCTATGAGGGGTATGTTGGGGAAGTTTCCACAACGGTCAATGATCCTGATCCCGTCATAAATCCAATTGCACCAGTCTATATCAGAGTTGGTAAGGGACATGATCTTCTGCGACCACCGTAAAGTACTCTTATGATCCCAAAAAGCGACAGACTTAGGCAAGTGGGAGATAGACCATTTGTATAGCAGGGGTACACAACATGTGATCATTCCTCCGCTGTACAAATTCCCTAAGTGTACAGAATGACACGCATCTGCGAGCAAAGTTGGTACAGGGTTTCCAATGAGAAAAACCTTAATGGCATTGATATCTACAAAGTTATCGATGTTGGGAAACAAAAATAACCCGTAGGTGAGCAAAACAAAGATGCTCTCGAAAGCGGCCACGTTCCCTATACTAGCAAAGTATAGAGCCTTCTTTGTCAAGAATTGGGCTGCCAAACCTTGGATGCCACCCTTAGTGGTCATGTGAGTCCTGACCTCTGACTTATCCAAATAAATTGCTCTTGCAATGGTCTGATCTTTTGGAATTTCTTCCAGTCCAGAAAATGGAGCTCGATCAGTGATATGTAAATCAGTCAGATGAGAATACTCTTCCAGCGTCGGTGCGAGCTGGTAATCCGGGAATGTGAAATAGTGATAGACCGGATCATAAAACTAAATGAGCGCATCCATGATTCTTTCAATTACTTGGACCCTTAACAGAGGTAGTAGACCTCCGTACTTGGCTCTGAAAGCGTCAGGGTTAGTGATCATCCTTGTTAATCCTCTCAAATCCTCTAGTTTTGGAACCTTGAAGGTATACTTATGAGTTTTCCTTCTACCGAAATCCATGAGCGTAATCTTTTTCTATGACATTTGCAATCATTGTCTTAGTTTAATTTGAAAAAGAGAGACTAGAAGAGAAAATTGTCTTTGTTTAATGTTTTTAAAATGAATGCATGAATGCAGCACACAAAAACATAGAAAAAACATGGGGTTAAAGGGTTGGTGTCATGAAGTCAAGGCTCTACCCATCCCAAAGGTTTATACTAGTGATTTTTGTACCTGTCTCTCAAAATCATTAATTCTTGTCGAGAAAACACCAGCGGGCCAGGAACCGTGCTAGGTGATGTTTTTTCGAAGAATCTTAAAAGAGGGTAGTATCGCGTAACTGCCATTTCCGATAGCTTCCGCACTACTAAAAGAGGTTTTTTCCTAGGTGTATACTCAACCTTTCCACATGCGGCATCACACGCATTCCCATTAGTAGAAAAATAAACACATATATCAATTAGGAAAAGTAGTATATATATTTGTCCTAATGTCCTAGACTTTTTAGAGCTATGAATCCTATGTTCCTGACAGAAAATGGCTCCCCGGCGGAAGTGCCATTCTGTGGTTCCTTTCCAAATTTAAAGGTTTTGACCTAAGATCCTAGTGAAGGCCGATCTTAGCAATAATGACATTCCCCGATGAAACCGTCATGAAGATAACTTGTCCAAGGTTTTCACCTTAAGTTGTAGGAAAGAAAGAAGTAGTGCCCCACGGTGGGCGCCACTTTTCTGTGGCGGAGACCGCCATGAAAATGACTTGCCCAAGGTTTTCACCCTAACTTGTAAGAAAGAAAGATTTGGGCCCCACGGTGGGTGCCACTTTTCTGTAGCGAGCGATTTTGGACGTGGTTCTTAAGCACTGTCGCTCTTTGGGGGACTACAGGTCGATTCATTTTTTATCCTATTGAAGCTGATGAAGGAAGGGAAATAGATGTCTCCAACTAACCCTGCTTGCATACTGAGTTTAAACAGCGGTCTGTTAGGTTACAGATGCTATATGGAAGTGGGGGTTCTTTCTGCTTACTTTGTCAAGGCTGAAATGACGGGACTATGTTATTGGAAGGATGTTAGGATTGATGCTTTTCAATTGATGTATGAAGGTACGGGATCTTGGGTTTTTGATTATTGTGCTCGCTAAGATTTTTCTTTCAATCTTATGCCTACGTATTCCCGTTTACCGAAACAGGGAAATCAGAGCCATCATAGTTCGTCCTATTCTATGGGAGGAAATGGTGTTTTGTTGTCTTGTTCAAAGCCCAAGACGTGAAGCTATAAATGATTTGTATCTTGTTCGAAGCCAAAGATGTGAAGCTGAAGGTGATTTGTTTGTATCTTGTTCAAAGCCCAAGATGTGAAGCTAAAGCGTCTATTTGTATCTTGATTAAAGCCCAAGATATGAAGCTAAAGGGTTTCGCCTTTAGAGAGAATTTATCATCTCTAGAGGGGTCTGTTTGTCACAACAGTTGGGTGACTGGTTATAAAGGAGAATTACTTTAACTGGACATGCGAATCCGGCAATGCCATCATTTCCTTTATAGGGGTTTTTTAACCTGAAGGAGAAGACTTTAACTCAGTTAGAGTAATTCCATCTTTCCTTAGGAATTTTTCATGCTAAAAGAGGGACAGTGGTGTGGATGTAAATAATCCAGAGGTTTACCGCTTACAGCAATTAGATGGGGGAAAAGGAGTTGTTGACGTTTGTATGTTGTGACATAAGCATGATTTGATGCTAAAAGGTTGATTATCTCAACCGGGGTTTCCTTATACAAAGCCTAAGAGGATGCTAAAAGGCTGACTTTTCTGGGGAAAATGTTCTTTTTGTCTTGTACAAAGCCTAAGATGGAGGCTAAAGGGGTTTGACTCAACAAGAGAGTCTTTTTGTGTGTCTTGTACGAAGCCCAAGACGGAAGCTTAAAAGTTGTTTGACTCAACAAGAGAGTCTTTTATACTCAACAAGAGAGTGTTTCTGTATCTCGTACGAAGCCCGAGATAGAGGCTAAAAGTTTGGTGACTCAATAAGAGAGTCTTTTATACTCAACAAGATAGTGTTTTTGGTATCTCGTACGAAGCCCGAGATGGAGGCTAAAAGGGTTAGCTCCGCTGGGGAGAATCATTTCACAAAGCCCAAGAGGAGGCTAGGGTAACTGTTTCAGTTGAGTGACAGGTCCAGTATGTTGGTTAAAAGAGAAAATCAGTTCTTATATGAGTAATGTTGCACTCATGGACTTAATCTGAGGGTTAGGATTATTTCTTGTTCTCTAGGGAAACAGGTAATCCAAAGGGTTTTTGAGACTGTCCAACTCTACGGGTGTTCTTCCCTTTCTTAAAAGAGGCTTGAGAATGTCTTTGAGACTCAAGGGTCTTAGACTATCCAAGTCTAGAGTTTTATCTTTTGTACTATGCTTAAGAGACAATAAGAGACAGTATGTTTGCGGTAGAAAGATCTAGACTCTTTGAAAGACTAGTCTATTAAGATGACTAATTTCTGTTCCTATACCTCTAGGAGGTCGTCGGGACAATTTGTACGAAGCCCAAGAGGAGGCTGGAAACTTTTAAGCCGAGGGACAATTTGTACGAAGCCCAAGAGGAGGCCCTCTTCCTAGAAGAAGAATCATTATATGAAGCCTAAGAGGAGGCTGTGAAAACTTCTAAGAAGCCAACGGGTCCTTGTACAACGCCCAAGAGGAGGCGGGGATGCTTTTAGGAAGCCTGCGGGTCCTTGCACTAAGCCCAAGAGGAGGCTGATGAACAGTTCCCGAAGGGGTTTCACATGGAACAATGTCTTTCTGTATATGAACTGTTCACGGGGAATTCCTTAGATCTAGTTATCTAATGTTGATGTAAAGAGGCGAGGTTTTGTCTAGTTCTAGACGTAGTTACCGGGGAAACTCTAAATATCTATACTATTATTACACAACTGATGTGAGTTTATGAAAAAGGACTTACAGTGAAACAGCCCCACAGTACAGTTATATACATATGAAAGCGGTAAATGAAAGCGGGTAAACACTTACTCGGTTGTAGAGCTTCCATGATGTATTGTTAGTTTGTTCAACAAAGAAAGCTTTGATAACAATATATAAAATCAAAGGAGAAAATGCTTCGGAAAGAAAATTGGGGCTTACAGCTCAAGGAGAGGCCCAGGGTTTTATCAGTGATTACACTGTCGTTTTGTACAGGGATTTATACAAGTGACTAAGGCCCGAGAAAGGTTTTTTGTACAAAGGGATGGGTCTTACACCCTCTCAAGAGGCCCAAAAAGTTTTAAAGAAAATAAATGGGGCTTATAACACGAGGGTAGGCCCAAAGGTTTGATTTTTCAACTGGCGATGGCGCCGAGGTTCTCTTTTTTAACACAGAGGGACTTATACAATATCTGAGGCCCAAAAAGGTTTTGGTTAAAAGGGGATTGGGTCTTACACTCTATTAGAGGCCCAAAAATAGTTTTTGAATGGGTCTTATAGCTCGAGGAGAGGCCCAAGGTTTGTTTTAAACGGGCGATGATCGCGCCGAACTTTTGAAATACAACGTGGGTCTTATACAATGACTGAGGCCCAAAAGTTTTTGGTTTCAAAAAGGGGTTGGGTCTTACACTCTATTAGAGGCCCATGAGTGTTTGAAAATGATTTGTGAGGGTGAAAATCAAAGAAACCCTAATTTTGTCTTCATTAAAAGTAAATATTTAAAGAAAATCAAATAAAAATGATAAAAATACCAAATAAGTTTGAATAAACCACTTGTGATTTTTGTTTAAGGTTTGAAAAATGAGTTTTTAATCACAAGATGATTTAGAACTCATTTGGTTTTGATTTTCAAAGTAAATATTCACTTTTAAATGTTTAAAAACAATTAAAAATGAATTTATTCACAAAAATACTAATTATATTAAATAACTAATATAAACTTAATCTTTTTGTGGAATAAAATATTTTAACATTTTTGTGATTTTTTGCAAAAAGAACCAACAAAAAATAATTAAAATTGAAGGAGTTATTAATTTTCCAATTAATTAATAAAACATGAAAATATGAGGAAAATAGCAAAAATGTGAAAAAACACAAAATGGCATGGGTGGGGTTTGAACCCACAACCTCAAGGTTATAGGGCGTGCGCCTTACCACTGGGGTGGTGATACATCCATTGATTGAAACAAACTAACAAATATACAAGGCATGCCTTGTTTTTGGCCTGGCCCAAGGCAAGGCAAGGCAAGTTTTGGCAAGAAACGGGAAGGTCCATAACTTTCTCATTTCTCCATGTTTGGGGACAAAATTTATATGCATCTGGCCTAGAATTTCACAAGGAATCAAATGGCGGTGGTATTTTTCTCAGGTCATGATCCCTCCTCAAAATCCGGTAGGGGTTTTGAAATAGGCCTATAATTGCATTTTCTATGCTACACTTTGGTACAGGCATGAATTACATGATGAATTGGTTCAAACACAACACATATGACATATATAAGAGATGCATGATCAGTGGACCTCAAAACAATGCCTATTTTGAAAAGTTCAAGTCATGAGGCTTACCTCCTTTTGAGTTTTTTGGAGTTTTGGTGCAATCTGTCAAGTCTCTTGTTCCAGAAATGGTTTGATGCTTTGTACACTCTCAAATGATCCCTTAGAAGCTTTTAGGGTGAGTGGAATCAGTTGGAACCTGCAAAAACACAAACTGGCCCTTTCTTACAAAAGGGGTTAAAATGGCCAAAATAGCAACTCTCTCAAATGGTGTTCCAGATGGGGGGAACCATTTGGGACAGTTCAAGGATGTTATTTGGAGTGTGTTTGAGTTTTTATCAGGTTTGGAAAGTGACTGAATCAAGACATGGGTTGAAAAATGCACAAAAGTACTATTTTGAGGTTTTGAGAGGTGACTTTGTGATTTAAGGATTACAGGTCACTTCTGAGAGTTTGGACAGCTTATACATGACATATATGAGGTGTGTATGTGTGACTAGTTTGGTTGGAATTGCTCTCTATCTCAAAAACTCAGAGTTACCTTGCTAAAGAAGGCATTTTTGCCAAGAGAAAGAGATTTTGAGGAAAGCATATTTTTGATGGCTTTGGTGTACTCAAACTGAGCACAAATGAGCTCTATTTATAGTAGAGCAAGTTTGTTTTTGGGATCAATAGTGAATGGCAACCACAACAGAGGTTTGGCCAATGTTGATCAATGGGAAGTCAAGTCTCCTCTAGCCATTGACTAGAGGTTAGAGCACAAGCCTTTGGTTCCCTAGTTGTTGGATCATTCTTGATTGAATTCAGTTGCAAATAGCTCAGTCCATGCCACCTATAAGCATCCATTAAATTCTCCAATCCAAAATTGGAGTCTTGTCCCTCTTTTAGGGATTTCTAGGTTTGGCATGCTACTTCTTGTTCCAAGGACTTTGGATGCTTGGTTCAATGTTTGTCCCCTTTGGAAAAAGTGTTGGAAAAAGTGACATTTCATGTTTTCAGCCATTTTGATCATTTCATAATTCAAAATCCATAATGAATTGGAATGAGGTGTAGTTGACACTTTTGTAGAGGGTCATGAGGGCTACAAATCCGGCTTTGGATGGGGGAAAATGGCCTTGTGGTTTAGGAGTTATGATCCTCCAAAGTTGGTACCCTAGCCACTTTGTTTTATAACTTAGAAAATTTCTAAGTTTTTTATGGTTACCCCAATCACACATTAACATCATTTTAGGGTTAAAAAACCATTTTTGTGAAAAATCTCAAAAAGTCAAAGTTTGACTTTTGTGCACAGTTGACTTTTTATCAGATGAATTCCAAACTGTGCGATCCTTTATGAAATCAAGTCCTTGACCTAAATCAAACTTGATGGATTGATTTAATAGGTGTTATTGGGTGTATTGGATCATGTCCTAGGGTTTGGGAGCATGTCCTCGTCAAAAGTCAAAGCTACAGTTGAGTTTTCCTGCGAAACCCTAACTGTGGTTCAGATGAAATCGAAACTTGTTGATCAAGCTTTCTGGATCAATCCATTGTTGAAAATGGATGAATGTGGTATATTAGAGACCCTCAAATCCTCTCTTGAGGCCTTGGCTCATGATTTTTCCCAAAAGTCAACTTAGGGGTGAATTAGGTCAAGAAACCCTAATTCCTGATTTTTGATGAATGCATCCCCTAAAGCCAAATTGATTTGATGATTGGGTCCATGAGGTTCCATGGAGTATTTTAGGTTATGCTTTGAAGCATTGGCTCATTCCCAGAGGAAAATTTCCATCTGGAGGCACTGGTCGACCAAAACCCTAATTTGGTGACACTGGCGATCTTGGGGCTTAATCCACCTAGAAGGGAGCAACACTGTGCTTGATCCTTGCTGTGGGAGTCCTCTTAATCCTTTGTGGATGTTTGAGAGGTTAGAAAAGTTGAATATCATGTCATTCCTTGATTGATCCTTTGCCTAAGAGCTCTGAGAGGGCCTAAAACCCTAATTTCTGTTTGTAGTGGATGCTCACCCATCTTTGGGGAGACTAATGAGGTATGATGGTTCATCCATATTGTGATGATGATTTCCACAAAGATGGGTATCTTAGTTGTCAAAATTTGGGGTATGACAGATGAAGATGGCCGGTTTCTACCTGAGTGAATCGCACACTCAAAGATACAACAGAGTCGCCACCGAACTTTATTTAGTCCCAAAGGAAAACAAAAATATCGATAAAACACAAGGGGAAGAGAAATGGGAACGGGGGGTCGGTTATGCGAAAGGAAGGTACTAGCACCTAAGGCATCCGTCGTACTCGACGGGAACCATTTCGCTTGCTTATAGGCTTGGATGGATTATCTATCTAAAGGCTTCTAGCTAAAATAAAGGGGAGAGAGAGAAAGGGGAGAGAGAGAGAGAGAGAGAGAGAGAGAAAGGGGAAAAAGAAAGAAATAAGGTGCTCGTGGAGGATTGTGGCCCTCGTGCCTACGTACCCTCATAGTGTAATGAGGAAATCAGAGCGTCGTACTTCATGGAACTAGGGGACAGAAAGGAAGGAAGAAAGGGAGAAGGAAGGAAGGGTGGAAGTGTGCTCGCCAAGACATCGCGTCTCGTTCCTACGTATCTGACATTCAAAAGAATGCAGAATCAGAGCTTCCGTAGTTCGTGGAACTGAACGGAAAACAAAACAAGAAAGAAACAAGGAGATGAAAGAGGTGGTGTCAAAACCAAGAGCAAGAGTGAAAGAAAAACTCTACTGGGGAAGACCCCGCAGTAAGAATGATTGCACAAGAGACTAGGAAAAGAATGGTGTCGAAACCAAGAATGAAAGAAACTCCACTGGGGATAACAAAGAGAAATGGTGTCGAAACCAAGATAGTAAGAGCAAAAGGAAAAGAAAGGACTCCACTGGGGATCCAAATAAAGGGATGGTGTCATAACCAAGAGAAAAGGGAGACTCGGTATATTAACTGGCTGGCAGTGGTTAACCGAGGAAAGAGAGTAAGACCTTGGCGGGGAAAAGACTGGTGTCAACAGACGGACTGTGATAAACCAAGAGAGAGAGTGTTGAACCAAGAGAAGGTGTTTGACTCTGAGGGGCATCGGTTTATTAACTAATGAACAGTGCTTAACCGAAAAAAGAAAGGATTGCAACTCTGTGGGGATAGAGAAGCATTGGTTTTAACAGAGAAAACTGTGATTAACCAGAAGAACGGGTGTAGGACCGATTAAAGGTCGTAACTGTCATACCCCAAATTTGTCCTACCTGTAAATCACTTTTCACTTGTACATTCATCCACTAACCATTATTCAGAAAATCCAAAAAAATATGTTGCTTCCTTGTTGCCTACGTCCAAGTTTTCATTATCCATTATCCATTATTAACCACATTTTTATCCATTTCTTCTTTTCCTTAGATCCTTGTCCATTTCAAACAAAATTCACAAAGTTCATTTATTTTTTGTCCAATTTCCAATTTTCATTATCCATTTTAAACCAATTATCCATCCATATCCATTTATTTATCCATTATTCATTACCCATTATTCATTATCCAATTCATATCCATTTTAACTATTCACAAAAATCCATTCAAAATCCATATTCTCTATTCCCATTTTTTTTTTTGCATCATTATCTTTGTCTATCCATAAATCTTTTTTTTATAGATATATTATTTTCTAAACAATGTCCACTTTTTGTCCATGATCAAGTTACTTTTCTTAGGCCCATCTCAAATAATTACAAAAATTACAAAAAATGTGCTTACAAACCTTGCATAGTCCAAAAAACCATGTCACAAACCATAACTCATTTGCCATTTTTCAATTATTCATGAATCCATATCCAATTTCCATCCAAAAAATATTATTACAATTCATTTCACTCATTGTTACAAAAACTCTACAAAAAAAAGCTCAAAGAAAGGCCCATTTTCATTTTAAGAGAAAGTCCATTTACAATTGCCAAAAATAATAATAAGAGAATCCATCCAAGTAGGCTCATGATCAATACTTTGTTACAAAACTTTTCCCAATGTCAGCCTTCACACTCAAACCAATCCAAGAAGAGTAAACGGCGCACTCCACCAATTTAAGATCCTTATCTTTAATTTTTTGGAGATGAAATCGAAGAAAGTTTGAATTTGTTTTAAAAAAAACTGAAGGACCATGATAAGGACTTAACAGCAAGAGAAATATTACAATAGTCCACATAAAATTTCAGCCAAAAAACCAATACCCGCAACATAACCGTACAAATCGCAGCCCACCTCCAAGCGTTACACGCACCATCCCACTACCTACAACCATTCCACAATGTTTCACAAACAAGTCCTCTGCAACAACCTGTGAAAAGAACCGTACATAGCAACACTACACAATTACACAACCAACACATCAAAGGACCACAAACCGGGATTCACAACGCATCAACGACTCTCTTTGAAGCTCTTCCCAAATTACCCTCATATTCCCCTATTAATAGACACCCTCCTTCTCCACTGTTGAAAAAAAAACACGGTTTGCCGCCACTCCAAAACCTTCAACCGGCCTTAAACTGCTTTCTTCAAACCCTTCACCTTCTCCAAATCCACTCAAAATACTCCCTCTGTCGACGTTCTCTTCATTAAGCGAACCACACAAAAAAAACTCACAGCAAAATAACTCAAAACCTACCTCCAACACACAAGCCAAAATCGCTAAACACAACCTTCATCTTCTTCAACCAATAAACTCAACTCAAACCTTTGCAAAACTCAAACCCAGATACACAACCCGAAACAGAACAACCAGAAAAGAGGAAGTTGAGTTGAAACCAGAACCGTGAAGTTGAGATGAAGAGAGATTAAGTGGAATCCGAAATACAAAACGAAATCTCACAAACCGGAAACAGCTTCGGAGTTGGGGAGTAGATCGAACAAGAAACGAAGGTTGGGTCGTATCCCGTTCTTTGTTTGACGTGTTGATCTTTGCGCGATGATGAAGACGATTCGGAGCGCGAGTTATCTTTGATTTATATGCTGAATTTTGTCCAAACTGGAGTTATGTTTTCTGAAAAATGATGAATGGCTTGGAGTAGGTTCTTGAATGCCGTGTTGTTTATTTAGTTCATGTCCTCTTGTTTTCATTTCTTTTTTTGGTTTTAGGGTTGGCCGTTAGGGATGATGGGCCTTTGGCCCGCATTGTTTTTCTACCACCGCCCTTTTTTTTTGTTTCCACACCACCCTTTCCTAAGAAGCAGCCGATGGGTTTTGTTATAGGAGGGGATGATGGGCTTAAGCCCAAATGATTCCTATCCTTTGCACCCTCCTTGATTTTAATTGTTATTTTTAGTTTTCAACTTTTTTTTTCTTTTTCAATTTGATTTCTTTTTGAAAATCTTTCTATTTGCTTGATTCTTTGTTTATTGAGGATTGGTACAAATTTCTTTTGATCATTCCTTTTCCTTATTCTGTTTTATTCATTAACTTGGACCTTCTTTTCAATTTGTTTGGGCAAATGATCTAGTAATATTCATGATTTAATTGGTTTGTTCAAACCAATGGAATTTTGATATGTACGAGGCCTACCTATTTATTTATTTTTATTTCAAATTATTTTATTTTTATTCATTTATTTTGGGTCAATGAAAACCAAACATCGATGATTTGTCGATTTCTCGACTTAATCTCGATAAAGGTGAGACCTTTATTCTTTTTCCTATACCTTTTCGATTTAATTTCATTTTTGTCATTTATTCATTAGTTTTATTTATTTTGGGTCGATGAAAACCAAATATCGATCGATTTATCGATTTCTCGATTAAATCTCGATAAAGGTGAGACCTTTACTCTTTGTATTCACCTTTTCGATTTTACTTCATTTTTATTTCATTTTGGGTCAATGAAAACTAAATATCGATCGATTTATCGATTTCTCGATTAAATCTCGATAAAGGTGAGACCTTTATGCTTTGTACTCATATTTTCGATTTAATTTCTTATTTGTCACTTTGTATTCTTTTATTTTCACTTTTGGTCAATGAAAGTCAAAAGTCGTCGATTATCGATTTCTCGATTAAATTCCGATTAAGACGAGACCAACTTTAATTTTATGTCAATATCATACCTTGTTCATATTATCTTGGTTATTATATTCATACTCTTATCATATTATTCATATCCATATTTATTTATCTAATCATTTTTCATGTGTTCACCCTTAATCAAAACAATCTAACAATTATCGAAACCCTAAAAACAATCATGTTGATGGACTATTGGTTATGATCATCCACTTGCTCGGCGCTTGCTCAAGGTTTAGTTTAGGACACCTCGAACACACACGGCTTTCTCTTGGGCTACCTTACAATGAGACCCTTTATTTCATGTCATCCCTTGTAATTTATATGTACCCCTCTCCCATTCTGATGTATGCATTTAGTTTTGATTGTGGTTTGTTCACTAGGAGCACCCCTAGGGACTAGCATAGGCAACCCATTTTAAAACTAATTCTCGATTCGTCGTCGAGCCATTTTCAAACAAACCATTTTCAACCAAACCCTCGATTCGTCGTCGAGCCGTTTTCAAATCAACCTTTAACCAAACTCTTTTCAAACCAAACTCTTTTCATTTACAAATAAATCCTTGATCCAATGTCAAGCGGATTTTCATAATCAAAACTCAAAAACAACTAACAATTATCGTAACCTTTTAAGGTGAAAAATGGGGGTTTGAGTCTTTGATCTCCCTTCGATTGTTTGGGTGCGAGTTCTCTTACTCGTGCGTGAGCAATTGATGCCTCTTTTTTTAACAAACTCAATCCTTTTCAAAATAATCAAGCGCATACAATAAACCCTTGATCTCACATCAAGCGGAATTTCATAATCAAACCTCAAAACGACTAACAACTATCGAAACTCTTTCAAGGTGAAAAATGGGGTTTCAAGTCTTTGATCTTCCTTTGATTGTTTGGGTTTGAGTTCTCTTACTCGTGTGTGAGCAATTGACGCCTCTAAAACACTTCCAACTCGACAACCATCCGTCCAACTATCCAAAACACTTTTCAAACCATCAAACCTTTTCAAACTTAACCACCTTAGATGAAATAGAGAGAGAGCCAAATCTTTGACTCACTCTCCCGATTACTTGGGCCCGAGGAATCTTTCTTAAGTTCAAGTAATCGTCATCTAAACCAACCCAACTCTACCTCTTGTTTAACGGGCGTACCACGAACTACGACTGCTCTGATTCTTTATTCTCACCCGAGTAAAGATACATGGGCACAATATTGCGATGATCTTGGCAAGCTACCTTCCCTCCATCTTCCGTCTTCCCTCTATCCTTTCCCGTAGTCGAACTACGATTGCTCTGATTTCTCATTCTCGTCCGAATGAGCATACGTAGGCCCGAGGTCGCGATGACCTTGCCGAGCAACCTTTCCTTAAACCACCAATTTCCCCTTAGTATCCTTTCTTTTTATCTTTACCTTTCCGCATTTATTTTAGAGAAGAAAATAGACAAACTTAGCCAACGAGTATCGCGATTCGAATCTAGAGGTTCCCATTGAGTACAACGGACGTGAAGGGGTGCGCGTACCGTCCCCTCACGTAACCGACTCCCGAACCCAGAATGTGGTTGCGACGACCATGTTCTTACCCCTCCTTAAAGGTTTTCTAGATATTTTCCATTCCCTCTTTTGGGATAAATAAAGTTTGGTGGCGACTCTGTCGAACCGTTTCCGCGCCTTTCGCGCGAAAGGTCGTGTCTTCGATTAAGCGATTTTTTCAAGGTGCGACAGATGGCGACTCTGCTGGGGACAGTTTTCTCCATGCAAGAGAGAGTCGAGCCTATCTTGATTCAAATTGCAAGTTCGTTAGTTTTGTTTGTTTATTTTCTTCTTGTTTACTTATTTACTTGCTTTCCTATTTCCTTATCTGACATCGTTGGGTTGTTCTGATATTGGGAACTTTGTGAGATGGATCTACACCCGAGTCGAGGAAAACCCTAGGATTAGGATGGTGATTGTGTAGTGTAGGCTTGCATGGTCTCTTCCGCGTGAGTTGAAGCGAAAACCACCGCTTGGAGTAGATTCCCTTGGAAATATTATTGTTGTGGTGAATCTTTGCCATGGTGGTAATATCTTCGAGGTGGGTTGTTGATCCCAAGGACCATTAACCCAATTTACCCATGGTGGTTGGTAGCGTTAATTCTATGTGAGTTAATGTGAATGCCCCAATCAGATGAGATCCCTCAAACGTATTACTTCCTGACAATAATATTTTTGACCTCGATCTAGGATTCTGAGAACCCTATTTAGAACCCATGTGTCGACGGTTGTGTAGTGGGCACCTCCGAGGAATCTTTCTCGTGGGGAAGAAATGAAGACCTCACCTAGACAAGATTATTTCGAGGATATTATAGTCGGACAAATCTTTGTCATGGTTATAATGTTTTCGAAATATATCCATAACTCTAGGCACCCACCCTTTTTAGAAACCTACCTGTGGGTTTTCTTGATCCTAGTTGTGGTTCTTGACCCGTCATCTCCGGCCAACCGCAGAACTGTTTGAAGCTGTTTGTTTCTGTGATCCTGGATCTTGCATCTTGCATTACATCTCATATCATTGCATTGCATTGCATCTGTTGCGCATCTTGCATTGCATTTTCAACCTCAGAATCTCACTTCACCTTTCTTCCTTCTCCAGTAAATCAAGTTGATTCCTCGACACCAGTACACAACTCGAGTCAACATAAGGAGAACGATGGAGCAGATTCAGCAAGAGCAAGCTGCCTTCAGAGAAGAAATAGACTCTATGAAGGGAAAGATTGACCAGATTCTTGAAGCCATCATGATGGCCAGAAGAGAAGAAGAACTGCGTGAAGTCGCTGCTGCCAACAACGCTGTGCCTGTACAAGGGTCACCCTCAAGGCTCTCAGTTCTTGTCCCCAACCCTATCAATTATGGGGTACCAATGAACTTTATGCCTGCCGCTGAAGCAGCCACTCCTCAACCACTTCCAACACCTAGAGTTACTGTTGGGGCTATTCCGCAAGCTCAACCTGTTGTCGCTTAGATTCCTATTCCTCATGCTGAAGAAAATCTGGTAGATCAGTATGATGAAGTTCAGAACTACCATGCTGCTATCCCAATTGTCAATCCTACTGCTGCTCAGGATTCTGAAGCCATCAAGATGTGTCGTGATCTAGCTGAGAAACTTCGAGCCATGGAAGGGCGCAACTCAAAATCTCTGAATGCTCTGGAAATATGCTTGGTGCCAGATGTTGTCATTCCTCCCAAGTTCAAAGTGCAGGAATTCCCAAAGTACAAAGGCCTCAGTTATCCCCACATGCATCTAAGGATGTACTGCCGCAAGATGGTTGCCCATGCCAAAGACGAAAAGCTGATGATCCATTGCTTCCAAGACAGCTTGTCTGGGGCATCACTCGAATGGTACATGCAGCTGGAGTGTAGCAATGTGCGCACTTGGGATGATCTAGCTGATGCATTTGTTAAGCAATACAAGTACAACACTGACCTTGCTCCGATTCGTACTCAACTTCAGAGTATGGCTCAAAAGGACAACGAATCCTTTAAGGAGTACGCACAACGCTGGAGAGAGCTAGCTGCAAGAGTGCATCCACCTCTTGTTGATCGTGAACTGATTGACATCTTCATGGGTACTTTGCAAGGCTAATACTATGAAAAGCTGATTGGTAATGTTTCTGCCGGATTCTCTGACTTGGTTATCGTCGGTGAGAGAATCGAAGAGGGTCTGAAGAGCGGAAAGATCCAAGGAGGTTCTAGCAGCCAGTCTTAAGCCAAGAAACCTTTCAACAATGGATTCAAAAAGAAAGAGGGTGAAAAAAATGTTGTCTATGCTCAGAATGGTCAAGCTCCACAAGCTCCAGCTCCAATGCCTTATCAAATGCCATACTTCCAATATCTATATGTTGCTGTTGCGCAATATGCTCCAATGCCTTATCAGCCAACTGTTCAAGCTGTTCAAACTCCAACGCCTCAGCAACAGATTCCTCAGCAACAATCATACAACCAGCAAGGGTATCAGTATCCTCCTCAACATCAACAACAGAGAGCTGCTCAACAACGTCAGCCTAATCAGCAGAGGACAAGGAGGTCAGATAGAGACTTTGATCGTCTACCGACATCATATGCTCAGATCTTTGTTCAATTGATGGAGAAGAGGGCCATTACTCCGAGGGACTTAGCTCCTCCAACTGTCATTCCCCCAGATTATGATGCTAATGCTCATTGCGAGTTCCATAAGGGTGCTCCAGGGCATACGATCGAGGACTGCAGAGCTTTCAAACACAAGGTTCAAGACATGATTGACTCAAAGTATCTCACGTTCAGTGGGAGGGCTCCGAATGTCATCAAAAACCCGCTGCCACCGCCAAGCTAATGCCAGCATGAATTCAAGTCAAACCAAGTCAAGTTTATTCCCCGAAGAAGGCAGTCATGTTGCCATCCCATCATTTGCATTCTCGTATTTTTGTCTTTACTTGTTTAAGTACTGTATGCTTTGAACATTACCGTTTGTATTTGGTTTTCTTAATGTGTTGACTATGCATATTTTGAATCAGTTACGTCGTATTCACTCATTTTTTTCCATTTACTGCAAATCACCGACACATCTCTATCCATTTCACTCTCTTTATCAACTGTTGTTTAGCAATAATTGGAGGGAGGATGATGAAAACGAAATACCCATAATTGTAAACCGTATGCTTTCAGACAGAATCTCGTCAAAGATGTACAGGCATTGTTTCAATTCCCCAAACACTAGAGAGATAAGGAGTTAATCCCTAGTAAACCACTTCGAGCCAAGAAGTAGCAGTTTCCTTCGGATCTATAAATCCTTACACTTAACCTGGGATAGGGTATTGTTCAGTTAACCTGATTACAAACTCAAATCACAAGACAAAATCCAAAAGACATGTCGGTTGTTCATCAATACCCATGACTTGGCAGTCACAATCATCCAACAAAAACAAAAACAAAAAATCAAAAGCCTGCTAAGTCAAGCACCTCAAAAGGAGACTTAGGAAAAAATCAAGACAACCCTGATGGACTTGACAAGCAAAATCAGTCCATGCAAAAGATAGGGATCACAAACAAAAATCAAAAGAGGCCCTCAAATCCTCAACAAAAACAAAATAAGACTCAGTGACCACCAAATCAAAATCAAAGGGTCATTAACATCCATCAAAAACAAAATAAAGTTGACTGTCATTTCAAGTATACCTTGAACCATCAACCCTTTGGAATACAAACATGTGCAGAATATAATTGAACGTAGGACTGGAGTTCATCGAGAAGAAGGGGTGGGTACAAATCATACTTTGAGCCTAATATCCTTTGTTTCATGAACCGCGAACCAGACCACGTTACAACCCTCGAAATACCTAATTGAGGCGAGGTTTATTCTGAAAGCATACTATCGCAAGGTTGCGTAAATTGACTCCCCCATAGTTTCTAATCTTCAACATTGGTGTCATTCTCCTTGCTATATCTTTCACACCAATAAAATCAGCACACGTTTGGGCTAATGGTCCATTCGTCTCACTATCACGACACTCCAATAAACGACTCTTTTTTCAAAACTTGCATGAGCATCGTATTAAGATTACCATTTGTGAATGTACAACTTTAATTGTAAATCAGTGCTATACATCAAGACAACTTCAACGAGGGGCAATCAAAGAGGAACTTGAACTTTTAGTGGTGTCGACCCGAATCAAGACTACCTCAATACGCTCAAGCTGGGGCAAATCTTTCAACAGCTCAATCAGGGGCAAGTCATATCAAAGCACATCAGGGCTCAGCATCCAAAGATCAAATCGCTTCAGAACCGGTTAATCAGGGGCAGACCATTACCATGTTCGAACCGGGGCAAGCCTTGTTGCGGAAGGTTATCCTGACCATTAAGCATAGAGTTGTGGATCTCTCAGGAGTGAACCCATAATTCATCAACAAGTCATCAAACTTGAGGCCTCGAAAGCATCTTCGTCTTCAGCGAATTAAGTGTCGAGGAAGTCAAATCCCTCCCACCGCCCAAAGTCCAATCCGCATTGGAAACTACCAAAAGTCCACCATGCTGGAACCTCCTCCAAACTTATCGAATCACCCGTCTGCAATCATGTGCATCATACGCATAATATGTGTTGCATTCAGCATCATTTGCATCATAAGCATCATTTACATACCCAAAGGCCCAATCATACTTCCCTAGCACTTGCATCTCCGTGCGTCAACATTTTGCATTGCACATCATTACAAAATCAAGCATTCATACATGCGTAAGATCCAGGATCAATCTCAAGACTGCAAGATGATCTCCAGCCCAACCAGGGGCATCTTCTTCAAGTCCGTGGGTGTTCCCCACGAAGTTGTTCAACCTTTTGTTGACCAAGCTCAAGACAAGAGTTCAAAGCAATCCTCAGCCCAGTCAGGGGCACTTTCTTCAAGTTCATGGGCGTCCCTCATGAATTATTTTCAATAAAGCAGTGATCTCCAAGCAAGTCAGTGGGTGTTCCTCATTGAGTTGTGATCCTCAACCTTTTTGTTGATGTGGTCGTCATCCTCACCCAATCAATAAACATTCCTCCGAGTCAGTGGGCGTTCCTCATTGAATCGTTTCTTCGTAGTCGAACTACGACTGCCCTGATTCTTTATTCTCGTCTGAGTAAAGATACGTAGGAACAAGATTGCGTAGATCTTGGTGGGTTACCTTCTCCATTTTTCACTATTTCCCTTTCCTTTTCGTGGGCTCTCCTCATTGAATTCCTTACTTCAACCTTTTGTTGATGTCTCTAAATAAATCTCATCACATCCCCAGCAAACTTGACCTTTTGTCAATTACCTTACTATCATCCTTTTGGTGATAGCCAAACCTAATCAACTCAATTCAACCTACATCCTTGTGGTGTTGGTAACCCTCAAATAAAAACTTTTCTATCATCCTTGTGGTGGTAGCCATCCATGTCAAGTCAACTTAACCTTCATCCTTTTGTTGTTGGTCCTCACAAGTAAGAAGTTCCTATCACCCTTTTGGTGGTAGTAGCTTGTTTTGATCCGTCATCCTTTTGGTGTCGCCGATCCATAAACCCTTGGTCTGTGTGTCATCCTTTTGGTGAGTGACAGCCTTTGTGTGTGTGCCCTATTATTCTTTTGGTAATAGCAGGCTGTGTTGTGTGCTATACTATCCTTTTGGTAGTAGCAGGCTGTGTGTGTGTGCCATACTATCCTTTTGGTAGTATCAGGTTGTGTTGTGTGCCAAACTATCCTTTTGGTAGTAGCAGGCTGTATGTGTGTGCCATACTATCCTTTTGGTAGTATCAGGTTGTGTTGTGTGCCCTATTATCCTTTTGGTAGTAGCAGGTTGTGTTGTGTGCCATACTATCCTTTTGGTAGTATCAGGCTGTGTTATGTGCCATACTATCCTTTTGGTAGTAGCAGGTTGTGTTGTGTGCCATACTATCCTTTTGGTAGTAGCAGGCATGTGTGTGTGCCCTATTATCCTTTTGGTAATAGCAGGTTTTGACCTCATTTTCATCCTTTTGGTGGAAGGGTCTGTGTGCGTGTGTGCCCTATTATCCTTTTGGTAATAGCAGGCTTTGACCTCATTTTCATTCTTTTGGTGGAAGGGTCTGTGTGTGTGTGTGCCCTATTATCTCGTCAGTAATAGCAGACTTTGACCTCATTTCCATCCTTTTGGTGGAAGGGTCTGTGTGCGTGTGTGCCCTATTATCTCGTCGGTAACAGCAGGCTGTGTGTGTGTGCCCTATTATCCTTTTGGTAGTAGCAGGCTATGTTGTGTACCATACTATCCTTTTGGTAGTAGCAGGCTATGTGTGTGTGCCCTATTATCCTTTTGGTAATAGCAGGCTGTGTTGTGTGCCCTGTTATCCTTTTGATAATAGCAGGCTTTGACCTCATTTCCATCCTTTTGGTGGAATGGTCTGTGTGTGCGTGTGTGCTCTGTTATCTCGTCGGTAATAGCAGGCTTTGACCTCATTTTCATCCTTTTGGTGGAACGGTCTGTGTGTGTGTGTGCCCTATTATCTCGTCAGTAATAGCAGACTTTGACCTCATTTCCATCCTTTTGGTGGAAGGGTCTGTGTGCGTGTGTGCCCTATTATCTCGTCGGTAACAGCAGGCTGTGTGTGTGTGCCCTATTATCCTTTTGGTAGTAGCAGGTTGTGTTGTGTGCCATACTATCCTTTTGGTAGTAGCAGGTTGTGTGTGTGTGCCCTATTATCCTTTTGGTAATAACAGGCTGTGTTGCGTGCCCTGTTATCCTTTTGATAATAGCAGGCTTTGACCTCATTTCCATCCTTTTGGTGGAAGGGTCTGTGTGTGCGTGTGTACCTTATTATCTCGTCGGTAATAGCAGGCGTTGACCTCATTTCCATCCTTTTGGTGGAAGGGTTTGTGTGTGCGTGTGTGCCCTATTATCTCGTCGGTAGTAGCAGGCTGTGACCTTATTTTCATCCTTTTGGTGGAAGGGTCTCTGTGCGTGGGTGCCCTATTATCCTTTTGGTAATAGCAGGCTGTGTGTGTGCCCTACTATCCTTTTGGTAGTAGCAGGCTTTGACCTCATTTTCCATCCTTTTGGTGGAAGGATCTGTGTGTGTGCCCTATTATCCTTTTGGTAATAGCTGGCTTTGACCTCATTTCCATCCTTTTGGTGGAAGGGTTTGTGTGTGCGTGTGTACCCTATTATCTCGTCGGTGGTAGCAGGCTGTGACCTTATTTTCATCCTTTTGGTGGAAGGGTCTCTGTGCGTGAGTGCCCTATTATCCTTTTGGTAATAGCAGGCTGTGTGTGTGCCCTACTATCCTTTTGGTAGTAGCAGGCTTTGACCTCATTTTCCATCCTTTTGGTGGAAGGGTCTGTGTGTGTGTGCCCTATTATCCTTTTGGTGGAAGGGTCTGTGTGCGTGTGTATTCTATCATCCTTTTGGTGATAGGCCTGTCATCCTTTTGGTGTCAGATTTCTTGTATTTCAACTTCCCAATCCCTTTTATTTCTTTTAGACAAATTTGTGGTCTTTTTATATCTAATTGACTTATACATCGATAAGACTGAACGTCGCAGCAGTTCATCTTACTCGGTTCAAGCCAATTAGATAGGGGCATCTGTCATACCCCAAATTTGTCCTACCTGTAAATCACTTTTCACTTGTACATTCATCCACTAACCATTATTCAGAAAATCCAAAAAAATATGTTGCTTCCTTGTTGCCTACGTCCAAGTTTTCATTATCCATTATCCATTATTAACCACATTTTTATCCATTTCTTCTTTTCCTTAGATCCTTGTCCATTTCAAACAAAATTCACAAAGTTCATTTATTTTTTGTCCAATTTCCAATTTTCATTATCCATTTTAAACCAATTATCCATCCATATCCATTTATTTATCCATTATTCATTACCCATTATTCATTATCCAATTCATATCCATTTTAACTATTCACAAAAATCCATTCAAAATCCATATTCTCTATTCCCATTTTTTTTTTTGCATCATTATCTTTGTCTATCCATAAATCTTTTTTTTATAGATATATTATTTTCTAAACAATGTCCACTTTTTGTCCATGATCAAGTTACTTTTCTTAGGCCCATCTCAAATCATTACAAAAATTACAAAAAATGTGCTTACAAACCTTGCATAGTCCAAAAAACCATGTCACAAACCATAACTCATTAGCCATTTTTCAATTATTCATGAATCCATATCCAATTTCCATCCAAAAAATATTATTACAATTCATTTCACTCATTGTTACAAAAACTCTACAAAAAAAAAAAGCTCAAAGAAAGGCCCATTTTCATTTTAAGAGAAAGTCCATTTACAATTGCCAAAAATAATAATAAGGGAATCCATCCAAGTAGGCTCATGATCAATACTTTGTTACAAAACATTTCCCAATGTCAGCCTTCACACTCAAACCAATCCAAGAAGAGTAAATGGCGCACTCCACCAATTTAAGATCCTTATCTCTAATTTTATGGAGATGAAATCGAAGAAAGTTTGAATTTGTTTTAAAAAAAACTGAAGGACCATCATAAGGACTTAACAGCAAGAGAAATATTACAATAGTCCCCACAAAATTTCAGCCAAAAAACCAATACCCGCAGCATAACCGTACAAATCGCAGCCCACCTCCAAGCGTTACACGCACCGGCCCACTACCTACAACCATTCCACAATGTTTCACAAACAAGTCCTCTGTAACAACCTGTGAAAAGAACCGTACATAGCAGCACTACACAATTACACAACCAACACATCAAAGGACCACAAACTGGGATTCACAATGCAGCAACGACTCTCTTTGAAGCTCTTCCCAAATTACCCTCATATTCCCCTATTAAAAGACACCCTCCTTCTCCACTGTTGAAAAAAAAACACGGTTCGCCGCCACTCCAAAACCTTCAACCGGCCTTAAACTGCTTTCTTCAAACCCTTCACCTTCTCCAAATCCACTCAAAATACTCCCTCTGTCGACGTTCTCTTCATGAAGCGAACCACACAAAAAAAACTCACAGCAAAATAACTCAAAACCTACCTCCAACACACAAGCCAAAATCGCTAAACACAACCTTCATCTTCTTCAGCCAACAAACTCAACTCAAACCTTTACAAAACTCAAACCCAGATACACAACCCGAAATAGAACAACCAGAAAAGAGGAAGTTGAGTTGAAACCAGAACCGTGAAGTTGAGATGAAGAGAGATTAAGTGGAATCCGAAATACAAAATGAAATCTCATAAACCGGAAACAACTTCGGAGTTGGGGAGTAGATCGAACAAGAAACAAAGAAGGTTGGGTTGTATCCCGTTCTTTGTTCGACGTGTTGATCTTTGCGCGATGATGAAGACGATTCGAAGCGCGAGTTCTCTTTGATTTATATGCTGAATTTTGTCCAAACTGGAGTTATGTTTTCTGAAAAATGATGAATGGCTTGGAGCAGGTTCTTGAATGCCGTGTTGTTTATTTAGTTCATGTCCTCTTGTTTTCATTTCTTTTTTTGGTTTTAGGGTTGGTCGTTTGGGATGATGGGCCTTTGGCCCGCATTGTTTTTCTACCACTGCCTTTTTTTTTGGTTTCCACACCACCCTTTCCTAAGAAGTAGCCGATGGGTTTTGTTATAGGAGGGGATGCTGGGCTTAAGCCCAAATGATTCCTATCCTTTGCACTCTCCTTGATTTTAATTGTTTTTTTTTGTTTTCAACTTTTTTTTTCTTTTTCAATTTGATTTCTTTTTGAAAATCTTTCTATTTGCTTGATTCTTTGTTTATTGAGGATTGGTACAAATTTCTTTTGATCATTCCTTTTCCTTATTCTGCTTTATTCATTAACTTGGACCTTCTTTTCAATTTGTTTGGGCCAATGATCTAGTAATATTCATGATTTAATTGGTTTGTTCAAACCAATGGAATTTTGATATGTATGAGGCCTACCTATTTATTTATTTTTATTTTAATTTATTTTATTTTTATTCATTTATTTTGGGTCAATGAAAACCAAACATCGACGATTTGTCGATTTCTCGACTTAATCTCGATAAAGGTGAGACCTTTATTCTTTTTCCTATACCTTTTCAATTTAATTTCATTTTTGTCATTTATTCATTAGTTTTATTTATTTTGGGTCAATGAAAACCAAATATCGATCGATTTATCGATTTCTCGATTAAATCTCGTTAAAGGTGAGACCTTTACTCTTTGTATTCACCTTTTCGAATTTACTTCATTTTTATTTCATTTTGGGTCAATGAAAACCAAACATCAACGATTTGTCGATTTCTCGACTTAATCTCGATAAAGGTGAGACCTTTATTCTTTTTCCTATACCTTTTCGATTTAATTTCTTTTTTGTCATTTATTCATTAGTTTTATTTATTTTGGGTCGATGAAAACCAAATATCGATCGATTTATCGATTTCTCGATTAAATCTCGATAAAGGTGAGACCTTTACTCTTTGTATTCACCTTTTCGATTTTACTTCATTTTTATTTCATTTTGGGTCAATGAAAACTAAATATCGATCGATTTATTGATTTCTCGATTAAATCTCGATAAAGGTGAGACCTTTATGCTTTGTACTCATATTTTCGATTTAATTTCTTATTTGTCACTATGTGTTCTTTTATTTTCACTTTTGGTCAATGAAAGTCAAAAGTCGTCGATTATCGATTTCTCGATTAAATTCCGATTAAGACGAGACCAACTTTAATTTTATGTCAATATCATACCTTGTTCATATTATCTTGGTTATTATATTCATACTCTTATCATATTATTCATATCCATATTTATTTATCTAATCATTTTTCATGTGTTCACCCTTAATCAAAACAATCTAACAATTATCGAAACCCTAAAAACAATCATGTTGATGGACTATTGGTTATGATCATCCACTTGCTCGACGCTTGCTCAAGGTTTAGTTTAGGACACCTCACACACACACGGCTTTCTCTTGGGCTACCTTACAATGAGACCCTTTATTTCATGTCATCCCTTGTAATTTATATGTACCCCTCTCTCATTCCGATGTATGCATTTAGTTTTGATTGTTGTTTGTTCACTAGGAGCACCCCTAGGGACTAGCATAAGCAACCTATTTTCAAACTAATTCTCGATTCGTCGTCGAGCCATTTTCAACCAAACCCTCAATTCGTCGTCGAGCCGTTTTCAAATCAACCTTTAACCAAACTCTTTTCAAACCAAACTCTTTTCATTTACAAATAAACCCTTGATCCAATGTCTAGCAGATTTTCATAATCAAAACTCAAAAACAACTAACAATTATCGTAACCTTTTAAGGTGAAAAATGGGGGTTCGAGTCTTTGATCTCCCTTCGATTGTTTGGGTGCGAGTTCTCTTACTCGTGCGTGAGCAATTGACGCCTCTTCTTTTAACAAACCCAATCATTTTCAAAATAATCAAGCGCATACAATAAACCCTTGATCTCACGTCAAGCAGACTTTCATAATCAAACCTCAAAACGACTAACGACTATCGAAACTCTTTCAAGGTGAAAAATGGGGGTTCAAGTCTTTGATCTTCCTTTGATTGTTTGGGTGCGAGTTCTCTTACTCGTGTGTGAGCAATTGACGCCTCTAAAACACTTCCAACTCGACAACCATCCGTCCAACTATCCAAAACACTTTTCAAACCATCAAACCTTTTCAAGCTCAACCACCTTAGATGAAAAAGAGAGAGAGCCAAATCTTTGACTCACTCTCTCGGTTACTTGGGCCCGAGGAATCTTTCTTAAGTTCAAGTAATCGTCATCTAAACCATCCCAACTCTACCTCTTGTTTCGTAGGCGTACCACGAACTACAACTGCTCTAATTCTTTATTCTCGTCTGAGTAAAGATACGTAGGCACAAGATTGTGATGATCTTGGCGAGCTACCTTCCCTCCATCTTCCGTCTTCCCTCTATCCCTTCTCGTAGTCGAACTACGATTACTCTGATTTCTCATTCTCGTCCGAATGAGCATACGTAGGCCTGAGGTCGCGATGACCTTGCCGAGTACCCTATTTTTAAACCACCAATTTCCCCTTAGTAACCTTTCCTTTTATCTTTACCTTTCTGCATTTATTTTAGAGAAGAAAATAGACAAACTTAGCTAACGAGTATCGCGATTCGAATCAAGAGGTTCCTGTTGAGTACAATGGACGTGAGGGGGTGCGCGTACCTTCCCCTCACATAACCGACTCCCGAACCCAGAATGTGGTTGCGACGACCATGTTCTTACCCCTCCTTAAAGGTTTTATCGATATTTTCCTTTCCCTCTTTTGGGATAAATAAAGTTCGGTGGTGACTCTGTCGAACCGTTTTCGCGCCTTTCGTGCGAAGGGTCGTGTCTTCGATTAAGCAATTTTTTTAAGGTGCGACAGTAACCCAAAAGGGATGTTGGTAACGACTGAACAATCAGCACTTGACCAACGAAGAAGGGAATTAAACCAAAATAAGGTTACTAACCCAAGGGTGCTTGTATTCGAACCAAGAAAGGTTACTAACTGCAAGGGATTCGGTTTTAACAAGAGAGATGTGATTAACCGAGAAAAAGGAGTGATTAACCAAGGGAAGGTGATTAACTCAAGAGACGGGTGATTAACCGAAAGAAGGTGATTAACCCAAGAGGAATTCAGTATTAATAGACGGACTGTGATTAACTGAAGAAACAGGAGTGCAAGTATTGGTGTTTTAACTGACATACAGTGATTGACCAACAAAGGGAGAAGAACCAGAAGAAGGTTGCGAACTCCAGGGGGCTTACGGCTTTAACAGACAGACTGTGATTCACCGCAGAAAAGAGATTGAGATTCTTCAGGGGAATCAAAAGGCAATGATTGATTATAAGGAGTAATGAAACAAAGAGAGATTGCTAGCGCAAGAACAATGTTCTTAACCAAGAAGGATGGTGATTGATCAGAAGGAAAATGAGAAGAGCACAAGTGATCAAGGATGAATCCGACTGGGGAAGGAGCAACACAACGGCTTGAGGATAGAGGTGACTTTTCTCGAAAGAGATGGCCAAATGCCATTACCCAAGAAATAGTCAAAATGAGGGAAGGACAACAATCCTCATTCCTCCTATAGCGCTCAAAGTATAATGCGGAAATTGAAACGGACAGCGCAATAACTCCAATGTTGTACAGTGCTCTTGCGGAGAGAAATGAACAGCATAACGGCGTCAATTTGTACAGTGCTCCGATGCAAGGCGTAGCGCGAACTCCAACTCTACGACGGGATCAATAGAGAAAGCTCTAAAGGAGGCCTAAAGAGAGGAAAAGGGAAGATCGATTAATCGAAACAAAGTTTCTGTTTCGATCAATTAATCAAGGGAGAAACATGCTAACAACTTTCCAAAGAGGATGAAAAGTCATTAAAGCAAAAAGGGGTGAATTATTGATTATACAAAATTAAGTTTATCCATGAAGAATAAACTTAATGTAAACTGAAATGGAAGGTGCAAAATAGTGCCAAATGATCATCAAAATGCCACACAAAATCATGTATCATGTGAACAAAGATAGTGCAAGAATTGCTATGTTCATACAATGCTAAGAACATGAAACAAATGAATAATCGAAAATGTGCATCGAAAGTTCATGAATATGCTTCAACCAGAAGTGAAATGACATGTAAAACATCCATAAAATCAAGCATGACAATCAATGGAAGTTAAAATGAAGAAAGCATGGCAAACACACTTGAAAATGCAAGAAAATGGCATTCTGTACAGTGGTAACCGGTTACAGCATATGTGCTAACCGGTTACATGCTTGAAAATGCGTGTTTTTGGAGAAAATTGCACTGTGTAACCGGTTACAGCATATCTGCTAACCGGTTACCACTGTAACAGAGCCAAAAATAACAGTAAAAACAACTTTTCAAAAGTAGTTTTCAGCACATAATCACTTATGTCAAACACCACATGTTAGGGCATGAATTTGTGCACGAAAATTGAACTTGAAAATAGAAAATAAGCAGTGATATAATCAATTAACACATCAAGATCATGGATCACATAATGCAAAAATTAATTCACAAGCACAATTATCGACTACCTCGCGAATGATGCGAAAACGATCGAAACAGAAAAATGAAAGATAACCACCAACCTACAAGGCTGAGATGTGCCTTGGTAATTGTCACAAATGATTCTTGATGCAGAAAATTAAAGAAAACCAGAGGAATCTTCAATTTGGTGACGATACGTGTCGAAATCGAGCAAAATACGATAAAGCTCCAAAATGCGAATTCAAACCGTTGGAAGTTGCAGTAAATACTCAAGATTAATCCAACAGCTAAAATAACTCCAGAAATCCAAGTATAATAGCAAGAATGATGAAGGTTGAGCTCAAGAAATAATCACTTTTGATGTAAAAGTGATTATCCTTCAAAGTATAAATGAGCTTTGGTGAGGTTTTGGGAGAGAATTGAGATGAAGACGAAAATGTAGTAGAGAAATTCAGAGGGAATGTGAGAGAATTGAGAGTGAATTGTACAAATGGTTCAAGGTTTTGTGTGTGAAATGTGGGAAAAATGATGGAGAGAATGAAAAGTGAGTGAAGGTGTGTTTATGTAGATTTTAGGTTTGGAGTATGAGAGGTTTGGACTTAGCTTTGGACTTAGCTTTGGGTTTGAAGTTAGGGTTGGAGTTAGTTGGGCTTGACTCACTGAGTCAAGGTGGTTAACTCGGTTAGTTAGAACCAACTCGGTAACAATCCCAATGTGAATTTCCTCATCCAAAGGTTGGCATGCTTGGAAAACAAGGAACATGGTGCACTTAAATTGGGGCGAAGCATTGGAACCAATCCACTTGGAATGTCTTGAAATGTCTAGGGATGTCTAGAATGTTCCACATGCTGCTAGAACAATGTAGAATCAAAGACCAAAGAGAGTGCAAGGAGGCTGCCCCAAAAATGCAGCAGGAACTACAAATTTGCACTGAGTAACCGGTTACAGCATATCTGCTAACCGGTTACATGCTTTAAAACTTGTATTTTTGGTGAAAAATACACTGAGTAACCGGTTACAACATATGTGCTAACTGGTTACTTCAGGCAAATTTCCACAAATTTGCAAAAAGATGATGCTGAAGTCCTGCTTCCGATTTTCCATCTCTTGTCTTGATAAATAAACATGGAAACCTTTATTTTGAACTTGTTTTGACGATGTGATGATCTCGTGAGGATTCAATTAATCGGGCCTGGAAAACCTGAATATCTTGCAACAGGAAACACACGAAGAAAAGTGCGGATGCGTATGCTAACGATGTGAATGCTTATGCTTATGTAAAAGGCAAAAGAGGGAGGTCAAATTTCGGGTTACAACAGCTACCCCTATTTAATCCGCTTGGACCTGAATGTATAAATTGCGCTAGCTTTTCGATGATTCGAGGTAAAAGGGGATTAAATAAAAGAGTAGCTCGAAAATTTGGCCGACGGAGACAAAAGAAGAGTTGAAAGTGTTTGAAAAGATAAGTGCAAGGTATGGCTGAAAATCTGCTGGGAGATAAGTCAGGTAAAAAGAGAGGGAGTATGATCGATGCATATGCTATGTATGCGTTACTACATGTTTCTTGATATCATGCAATGCAAAGGCGCAAGGTAAGGCACAACGAGGTGGTTAGGCATAAATCGTAGCAAAATGACCTGGACACCCTCGGTCGGGGAGAGGACCCGCAGATGAATACAATCTCTGCTGGAGAAGAAAGTTCACATGATGATCCTGCCGGGGAGAGAAACCGAGGTCATCTCAGGTTTCTAAATCACCATGGATGTCCCTGTTAGGGATGAAAGAACCAAGTCAATCCTATCTACCAAGACGGGCTCTGCGTGCGGAAAAGAAGTTCCCGAATCATGTTGACTCAGCTGAGGAGAAACCACTCCTGCTGGTGACAGATAGTTCCTAATCATAAGAGATGATGCACAACCCTTGCTAGGGAAAAGAGAACAAAGCGTCTTTGTTGGGGAACACCCTGGCAACCTGCTGGGGAGGATGATGACTCTGCTAAGGAACTACTGAGGAAACAACAACTTCTTCATTGAATCAAAACATTGCCGGTCAGGCGTTAGGCTTACCAGTGGATATTACCGATCACCCTGCAGGAGTTACCAGTAACACATGCAATGTATATTGCTTTCTCGGTTGATTTAGCTTTTTATTGTTCTCAACATTTTTTTTAGTATTATGTGATCACAAATAATTGTTTATCTTGCAAACAAAATACTGGAATGAAAACAAATTGAGATAACAAAAAATGCATTTTATTGATTGTAAAAAAATTGTGCATAAAAGTGTGTACAAGGATGCAAATTCCTTGATAAGGAACTTTGCAATAAAATTGAAAAACAAGTGTAAATGGCAAAGGGAAATCATGCATTGCATTTATTACAATATTGGCTACCATCCACTGTAAGTCTAGGCTCCAACGCCTTGCACCAGTCGATGATGATTGGAATGTTCTGTTACCTTCTGAGGTCTAGCTCTGAGGAAGAGAGGCTCAAGTGTTCACAGTCAATGCCTTTATCCCTAATTTTTTCCTGGACATGTTTTCTCTATTTTTTTTTCGTCCACCGGGACACCCATTCTTTCCTAAGTCGCCCTTTCGGGTTTTCAACTTAGCGGGCTATTATTGTTTTTTCGTTGTCCCTAACTTTTGCATGGACATTTCTTTTTTTGGTCCATAGGGACGTCCATTTTTGCCTATATTGTCCTTGCGGATGTCAATATAGCAGACTTTTATCCACTTTTTTTCAGGCATAATATTTTTTGACTGTATCGGAGTTCACGGGCGATGGCAACTCCTCCCCATCCATTGTGGTGAGGATCAGGGCTCCGCCTGAGAAGGCCTTCTTGACAACAACGGGTCCTTCATAATTGGGAGTCCACTTGCCTCGTGGATCCGAGTGAACAGGTGAATATCTCTTGAGCACGAGTTCGCCTTCACAGAATGTTCAAGGAAGAACTTTCTTGTCAAAAGCTCGCTTGAGGCGTCTCTGATACAATTGACCATGACAAACGGCTGTAAGGCGCTTCTCTTCGATGAGATTCAGCTGGTCGTATCTGGACTGAACCCATTCGGCTTCATCAAGACCTGCTTCCATGATGACTCTGAGGGAAGGAATTTCGAGTTCGATGGGCAGAACAGCCTCCATACCATACACAAGCGAATACGGAGTTGCCCCGGTAGAAGTGCGAAGTGAAGTTCTGTAGCCATGCAGATCAAAAGGAAGCAATTCGTGCCTATCCTTGTAAGCCTTAACCATTTTCTGGACAATCCTCTTGATGTTTTTGTTTGTTGCTTCGACGGCACCATTCATCTTGGGCCGATATGGTGAAGAGTTGTGCTGCTCGATCTTAAATTCTTGACACAACTCCTTCATCATGTTGTTATTCAGGTTGCTTGCATTGTCCGTGATAATGTTGCTAGGAATGCCATAACGACAAATTATCTCTTTCTTGATGAATCTGGAAACCACTTATCGTGTAACGTTTGCATAAGAAGCAACTTCAACCCACTTGGTGAAGTAGTCGATAACAACTAGAATGAACCGATGACCGTTGGAAGCCTTCGGCTCAATCATTCCAATCATATCTATACCCCACATGGAGAATGGCCAAGGTGCAGTCAAGACATTCAATGGAGTTGGAGGCACATGGATCTTGTCTCCGTAGATTTGGCACTTGTGACACCTTTTGGCAAAGTTGTAACAATCTACCTCCATTATCGTCCAGTAATACCCAGCCCGAAGGATCTTCTTGGCCATAGCAGGATCTTTAGCATGTACACCCTCGCAGCCCTCATGTATGGACCTTATGATCGTGTTTGCTTCGTGTCTATCCATGCATCTGAGCAACACTGAATCATAATTCCTCTTGTACAGTATACCACCACTTAAGAAGAATTTGGCGCAAAGCCGCCTAAGAGCTTTCTTGTCAGTGATGGTGATACCCTCGGGATATTCCTATTTTTCCAGATATCTTTTAATGTCGTAGAACCAAGGCTTGTCATCAGACTCATCCTCGATTGCTAAATAGTGTGTTGGTTCGTTCAAGTGATCAATGCGGATATGAAGAGCTTCATTCTTCCACTTGACCTTGAACATGAATGCTAGAGTGGCAAGAGCATCAGCTAGTTGATTTTCCTCTCTGGGAATATGATGAAAAGTGATCTCATCAAAGTAAGGAATCAACTTCGCTATGTGTTGTTGGTACGGAACCAGCTTGGAATCTCGAGTCACAAAGTTCCCTCTGACTTGACCGATGACCAAGGCAGAATCTCCATAGACCTCAAGAATCTTGATTCTCATGTCAATTGCCGCTTCAATACCGTAGATACATGCTTCTTATTCAGCCATATTGTTGGTGCATGCAATGAATAATCTAGTAGTGAAGGGAAGGTGAAAACCTGTTGGAGAGATGAGGATAGCACCGATTCCACGACCCTTAGAGTTGGAGGCACCATCGAACACGAGCATCCATCGCGCCCCTGGTTCGGGTCCTATGTCAGGATCTGGAGTCTCATAATCTTTGATAAACAGAACATCCTCATCGGGAAAGTCAAACTTCATTTGTTGATAACCCTCTACAGGTTGATGAGCAAAGTAGTCAGACAAGACACTCCCTTTTATTGCTTTCTGGGTAACATGTTGGATATCATACTCAGTTAACAGCATCTGCCACCGAGCAATCCTTCTAGAGACAGCCGGCTTTTCGAATATGTTCTTTATCGGATCCATTTTGGATATCAACAAAGTAGTATGGAAAATCATTTATTTTGGTAGGCGTCGAGCATCCCAGACCAGAGCACAGCAAGTTTTTTCCAAGAGTGAGTATCTGGTCTCACAATCAGTGAACTTCTTGCTCAGATAGTATATTGCATGTTCTTTTCTGCCAGTGTCGTCATGTTGACCCAATACACATCCCATTGATTCATCGAGAGCGGTGAGATACATGATTAAAGGCCTACCAGGAACCGGTGGTACTAAGATCGGTGGTTCTTGCAAGTATTGTTTTATTTTGTCAAATGCTTCCTGAAAATCATTATTCCATTCAACCGATTGATTTTTTCTTAGTAATTTGAACATTGGTTCACAGGTAGCCGCCAAATGGGAAATGAACCTTGAAATGTAATTGAGTCTGCCCAGAAAGCCACAGACTTCTTTTTCTGTTTTGGGAGGCGGCATGTTCTGAATTTCCCGAACCTTATCAGGATCAACTTCAATGCCCTTCTGACTTACAATAAAGCCCAATAGTTTACCAGATCGAACTCTGAAGGTGCACTTCGCAGAATTCAACCGCAGTCTAAACATCTGGAGTCTGTCAAACAGCTTCTTCAGATGAACCAAGTGATCATCTTCAGTTCTGGACTTGGCAATCATATCGTCCACGTAAACCTCAATCTCTTTATGTATCATATTGTGAAAGAGGGTTGTCATGGCACGCTGGTATGTTGCCCCTGCATTCTTTAGACCGAATGGCATGACTTTGTAACAATATGTACCCTATAGCGTGATGAAAGTAGTCTTCTCCACATCAGCTGGGGACATTTTAATCTGATTAGATCCTGAGAAACCGTCCATAAATGAAAAGACAGAGAATTGCGCAGTGTTGTCTACCAAGACATCAATATGAGGCAAAGGAAAATCATCCTTCGGGCTTGCCTTGTTGAGATCTCGATAGTCCACACACATTCTGACTTTGCCATCCTTCTTGGGAACCGGGACAATGTTGGCAATCCGCTCAGGATATTCGGAAGTGGCTAGGAACCCAGCATCAAGCTGCTTCTTTACCTCTTCTCTGATTTTGAGTGCCATGTCGGGTCTAGTCCTTCTGAGTTTCTGCTTGACAGGAGGACATCCGGGCTTGAGTGGCAAATAATGTTCAACGATGATGGTATCCAACCCAGGCATATCTTGATAGGACCAGGCGAAGATATCAACATACTCTTTCAACAACTTGACCAACTCGGAGTGTACATGTTTAGCGAGGGAGGCGCCAACCTTGACTTCTCTTCTGACCTCATCAGTACCAAGATTGACAACTTCCACTGGCTCTTTGTATGGCTGAATCTCTTTACTATCGTGCTCAAGGAGCCTTGCCAGTTCAGCCGGTAATTCACAATCTTCCTTACCATCTTCTTCGACTTGGTTAATTGGAATTCCAGAATTACAATGGATGTTTGCCATGTTGTTATCAATGCTTTTATTAATTATGCATGTTTATGGATAGAATGAGCTATTTTGAAGAGTGAAAAACAAAAGAAACTTTTGCCATTTATTTGTGAAAAGTAAAATAAATGCATGAGGCCCTTTACAAGCTATCCACTCGTCTCGGGCAAGGACGAGGGAATGAGAAAGCAAAATGCATTACATGTTATATGGGAAAACCACAGGAATCACGGTAGATGTCCAATTGTCGAGCTTGAAACCTGGCGTACATTTGCGCACAAAGCTTGAAGCCTGATTGCTAGGACCAGCATCATCAGCAGCTGCCACGATGTCACCTTGCTGGAAACCCGCACTGTGGAACTTGATTAAGTTGCATCGCTCCTGACCAGAGGACCCAAATTAACGACCAGGATGATAACCCAATCCAAAACGATTATGCTTCTCAACCACATCAATCACATGCCCCCAGCCTGAGAAAGCACCTTTCTGGATAGTCTCCTTAGCACTCTTAGCAGATGCTAGAGTCAATTATGGTGATCTACTTTGACTAGTTGAAGCAGAGCTGACATCTTCGAACTCGAGACACTACAACGACACCTGAGCTATGCCTTCCTCTATCTCGACATAACGAAAAGATGATAACTCACTTACAATCAAATCCTCTACACCACAGACAATGACAAGCTGATCGTCAAACATGAATTTCAACTTCTGATGTAAAGTGGAGGTAACTGCCCCTGCCGCGTGGATCCATGGACGACACAGTAGGCAACTATATGCTGGATTAATATCCATCACTTGGAAGGTAATGGTAAACAAATGCGGCCCAATATTGATGGGTAAATCCACTTCTCCAATGACCTGTCTTCGAGAACCATCAAAGGCTCTGACAACTAAGGCACTTGGTCTCATCTCGATCCTTTCCAATGGTAATTGACTCAATGTGCCCTTAGGCATCATATTGAGAGAAGAATTGGTGTCCACTAGAACACGAGATAACAGGATGTCTGTGCAGGTTGCAGATATGTGCAGTGCTTTATTGTGGGCAGTTCCTTCAGGAGGTAATTCTGATTCATTGAAACCCAAATACCGACTTGCAGTTATGTTGGCCACTACATCATCGAATTCGAAGATGGATATATCTTGCATAACGTGGGCGTTGTTCAACACTTTCAACAAAGATGATCTGTGCACAGGCGAACTCATGAGTAAGGATAAAATTGAGATCCTCGAGGGAGTCTGACACAGCTGATCCACGATTTTAAAGTCATTTTTCTTGATTAACTTAAGGAACTCTTGATCATCAAGGGTCTCCTTGCTCTTTGAAACATCCTCATACGGGATAGTCAGTACTGGAACTGCGGTAGAAGATGCCCCTTGTTGACCAGCAGGGGTTACAGATGCAGGCGTTTCCTTGGGAGAAACAACAGTTGGAACTTGAACAGGCTTTGTAGTGAACTTCAGAACAAACACTCACCCACTACGAGTCATACCTTCAGCTGCTGTAACATTCACTATCTCAGATTCGGCGAACCTTATCTCCCGACCTCCAGAAAACACAGTCGACCCATACTTCCAATGTACCTCCTTAGAATTCTGGTACAAAAACAGCTTTGGCGGACAAACCACGATGGGTTGCACCCTCTTCTGCTTTGGAGATTCCACAAGAACCTTCCTATAGACGATGGTAAACGGCTCAATAGCAACAACTTCTTCGATAGGTTTAGATTTGGAAAATTACACTTCACCACGGTTCATCAGAATCTAGACACAACCCTTCAGCCTTCGACATTGGTTGGGATTATCATCACAAATCTGACACTTACCATGCAATCCTTTCAACAGCCCATGTTCCTTCAATTTCTTGAAAACCACAGCCATCGGAGTCTTTACCTCATCGACATCCATAATCAATTCAGCCCTGGCATTATCCCCAATCATGTTAACCGCAGGTCCACCGTGATTTGGTAACGGATTATTCTGAATGTTAGGTCCTTCCTCAGCAAAAGTCAGAACCTTCTTATCAATGAGTTCCCGGACCTTGGTTTTGAAAAAAAAGTAATTCTCTGTTGCATGTCTTATGTATCCAGCATGATAGGCACATGATGCATTTGGGTTATGCTTCGGGCCAAATGGAGGAATTGCGGGCGCAATCTGTTTGGGGACAATTGCCCCTTGGTGAACCAAGTAAGGAAACAGTTCCGTGTATGACACCGGAATTCTATCAAAAATTGGACGCTTACGGTTTCCTTGACTGTTGTTGTTCTGACGGTTCTGATTCTGCTGATTTTTGTTCTGTTGATTCTGTTGCTGATTCTGAACTAGTTGTTACGGATGATATTGATACCGAGGTTGTTGATACTGTGCAGTAGCAATGTACGGATATGGATAGTACGGCATAGGAGCCATGGGATCTTGATATTGAGGAGAAACTTGAGTGGTCACAGCATTGGCCTCACCTTTCTTTTTCTTGGACTGACTGTTCTGAGATTTCCGAGTGATCGGCTGCTGGGAAGCAACTCCAGGAATCTTTCCAGTCTTTAACCTGTTCTCAATCCATTCACCGATCATCACAACATCAGCGAAGTTCGATGAAGAACTACCCACCATTTTCTCTTAGTAAGATCCCTGTAATGTACCCATAAAGATGTCAACCAACTCATTATCAGAGAGAGCAGGTCACACACGAGATGCCATCTCACGCCATCTTTGTGCATACTCCTTGAATGTTTCTGCTGAGCGCTGTGACTGATTCTGTAATTACAATCTGGTTGGCGCCAAATCAAGGTTATATTTGTACTGTCTCACGAACGCTTCAGACAAATCCCTCCAAGTACGGATTTTGCTGCACTCCAGGCCCATATACCAATCCAGTGAAGCACCAGACAAACTATCTTGAAAACAATGAACAAGCAATTCATCATTATCAATATGGGATGCCATCTTTCTACAGTACATAGTGATGTGACTACGCGGGCAGCTCAAGCCTTTATACTTTGGCAAATCAGGTATCTTGAATTTCTGCGGCAACACAACATTTGGAACCAAACCCAAATCTTTGGCCTCCATGCCAAAAGCAGAAAACCCTTCAATAGCCCTGATACGGTCCTCCAACAACTTGTAGTCAACAGATCTACTTTGATTAGTGGGCCTAACAAGGATCTGAGGATTTGCAGCTGAGAAGCGGCAGGAACATTCACTTGCGGAGTAGCAAACTGAGAAGGATAAACCAAACCAGGATTAACCATCTGACCAGCATTCTGACCCATCGGAACACCATACAGATAATTCGGAGGAGGTACCCCATCATCTGTGGAAGATACCCCAGGATAGAACATCCCAGGATGAACATTCTGAACAGCAGTTTGAGCAGCCTAAGATGGAACCGGAACATGAATAGGAGGACCCCTATACACATTCTCTTCATCATCAGGAGTTTTAGTGTCGACCAATCCGGCAGTTAGATGAGTTTGAGACTGAAGATTCTCAGGATCATCATTCACCACTGGAGGCGGGACTGGAGTAGACATGACTCATGGATAGGCGGCAGCATTCCGATTAGGCATGGGTGCAACAAAAGACTGATATGCACTACCATTATTTTCAAGCTGAGGAGTGTAATTCGGAGGCATGCCCCAAGGGAAACCAGCAGGCATCTGATTCAAACTAGACTGAACAGAAAACTGATTCACAGGCTCAACTGGCACTTCAACTCTAGTAGGAGAAGCAACAACGACGGCAGGAGTAGTCGTAACAACAGGAGGAACAGTCACAACAGGAGTGACAACAGTTGCATCAGTAGTGGTCGTAACAATAATGCCAGCAGCAGCAATTTCCCTCTGAGCACGAAGGAGCTCCATAATGATATCCATGTTCGTCTGAAACTGATCCATCCGACCTTGGAATTGTGCCAGAGTTTTCTTGTAAGCAGCGTTCTCAGCTTCAAAGTCAGCCATCATTCTGGATTTGTTTGAGCGAGTAAAATTCCAATGTCGAGTCGTCGTCTTGCTACAAGGAATGCGGACAAGGATGAGCAACGGTTTCGGATGAAGGGACGTGCATATGCGGGCATGAATGAATGCAATTTATGCATAAATAAAGTTTTAAAATGTTTATACAAAAATTAATTTGACATGATGAGATGATATATAACATCAGAATCAACAAGCCAGCATAGTCTGAATAATCAAATATGAACATCCACAAAAGTAGTGTTGTGTGGGTGCGAGATCTGACACAATGAGAGAACAAAGGTTGGAAGAGTCTTGGTTCCCTGCAAAAAAATTCAATATCCCCCTCACAGGTATGATATAGAAAGCGGGATTCTCAGTTTCGGATTCTCGATTTGAGAAGCAATAGTACATTCATCCCTCGGGGTACAATACTATCGCCAAACAAAGAGGTCGTCCACTGATTCCCCCAAAAAAAAGGGTCATCATATGGTAAGTTCTGAGCTTTGGGTCCTCGGATCAAGGAAGCGTAATGGGTTTGCCATTTCTGGTCTGCCATTATCGCTCCTTGGGAGGAGTGCCGCAACTGAGTCCTCGGGAAATGGTCTCCAGAGTCGACAGTTTTCCAGGTTACATTCCATCGTCTGCCCCAAATGCGCTGGATAGAATATTACCAAAGAAAACCTCGTCTGGATGTGGAGTTTTCGTGTATACTAAGTCTGGCCAAATGCCACACAAGTCACACTACTTTCCACTCTAATCCTGGATGTATACTAAAGCCTGGGTATTGGGCTTATCTCTCAAGTAGCAACCCAATCCACCAACAATAGAAAATAGCAAATATCCAGAGTATGCGGCATATGAATATTCAAAGCAGTAAAGAAATGCAATAGATAAACATAAAGCTAAAGCAAGGAAAAGATAAAGCGAGCAAAGCGCGAAGGATAAACACCCAAACAAGCAAGTAAAGCAAATGAAACTGGGCGAGACCCCTCAAGGGATGGACCAGCAAGAGGTCAATCTGTCCCCAGCAGAGTCGCCAGCTGAAGATCGCTGGTTTCTACCTGAGTGATTCGCACACTCAAAGATACAACAGAGTCGCCACCGAACTTTATTTAGTCCCAAAGGACAGGGAAAATATCGATAAAACCCAAGGGGAAGAGAAACGGGAACGGGGGGTCGGTTATGCGAAAGGAAGGTACTAGCACCTAACGCATCTGTCATACTCGACGGGAACCATTTCGCTTGCTTCTAGGCTTGGATGGGTTATCTATCTAAAGGCTTCTAGCTAAAAGAAAGGGGGGAGAGAGAAAGGGGAGAGAGAGAAAGGGGAAAAAGAAAGAAAGAAGGTGATCGCGGAGGATTGTGGCCCTCGTGCCTGCGTACCCTCATAGTGCAATAAGGAAATCAGAGTGTCGTAGTTCATGGAACCAAGGGACATAAAGGAAGGAAGAAAGGGAGAAGGAAGGAAGGGTGGAAGTGTGCTCGCCAAGACATCGCGTCTCGTGCCTACGTATCTGACATTCAAAAGAATGCAGAGTCAGAGCTTCCGTAGTTCGTGAAACTGAACGAAAAACAAAACAAGAAAGAAACAAGGAGATGAAAGAGGTGGTGTCAAAACCAAGAGCAAGAGTGAAAGAAAAACTCTATTGGGGAAGACCCCGCAGTAAGAGTGATTGTACAAGAGACTAGGAAAAGAATGGTGTCAAAACCAAGAATGAAAGAAACTCCACTAGGGAAAACAAAGAGAAATGGTGTCTAAACCAAGAAAGTAAGAGCAAAGGGAATAGAAAGGACTCCGCTGGGGATCCAAATAAAGGGATGGTGTCATAACCAAGAGAAAAGGGAGACTCGGTATATTAACTTGCTGGCAGTGGTTAACCGAGGAAAGAGAGTAAGACCCTGGCGGGGAAAAGACTGGTGTCAACAGACGGACTGTGATAAACCAAGAGAGAGAGAGTGCTGAACTAAGAGAAGGTGTTTGACTCTGAGGGGCATCGGTATATTAACTGATGAAAAGTGGTTAACCGAAAAAAGAAAGGATTGCAACTCTGTGGGGATAGAGAAGCATTGGTTTTAACAGAGAAAATTGTGATTAACTAGAAGCACGGGTGTAGGACCGATTAAAGGTCGTAAACAAAAAGGGATGTTGGTAACGACTGAACAATCAGCACTTGACCAATGAAGAAGGGCATTGAACCAAAAGAAGGTTACTAACCCAAGGGTGCAAGTATTGAACCAAGAAAGGTTGCCAACTGCAAGGGATTCGGTTTTAACAAGAGATATGTGATTAAACGAGAAAAAGGAATGATTAACCAAGGGAAGGTGATTAACTCAAAAAAGGGCTTTCAGTATTTTAACAGGCGGACTGTGGTTAACTGAAGAGATGGGTGATTAACCGAAAGAAGGTGATTAACCCAAGAGAAATTCAGTATTAACAGATGAACTGTGATTAAATGAAGAAACAAGAGTGCAAATATTGGTGTTTTAACTGACAGACAGTGGTTGACCAGCAAAGGGAGAAGAACCAAAAGAAGGTTGCGAACTCCAAGGGACTTACGGCTTTAACATACAGACTGTGATTAACCACAGAAAAGAGATTGAGATTCTTCAGGGGAATTAAAAGGCAATGATTGATTACAAGGAGTAATGAAACAAAGAGAGATTGCTAGCGCAAGAACAATGATCTTAACCAAGAAGGATGGTGATTGATTAGAAGGAAAATGAGAAGAGCACAAGTGATCAAGGATGAATCCGACCGGGGAAGGAGCAACACTACAGCTTGAGGATAGAGGTGACTATTCTCGAAAGAGATGGCCAAATGCCATTACCCAAGAAATAGTCAAAATGAGGGTAGGACAACCATCCTCATTCCTCCTCCAGTGCTCAAAGTATAGTGCAGAAATTGAAACGGACAGCGCAACAACTCCAATGTTGTACAGTGCTCCTGCGGAGAGAAACAAACAGTGTAACCGCGTCAATTTGTATAGTGCTCCGATGCAAGGCGTAGCGCGAACTCCAACTCTACGAGGGGATCAATAGAGAAAGCTCTAAAGGAGGCCTAAAGAGAGGAAAAGGGAAGATCGATTAATCGAAACAAAGTTTCGATCAATTAATCAAGGGAGAAACATGCTAACAACTTTCCAAAGAGGATGAAAAGTCATTAAAGCAAAAAGGAGTGAATTATTGATTATACAAAATTAAGTTTATCCATGAAGAATAAACTTAATGCAAACTGAAATGGAAGGTGCAAAACAGTGCCAAATGATCATCAAAATGCCACACAATTATGTATCATGTGAACAAAGATAGTGCAAGAATTGCTATGTTCATACAATGCTAAGAACATGAAACAAATGAATAATCGAAAATGTGCATCGAAAGTTCATGAATATGCTTCAACTTGAAGTGAAATGAGATGTAAAACATCCATAAAATCAAGCATGACCATCAATGGAAGTTAAAATGAAGAAAGCATGGCAAACACACTTGAAAATGCAAGAAAATGGCATTCTGTAAAGTGGTAACCGGATACAGCATATGTGCTAACCGGTTACATGCTTGAAAATGCGTGTTTTTGGAGAAAATTGCATTGTGTAACCGGTTACAGCATATCTGCTAACCGATTACCACTGTAATAGAGCCAAAAATAACAGTAAAAACAGCTTTTCAAAAGTAGTTTTCAGCACATAATCACTTATGTCAAACACCACATGCTAGGGCACGAATTTGTGCACGAAAATTGAACTTGAAAATAACAAATAAGCAGCGATAGAATCAATTAACACAACAAGATCATGGATCACATAATGCAAAAATTAATTCACACGCACAATTATCGACTACATCACGAATGATGCAAAAACGATCGAAACAGAAAAATGAAAGAGAACCACCAACCTACAAGGCTGAGATGTGCCTTGGTAATTGTTGCAAATGATTCTTGATGTATAAAATTAAAGAAAACCAGAGGAATCTTCAATTTGGTGACGATACGTGTCGAAATCGAGCAAAATACGATAAAGCTCCAAAATGTGAATTCGAATCGTTGGAAGTTGTAGAAAATACTCAAGATTAATCCAATAGCTGAAATAGCTCCAGAAATCCAGGTATAATAGCAAGAATGATGAAAGTCAAGAAATAATCACTTTTGATGTAAAAGTGATTATCCTTCAAAGTAGAAATGAGCTTTGGTGAGGTTTTGGGAGAGAATTGAGATGAAGATGAAAATGTAGTAGAGAAATTCAGAGGGAATGTGAGAGAATTGAGAGTGAATTGTACAAATGGCTCAAGGTTTTATGTGTGAAATGTGGGAAAAATGATGGAGAGAATGAAAAGTGAGTGAAGGTGTGTTTATATAGATTTTAGGTTTGGAGTATGAGAGGTTTGAACTTAGCTTTGGACTTAGCTTTGGACTTAGCTTTGGGTTTGGAGTTAGGGTTGGAGTTAGTTGGGCTTGACTCACTGAGTCAAGGTGGTTAACTCGGTTAGTTAGAACCAACTCGGTAACAATCCCAATGTGAATTTGCTCATCCAAAGGTTGGCATGCTTGGAAAACAAGGAACATGGCGCACTTAAATTGGGGCGAAGCATTGGAACCAATCCACTTGGAATGTCTTGAAATGTCTAGGGATGTCTAGAATGTTCCACATGCTACTAGAACAATGTAGAATCAAAGACCAAAGAGAGTGCAAGGAGGCTGCCCCAAAAATGCAGCAGGAACTGCAAATTTGGACTGAGTAACCGGTTACAGCATATTTGCTAACCGGTTACATGCTTGAAAACTTGCATTTTTGGTGAAAAATACACTGAGTAACCGGTTACAGCATATGTGCTAACCAGTTACTTCAGCCAACTTTCCACAAATTTGCAAAAAGATGAAGCTGATGTCCTGCTTCCGATTTTCCATCTCTTGTATTGATAAATAAACATGGAAACCTTTATTTTGAGCTTGTTTTGACGATGGGATGATCTCGTGAGGATTCAATTAATCGGGCTTGGAAAACCTGAATATCCTGCAACAGGAAACACACGAAGAAAAGTGCAGATGCGTATGCTAACGATGCGAATGCTTATGCTCATGCAAAAGGCAAAAGAGGGAGGTCAAATTTCGGGTTACGACAACAGACTGCTCTGATTTCCTCCTTCTAGTTAGATTGAGGATACGTAGGCACAAGACGACGATGTCTTGGCGAGCAACCTCCCCCCGTAGTTTTTCGAACTACGTTGACTCTGACTTTCCCATTGCACGAGGGAATACGTAGGACTAGGACGGCGATGTCCTACCGAGTCTCCTTTTTTCTTTTTCCCTCGTTCCATTTCCGTTTAGCAGTAGGCTTTAGATAACTCACCCTTTAATTAGACAACAAGCGTGGATCCCATCGAATACGATGGACGCGTGGGGGTGCCAATACCTTCCCCTCGCGTAACCGACTCCCGAGCCCGGGCTATGGTTGCGATAACCATGTCATTCCCTTTCTTCAGGTTTTCTTCGATCGTTTCCTTTCCCTACGTCGGGATAAATAACGTTCGGTGACGACTCTTCTGTTCTAGTTTTCTCGCCGGTTGTTTTTTTGCAGTTGCGACAGCTGGCGACTCTATTGGGGACAGGTTGACCTCTTGCTGGTCCATCCCCTATGTGAGTCAATCCTAGCGCTTGTTTGTTTTTATTTCATTGGGCGTTTACTGTTGTGCTTTATTTGTTGTATATTATTGTACGTTACTATTTTTACCGCATTTATTGCATTTCATTGTTATCATGTGATGGGTTGTGCTGTGTTGTACTGGTTTCTCTGTTTGGCGGGTTTGGATTCTTTGAGAGATAAGCCCAATACACATACTTGAGTATACACTTAGGACTAGAGTGGAAAGTAGTGGGACCTATGCGCCGTCTTGGTACGTTTGGTGTTCACAAAATTCACATCCAGACGAGGCTATCTTGGGAGATATTCTGACGTGCGTGTCTTGCGCATTTTAGGGTGTTGATCTAGAGAGTTGTCGACTCTGGCGACCGTTTCTCCGAGGATTCAGTTGAGGCACTCCTCCCAAGAGGTAGTAATGACAGACCAGAAATGGCAAACCCATTATACTTCTTGATCCGAGGACCTGAAGCTGAGAACTTGCATATGATGACCTTATTATTGGGGAATCAGTGGACGACCTCTTTGTTTGGCGATAGTATTGTACCCTGAGGGATGAATGTACTATTGCTTCTTAAATCGAGAATTCGAGACTGAGGATCCAGTTTTCTAGAACGTACATGTGAGAGGGGATGGGTGTTTGCAGGTTTGCAGGTGACTTTAACCTTCAACCTACCTGGTTTTCTGAATTTCTCGTCAGTGTGTAGTCTCCTACCTGGTTTTCTGGTTATCTCAGTGATCTGATGTTCTGGTATTCTGGGTTTATGGGTTTGAGGTCTTTGATCAGCTAACAACACAACAGATGTTCAGAGCAGCTTGATACCTTTATCCCATGTTTGCATTTGCATCATCTCTTGCATTCTAGCATTGTTTGACATTTTTCAGGGATTGCATCTTACCCTTGATTCCGGTTGCTGAGGTTTTCTTGTCATGGATGCTCAGAGGAAGAAGACTGTAGCGTACACATTCCCAGACCCAACTTTGAAGTTGATTCACAAGATGATTGGTATGGTTGACCCTGGGGTTCGCGCTGATTTTAGTAATGAGTATGGGAGGTTACTGAAGTTTGTCCGTAACATCTCCAAGTATGAGCACGATGCCATCCACACACTCTTACAGTTCTACGATCCTCCGTTGCACTGCTTTACCTTCCCAGATTACATCTTGGCTCCGACATTGGAGAAGTTCTCATTTATTTTGGGAATTTCCATCAAGCAAGATATACCATTCTTTTCTGAAGGACGCCCAGAATTGGAAGAGATTGTTGCTGCTCTTCACATAGGTGAATCAACCTTGGGTGATAACATTGTTGACAAGCAAGGATTTAAGGGCTTTCTGTAGAAGTTTCTGTTTGATCAAGCTAGCATGTACGCTAAGACAAAGAGTTGGACTGTCTTCAACGCCATATTGGCTCTGTGCATTTATCTAATTGTTCTATTTCCTAACGTCCCCAATCTCATTGATATGCACGCGGTTCGAATCTTTATCTAGAGAAACCCTGTGCCTACTCTTCTTGGTGATGTATACCATTCAGGCCACTACAAGAACGAGAATATGTGAGGAAGGACTGTAAGTTGTTGTGTGCCACTCCTATCTACATGGTTTTTGAGTCATCTCCCTAAAACCGGGGCTTTCATTGATACGAGGGATTCCTTGAAGTGGTCTGAGAGGTTGATGGGATTGACTGCTGATGACATTATTTGGTTCAATCATGGTCTGCTGGGAATAGAGCTCATTTACAACTGTGGAGGATTCCCAAATGTACCCTTAGTGGGGAGGAAAGGCAGAATTAATTATAACCCTTCCCTCGCTATCAGGCAGTTTGGGTATGCATTGAGAGATCCCCCTAAGGATCAAGATGTCACAGAATCCCTGTTTTTCAATGGCACTGAGGACCAAGAGATGTTAAGAAAAGCTGTGAATGCTTGGAAACAAGTTTTTAAGAGAGGAAAGACCTTCTTTGGCAAGTGTAAAAACAAGAGTTTTGCTTCATATGTGGATTGGGTCCGGAAAAGAGCGGAAGAGGAGCTCCTTCCTTTCCCAGTGGAGCCACCCTTGTATCCTCGGATGATTGAGCCACCTATTACAGTGAAGATAGAGAGGTATAATAAACTGTGGGCCGAGACAGAGAAGCTGCGAGAAGAGAATTAGGAATTGAGTAGAGAAATTAGCCAGCTGAAGCATGCGCGAGGTGAGGCTATGCATACTGCTAAGATAAAGTCAGAGCTTCTCGCTAAGAAAGAAAAAGAGCTAGCTAACGAGGTCACAGCCAAACAGAAGATAGGGCAAGCTCTAAAGGGTGTTAGCAAGGTTCTCAAGTCTAGGAAGGAAGACTTGGCTAAGGCTCTGTTAAAAATTCACAAGTTCAACTCTTACCGAAACACTGCAATCACCGCCAACAAGCAGAAAGAGGATAAGTTCTTGGAGCAGATTGAGAGTTTGAAATTGAAGCTCAAGAAGAAAGATGAAGAGATTCTATCAGGGACATTCCAGAAACGGGCAGTCAAAAATCAGCTCAATGAGGCCATAACTACTATAGAGGAGCTGAAGATACAAGCTGAAGTGAAGAGGCCTAGAAATGAGGGTCCCAGTATGGATGGCATTTTCGAAGAAGATGCTTGGGAGCTGCACTGCCGATACTTGAAAGGGATCATGCATAGAAGAGATGTTCTCATTCAAGAGTTAATCCTGAGACCGAAGCATCCTGACACCAAGAAGCTGTTTAGAGAAGCACAAGACTGGAGCAAAGAACATAATGGATGGGGAGGACTGGCACTTGTGGATTTTGATGACATGTCATAGTTTGCTTCTTCTTTTTTATTGTACTGGATCACCGCCAGGCTTGTTGGTTGGGATCTATGATTATTATATTCAGACTTCTTATCATGGGTTGTGATTGTTGACAAATGATTATCCTCTGGTTTCTTAATATATGAGCAGAAGTTCCATTCTATCTTTTTATTAAACTGGAATCAAGGGGTGGATCGCCCTGTGAATATTCAAACATGTTCATTTGCATTTTCATTTTCATAATCATTGTGCATAGCAGGTGTTTGTCTCTGGTTTTCTCATCTTGCTCTTTTCTTCAGACAGGATTAATGATCAACGTATTCACAGGTACTCTACCAGACTGAATCAACAAAAAGCCATGGAATAGATGCAAGCTGAGATGATTACGATGCAGACTCGCATGGCTCAGTTTATGGAGTTAATGCAAGGTGTTGCTCAAGGTCAAGAGTAGTTAAGGAATCTGGTCCAGCCTCTGGTCGCAAGAGTTGATGAAGACGGTATCCTTCATGGTCGCCTTCACAATGGTGTTATTCCTCTGGGAGAAGGTGTTGATGGTAACGGTATTCCCGTTGGTCCTCCGGGCAGAGGCATTCCCATTCCTTCTGTTATTATCCCTCCGGGCGGAGGAGAGAATGTTGTCATTCCTTCTTTAGTAGGGGGAGGAAACAGTGTCTGTGCAGTACATGGTCATCGCTATGATGACCAACAGGATGATGTGTTTTCTCTGCCAGGTGGGGATACTGGCCCCCAGCCTGATAGTGATAAGAGATTCCGACTGATTGAGGAGAAGTTGAAAGCTTTTGAGAATCAGAATTCCCTAGGATTAGATATGGAAGACTTGGGACTGGTCCCCGGTGTTAGGATTCCTCACAAGTTTCAGGTACCTACTTTCGAGAAGTATAACGGTGTCACTTGCTCGAAGATTCATATCAGGGCTTATGCTAGAAAGATGGCTGCCTATTCTGATGACGAGAAGTTATTGATGCACTTTTTCCAGGATAGCCTGTCTGGGGCATCTTTGGAATGGTACATGCAGTTAGAGAGATGCCAAGTTCGCAACTGGCAGGAACTGGTGGAGGCTTTCGTCAAGCAATATTAGTATAATAACTACATGGCTCCCAACAGAACACAGTTACAGAGTTTGTCGCAGAAAAATAATGAAAGCTTTAAGGAGTACTCCCAGAGGTGGCGTGAATTGGCAGCTAGGGTCCAGCCTCCCATGGCGGAGTGGGAGATGGTTGACATGTTCATGGTCACTCTTCAGGGGCCATATTATGACTGATTGGTGAGTTGTATGACTGGTGGTTTTGCTGACCTAGTTGTAGTCAGAGAAAAGGTTGAAAGCGGGATTAAAACTGGGAAAATAGTGGTCAATGACGGATCCTCATCTGGGGGAGGGAAAAAGTCGTATGCCGGTAATTATAAGAAGAAAGAAGGAGACATAAATTCCGTTTCTTCATACAGGGGCAAAGGAAAACATCGTCAGAACTCCAATCAGCAAGTGGCTTCTGTAACTATTCCCGCGGCACTGCAATAACAATCAGCGCCTCAGCAGCAAAATCAGGCTCCTCGCGGACAACAGTATAGGCCTAGACAGAATAGGCATTTTGATACTCCACCTCTGCCGTATTCCCAATTATTTCAACATTTGCTACAGTTGCAATTGATTCAAAAGAGGACCTTGGCCCTCATTACCGATAATCCACCTCCCGGTTATGATGCCAATGCTCACTATGAATTTCACTCTGGAGCACCAGGACACCATATTGAGGACTGTAAAGCTTTTAAGCATAAGGTCCAAGATTTGGTAGACTCCAAAGCCATCAATTTCTCCAATGACGTGCCAAATGCCATCCAAAACCCAATGTTGAATCACGGTGGGCCAAGGGTTAATGCCATTATTGAAGATAATAAATCCTTGAATTTGGTCTTGGATGTGAACGAGTTGAAGACTCCCTTGCTTGTGGTAAAGGAAAGGTTACTAAAGGGAGGGGTTTTCCCTGGTTGTGATGAGAGCTATTTTTAATGTGGGTTTTAATCCAACGATTATGATTTATTGAGATCTGGTATTCAGAGAATGATTGATGAAGGCCGGTTACAGTTCGACAGATGTGATCAGTAGAGAGAAATGACTGACAAAGAGAATGATGTTTCTACTATTACAATTCCTTTCAAGACAGTAACTATATCAGCACCGACTAGGCCAGCGCCGATCATCATTACAGTTCCTGGGCCTGTCCCGTATGAAAGTACCAAAGCCGTCCCGTGGAACTATGGGGCTGAGGTATTTGTTGATGGAAAGAAACAAGAATTGGTAGGAACATCAGCTGTGAATTCAGGGGTTGACAATACTATTGATGCATGGGCTATAACCAGAAGTGGCAGAGTCTTCATTCCTTCAGATAATCCGGTCGGCAGTTCCAAACAGGATAAAGGGAAACAAGTGATGGATGATTCTGTACAGAAACAGGTCGTGAATGATTCCGCAACGAAACAAGTTGACAACTCTTTCTCAGAAAGTGTGGAGGAGTTCATGATATTAATCAGGAAGAGCGATTACAAGATTGTTGATCAGTTGCATCAGACGCCATCGAAAATATCCATCCTATCTCTGCTGTTGTGTTCCGAGGTGCACCGGAATGCGTTGTTGAAGGTTTTGAACACAGCCTATGTACCTCAAGAAATATCTGTTAATCAGCCAGAAGGAGTTGTGGCTCACATGAATGCTGGTAATGGCTTAAGGTTCACAGACCTAGATCTGACTCCAGCTGGGAGGAATCACAACAACGCTCTACATGTTTCATTGGAATGCCGAGGCTCCTTAATGTCACATGTGCTAGTTGATACTGGGTCATCCTTGAATGTGTTGCCGAAAAAAGCTCTGATGAAGTTAGATACCCGTGGGCTGATTTGCACGCCGAGTGACTTGGTGGTGCGTGCTTTAGGTGGTTCTAAGAGGTCTGTTTTTGGAGAAATTATATTGCCAATCAAGGTTGGTCCTGAAATTTTTGAAGCCACTTTCTACATCATGGACATTCAGCCTGCCTATAGTTGTTTATTAGGTCGTCCATTGATCCATAGTGTTGAGGCAGTAACATCCACGTTGCATCAGAAGCTAAAGTACATGGTGGATGGACATGTTGTGACAGTCTGTGGTGAGGAAGACATCATGGTGATGTAATACCCCAAAATTTGCCCTCTCTTTTCTTCATATCTCTTAGCATGGGCATTCAAGCATAGAAAAATAAAACATCAAGCATCTAGCATTGCATCTTGCATAAGGGCATGTGATCAGGTGATCCAAGGTGTTGATTCTCCAAAGCTAAAGAAGAAGACCAAGTGTTTCTCACAACCCTCAAGGATCTCTTACATCATGTATCATCTCCATTTGACCTCACAAGTCATAGGAAGAGGAGAATTCATCAAGAAGGTTGGGCAGTGCATGATCTCCTACACAAGGCAGTCAAAGTTGGGATCTGACCCCCAAATGGGCAAGGTCTTTGAGTTTTTATCATCTCCAAAGGACATATCTCATCATTGTTTCAGAGGATACACATCATACTCAGAGGAATTGGGATTTGGAGGATGTGATATTTCCTCCTGACCAGAGGGTACCAAAATTAGGGTTTGACCTAAAATTAGTTTATTTCTGATTTCTTGGGCAAGACTTGATCTCATGGTATTCCTTATGTTCTTAAGTGTTCATGGATGGAATCTTGGTCATTGGTTCTTTGGGAAAGATGTTCAATGGATCAGTTACCTGTGAAATAAGCAAAAGTCAACAGTTCAAAAGGAAAGTCAACCATGGGTTTGCAAAGGTTCAAATCATGATTCTCAAGTCCATATGCCTTTATTTGGTCAAATAATGGCATGGATGGCATCATTCATCAAAAATCAAGAGTTTGTGCAAAAGTTACTAAATTTGGAAAATGACCTATAATGATAACTTTCCATTTTTGGCAAATTTTCCACCACATTCAACTTGACTTTTCATCATCAAGGATGCTCCAAATGAATTTTCATTCAACATGAAAGTTGAAGATCTTTCTCTCCCATTTCTATAAAGTACTAGAACATCTCCATATCATTTGTGGAACTCTAGTTATGATCAAAAGATGACAAGGTGCATTTTGAGGTTTTCATAGGGTTCCATTTTTCCACCTTTGGCATTTTGGCTCAAATGGACTTGTATTTGATTTTATTGGTTCATTTTATATTACAACATCAAAATACAAGTCAAGAGGATCATTTTTGGCTTTTGAATCAATTCATTCCATGCCATATTTCTCATTATTTTCACATTATGCAAATTTGCAAATTGATTCAAAACATACAAACCAAGCAAGTACAAGGCCCCAATTCAATTCAGAGGTGATACATGAGTAAATTGGAGGTGAATCATGCTTGTTGCAAGTAATTTGCACGTGTGAATTAGTGGTGGTGGTACAAAATGCAAATTTGCAATTTCATCCAAATCTCATTAACCAAGGTTCTAATCACTTCTTAATCCTAATCAGTGGAATAATCAAGAGTATATAATCTTACTCATACCCTCACAGCTAGGTCAGAGACTCTCATTTGCACAGTTTTGCTTTTTTGCTCTCACAATTTCTCTCTTCGAATCTCACTTTCCTAGGAGTTTCTTGGAGATTTCTCTTCACATTCTTGATCAGTGAAGAGAATAGAGCAAGAATCTACTGCTATTTTGAGCTCATACTGAGGATTTCACCAAGTTCCATTCAAGAGGATTCAAACTTACATCTCAATATCAAGCACGATTTCAAGCTCTAGTGGCATTTATTTTGCATCTAGAGGTTCCAAGGAGTAGATCTGCAGTTTTTGGAGGGATTTCGTGGAGGATTTCAAGTTCTACAAGGTTCAAGTTGGTGAATTTTTCATACTCATAGAACTCAGTTTTATTGTGTGCATTATGATCTGTGAACTTCACTGAGCATGTTGATCTATTTTATTTGAAGTTTGGACTTGTATCATGGATGAATTTTGAGTTTAAAGTTTTGGATCTATTTTTTTCTTTCCTTCGATTTGCACTATTTGTTGGTTGTTTGATAAAATGGACTGGATATTCTTGATCCTCATGTTTTTCTGGTCAAGATGATGTACACGTATGCAATTTCTGGAGAAATTTACGTAGCAGCTCACCGGAGAGGGTGACCGGAGCCCTAGCTCCGGCGGCTGGTGGTGGTTCAGTCCGGCCAAGGGTTTAAGGGAAGAAGATGAAGGCTGAGTCGTTGATGTGCTGGATCCAACGTTCCTCGTTATGCCACGTTTCTTTATTTTTGTTTTTATTTTAATATTTGCATGTGTGCTGGACCATGGTTGTTATTGTGTTCATCATGTCACAGCCTTTGATTTGGTTTAATTTTTGAATTGTGGATTTAATCTCAAGCGTCTGATGCATCGTGTGAGTGAGATGGTGACAGCGCATTAAAAATGTGTGTGCTTGTCACGTGGTGTTTTGTTTTTAATTTTAATTTTTTGATTAATTATGTGTGTGTGTGTTCATTTAGCTATGGTGTGCATGTGAGTCTGAGCTGTTAATCGTGGGTAATTGTTGATTGCATTGACTTTTGGCACGCGTAGGATTAATCCTTTGGTTGTGATTGAATCTGAACATTTGACTGAATTCTATGAGATCATTGACCTGCGCCTTTGGACTTTAGCTTTGGGATTTGATATTTGCACCCTCCTTTTCAGCCCATCTTCCATTTTCCACGCATTTTTGTTACTGTTTGCACCCGACTTGTTTTTTATTCTTTTTTTGTTTCATTTAATTGTTTCATTTTGCATTTTTATTTTTAAAAATCATTTTTATGCATCCAAAAATCATAAAAAATTCATGAAGCTTCTTTTTAGTTTTATAATTTATTTCCATATTTTATTTTCTCATTTTTATTTTATTTTTTGCATCTGAATTAATTAATTGCTTAATTTTCTTTTTTTAATTGTTTCACTTGCACACTTTATCTTGTAAAATTTATTTCTCATCATCTATACATCATTTTCAATCCATTCTTTTTGTATTTGTTAGATGACATTCTGGAGTGCATAAAAACATTTTTTTTTCATTTTTAAAACTTTTTCATATTGCATTTTGGTCCCTCTCTTTTGCATATTGATACATGTTTCTCATTTGATCTTTGCATAATTGTTTGAATTGCTTAACTTGTGTATTTTTGTGAGATCTTTTAGCATGTGATTGTCTTCTGACCTATATCATTTGAGTTTAAATTTCATAATTTTAGAATGTCATTTGATGCATGTTTGATTTTTTTTTGCTTAAGTGACTTATGCATGATCATCTCTTGACCTTTCTTTACACAAGTTGGTTTGCCTTGCTTAATTGATTGAGTTCCTTTGTGATTATTTGAATGAGCTTTTGATATAATGCCTACCCCTGGTTGAGGCCTTTTTAGACTAACTTTTACACTTTGTGGATCATGTTTGTATCATGTTTGAGTATGCCTAAGTGTTGGAGCTTTGTCCTCTCTTTGTAGTTTGCTTTGATACATGTTTTGAGATTGTTGGTTGATGTTTGAACTTGTATGACTTGAGTTTGGTCTTGATATGACATTGATGCATATGCTACTGCCTCTTGAGTTCTATACTTGGTTTTCATGTTGCTTGAGCATATTTGAATGCATTTGGTTTGAATTGTATGATGGATATCATTACCTTTCCTTTTGTGAACTTATTTGGACCTTAATGCTTCATGTTTTGAATCACTTTTGCACACATGAATTATTGATGATAATATGGTATTGGTTCTGACTTGTCTTCATTTTCATCTTGCCTTTCTCATTTCATTTTGTTATGAAGTACATGTATGCTTCATTGTGCATTTCATACAAGTTTGCTTGCATTCTTTCATGTTTATCTTTGCATGCTTACTTGATTTATTTTGCATTGATCTTTGAAACATGTTGTTTGATTTGAGTTGGACATATATGATATGATGTGCTTGCTGCCACTTATTGTATCTCATCTCTCTTCTTCTTCTTCTTTTTTCTTTTCTTTCACTCTTTCTCATCCCACGAGTCTCAAGACTTGTTCAAGTCTTGGATTCTTTCCCTTTAGAGCTACCTAGTCCAACTTAATTTTTGATTAAGCTTGGAGTAGGATTAACATTAGGTTTTAGGTAGTCTTTTCTCCTAAACCTCACTAACCGTAGGACATCCATGCATGATAACATTAGGACCCTTAGTCTCCCTTTAGAGTTTCCTTTGCGTTTTCTCTCTTCTCATCTTCAAAAAAAAGTAAAAAATACTTAATAAAGGCAAAACAAACATTGTATTTAGGCCTTTCATGTAAGAATAAGATAGTGAGGGATCTTCTCTCATTTTCTTGGAATGTTTAGCGTGCGTCCCATTTCGGGTCGTTATGCGAGGCATTCGATCTTACATGAGGGACTTAAATACAATGTGCGTTACAAAACACAAAACAATCAAAACACTTCTTTCTAAAAAACTTCAAACAAACAATAACGTCTTTCCTTCGGGAATTCTCTTCTCATCTCATTCATTCACAGAGTACGAACGTGCTCCTACTCGTTCTCTTGCAAGATGGTAACGCACTCGGACCAGCGAGCCTGCAACACCTGAGCTAGAACGTTCGTCGTTCCCTAAAAACACAAACAAAGCGACCCTCGTTGAGGGGAACTATGTCGCTCTGATTCTCATGTTCCCGATAAGATACGTAGGCAGTGGGGTAGGGCCCATTCGAGCACTTCTTTTATTTTCCCTACATTTGTTTCTTGTTTTCTCTTTTCTTTTTTTTTTTGGTTCCTTTCCCTTTCCGGTAGCAGTGGAGCTCCAGATGACGACACCCTTTGATCGAGACAAGTAAGCGTGGATCCCATCGGGTACGATGGACGCGTGGGGGTGCTAATACCTTCCCCTCGCGTAACCGACTCCCGAACCCAGTTCTCTTGGTCGCAAGACCGTGCTCTTTTCCTTCCCCCGGGGTTTATGCAGTGTTTCCTTTCCCTCTCTTGGGATAAATACACATTGCTGGCGACTCTGTTTCGGTGCCACTTTCGCGTTTGTACTTGGATGAAAATCCCAGGAGCGACAGCTGGCGACTCTGCTGGGGATCGAACCCAGAATCTCTGGTTTCCTTAGCGAGTCAATCCTAGCGCTTGTCTGTTTTATTTCATTGGGTGTTTACTGTTGTGCCGTATTACTGTTGTACTATATTGCTATTTACTGTATTTTTGCTTTACTGTATACTACTGTATTTACTGCATTTTAGCATTTTCATTTCATATGATGTATTATGCTACACTGCTGTACTATTTTCTATTTGGCGGGATGGGGTATTCTGAGAGATGGGCCCAATACCCAGGCCTGAGTGTACTTATGATTAGCGTGTGTCATATCCTCTCGCGTTCCATCTCGGTTCGAGGAGGGAATATGAAACACAATCTGGATGTGGTTCTCTCTAGAGAATTCTGCATTGTAGATTTCCCACGATGGTAGAGCTATCTGGAAGAGCTGTTAAGTCTGGATGACCTGTTAGGATGACCCCTCTTTATTTTGAAGTGAATCAGCGGACGACCTCTTTGATTGGCGATAGCATTGTATCCTTCGGGCTGAATGTGCTATTGCTTCTCAAACCTCTGAAGCTGAGGATCTTTTGTTTCTGTGAATCAGTTGAGGCTTCCTCGATTGGTGATGATGCCAAACCAGAAAGTGGTGAACGTATCATCATTTCTCGACCTGAGAGCCCGGGATATTGAGGATCTTAGTACCCACATGTGAGATTGGGGGGATTGTTTACAGGTGTACAGGAACCCTTGACCTTCAGAATACCTGGTTTTCTTATTTGTTCTGGATTGGTTACTGAAGTTATGATCCTGATCAGCTCACATGTGGTTCTGTATTTGTTATTGGATTTCTTATCCTGGTGTTGTATATCTCACCAAACTCAGATTGCAGTACAGTGGATTCGGCTTTATTTGTGCAGCACTGATCACACGCCCTTGCATACATATCATCATTAGCATTCTTACATTTAACCTTCATGTTTATTCATTTGTAGGGTATACTTCCTTTCGGTTCCAGTTGACAGTTCCCTTGTTCAGTTATGGAGATTCCCAGGAAGAACAATGTACATTATAATTTCTTTGACACAAAGGTGGGACAGTTGCGAAAGATGATTTCTCTTATTACTCCAGACCATGTGGGTATGTTCCGAAAGGCTTATGGGGAGATTATGACTGTGGTTGTTGACTTGGATGCTTCAGAAAGGAGTGTCATCCATACGTGCTTATAGTTTTATGACCCACAGCTAAGGTGCTTCACTTTCTCGGATTTTCAGTTGGGCCCGATGTTAGAAGAGTATGCTTTGCTGCTAAGTGTGCCTCTCAAGTACCAGATTCCTTTCAACTCTAACATGCGTCCTCCAAAGCCTGAGGAAATAGCTAAGGCTCTCCATCTGAGCGTACCTGTGGTAGCAGATAACCTCGCCACCAAAGGAGGCTTATCTGGTTTTCACCTAGACTTCTTGGTTGCCAAAGCTGGAGAATGTGCTGCTAAGTCTCAGTGGGAAACCATTTGTACAATCCTGGCTTTGAGTATCTATGGAATTATGTTGTTTGCTGATGAACCTAAGTTTGTGGACATGAGCGCAATCCATATTTTTATAATGAAAAATCCCATACCTACACTCCAAGGCGATTTGTACTATTCTGTGCACTTTAAAAATGAGAAGAAGCGAGGAGGTCTGGTTAGATGTTGTGCACCTTTGTTCCATAAGTGGCTTATGAGTCATTTACCAAATTCAGAGGCCTTTTTGAATCCTCAGCCTGCAAAGAATTGGGCTAAGAGGATGATTCAGTTGACAGTAAAGGATATCTGTTGGCTCAATCAGAGGACAATGGGGGGAGATTTCATCAGCAGCTGTGGAAGACATCCTAACGTGCCACTCTTGGGAGTAAAAGGTTTCATTAATTATAACCCTGTTATTCTCAGGAGACAATTAGGATTTTCCTTAGTAGAGCCTCCGAGGGATGGTGATTTGGAAGAGTCTTTCTTTTTCCCTGTGAAGGATAACCTTTTGTTGGTAAGGCAAGTGGCTGGAGCTTGGGGTAATCTGCAAATGAAGGGTAAAGTCGTCTTCGGAAAGTGCAACAATGTGTCTTCCTCTCAATATGATGCTTGATTGAAAAGAAGGGTTCAGATTACTCTTTTTCCGTTTTCTCAAGAAAGACCGTCAGATCCAGTTGTTGTGGAACTAGTGACCATGATAAGCATTGCTGAATATGACAAGCTTAAAGCGGAGATGGATAAGACTGTCAAAATGAATGAAAAGCTAAGTGAAGGACTCAGAAAGACTCTTTGTGACAAGCGTAAGGTTAAGTATGAACTGCAGAAGCTGACTGAGCGTCATGAGGACAATGAGAAAAGAATTGCCGAAGACACTATCTATATTCGTAAGGTCAAACAGAATGAGATGGCGCTAAAAGAGGCGTGCAAGCGCATTAATGAGCAGTTGACCAAGTCAGAGAATGCCCTTGCCAAAGGACAACAGAGATGGGATGAGTTTTCTGAATGCCGAAGGGAGATCGAGGCGAGAATCAGGGCTGAAAACGACGAGTTGAGGAAAAATTTGAAGAGCAAAGAAAGTGAATTTTTCCAGCAACTAAGTTCAGCTAATCAAGAGATCGAAGATCTGAAGATCCGCGCCGGAGTAAAGAGAGCCAAAGATTCAGCTGTCAAAGATCAAATCCGAAAGCTAGAAAAAGCCTTCAAGTTAAGGAGTCAACTGATCAGAAGTCTTACCGAGCGGCCAAATGATCCAGTTACTGAAGCGCTTCTCAAGGAGGTCCGGGAAGATTTATATGGGCTCAGTGTTTGAGTTGTATTGTTGCTATTCTGGGAGTCACCATCAGGCTTGTTGATGGGTTTCCCTTTATTTGTATTCATACTATTCAGTTGTATTTGTTCGAAAACAATTTGTATTTGACTGTTCCACACCTGGCTGTGGGTTTCTTCATTTATTCTATTGGATTTGTTGGTAATTATTGAGGTGGATTCTTCGTCAGATTATACAACGATTCACACACTCACTGGGCTGTATGATGGGTATTATGCATTATTAATATGCACCTCTGATGTTCTGTCGTTGTTACCAACTGCAGGGATATGCGCTGTTCTCTTTTGGTCAAACTGGAATCGAAGGAAGGAATGCCTCAAAATGAATAAACATTGCATTGCATCGCATATCATGTTGCATTCTGTTGTTTGTTTTCAGGTACTTGTTGCAGGAGATCTCTAACCTTTATTTGGTTTCAGGCATTATAGCTGAGAATCACATTCACCGATACTCAACTCGAGGAAATCAAGCAAGGATAATGGATTAAATGCAGAGTGATTTGGCTGAGATGAAAGCCCAAATGGGGCACTTTATGGTGGACATGCAAGCTTTGATTCAGGGCCAGAAAATGCTGAAGAAGGAGGTCAATCAAGTGAAGACCCATATGAGTTTTGTTATGGAGGTTGTGAGAAATGTGCTCAGAAAGGAGGGTAATCCCACACCTGAGACTATAACAGAAGTTGTCATTCCACCCTCGCTTGTGGATCCTATTCCCAAGAGTGATGTGTCTCAAGGATTTTCTGCACCACCTGGAGTTCTAAAACTTACTCATCAGCAGTTACCTCTTGTTTCCCAAGACGGCCCCAAGGCTAGGAAGTACCTACCAAAGTCAGAGAAAGCTGACAGAATTTTTGATCCGCTTCCTATGCCTTATGCTCAGCTGTTGAGGCATCTACTTCAACTCCAATTGGTTGAACTTCGGACGATAAATCGCCCTAGTGGAAAGCTCCCACTCAATTATGATGCAAGTGCCCATTGCGAATTTCACTTCGGTGCGCCGGGGCACAATGTGGAAAAATGTAAAGCCTTTCATAATGTGGTCCAAGATCTGATTGATTCAAAGGCGATAAATTTCACGCCGGGCGGCGTAAGCATACAGGATAATTCTACTCATACTGCTGCAGGAAATGTCAATTCCCCAGCATTCCCTCTTAAAGCAGCATCCAGTCAAGGGCCTATCTTGCAGTCTTTGGTCTCAAAATCCCCATGTCAGCAACTTGTTCCCGATCTTAGGCCAAGTTTGAAAAGAAAAGTGCTGAGAAAAGAGGAGTACCCGAATCAGTGTCAGCAGCAGGCTAGCTCCCAGAGGAGATATCAAAGACCTAGAAGGCCTGAGAGAAAGTTTGATCCTATTACTGTTCCTCACAGTCAGCTGCTTGACCATTTGCTTCAAGACTCTTTGATTCAGTTAAGGGAAGTTGCTCTTGTCCCGTATCCTCTTCCGCCAGGTTATGACAAGAATGCTAGGTGCGGGTACCACTCAGGGGCACTGGGGCATGCCATTGAAGATTGTAAGGTGTTCAGGCATAAAGTGTAAGATTTGATTGACGTTGGGATCATTATTTTCACTGCAGATGGTCTGTATGTTAACTAAAGCTTCCCAAGCAAGCACGTAAAAAGGGAAAGACATCATCAGAAGCAGCCAGTCCATACGGAGTCAGGCCTCCTCAACAAGGACAATCATTTAGTTTCTTTACTGCATTTTCATATGTAGTCTTTATTTGTTTGTTTAGACATTGTTTGCATGTTAAAACTTGTTTGTATTTGGTTTAATGATTTTAATGCAATGGATATGTTTTCTTGATTAATTTCATTTGTGTTCACTCATTTAATGCTAATGTGCACTGCAATACCAATTTTCTTACTTAAACTCTATGAGGGAGGATGATGAGGTAAAAATGTAAAAATCTCTAATGGTGTGCTTTTGAACAGAACCCTGTTGAGGATGTACAGGCATTGTTTCAACTCCCCAAACACTGAAGATACAACGGAGATAGACCCTCGTTAACCCCTTTGAGCCTTGAAGTAGGAGTTTCTTTTGTATGAAAAAACCCTCACATTTAACCCAGGGGCAGGGTAGGCGTCAGTTAATTTAACCGAGCGTTCACATTTCAAATGAGTGTGCATCTGAGGACTCATTACCTTCTATCCCACTGTCAAGAGGTCAAGAGGTGTGAAACCATAATGGTTATCCATCAACAACCAAAGAGTGAGGCAGTCATAACCCTTTCAACAAAGTCAAGACAAGCCGGTGTCACACGACGTGTTCAAGAAAAAGAAAAAGAATAAAAAAAAAGAGAAAAAGAAATAGCCCGCTAAGTTGAAACTTGAAAACAAGCAACTTAGGCAAAAGTTGGGGCGTCCTGCTGGACTTCAAAATCAAATATCCAAAAGAATCTGTCCAGGCAAAAGTTAGGGATAAGCAAAAAAATGAGAAAGTGAAAAACAAAAGGATTACAAAAGAAGATCCTCAAAAGAAAGAACAAAGTCGTGTGACCACGAACAAAAATACAAAGGGGTGACTGTCACTCCAAAGCCTCAGTAGGTGCCAAACCATCAGTTTCATGGGTTCCTTAAAGATCAAAATCTTTTTGAGAGATGAGCGCTTGTGCAAATTAGCTGAATGTAGGACTGGAGAACATCACGAAGAGTGGGTGGGCACCAATAAACTTTGAGCCATAAACCATTTTTCTCAAAACCGTGAACCAGACCATGATACAACCCTCAAAAGTCCTAATTGAAACAGGGTTATTTCAAAAGCACACTACCAAGAGATAGCGTTCCTGACTCCTATGAGTTGTGCTAAAAGATCTTTGTTGGTGTTGCATGTGCATTACATTCTTTCATTCAAAAATCAATGTTGTATCCTAACCAGTGATTCGCTCACAAAGTGTTTGCGACATCTTTGCTGTAAGACTTCAGGATTAACATGTGTGTTGCATTAGAATTTTCATTCTCAGATTAAAACATTTTCTGCTTGCATACATTTGTTTGATATCGAAAGAAGTTTACATATGGAAATTCAGTCCAGAAGCTTCATTTTGCTGCGTTGAGAATCCTGAAACTCCCAAAGGGCAGCCACATCCAGTGATGCTTCCTCCAGAAACTTTGTTGAACAGGAGCTTTCCCAACAAGTTGTGCTAAGACGTAGTCGATCTGGGGCAGTCACATCGAACCATCTCTTTAAGGTGTACCTCATCTGAGCCAATCACGCCAAAAGAATCTTTTCAGAGTTCAGAAAACTGGGGCAATTACTTCAAGATTCTTTTGTAGACCATACAGTCTGGGGCAGTTACGTCGAAATCTGACGAATCTCTCCAAGAGTTTGAAGACATTGAGGCGTTTTGGATGTCAAGTCTTCTGTAAAATCCTCTTGAGACAATTTCTTTTGGCGGACCATGCTGGTCTGGGGCAAGTGAAGAAAAAATTGTTGGTCACGCATACGCAGTCAGTCAGCCAAAAGGTTTGAAACAAAGGGGTATTCCAACCCAAGGCATTTGTGGTCCCCATCTTCAGCAGGCTTCATTAATGATGTTCCCAGCAAGAGAAGTATTGAAACCTTTCTCCCAATAAGTGGTGGTTCAGCGTTAGATGTTCTCAGTTGCAGAAGTCATATCCTGGGGCACGTGTGCATATTCTTTTGTTGCAGATTCAGATGGAAGCCTTTTCAAGCACAAGACGGGTAATCACTTATTCCCACGCAGGAGACTGGGGCAATCATGTTCAGGGAAGGGTTTACTTGTCCCCTTCTTTGTCACAATGTTTATGGATTGAGTCCATCATTCGGTCGATGGTCATTCACAACATTTCGATATCAGTAAGAGGAGTTCAACTGGATAGTGTTATATCTTATTAAGTCGATTCTCTCATTCAGTACTTCCAACAGTTACAAGCTTTTCTGTGTCGATAACGGTTGCGAATCCCCAGTAGAGTTGCTTCGCAGACACAGAGGTTGATGGTTAATCCCCAGTGAAGTCGTCAGGAGTTTGAAGATGCTTAATCTCCTGTAAAATCCTCTTATGACGTTTCTTCAAGTAAGTCTTGTATCATGGAGCAGGAAGCAAGTTGTTGACCTTCCCAAGCATGGGGCATTTTGATTTCCCCTGCAGAAGATGTTCCGGATCTATTATCCCCAGTAGAGTTTGAGGACATTTGGTATTCTGTAAAATCCTCTCAAAAGGCATTCCCCAGCATGAGACGCTTTAAGGCAGTTTTCTCCAGTAGAGTTTGTTATAAACTTATTATCCCCAACGGAGTCTTCAAAAGGAAAGTTCGCCTGGCATGGGGCATTGTGGTACTTATCCTAAGCTTGACAGTCTTAAGCCTTAGCAGATTACTGTGGAGTTGCTTTGGGTTTCCCCAGTAGAACTAAGGACTCTCTCCCAGCAAGTTGTAGTGAAATGTTCTAACCAGGATTTGCATATCCCCGACAGAGTAGCTTTGATTCCAAGCAAGATCGTATCTTTGATAATCGTATCCCTACAGAGTTCAGCATTGAATCTTGTCAACAATACTCCCCAGCTGAGTTGTTTTGCCCCCAAAGAGGTTTATTAATCTACAAAATCTATTCCTCAGCAGAGTGGTAGTGTATTCTTGCCCCAGCCGGTTAGAAAGTTGATTCTTCCCGCAAAGGATCTCGGGTTTGATAGATCCTCAAGCAGAGTTTTAATGACTTTTCTTCCCTAGCCAGACGTCATCCAAAGAAATTCTCATCCCCAGCGGAGTTGTGGTGACCAGAATTCATCCCCAAACAGATGAAGTAATTCCTGGCAGAATCATCATTTCCCCCTATTCCAAAGTACAATTTATTTTTGGCAAACATGACAGTTCGAAGCAGACAGATTGTTCATTCATTCTCTAGCAGAGATATTATCCTTCCAGGAGTCTCCGAGATCAAATCATTGATCGTGGTTCCTCAGCAGAGTCAGCAGAGATGTCTGACACGGATGCAGAGAGTAGTCCAGTATTGGAATTCTTAAAGTCCAATCGTAGATTGGCGAAAGGTCCATCCAAGGGTGGCAAATTTTTAAAGTCCAACCGTAGATTGGCGAAAGGTCCATCCAAGGGTGGCAAATTTTTAAAGTCCAACCGTAGATTGGCAGAAGGTCCATCCAAGGGTGGCAAATCATCAGCAAGTCCAACCGTAGATTGGCGAAAGGTCCATCCAAGGGTGGCAAATTTTTAAAGTCCAACCGTAGATTGGCGGAAGGTTCATCCAAGGGTGGCAAACCATCAGTAAGTCCAACCATAGATTGGCGAAAGGTACATCTAAGGGTGGCAAATTCTTAAAGTCCAACCGTAGATTTGCAAAAGGTCCATCCAAGGGTGGCAAAGCAAGACAGAGTCCAACCGTAGATTGGCAAAAGTTCACCCGTAGTGTGGCAAGTCAGTAGTCGTCTGACTCCCTTTAAAAAGACCGCAGCTAAGTCCAACCGTAGATTGGTGAAATACCATCCAAGGGTGGCAGATTATCAGCAAGTCCAACCGTATATTGGCAATGTCCCCCATAGTGTGGCCTTTCAGCTGCAAAGTCCAACCCTGGATTGGCGAAAGTCCACCCGTAGGGTGGCAAGCCAGTAGTCGTCTGACGTTGTACAAAAGACATTGCTAAAGTCCACCCGTAGTGTGGCAGGCCAGTAGTCGTCTGGCGTTGTACAAAAGACGTTGTCAAGGTCCACCCGTAGTGTGGCAAGCCAGTAGTCGTCTGGCATTGTACAAAAGACGTTGTTAAGGTTCACCCGTAGTGTGGCAGCCCAGTAGTCGTCTGGCATTGTATAAAAGACATCTTTCCAATGGTTTTTATCACCAGGGTTTTATTCAAGCAAAGTTCATTTGGTTGGGTCTATATCCCTTTTCTTCTTCCCTGCAGAGTGCAAATTTTTGGGTTATTTCTGGTATTAAATCTCTCCATACCTTGAAAGTATGACAGCAATCGCTATCATCCATTCAGGTCTACAATGATTGAATAGGGGCAGCTGTAATACCCTAAAATTTTCCCTCTCTTTTCTTTATATCTCTTAGCATGGGCTTTCATTGCATTGCATTGCATTCAAGCATAGAAAAATAAAACGTCAAGCATCTAGCATTGCATCTTGCATAAGGGCATGTGATCAGGTGATCCAAGGTGTTGATTCTCCAAAGCTAAATAAGAAGACCAAGTGTTTCTCACAAGCCTCAAGGATCTCTTACATCATTTATCATCTGTATTTGACCTCACAAGTCATAGGAAGAGGAGAATTCATCAAGAAGGTTGGGCAGTGCATGATCTCCTACACAAGGCAGTCAAAGTTGGGATCTGACCCCCAAATGGGCAAGCTCTTTGAGTTTTTATCATCTCTAAATGACATATCTCATCATTGTTTGAGAGGATACACATCATACTCAGAGGAATTGGGATTTGGAGGATGTGATATTTCCTCTTGACCAGAGGGTACCAAAATTAGGGTTTGACCTAAAATCAGTTTATTTCTGATTTCTTGGGAAAGACTTGATCTCATGGTATTCCTTATGTTCTTTAGTGTTCATGGATGGAATCTTGGTCATTGGTTCTTTGGGAAAGATGTTCAATGGATCAGTTACCTGTGAAATAAGCAAAAGTCAACAGTTCAAAAGGAAAGTCAACCATGGGTTTGCAAAGGTTCAAATCATGATTCTCAAGTCCATATGCCTTTATTTGGTCAAAGAATGGCATGGATGGCATCATTCATCAAAAATCAAGAGTTTGTGCAAAAGTTACTAAATTTGGAAAATGACCTATAATGATAACTTTCCGTTTTTGGCAATTTTTCCACCACATTCAACTTGACTTTTCATCATCAAGGAAGCTCCAAATGACTTTTCATTCAACATGAAAGTTGAAGATCTTTCTCTCCCATTTCTAAAAAGTACTAGAACATCTCCATATCATTTGTGGAACTCTAGTTATGATCAAAAGATGACAAGGTGCATTTTGAGGTTTTCATATGGTTCCATTTTTCCACCTTTGGCATTTTGGCTCAAATGGACTTGTATTTGATTTTATTGGTTCATGTTATATTACAACATCAAAATACAAGTCAAGAGGATCATTTTTGGCTTTTGAATCAATTCATTACATGCCATATTTCTCATTATTTTCACATTATGCAAATTTGCAAATTGATTCAAAACTTACAAACCAAGCAAGTACAAGGCCCAAATTTAATTCAGAGGTGATACATGAGTAAATTGGAGGTGAATCATGCTTGTTGCAAGGAATGTGCACGTGTGAATTAGTGGTGGTGGTACAAAATGAAAATTTGCAATTTCATCCAAATCTCATTAACCAAGGTTCTAATCACTTCTTAATCCTAATTAGTGGAATAATCAAGAGTATATAAGCTTACTCATACCCTCACAGCTAGGTCTGAGACTCTCATTTGCACAGTTTTGGTTTTTTACTCTCACACTTTCTCTCTTCGAATCTCACTTACCTTGGAGTTTCTTGGAGATTTCTCTTCACATTCTTGATCAGTGAAGAGAATAGAGCAAGAATCAACTGCTATTTTGAGCTCATACTGAGGATTTCACCAAGTTCCATTCAAGAGGATTCAAACTTAAATCTCAAGATCTATCATGATTTCAAGCTCTAGTGGCATTTATTTTGCATCTAGAGGTTCCAAGGAGTAGATCTGCAGTTTTTGGAGGGATTTCTTGGAGGATTTCAAGTTCTACAAGGTTTAGGTTGGTGAATTTTTCATACTCATAGAACTCAGTTTTATTGTGTGCATTATGATCTGTGAACTTCACTGAGCATGTTGATCTATTTTATTTGAAGTTTGGACGTGTATCATGGATGAATTTTGAGTTTAAAGTTTTGGATCTATTTTTTTCTTTCCTTCGATTTGCACTATTTGTTGGTTGTTTGATAAAATGGACTGGATATTCTTGATCCTCATGTTTTTCTGGTCAAGATGATGTACACGTATGCAATTTCTGGAGAAATTAACGTAGCAGCTCACCGGAGAGGGTGACCGGAGCCCTAGCTCCGGCGGCTGGTGGTGGTTCAGTCCGGCCAAGGGTTTAAGGGAAGAAGACAAAGGCTGAGTTGTTGATGTGCTGGATCCAAGGTTCCTCGTTATGCCACGTTTCTTTATTTTTGTTTTTATTTTAATGTTTGCATGTGTGTTGGACCATGGTTGTTATTGTGTTCATCATGTCACAGCCTTTGATTTGGTTTAATTTTTGAATTGTGGATTTAATCTCAAGCGTCTGATGCATCGTGTGAGTGAGATGGTGACAGCGCATTAAAAATGCGTGTGCTTGTCACGTGGTGTTTTGTTTATAATTTTAATTTTCTGATTAATTGTGTGTGTGTGCGTGTTCATTTAGCTATGGTGTGCATGTGAATCTGAGTTGTTAATCGTGGGTAATTGTTGATTGCATTGACTTTTGGCATGCGTAGGATTAATCCTTTGGTTGTGATTGAATCTGAACATTTGACTGAATTCTATGAGATCATTGACCTGCGCCTTTGGACTTTAGCTTTGGGCTTTGATATTTGCACCCTCCTTTTCAGCCCATCTTCCATTTTCCACGCATTTTTGTTACTGTTTACACCCTACTTGTTTTTTGTTTTTTTTTTGTTTCGTTTAATTGTTTCATTTTGCATTTTTATTTTTAAAAATCATTTTTATGCATACAAAAATCATAAAAAAATTCATGAAGCTTCTTTTTAGTTTTATAATTTTTTTCCATATTTTATTTTCACATTTTTATTTTATTTTTTGCATCTGAATTAATTAATTGCTTAATTTTCTTTTTTTAATTGTTTCACTTGCACACTTTAACTTGTAAAATTTATTTCTCATCATCTATACATCATTTTCAATACATTCTTTTTGCATTTGTTAGATGACATTCTGGAGTGCATAAAAACATTTTTGTTTCATTTTTAAAACTTTTTTATATTGCATTTTGGTCCCTCTCTTTTGCATATTGATACATGTTTCTCATTTGATCTTTGCATAATTGTTTGAATTGCTTAACTTGTGAATTTTTGTGAGATCTTTTAGCATGTGATTGTCTTCTGACCTATATCATTTGAGTTTAAATTTCACAATTTTAGAATGTCATTTGATGCATGTTTATTTTTTTTGCTTAAGTGACTTATGCATGATCATCTCTTGACCTTTCTTTACACAAGTTGGTTTGCCTTGCTTAATTGATTGAGTTCCTTTGTGATTCTTTGAATGAGCTTTTGATATAATGCCTACCCCTGGTTAAGGCCTTTTGAGACTAACTTTTACACTTTGTGGATCATGTTTGTATCATGTTTGAGTATGCCTAAGTGTTGGAGCTTTGTCCTCTCTTTGTAGTTTGCTTTGATACATGTTTTGAGATTTTTGGTTGATGTTTGAACTTGTATGACTTTAGTTTGGTCTTGATATGACATTGATGCATATGCTACTTCCTCTTGAGTTCTATACTTGGTTTTCATGTTGCTTGAGCCTAGTTGAATGCAATTGGTTTGAATTGTATGATGGATATCATTACCTTTCCTTTTGTGAACTTCTTTGGACCTTAATGCTTCATGTTTTGAATCACTTTTGCACACATGAATTGTTGATGATAATATGGTATTGGTTCTGACTTGTTTTCATTTTCATCTTGCCTTTCTCATTTCATTTTGTTATGAAGTACATGTATGCTTCATTGTGCATTTCATACAAGTTTGCTTGCATTCTTTCATGTTTATCTTTGCATGCTTACTTGATTTGTTTTGCATTGATCTTCGAAACATGTTGTTTGATTTGAGTTGGACATTTATGATATGATGTGCTTGCTGCCACTTATTGTATCTCATCTCTCTTCTTCTTCTTCTTTTTTCTTTTCTTTCACTCTTTCTCGTCCCACGAGTCTTAAGACTTGTTCAAGTCTTGGATTCTTTCCCTTTAGAGCTACCTAGTCCAACTTAATTTTTGATTAAGCTTGGAGTAGGATTAGCATTAGGTTTTAGGTAGTCTTTTCTCCTAAACCTCACTAACCATAGGACATCCATGCATGATAACATTAGGACCCTTAGTCTCCCTTTAGAGTTTCCTTTGCGTTTTCTCTCTTCTCATCTTCAAACAAAAGTAAAAAATACTTAATAAAGGCAAAACAAACATTGTATTTAGGCCTTTCATGTAAGAATAAGATAGTGAGGGATCTTCTCTCATTTTCTTGGAATGTTTAGCGTGCGTCCCATTTCGGGTCGTTATGTGAGGCATTCGATCTTACATGAGGGACTTAAATACAATGTGCGTTACAAAACACAAAACAATCAAAACACTTCTTTCTAAAAAACTTCAAACAAACAATAACGTCTTTCCTTCGGGAATTCTCTTCTCATCTCATTCATTCTCAGAGTACGAACGTGCTCCTACTCGTTCTCTTGCAAGATGGTAACGCACTCGGACCAGCGAGCCTGCAACACCTGACCTAGAACTTTAGCCGTTCCCTAAAAACACAAACAAAGCGACCCTCGTTGAGGGGAACTACGTCGCTCTGATTCTCATGTTCCCGATGAGATACGTAGGCAGTGGGGTAGGGCCCATTCGAGCACTTCTTTTATTTTCCCTACATTTGTTTCTTGTTTTCTCTTTTCTTTTTTTTCCGGTTCCTTTCCCTTTCCGGTAGCAGTGGAGCTCCAGACGACGACACCCTTTGATCGAGACAAGCAAGCGTGGATCCCATTGGGTACGATGGATGCGTGGGGGTGCTAATACGTTCCCCTCGCGTAACCGACTCCCAAACCCAGTTCTCTTGGTCGCGAGACCATGCTCTTTTCCTTCCCCCCAGGTTTATGTAGTGTTTCCTTTCCCTTTCTTGGGATAAATACACATTGCTGGCGACTCTGTTTCGGTGCCACTTTCGCGTTTGTACTTGGATGAAAATCCCAGGAGCGACAGGTGAGTCACCTATCAACCTTCAAGTATGTGGAGGTAGATGGTGAGATACATGAGACTCTGTGCCAAGCCTTTGAAGCAGTGAAAATTCCTGAGGAACCTCCAAGGGTGGTCAGTCAGCCTGAGGTGGTTAATTAATCCGATGTGGTAAATTAGCCAGAAGTTTCGATGTCTTCTTTCAAAGATGCACGCACTGTAGTTGAAGCTGGTGGTTCCTAGAAGTGGGGCCAAGTCGTTGATGTTCAAGTGAAGAAGAATACTTATGGACTGGGGTATAAGCCGTCCCGACGAGCTCAATATCCTCCTAAGTTCTACGGTCCGATTCAATTCACAAGTGCTGGTGTCTTCTTTAATCAGATTAATGCTATTGGTGATGAGGGGGATAGTGATTATGACATGGATGGGTGGATCCGCCCCTGCACTCCAGGTCAAAGTCTTTGCAATTGGTCATCTGAGAAAGTCATCCAAGTGACCTGTCAAGAGTAATTGCCTTTGTTTTCTGTTTGTGTTAAATCCTACGTTCTGCCCAAGACGTAGTGATATCTGTCTGTAGGGCTTTGATGTTTTTGTTTGCTTACTTTATCATCAATAAAGGACGTTTTCACATTCAAATATTTTGATCCCTGTTTTTCTGTTTTTACTTTTTGCATTAACTCATATCAAAATGGCAATGTGTTTTCTTGTTTGTTGCATTCATAACAAACATATATCATCAATCATGCAGGTTTCTTTGTTCAGATGCCACCAATAATGATTCAGCTATGGCTCGGTATGACTTCGACAATCCTATTTATCAGGCTGAAGAAGAGACTGACGAAGATTGTGACTTACCTGAAGAATTGGCCAAATTGCTGAAACAGGAGAAAATGGTCATTCTACCTCATAAGGAGGAAATTGAGACTATTAATCTGGGAATCGAGGACACAAGAAAAGAAGTAAGGATTGGGGCTGCTTTGGAAGACACTGTCAAGGGAAGATTGATTGAGATGTTGCGAGAGTATATGGAAATCTTTGCCTGGTCTTACCAAGACATGCCTGGGCTTAACACTGATATTGTGGTACACCGACTGCCACTCAAAGAAGGTTGTACTCTGCTTAAGCAGAAACTGAGAAGGACGAAACCGGACATGGCTCTCAAAATCAAGGAAGAGGTTCAGAAACAGTTGGATGTTGGGTTTCTCGCCGTAACAAATTATCCTCCATGGGTTGCTAATATTGTGCATGTACCTAAGAAGGATGGAAAGGTCAGGATGTGCGTGGATTACAGAGATTTGAATAGTGCAAGCCCGAAAGACGATTTCCCGCTTCCCTACATTGATGTGTTAGTGGACAACACTGCTCAATACTCTGTATTTTCCTTCATGGATGGCTTCTCTGGGTATAACAAAATCAAGATGGCCCTAGAGGACATGGAGAAGACTACGTTCATAACACCGTGGGGAACGTTTTGCTACAAGGTAATGCCCTTTGGATTGAAAAATGCTGGGGAAACCTATCAGTGGGCAATGGTGACTCTCTTTCATGATATGATTCACAAAGAGATCGAGGTCTATGTTGATGACATGATTGCTAAGTCACAAACGGAGGAAGAACATCTGGTAAATCTTCAGAAGCTATTTGAGAGATTGAGGAAGCTCAAGCTGAGGTTGAATCCGAACAAGTGCACCTTCGGGGTAAGGTCTGGAAAATTGATGGGGTTTATTGTTAGTGAAAGAGGTATCGAGGTTGATCCTGGCAAAGTAAGAGCCATACAAGCGATGCCTGAGCCGAGAATAGAAAAATAGGTTCGTGGTTTCTTGGGGAGGTTGAACTACATTGCTAGATTCATCTCTCACCTTACAGCCACGTGTGAACCAATATTTAAATTTCTAAGAAAAGATCAAGAGGTCAGGTGGAATGAAAATTGTCAAAAGGCATTTGAAAAGATAAAAGAATATTTGCAGGAACCTCCAGTCCTTATGCCGCCAGTGCCAGGAAGGCCATTGATTATGTATCTTACGGTTCTTGAGAACTCAATAGGGTGTGTGCTCGGTCAACACGACGAGTCAGGTAGAAAAGAGCATGCCATCTACTACCTGAGTAAAAAGTTCACTGATTGTGAGTCGAGGTACTCGATGCTGGAAAAAACATGTTGTGCACTCTCTTGGGCAGCTAAGCGTTTGAGGCAGTATATGTTTGAAATTCTGGTATCAGACGTGTGATGTCACAACAACCCACTCTGCACAATGGACAACAGTAACAGTAAAATAACACCAAGAATTGTTGACCCAGTTCGGTTACAACCAACCTACTCTGGGGGCTACCAAGCCAGGGATGGAATTCACTACTTGTAGATATAATTTACAGACTCAACAACCCGTTGACAATCTCCTAAACTTATACTCTACTAATGACTTCCTACCTAAGAAACCACTTAGGTATGAGAACACCACTCAATCCCTTACAAACACTCAAAGAACCCACTTTGAGTACCCTTGATCTTACTTCCTAGCTTCGATCAAGTCACACAACTCTCTTTGCTTCACAGCTTTAGAGAGGACAGATCACCAATTCACCCTTGAATGGTTTACTCACGATTCGTACAAATATCTAAGACACTCAGCCTCTGCTCTTGATCTTTAATCTGTACTTTTTCCTTTGGTCTTGTGCGCTTTATATAGCTTCCTGAATTGGGCTTGGACTTGTCACAATATTTGATCAGATTTGTTAATTAAAACTGAATCTTCAAAACAGATTTTATCCCCAAAATCTTTTTAAATCTTCAACCTTTTAATTCTCCAACAGACCTGCAATCAAATCTCCCATGTAACAGAAAATATCTATCCCAAGATATTCTCATCCAATGAGTCAACCACTCTCCACAATTCCAACTAACACGCGTGCCCTAACAACATATCCTGCTGTTGTTAATTCTGCAGATCTGATTTTACAACATCACCTGTGTGACATCAGACATCCAACTTCAGCACTTAACTACTTAACACAGCCCAGTGTTAAGACTTCAATGTTGCAACATCGGCACCTTGACATCAACATTGAATATACTTTGTTTTACCAAAATTCCAGCCAATCCAGGAACTAACAATCTCCCCCTTTGGCTAATTTTGGCTAAAACACTTTCTGCACTCTGCAATCAACTTCTGCACTCTGCACCTTCAGAGATTTCAGCAGCGGAATAAACTTTAAAAATTTGAAACTCTCAATCAGCAGCAGTTTGACAATCTTCAAAGTCTTCATCACTTGATTTGCTGCAGCACCATCTTCATTATTGACAACCGCCAATTGGTGCCCCCCTCTAAAACATGAACCAGCATCACAGTTGTTCAGTAGCTCATAATGTGCAGCACTTCTCCCCCTAGATGTCTGCTTGGCTGCACTCTTCAACTGTCATGATACATTCACAAGTTCAGTCAAAACCCCCCTTAATGCAGCAACAAACTTTTCAACTAAACACCTTTTAGCAGCATCAATCTATCTCCCTCTTAATATCTGCATCACATTAGCAGCATATGGCAATAATACTCTTGACTATCTTGGCTATTTTCTCCCCCTTTTTAGCCACAATTAGGCAAACTTCACCTGGCAGTTGACTACACATTATCAAAACCACCCCAACTGCCCACAACTCCTCTAGCAGATTCAGTCTTCATAAATGTAGATTCCCAATTTACTTCTTAACCTTTCAAATTGGTTTGCATCCAAGGCTTTAGTGAATATGTTAGCCAGCTGGTTCTTTGTGGCTACATGTTCCAAGGTAACAACTTTTTCTTCTACCAGATCCCTTATGAAATGATGCCTTATGTCTATGTGCTTTGTCCTACTATACTGTATAGGATTTTTAGATATATTAATTGCACTCAGATTATCGCAGTACAAAGTCATAACATCTTATTTAACATTGTATTCACTCAACATCAGCTTCATCCAGACCAGCTGAGAGCAACTACTTCCTGCTGCTATATACTCCGCTTCAGCAGTTGAGAGAGATACACAATTCTGCTTCTTGCTGAACCAGGAAATCAGATTGTTCCCTAGAAAGAAACACCCTCCTGAAGTGCTTTTTCTATCATCTGCACTTCCATCCCAATCAGCATCACAGTATCCTTTTAAAACAGTCCCAGAATCACGGCTATATAACATTCCATAGTCACTTGTGCCATTTACATATTTCAGAATCCTCTTCACTTGATTCAAGTGACTTACCTTAGGATCAGACTGATATCTAGCACACACTCCAACAACAAAGGAAATATCAGGTCTGCTTGTTGTGAGATATAGGAAACTCCCAATCATACTTTTGTACAAGCTGTGATCCACACTCACTCCATTCTCATCCTTGGATAGCTTCAAATGGGTGGGAGCAGGTGTCCTAACATTCTCCTCAACATTTGTTTCTTCATGCATGTCTTCACTCTGATCAGCATCTTCAATAGCTGTCATTGCAAGTTGTTGAAGACTTAAGTTACCCTCCTGCATGTTGTCTTTCTCAGCTGGCATCCGATTCAGTGGGATTGAAATTCCTTTGACAGGGATGCCTTTGTCTAGAATCTTTGAGGCAAGATTACCCATCCTATTGTCTACATCAAACTTCTCTTCAATAGTTTGAGACGTATATGATTTCGGCACAGTTTTGTCCCAAAATAACACACTAGTAACAACCTTCTTTGTTTCAGGATTCTTGAAGATAGTAGCAGGTCTCTTAGGAGTTAGTTTAGTGGGTCTCGAAGTACCTGATTCTGGGAGCATCATTGAGATAGGTTCTATATTCAAAGCTTCTTCTGCAAATCCCTCTTCTGAAGAAACCCTAGCCTTATCTCGCGAAGAGCTTTGAGCGACAGATTTCTTTGATGGAGACGACGTCTGGTTTGACATGGTTCCCTTGAGGCAGTATGAGTTCAGATGGTTTTTCTTGTTGAAGAAGACGAACGGACGGAAGATATGCTCTTTGATGAACCGTGATCTTGCTACACTAGAGAATGATGGTCTGAGGTATGGCGCCAGCTTTTCAGTATTTTTTAAAGACCAATTACTAATTTTCTCCCTCCATAAAGACTTTCCTTTTAAACATTTAAAAGAATTCACATCAGGACTCACTAACTCTGAGTGATCTTTCAGCATCCTGATGTCATAGTCTGATGTTGTAACATCAACTTGAGCATCAATAGTTGAATTTCCTTCAAGAGAGGTCCACTGATAACAGTTGTCTTTGGTTCTGGCACCCTTCATAACAATCTGATTATGCTCACCAGAAACCACACGATAATCCTTAGTGTATTTTACCTTGTAACCTTCATCACACAACTGGCTTATGCTGATCAAGTTTGCACTTAAGCCACTGACAAACAGAACATTGTCAAGTTCAGGTCTACCATTACCTTGCACTTTCCCAACTCCTGCAACAACACCTTTTCCTCCATTGCCAAATATGACCTCATGAGAGGGACAAGGTCTAAGATCATCAAACATGGATCTACATCCAGACATGTGCTTGGAACACCCACTGCCAAAATACCATGTTCCTTCTCTATCACCCATGTGAGCCAATAAGCACTTCACCTTCTCCTTAGGTACCCATTGTTTAACAACTTTGGGCCTGTGCTCTCTCCATCTGTTTTGAGGTTGAGGGTATCCATGCAGCTTGTAGCAAGAGTACTGCATATGTCCAAACCTTCCACAGTAATAGCATCTCACCCTTTCATCTCTGAATCTTCTGCCATGATGAGATTGCTTATGCTGCCATCCATAATGTGATTTCCTCCTACCATAACTGCCCTGCCATATATTATGTTGATATCTTCTCCCATAAGACGGCTGAGAATGCTATTTCCTGGATTGTCTCCCATGATGGTGTGGCTTTCTTCTTCCATAGATATAAGGAACAGTATTGGTGTATCCATATCCATAACCATACCAGTTGTCCTGATGTTGAGACGCCTGATGAGACATGTGATGTTTGAACTGAGCAGCTTGCATGCTCTCATTATATTGTGGGGGCATATATTGGCTAGCTCCCTGTGGCTGCTTTCTCTTCTGATAGGGACCAGTCTTCTTCTTAATCTTCTTAGGTTGTGAAACATCAACTTTCTTAGGGGTAGGATCATGCTTCTTTGGCTGATGTTGAGATGAAAGTTGTGACACTTCCTTCTTTGAACCTGGAGTGCTTCCTTCTGAAGTTCCCTTATCCTCAGCCACATAACCTATCCAGCAGCTTTTTCTGACTGAAGGATCTTGTCGAGTGTGTCTGTACCACAACTCAGCATCCTGACAGACTTGGTCATTTGATCAAGATGAGCTCTAACTAGCACCACTTCATTTTCCAGATAAGTCTTTTCATTCTCTAGCTGAGCAATTTGTTGCTTGTGGCACTTGTTTTCTTGACAAATCTCAGTACTCTTTAAACACAGGTCTTGATAGGTAGATGCCAACTCCTCATAAGTTACTTCTCCATCACTAGAATCATCATCAGAAACCACAGCTCCTGTTAAAGCTCTCATATGCTTTGCTGACTCGCCTTCACTTTCACTATCAGAGTCAGACCAGGAAACTGTCATGCCCTTCTTCTGCTTTTTCAAGAAGGTGGGACATTCTTTCTTGACATGTCCATACCCTTCATACTCAAAGCACTGCACTCCTTTATCTTGGGCAGTTTTCTCTTCATCCTTCTTGCTGGTGTCAGAAGTCATGTTCTTGACATTAGGCCTGGAGTTATTATTCATTCTCTTGAAAACTTTGGTGAACTGTCTTCCCAACATTACTATGGCCTGAGATAGATCCTCCTGCAATTCAGAACTCTTTCCTTTTTCTTCTGCATCATTTGACACCAGGGCTATACTTTTTGGCTTCGTTTTTGGTTCTTCCTCATTCAACCCAAGCTCAAAAGTTTGAAGAGATCCAATGAGCTCATCTACTCTCGTCTTGTTGATGTCTTGTGATTCTTCAATGGCAGTAACCTTCATCTTATACTTCTTAGGTAGGGACCTAAGGATCTTCCTCACAAGCTTTTCATCTGACATCTTCTCTCCAAGAGCACTAGATGCATTGGCCAGCTCAAGAACACTCATGTGGAAATCATGAATAGTCTCATCTTCCTTCATCTTCAGGCTTTCAAATTTTGATGTTAAAATCTGAAGTCTTGACATCTTGACTCTAGATGTTCCTTCATGAGTAGCCTGCAAGATATCCCATGCTTGCTTAGCAACTTCACAGGTATTAATTAACCTGAAGATATTCTTATCCACTCCATTGAAGATTGCATTCAGAGCTTTGGAATTTCCAAGGGCAAGCTCATCTTCCTCCTTGGTCCACTCTTCTTCAGGCTTTAGCTTAGAGGTGCCTTCTTTATCTTTACCAGCATCATCCTTCTCACATACAACAGGTGCTTTCCACTCTTCTAAACAGCCTTCCAAGCCCTACTGTCCAAGGATTTTAAGAAGGTGGTCATCCTTGGCTTCCAATAGTCATAATTGGATCCATCCAAAATAGGGGGTCTGTTGACGAATCCTCCAACTTCTTTGTCCATCTTTACACCAGAAAGTAACTTCCCTAGATCTCACCCAGAGACAGACAGGATGCCTGCTCTGATACCAATTGAAATTCTGGTATCAGACGTGTGATGTTAAGGTGTGATGTCACAACAACACACTCTGCACAATGGACAACAATAATAGTAAAATAACACCAAAAATTATTGACCCAGTTCGGTTACAACCAACCTACTCTGGGGGCTACCAAACCAGGGATGGAATTCACTACTTGTAGATATAATTTACAGACTCAACAACCCGTTGACAATCTCCTAAACTTATACTCTACTAATGACTTCCTACCTAAGAAACCACTTAGGTATGAGAACACCACTCAATCCCTTACAAACACTCAAAGAACCCACTTTGAGTACCCTTGATCTTACTTCCTAGCTTCGATCAAGTCACACAACTCTCTTTGCTTCACAGCTTTAGAGAGGACAGATCACCAATTCACCCTTGAATGGTTTACTCACGATTCGTACAAATATCTAAGACACTCAGCCTCTGCTCTTGATCTTTAATCTGTACTTTTTCCTTTGGTCTTGTGCGCTTTATATAGCTTCCTGAATTGGGCTTGGACTTGTCACAATATTTGATCAGATTTGTTAATTAAAACTGAATCTTCAAAACAGATTTTATCCCCAAAATCTTTTTAAATCTTCAACCTTTTAATTCTCCAACAGACCTGCAATCAAATCTCCCATGTAACAGAAAATATCTATCCCAAGATATTCTCATCCAATGAGTCAACCACTCTCCACAATTCCAGCTAACATGCATGCCCTAACAACATATCCTGTTGTTGTTAATTCTGCAGATCTGATGTTACAACATCACCTGTGTGACATCAGACATCCAACTTCAGCACTTAACTACTTAACACAGCCCAGTGTTAAGACTTCAATGTTGCAACATCAGCACCTTGACATCAACATTGAATATACTTTGTTTTACCAAAATTCCAGCCAATCCAGGAACTAACAATGTTAAACCACACAACCCTGTCAATTTCGAAGATCGATCCGATCAAGTATGTGTTTGAGAAGTAGGCGCTTTCTGGAAGAATAGCCCGTTGGCAAATGGTTTTGATAGAATACGATATTCAATATGTTTCCTAGAAAGCCATCAAGGGAAGTGTTTTGTCAGAATACCTTACCGAACAACCGATTGAAGATTATCAACCGATGATGTTTGAATTTCCGGATAAGCATATAATGTTTCTGAAGATGAAAGACTGTGAAGAGCCTTTACCTGACGAAGGACCCGACATTGGATCTCAGTGGAAATTGGTTTTTGATTGGGCCGTCAACTCATATGGTAACGGAATCGGGGCAATCATTACAACTCCGAAGGGCTCTCATATACCCTTCACTGCCCGATTAGCGTTCATATGCACCAACAATGAGGCATAGTATGAAGCATGCATCATGGGGTTAGAAGAAGCAATTGATTTGAGAATCAAGAACCTTGATGTCTATGGTGATTCTGCATTGGTGATTAATCAGATTAAAGGAGAATGGGAAACTCGTCAGACAAATTTGGTGCCTTATAACAACTATGCCAGAAGGTTGTTACCTTTCTTTGACAGAGTTGACTTCCATCATATATCCCGAGTGGAGAATCAGATGGCAGACGCATTGGCAACGTTGTCTTCGATGTATCAGGTGAATCGTTGGAATGAGATTCCCTCTATCAAATTCATGCGTCTGGATAGACCAGCTTTTGTATTTACAGTTGAAGAGGTATCAGATGGCAAACCTTGGTATCATGACATCAAGTGTTTTCTCAAGAGTCAGGAGTACCCAGCTGGGGCATCTACCAAGGATAAGAAAACTTTGAGGAGGTTGGCAGGAAATTTCTTTCTGAATGAAGATGATGTGTTGTATAAGAGGAACTTCGACATGGTCTTGCTACGTTGTGTTGATGAACACGAGGCAGGCCTGTTGATGGAAGAAGTTCATGAAGGTTCTTTCGGTACTCATGCCAATGGGCATGCGATGGCTAGAAAGCTGTTGAGGGCAGGGTATTACATGATGGCTATGGAGTCCGATTGTTTTAAATATGCCAGGAAATTCCATAAATGCAAGATTTATGCTGATAAGGTGCACGTCCCGCCTACTCATCTGAATGTACTGCATCTCTTTGGTCGTTTGCCATGTGGGGAATTGATATGATTGGAAAGATTGAGTCAACTGCTTCCAATGGGCATCATTTTATCTTGGTTACCATTGATTACTTCACGAAGTGGGTGGAAGCAGCCTCGTATGCCAACGTCACCAGACAAGTGGCAGTCCAGTTTATAAAGAAGGACATCATCTATCGTTATGGAGTCCCAGAGAGAATCATTACTGATAATGGTTCGAATTTGAACAATAAGATGATGAAGGAGCTATGCCAGAGCTTTAAGATTGAACATCACGATTCTTCTCCCTATCGTCCAAAGTTGAATGGGGTTGTTGAAGCAGCGAATAAGAATGTCAAGAAGATTGTGCAGAAAATGGTGGTAACGTATAAAGACTGGCATGAGATATTGCCTTATGCTTTGTACGGTTATCGTACTTCGGTACGTACATAAACTGGGGCAACTCCTTTCTCACTGATATATGGTATGGAGGCAGTCCTACCATTAGAGGTTGTGATTCCTTCTTTGAGATTTCCGGCAGATGTGAAGCTCAATGAAGCCGAATGGGTATGTGCCAGGTTGAATCAGCTAAGCCTTATTGAAGAGAAGAGATTGGCAGCTATTGCACATGGCCGGTTGTATCAGAGTAGGATGAAGAAAGCCTTTGACCAGAAAGTGCGTCCTCGGTGTTTTCAGACAGGCGAGTTGGTTTTGAAAAGGATCCTTCCTCCTCAGATAGATCACAGGGGCAAATGGACTCCAAACTATAAAGGGCCATATGTAGTAAGAAAGGTTTTCTCTGGTGGAGCCTTACTACTCTCAACTATGGACGGCGAAGATTTTACATCCCCTGTGAACGCAGACGCAGTCAAAAAATACTTTGCATAAAAGAGACCAGCTGGACATAAAAAGAAGATCCAGGAAAAAAAAGGGCATCCTGGCGAACCATAAAAAGAAAAAAAGTTTGGGCAAAAATTAGGGATAAATGAAAAAAGGAATAAACCCGCAAAGTTGAAAACTTGAAAAGGCAACTTTGGCAAAAATGGGTATCCCGGTGGATTGAAAACCCGAAAAGAGCGATCCAGGCAAAAGTTAGGGATTTGAAAGCGAGAGGCTACGGTCTGCGTTCGATCTGTGAACACTTTTGACACTTGGGAATTTCGAAGGAAAGGAATCAGTCTAGTCAGTCTCTTCGAAGGCCAAAGCATCTGTGGATAAGCAAGGCATATGAGTCATAGCTTAATTGAATCATGGTGGATATCTGTTCCCACATTGCCAACATGTGTATTTTCTTTTTACTTTTGCGCAGTTACCTCTTTTCAGGAATTGCTTCTGGTTGTAAATGCCTATTTGCAGGCCAATTCATTCAATAAAATTTTCATTTCATTCAAAGAGCTTTCCATTTGTGTTTTTTCTTTTACTGTTTTGTTTTTGAAAATGTCCGATATTTTGATAAACATTGCATGTGAAAACGTTAAGCTTTACGGAGCACAATGGAAAACAATGGAAATTGCTTAGGCAACGGACATTGTGGATGGTAATCGAGGGAGCAATTTTTGCATATGAAATACTCTGTTGTTGTGTGTTTGCAGGGTAACAAAGTTATTTTCCCCAGTAGAGCTACTCTCCCCAGCATTGAAAGTTCATTATCCTCGGCAGAATTATTCTTCCCCGGCAAGAGTACAGAGGACTGTGTCCCCAGCCGAAGTCATGGTTGGTTTATTATTCCCCAGTAAGCAGTCAGAAGTGGATTGCTCCAAGGTGGATGTTGTTGTATCTCCAGCAGGAGATGTGTTGGATGTCTTTGAAAATACTTTATTTTTCCCACAGAGTCTGGTACTCACTTTCCTCAGCAGGTCAGGAAGTGTAATTTCGTCAGCAACGACATGCTCTAATCCCCAGCTGGGTAAAATCTTTCCTCTAACACTAAGTTAAGCTCAATGATATCCCTCGACAGGTTTTGTTGACCTTTTTCTCCCCAACAGAGTTATTCTCCCTACCATTGAGGTTTCATCATCCTCATCATACTGTCGCTCTCCCCAGCCAGAGTACAGAAGATTGTGCCCCAGCGAGCATTCAGAAGTTGATAACCCCAAGGTAGATGTTGTAGTAATCTCCAGCAGGAGACTTATGGAAGGTATTCCCGGGACAAAGATGTTGTCCTCCCCACAGAGTCTTGGTGTTTACTCCCCTCGGCCAGTCAAGAAATGTATTTTCGCCAGCAACGATCCAACCCTCAGTAGGATAAGGACGAAGTCATTTCCCCAGTTGTAGGTTCAGTTCAATGGTGACCCCAGCAGGTCAAGTATTTGTGATTTGTATCCCCAAGCAGAGTAAGGGTAGAAGATAAGTCTCCAACAGAGGAGTAAACTCAATGTTATCCCCTACCATAGTTGATGTCGTCAAACACCATTCCCCAACAAGTTAAGGGTGTTTCCCCAACAACAGATTAAATTCAATGATATTCTCCAGCAGGTTCGGTGTTATTGACTTCATTCCCTAAGCAGAGCTTGGTGCTAGTCATCTCAATGGCTTGGTCAACAGTGGTTGACATCCCCAGCGGATTTTAAGTCCAAGTGATATTTGGCACTTTTCTGATTCAGGTCCTGGTTTCCTTTTTCGAAGAATTATATATAATCCCCAGCAGGGTGGATGTTCTTTTGGATTTCGTCTCCAGCAGAAGTTGTTGATCAAAGGAGTTGTTCAGTGTGATCCTTCTCAGCAGAGTTCTTTGACTCAGAGGACAAATTAGTTTGTCATCCCCGATGGAGCTGCCTTCGTTTTCAGCATTTACTTTGCTGGAGCGTTTCTTTTTGCATTGCATAAGCATCGTTTGCATGGCATCCTCCCAAACACGTAGGATTTCCATTTCATATGGAGCATTATGCCATAGAAAGAAAATTCAAACATATGCATTCGAAGCATAAACCAGGTTTGATACTTTCTTTACTAGTTCTTTTCCTCGGCAGAGATGGCATAACTCAGGAGGTTTTGTTTTGCTTTATCCCCAGTGATATCTCCAGTGGATTCGTCCTTCATATTGTTGTACATTCTGGTACACCCCTGCAGAGTCGTCTGATTAGATTTCTCTTTTCCTCAACTTTGATTTCAGATCAATTCGAGGGCCGTAAAATTGTTGCTTGTACCCGTGGGTCCTGTTATCCCCAGCGAAGAGAGCCTTCGTCCGGTCTTCCTTTTCGAGTTCGCCTTCGGCCGTCCTCATGTTCCTTTGGTTGGGTAGAGCGCCTTCGGCCGGTCTTTGTTTTCGAGTTCACCTTCGGCCGTCCTCATATTCCTTTGTTGGGTAGAGCGCCTTCGGCCGGTCTTCTTTTTCGAGTTCGCCTTCGGTCGTCCTCGTATTTCTTTGGTTGGGTAGAGCGCTTTCGGTCGGTCTTCCTTTTCGAGTTTGCCTTCAGCTGTCATCGTATTTCTTTGGTTGGGTAGAGCGCCTTCAGCCGTTCTTCCTTTTCGAGTTTGCCTTTGGCCATCCTCGTATACCTTTGTTGGGTAGAGTGCCTTCGGTTGGTCTTCCTTTTCGAGTTCGCCTTCGGCCGTCCTCGCATTTCCTTTTCGAGTTCGCCTTCGGCCTTCCTCGTATTTCTTTGGTTGGGTAGAGCGCCTTCGGCCGGTCTTCCTTTTCGAGTTCGCCTTCCGCCGTTATCGTATTCCTTTGTTGGGTAGAGCGCCTTCGGCCGGTCTTCCTTTTCGAGTTTTCCTTCGGCCGTCCTCGTACTCCTTTGTTAGGTAGAGCGCCTTCGGCCGGTCTTCCTTTTCGAGTTTGCCTTCGGTCGTTCTCGTATTTCTTTGGTTGGGTAGAGCGCCTTCGGTCGGTCTTCCTTTTCGAGTTTGCCTTCGGCCGTCCTCACATTTCCTTTGTTGGGTAGAGCGCCTTCGGCCGGTCTTCCTTTTCGAGTTCGCCTTCGGCCGTCCTCGTATTCCTTTATTGGATAGAGCGCCTTCGGCCGGTCTTCCTTTTTCGAGTTCGCCTTCGCCCATCCTCGTTTTCTTTGTTGGTTAGAGCACCTTCGGCCGGTCTTCCTTTTCAGCATAGTCCACCTTCGGCTGGCTAACACTCTATTACGCTATCCCCACAGGTTACAAATTTCCGGGTTCTTTTGGTATTCAATCTGCGTGTATCCTTGAATGTCTGAAAGTCATTTCTATCATACCTTCAGGACCATGTTGATTGAATAAGGGCAGCTGTAACACCCCAAAATTTTCCCTCGTGTTCTTGTTCTAACTAGCTTATGTTTCATCTCATTTTGCATTGTCATTTCTGCATTTGGATGGTTCTTTTGGGCATGGGATCAAGGTATTTTCTCGTGCTTCAGCAGCTCATCCAGTTTAGAAGAAATTCCAGCAGTGTTTAGGGCCAAGCAGATATCTTTCAAAGTCTTTTAGAGCATTTATTTTGTCCATTAGATGATTTGATAATCAGAAGCTCTGGCACTCTCTTTTTTATCAGTGATTCAACACCAGACAATTATTTTCAGCAGTATCCTGAGCACGAAACGGAATTCACAGCATATTTCAAGTGTGTTTTAGTGCTAATATCAAATGGCAAGTTTCAAAGGTCTAACATGACTCAGAACAAGTGAAAACGGACAATTCTCCAAGTTTCCCTCCAAAAGGCGCCAAATTCAAATTTTCCTTGTGTTAATCGATTAACATAATTTGTACTAAAATTGGTTAATCGATTAACCAAGGCAGAATTTGCCCAAATATGTCATTTTTCAGCACTACATTTTTGGATTCAAATTTTTATCACCAATTCAAATTTCATACCAGTAGAAGGATCTATAGAGAATGATTTTCCACCCAAAATTCAAATTCTTTCCACTCTAATTCCTCATTTCCTTTCCTAATTCATTTTTCACCCCAAATTCCACCCACTAAACCTCACTCCAAACCCAAACTTAACTCATAACCTAGGGGTTATTTAATCTAATCAACTCCAAACCTCTCATAACCTTGATCCTTTTTCACTCTCAATTTTCAGAATTCTCTCTCAATTCTCTCTCTTTTTTTCACTCTTAACCCCCATTTTCAACCACACTCAAAGCTCTTCCATAGAGATTAACAAGTTCTTCATTGGAACTTGTTAATTCTTGACCTATAGCCTCTCATCATCACCCCATTGTTGCTTTTCATTGGTGATTTTCGTTTGGATCTAGATCTGAAATTTCAGAAGTGCTTATTGGAAGTGATTTTGGAGTTTTGGTAGCTTATTGCTTGGATTTCCAGCTTTTGCTTGCAAGGAGCTCATAGATCTTGGAATTTTTTGCTTGGATTCATCAAATTCTGTTTGCAACACTTACCAAAGCAATTCTCAGCTTTGTAGGTTGGTTTTTCTTAGATCTATACTTGATTTAGCTTAATTTTAGCTTATGCAATGTAGATCCTTGGTTTTGCATGTGATTTGATCCATTTGCTTGAAATTGATTGTTCATGTTGATGATTATTGGATCTAAGTGATGTTTTATTGCTGTGATTGAACTTAATTTTCGTGCATTGTTGATTACACGATCATTGGAATTGATTGCATAATTGATTTTGCTGCTGGAAGTGATTTTTCAAACTGTTTTTCTGCTTCTGGTACAAGGTTAATCGATTAACCAATTACAGTGCAATTAGGTTAATCGATTAACCAGTGTAAAATTTGCGTAATGAGAGCTGTTAATCGATTAACCAAAATGAACTGTAATTGGTTAATCGATTAACACTGATGCAGAGTGTGATTTTTGTGCATTTTTTTAGCATGTTTCGATCCCATTTCACTTTTAATCTACATGGATTGGTATGATACACATTTGTGGACTGTTTTGATGTTGTTGCACCTCACACCATTGTATGAACATGATTTGCCGACACGCGGTCTTTTGCTTTCCGTTGATGAATGTTCATGATTATTTTGTTGATTTCTTGATGCAACGAACACATTGCACACACTTCTTGAGCATGTTCATCTTGGATTACTACTTATATTGCTGGAGTTGCGTTGTATATGCTTGTTTGCTTTTAATTTCATGAAGTGCATGTTTGGATTATTTTGTTCAATTGTTAAGTAATGAGTATTCTTTCATGTTGTTTTCAAGAATTGTTTACCATGGTTTGTGGTGTGATGGTGATCATGATTGATTGTTTAATAAGAGATGCTTGATGCATGTTCGGTATGCCATGTTTGAATCGTTTTTGAAATGCGTCACTTACTTCCCTGTTTTCACTGCTGTCTTGGTGCATATGTGTTGTTTTATGCGCTGCTGCTTGCCCTTTTACACCTCCTTTTTGGGATGAACATGAGCTGTTAAATGCTGTTTGGTGTATTTGCTGGAATTTACCGCTGTGCAGGTGCTGGAGCGCTATTGTAGCCGCTATTTTTGATTTATTGCTTTGGTTATCGCCTTGTTTTTGCTTGCTTCCTTAAGGCTCCTAGTCCGACTTAATTTCCGATTAAGCTCGGAGTGGGATAGACATTAGGCTTTCATCCAAGCATGCTAACTTAGGTAGATGTTTCCCCTTTGAACTCAACCATAGGGCCACTTTTGCATGACAACATTAGGGTAGATTTCCCCGTAGTCTTTTCTTTTTGACTTGAGTCTTCTCTTCTCATCTGATAATAATTCTAAGATACTTAATAAAGATAACGTGTATTGCGCACGAGCCTTAAGCGTGGGAAATGGGGAATGAGGGGTTTCCTCTCATTTTTCTAGAATGTTTAGCGGGCGTCCTGTCTTGGGACGATTTGCTATACATTCGTTCCTATGCCATAGACTTTGGTGCAATGCTAGTTATGAACTAACTCAATCCACTTCTGTCTAAAAAACACAAACAAATTCAAACCTTTTTATCCTTCGGGATTGTTAAGTTTCAAATATTTATTTCAGAAAAGAGCACGTTATTTTCCATTTAGTCGCAAACAGGCATCGACCCTAACTGCTGGACGCGAACTTAACGTCGCTCATAAAAAACACCGACCTCGATAGGTCGAACTACTACTGCTCTGATTTCCTCCTTCTGGTTAGATTGAGGATACGTAGGCAAAAGACGGCGATGTCTTGGCGAGCAACCTCCCCCGGTAGTTTTCCGAACTACGTTGACTCTGACTTTCCCATTGCACGAGGGAATGCATAGGCCTAGGACGGTGATGTCCTACCGAGTCTCCTTTTTTCTCTTTCCCCCGTTCCGTTTTCGTTTAGCAGTAGGCTTTAGATAACTCACCCTTTGATTAGACAACAAGCGTGGATCCCATCGAGTACGATGGACGCGTGGGGGTGCTAATACCTTCCCCTCACGTAACCGACTCCCAAGCCCGGACTATGGTTGCGATGACCATGTCTTTCCCTTTCTTCAGGTTTTCTTCGATCGTTTCCTTTCCACGCGTCGGGGTAAATAACGTTCGGTGGCGACTCTTCTGTTCTAGTTTTCTCGCCGGTTGTTCTTTTGCAGTTGCGACAATTAGAAATGATCAAGGCATTTGTTTGTATTGAGCACAACCATATCCAAAAGTATCTTACCCGTGAGTAGTGAGTATTTGTTAACCCCTTTGAGCCTAAACAGTTTAGATCTCATTTTAGTGATGAACTTGGTTTATGTACATAATTTGAAAGTGTAGTTCATCATTAAATTTTATGAGGTTCTAAAAATTTCTTCTTGAACCTTTGAACATTGTTTTAATTTGATTTCCTTGCCTTAAAAAGTAAGGATCATTCACTTGAGGTTTGGTTGAATTCAAGTTCGGGAGAATGAAAAAGAAGATGGTAGGTTGCTTTCAACTTTTGAAAAATTTCAAACAAGCATGGAATGAAAAAGTGTAAATATGAATGTGAAAAACATAAGAAAAAGAATGCTTGTTTGATGAGAAAAATAGAGTGAAATAATTGTGCATAAGGAATTTTGAGAAGGTTTGTGATAAAGGAATGAGAATGGTGAATGAAGTTGTAATGTGTAAATACCATTTCGGCAATTTCGATTCAATGGCCTTTAGAAATGTCCCTTTGTTGTGAACCCGACCAAGCTACAACCTTTAAAGCCCTTAGTGATCTTTTTGCTTCCATATTTTCATTTTTGATTGTTAGATGTTGTATGAATTGGATTGCTATTTGCATTGTTTGTCAGGTGAGTGAAATTTCCCCGCGGTTGCAAACGCGTAAATTTCTTCATTCTTATTTTGAAGAGGAGTGTTAGAGTGATTCAAGTATGAAAATTGAGTTTTTCTTTGAACCATTATGATATTTGTTTAAGAACTTAATTCTTTGTCATTGTTCGATTCTATTGAGTGGTGAATGTTGCTTGTGCGCATTTTTATGCTTGACTTTGGTTGAATCTTATGCTTGAGCAAATCCTCTTGTTTTCATGAGGGGCATACTTTGCTTGAGGACAAGCAAAAATCTAGTTGGGGAGAGTTGTTAGGTGCATATTTGAACTAAAAATGACATATCTTTCTTTGCACTTTTTCCACTCCTTTCTCATGTTTTCATTGATTTTTATCCATGATTGTTGTTGTTTTTCTAACATTGAGAATATACCTTTGGTGCTTGTAATGTGTGTGTTATTGTGCAGGAAAAGGCACTAATTGATCAAAAGTGTAAGACACAAGAAATGGTGCAAGCTGGCAAATAAAAGAGGAAGATTTCAGCAGGTTCGCTTTGCGAACTCTGGCGAACTTGCCAGCGAAGCTTTGCTTTGCGAACTCTAGCGAGGTCTCCCGCGAATGGACCCAGATTTTGGCAGAGGAGAAAGGAACTAAAGTTAGCTTTGCAAATGGGAAAGCGAGTGTTCGCTTTGCGAACAAATCCTTCGCAGTGCGAAGTCACGAGAAAAGTCTGGGGCGGTTTAACTGTTTGAGGCACCTGAAGTGCCATATTTTTCCATTCGCTTTGTGAATGAATGGTTCGCTTAGCGAACTATGAAAATTGCTGATGTGTATAAATACATTTTTTACACTTTTTATCATTATCTCTTAGAATATAACTTGTAGTTAAGGATCAGAACTTGATATCTCTCCATTTCCAATGGGGAAAAGGTAGGATCTTTGATTTCTTGTTGGAGAAGGATGTAATCTTTTGATACCTTATGTATTTCATCTAATGTATGTTTGTGAATATATTTTGATTCTCTATTGTTTGTTGTCTTTGATTGATTACTTGTGGTCTTGACAAAACCTTTACAAATCCTTGATCTTAGATTTTCATCTATCAATGAGTAAAACTTTTGACATGGTTTTGTGAGTTGATATTCATTGTATCTTTTGTTATATTGTGTTGATTAAGTAGCATGGCTAGCATGAGTATGATCGATACGGTATTGCGAGGATGCGTGATAATAGTGATGAAGAACGATATTCACATTCATTTGGAAAATTAGTTGAATACATGTAAAAAGGGTTACACGTATTTATGTATTCTGATCGTTGGCATTTTATATGAAGCAGTCATTTATCTGATTTGGGTGTCATCTTTGTTTACCTGTTTATCTTTGATTTGAACCGCTATAGACATATACTCTTCAGATCTGGATCTAAGATGATTATCTGTTTTGTTCTAAACTCTAGAAATATATTTAGTCTTTACACTTGCGTGAGTATCCGCTCTTAATGCTCTGTGTTGGTTTTTGTTGTGTGAGACATCACCACTGAGGCAATACGGTCGATCTCTCGACGTTGCGTTAGACATTACCTCTGTCGTGGGTGATACGTGAGGATATTAGGCGAATGATTGATTTAAGTATAATATGGGTAGAAGAATACATGTGTTATCAATTGATGAGATCCAATTCCAACAAGGCTCCGTTTATAATTCAGTCTTTATTTTATATTTTCAGTCTTTACATTTTCCGAATTTGCTTTTGGTTCCGCTTTAAACCAAAACTTTTGAACCATAAGTTTAGAAACGTAGAAACCGTCGAATGGCATTCTTTCCCTCGCATTGATCCCTGTGGAGAACGACAAAACTAGGTTACTTATATATTTTTGCTTGCTGCTATTCTAGCTTCAACAGACTAACTAGATTAATAGTGATGCAATATGAATATGAATGTAAATCAATAATGCGTGATGTATGTATGTTTATGCTGACAAAACTGACGCGACATACAGACTAATAGACGAACCCGACTGGATACTCGGCCACTGCGGGGGATGAGAAGTACCATTGGTTCAAGATAGCAATTCTGCCTTGCTTAGGAGAGATAATCCCTGTAGGAAAAATGTTGTGTCATACCCGAAATTTTGACCACTAAGATTTCCCATCATTTTGCAAATCATCATCACAATATGGATGAACCATTAGTCTCCCCAAAGATGGTTGACCCTTTACTACAATCAGACTTAGGGTTTCAAATCCTCTCAGAGCTCGTAGACAAAAGATCATTCAAGGAATGACATGATCTTCAACTTGTCTAGCCTCTCAAACATCCACAAAGGATCAAGAGGACTCCCACTCCAAGGATTAAGCATAAGGTTGCTCCCTTCTAGGTGGATCAAGCCTCAAGATCGCCACTGTCACCAAATTAGGGTTTTGGTTGACTAGGGCCTCCAGATGGAAATTTTCCTCTGGGAATGAGCAAATGCTTCAAATCATATCCTAAAATGATCCAAGGAACATCATAAACCCAATCATCAAGTCAATTTAGCCTCAGGGGATGCATTCACCAAAAATCAGGAATTAGGGTTTCTTGACCTAATTCACCCCTAAGTTGACTTTTGAGACAAATCATGAACCAAGACCTCAAGACATGATTTGAGGGTCTCTAATAAACCACATTGATCCATTTTCAACAATGGATTGATCCAAGAAGCTTGAGCAACAAGTTTCAAGTTCATCAGAACCACAATTAGGGTTTCGCGAGAAAAGTCAACTGTGGCTTTGACTTTTGACCAGGACATACTCCTAAACCCTATGACATGATTCAATACACCCTATATCACCTATGAAATCAATCCATCAAGTTTGATTTAGGTCAAGGACTTGATTTCGTAGAGGATCGCACAATTTGGAATTCATCTGACAAAAAGTCAACTGTGCACAAAAGTAAAACTTTGACTTTTTGAGATTTTTCACAAAAATGGTTTTTTAACCCTAAAATGATGTTAAGGTATGATTTGAATCATCATTCATCAAGAAAAATCAAGAAAAGTGGGATAACTTGTAAAAGGGGTAACCATAAAAACTTAGAAAAATTTTTAAGTTATGAACAAAGTGGCAAGGGTACCAACTTTGGAGGATCATAACTCCTAAACCACAAGGTCATTCTTCCCCATCCAAAGCTGGATTTGTAGCTCTCATTACCCTCTACAAAAGCTTCAACTACACATCACTCCAATTCATTGTGGATTCTGAGTTATGATTGGGCCAAAATGACTAAAACATGAAAATACATCATTTTCCGACACTTAGAAAAATTCTGGCCAAGGCAGATTTTGTTGAAAACACCAAAACTTGTGAGATCTTTTCACATAGTTGCAAGCTGAATCAGATCCAAAGGTAAACATCAATGTTGTTGCATATGTTTCTAAGAATCCAAAGAGCCTCTCAGCATGAATTAATTCAACCTGAGCCAAGAGAAATCCATGCCCAAAGTCATGCTGCTACAAGCTATTTTGGGAAAAATCAGTTTGCATGTTTGCTTGCCACACACGATTTCTGAATCAAAATTGAGGATCATCATGCCACATGTACTCAAACCAATCACAATACATCTGATCCATCTACAAAGCTGAGTCACAAAGCCAAGGAATCTTCCAACTTGAAATCCATGCATTTTGTCACATATTCCTTGAATTCAAAGGGCATTAATGTGGAATAGTGCATTGTCAAGATTCTCAATCTCCTCAGTCAAGTTCTCTGATTAAACAACAATTAAAATGACAGAGGAATGTGATTTCAGTCAAGGCATAGCTGATCTATTTGGAGCAGCTGTTACACCTAATGCAAGAGGCATTTATGCCCAACCAAACACTTTGAATGTGATCTAATCCAACAGCCATTCACTATTCCTCCAAGACAAGAATTGATCACCTATAAATAGAGGTTCCAATGGATCATTCAAGGTACACCAAAGCACTTTATAGCACTGCATTGTCTCAGTCTCTCTTAAGTGCCAATTTTCTTTGTTTTTAAGCAACCACCATCGGGTTTTGAATTGTAGCCCTAAGCAGTCCATTCCAATTGTTCAAACACATCACATATTAGGTATTTGAGGTGTCCAAACACTTAAACACCAACTGTAACACCCCTAGCTCAAAATCACCCTTCAACCAAGCCATTATGCCTCAATTATGCATTTGGAGTTCTCCAGTTTGATCCAGAAGTTTTCAGAGTGTTCCAAAGCTTGCAACACACTCCAAAACATCCATTGAAGCTGTAGGGATCATCAAATCGCATCTGGAACACCATCTGTCCAGAGTTCCATTTCAGCTTGCATCAAGGTAAGCCTCAAAACTTCAACTTCATGATCCATGCATATTTCCTCGCATGATATTTTTGCCAATTGATTGCCCTCATATGTTGAGTATTTCCCCTCAAGAAATTTGATCATAGCCGTCATAACCATGTCTGCACGGCTGCTTTTGCAAAATTAGGGCTCATACGGTCACAATAACATAACTTGCTATACACTGAAAATAAATAAAATCAAGTATTTCCATCTTGTTCCTTGTTGAAAAACGCACAAGTTTGGTGTTTAAATCATGTCAAATGGTTGAGAGATGAATGAGATAGGGGCTTCATGCACGAGCTCGGGGAAGAAGATAGCCATGGCGCCATTTTTCAAGTTTTCCAACCAAGTTCTCTATATTTTTCACATGCCATAGGTTTAATGAATTGGCATTGCGCCCTAGTGGTTGATCAACTGGTTTGTTTGTATTGGCAAGCGAGAGGTCTGGGGTTCGAATCCCCCTCGCCCCAGATCTCTTTTTTTATCACTTTTTCTTATTTTTTTGCTATTTTTCATATTTATTTTAAATGATTTGAAAAATTAATAACTCACTCAATTTTAATTATTTTTTATTGGTTTTTTTTGCAAAAATCACAAAAATGTTAAAATATTTTATTCCACAAAAAAACCAGATTTATATAAATTATTTAATATAGTTGATATTTTGAATATTCATCTTGTAAAATCAAAACCAAATGAGTTTTAATTCATCTTGTGATTAAAATATCATTTTTCAAACCTCAACCAAAGATCATAAGTTGTTTATTAGAACTTATTTGGTATTTGTATCATTTTAATTAATTTTTTTTTGAATAATTACTTTAAAAATGATGAAATTAGGGTTTTTGTTAATTTTCACCCTAACAAACTTTTTTCAAAACTTTTTGGGCCTCTAATAGAGTGTAAGACCCAATCCTTTGTAAATGCAAACCTATTTTGGGCCTCACTTATTGTATAAGTCCCGTTGTATTTCAAAAGTTCGGCGCGATCATTGCCCGTGTTAAAACTTTTTGGGCCTCTCCTCGAGTAGTAAGCCCCATTTCTTTTCTTTAAAACTCTTTGGGCCTCTAATAGAGTGTAAGACCCAATCCCCTTTTAACCAAAACAATTTTGGGCCTCAGATATTGTATAAGTCCCTCTGTGTTAAAAGAAAACCTCGGCGTGATCGCCAGTTGAAAAATCAAACTCTTGGGCCTACCCTCGTGTTATAAGCCCTATTTCTTTTCTTTAAAACTTTTTGGGCCTCTTGAGAGAGTGTAAGTGTAACGCCCCGTTTTGCCAATTTTGTTTATTGAGTCGTTTTGATTATTTTATTATTATTTTATTGTATTTTCGACTTTTATGTGAAAATATGTTATTTTTCGGCGGGAATATATTTTATCGCGTTTTGGGATCGTTTGCGAGAAATTTGAGTGTAGGGGTATTTTGGGCATTTGGGTGTATTTTGATTAAGTTAGAATAAATAGAAAGTATAGAAAGAAAAACCAGAAAAATAGAGAAGAAGAAAAGAGAAGAGAAAGAAGAAAAGAGAGGAAAAACTTGTGAAGGAAGAAATCAATCTCCCGACTTTCTAGAACGCGAATTTATCGGGTAAGGGTGCGAAACTCGATTATACTATGATTGTGTATGATTATGTATGTTTTGTGTGGATGTTTTGGTTGGTTTTCCATATGTTCCGTTTATGCCGTATTTGACGAAATCGATAGAAACCAATGTTTTTACGGTCGAAAAGTCGTATAAATACATGTGTTGGTTGGTTATATGTATGTGAGCTGCTGTTTAAAGTTTCATGAAGTTCGGTTATGTTTTGGTTAGTTTTCGTTATGTTTCCGTTGTTTTGTCCGTTTAGGTCGAATTGTAAGGAATCGATTAAAAACGATGTTTTCACGGTTAGAATTCGAAATAAATTACGTAGTTGTATCGAGCAAGGTTAGGTCGTCGTATAGCGTGCTTTTTATTCGATTCGGTGAGGTTTGAAAAATCTGGTTTTTGAAAGGTTGAAATTTAATCGAAAAATCGAACGTCGTAGAAATTTCGTTTATGTGTTCTAAATTGTTCTTATGCATTTGGTGGTTGGGCGTATATGTTTGTTTCGGTGAAAATGTTCGATTTAGTCGAGTTTCCGGGCATTTTGGAAAAATGACAGCAAAGGTGCATTTTGAGAAATTCTGGTTTTTAAGGAAAAACAGAGCATGAATCGATGCATAACAGCTATGTATCGATACGAAATGGTTTATGTATCGATACATAACCCCTATGCATCGATACATACTGTGAAAATTGGGAAAAACAGCATTTTCACTACAGCATGTGTTGACACATGCGTGCTATGTATCGATACATGAGGTCTTTTTGTATCGATACATAAAGCCTATGTATCGATACATACTGTGCTGAACCATAAAATTCTGGTTTGTCGGGAAACTTCGGAAATTCATATCTCTTGAACCGTAAGTCGGTTTTGGTCCCCGTTCGAAGCGTTGGGAAGCTAACGAGATGTTCTTTCTAGTAAAAATAGTTTTGAGGTCTGAATCTAGTCCAATTGGTACAGTATTTTCGAATCGTATCGTAGTGTCGGGCGCACGGTTTATGTTTTTGCGTTATTTTGAAATATTCATATCTTCTTCGTTGGTTATCCGATTTAAGTGTTCTTTATATGGATGTGAAGCTAAAAATACGTTCTATGATTTGGTGAAGAAATATATTATTTTTAGCCGACTTTTGGCCAACTTTACCGATTAATCGTGAATAGTTATTTTCGATGAGATGTTGTGATGATGATTTGTGGCCGAAAGGCAAGAAAATGCTATGTGTGATATTTGATGATATATGCATGATTGTTGATGTGTGTGAGCATGCAATGTGAAAGTCATGAGTCGTTGTATGCCAAGCATCATATTGTGCATTGTTGAAACGTCCTGAGTGACGATTTGATTCTTGAGGGAATCCACTATACCATCGTGTGCCTCAAAAATACGAGGCGTTGCCTGAGGACTTAAAGCGATATGTATAGACGATTGTGGGCTCCTTTGGAGACTTAAAGCAATCCTTAACGTCGTGTGCCTCGAAAATATGAGGCGTTGCCTGAGGACTTAAAGCGACGGGTGAACATCGTAGGCCCGACGGGGAGTTACTTGAGATTCTCAGTAACGAGCGATGGTTCCAATAGTTCCTGAGTGAACTGATGATGAGACAAGAGATATTGGAAGTCGGTACCGCATGGCATGTGCATAGAGTCGTTGTGTCGGTCTATGTGCATTGCATTAAATCATGAATTTATTGTGTGTGAATTTGTGAATATGATTGACGATTGTATGGTATATGTGTGGTGTGTAATGGTATTCGATGCTTGAGAATTGTGCGATATGATGTTATATGTGGTTGTGGTGAGAATGTGTTACTTGTACATTTTTGTGTTTATATATATAATTTTATTCAATTATATTATGGTTGTTTTTCTCACCCTTCTGCTGTTTTATAACGCTCTATGAGGCGTTGCAGATTAGAGTTGCTGGAGGTATTCTTTTGTGAAGAGTTGTGTCTTCATTATTTTGGTCGGTCGGCTCTGATATGTGACTCCGGGTAGCATAGGGTGGCCGTGTGTGATTGTTTTGTTTATCTGATGATATATTTTGGCTGTACATGTATAACTTGATGTATGACGGGCAAGTTTATATGTATATATGTATATGTGTTATTCAGATTTTAGATCTTTCCGCTTTAATTCTAATTTCTGAAAAGTGGGTGTAAGGAACGAAGTTTCCTCTGTATGATTGTTACCCCACGTTGCATATCTAAATGAGCAGGTGTTGCATGTTAGTTGTTTGGTTACTTTGATGTGATTCTCCCTTTCTATGCCATGATAATTCAATTATACTCTGATCAATTTTCGAATTTTCTTTTACCGCCTTAATTGCGTGTTTTGGGGGTATAGATCGGGGGCGTCACATTAAGTGGTATCAGAGCCAGTCCGTGTCAGTTGTGTTTGTTGTGTCAGTTGGGTCTGTTGAGTCTGGCATATTGGGCGAGTTGTGTTGAGCAAGTGGTTGTTTAACCATAGTTTCTGTATTTGGACGAACAGAATATGGCTAGTCGTAATGATGCTGCTCTGGCTGCTGCGATGGAGGCAATGGCACGAGCTGTGCAGGGTCCACCGAATGCGGCAGGAAATGATGAGTTTAGAAAGAATAAGCCGCCGGTCTTTAAAGGGAAACATGATCCGGATGGTGCACAGTTGTGGTTGAAGGAGATTGAGAGGATTTTCAGGGTAATGGATTGTGACGAGGAGGATAAGGTGAGGCTGGGCACTCATATGTTACATGAAGAGGCTGACGACTGGTGGATCAGTACTCGTCAAGTGTTGGAAGCTGAGGAGGAGGAAGAAGAGATTACTTGGGAGGTGTTTAGTCGAGAGTTCCTAAGGAAGTATTTTCCGGAAGATGTCCGAGGAAAGAAGGAGATTGAGTTTTTGGAACTAAAACAAGGTAATTTATCTGTTGTTGAATATACTGCTAAGTTTGTGGAGCTTGTGCAGTTTTATCCTCACTATGTAGAAGCGACAGCTGAATTTTCTAAGTGTGTAAAGTATGAAAGTGGGTTGCGTCCTGAGATAAAGCAGGCGATTGGTTATCAGAGGATTCAAAGGTTTGCTGATTTGGTGGAATGCTGTAGGATCTATGATGAAGACAGTAAGGCTCGTTCTACTCACTATAAAAGTGTAAGTGACAGGAAAGGGAAGCAACAGTTCCGTGGTGGACCGTATCTGTCACCGGCTGATAAAGGTAAGTTAGGAGTACTTTTGATCGTAGGTCAGGTGGAGGAGGAATGTCTAATTCTCCTAAGTGTTTTAAATGTGGTGAATTGGGTCATCGCCAGCATGAATGTAGGAAGAATGTGATTAAGTGTTCTAATTGTGGTGGTATTGGGCATGTCTTAGCTGATTGTAAAAGGAAGAATGTCGTGAAATGTTACAATTGTGGAGAACCTGGTCACATTAGTTCGAAGTGTCCTAATCCGAAGAAGTCTCAGACTAGTGGGAAAGTGTTTTCGTTGGCGGGAACTCAGACTTCAAAGGCAGATCGTCTGATAAGAGGTACTTGCTTTATTAATAATATGCCTTTAATTGCTATTATTGATACTGGAGCGACTCATTCGTTTGTTTCGTCTGAGTGCGCGAAGAGTTTGAATCTTGTGTTGTCCGTAATGGATTTTGAGATGGTTATCGATACTCCAGCGATGGGGTCAGTAACTACTTCTTTGGTGTGTCTAAGTTGTCCTTTGGCCATTTATGGAAAAGACTTTGTGATGGATTTAGTGTGTTTACCGTTGGAAGGATTAGATGTGGTGTTGGGAATGAACTGGTTGCAATTTAATCGGGTGCACATTGATTGTTATCATAAGCTTGTAAGGTTTCCTTCTCTTGAGGAAGATGAAGACTCGAGTTTCTTGTCTACTAAAGAGTTGAAGAAACTTTTAGCGGATGAAGCTCAGTTGTTTGGAGTGTTTACATCGTTATCGGTGGATAGTCAAGTTTCACTTGATGTGTTTCCTGTTGTGCGCGAATTTCCTGAGGTGTTTCCTGAGGATATTTCAGATGTGCCGCCAGAGAGAGAGGTGGAATTTTCGATAGATCTAGTTCCTGGTACTAGACCTGTTTCTATGGCACCTTATAGAATGTCGGCATCTGAATTGGTGGAGTTGAAAAAGCAGTTGAATGAGTTGTTGGAAAAGAGGTTCGTGAGACCAAGTGTTTCTCCTTGGGGTGCTCCAGTTTTGTTAGTGAAAAAGAAAGATGGGAGTATGCGATTATGTATTGATTATCGCCAGTTGAATAAAGTGACGATTAAGAATAAGTATCTGCTTCCAAGGATTGATGATCTGATGGATCAGTTGGTTGGTGCTTGTGTATTTAGTAAGATCGATTTGAGATCGGGGTACCATCAGATAAGAGTGAAAGAAGAGGATATTCAGAAGACGGCCTTTAGAACACGGTACGGTCATTATGAATATTCGGTGATGCCGTTCGGGGTTTCTAATGCGCCTGGTGTGTTTATGGAATACATGAATCGGATTTTCCACGAGCATTTGGATCGTTTTGTGGTGGTGTTTATTGATGACATTTTAATCTATTCTAAGTCTCGTGAGGAACATGCAGAGCATTTGCGTATTGTTTTGCAGGTTTTGAAGGAAAGGAAGCTTTTCGCCAAATTGTCCAAGTGTGAATTCTGGTTGTCTGAGGTGAGTTTTCTTGGGCACGTAATTTCAGGTAACGGTATTGCTGTGGATCCATCTAAAGTAGAAGCAGTTCTACAATGGGAGGCTCCTAGATCCGTTACTGAAATTCGAAGTTTTCTAGGTTTGGCTGGTTATTATCGGAGGTTCATTGAAGGTTTTTCTAAGCTAGCTCTTCCTTTGACGCAGTTGACTTGTAAGGGCAAAGCGTTCATTTGGGATATTCAATGTGAAGAGAGTTTTTGTGAGCTGAAGAGAAGATTGACGACAGCTCCGATTCTTATTTTACCGAATCCTAATGAACCATTTGTTGTGTATTGTGATGCTTCTTTAATTGGTTTGGGTGGTGTTCTGATGCAGGAAGGTAAGGTTGTGGCTTACGCTTCAAGGCAATTAAGAGTTCATGAGAAAAACTATCCTACTCATGATCTTGAATTAGCGGCTGTAGTTTTTGTGTTGAAGATTTGGAGGCACTATCTCTATGGTGCAAGGTTCGAGGTCTTTAGTGATCATAAAAGCTTGAAATATTTATTTGATCAGAAAGAGTTGAACATGAGGCAGCGGAGATGGTTGGAATTCTTGAAAGATTACGACTTTGGCTTGAATTACCATCCTGGTAAAGCTAATGTGGTAGCCGATGCATTGAGCCGGAAATCGTTGCATATGTCCGCATTGATGGTGAAAGAGTTGGAACTTTTGGAATCGTTTAGAGATTTGAGTTTGGTATGTGAAGTGACATCGGTTAGTGTGAGGCTTGGAATGTTGAAAGTTACTAATGAATTTTTGTTGTCGGTTAGTGAGAAACAAAAGCTGGATTTGAAATTTGTTGATTTGATGATGAATGAGAATGTGGATTTCAAGGTTGATAATTTTGGTGTTTTGAGATTTCGTGGTCGGATTTGTATTCCCGATGATGCGGAGTTGAAAAGAATGATTTTGGAGGAAGGACACCGAAGTAATTTAAGTATTCATCCGGGAGCGAATAAGATGTACCAAGATTTGAAGAAGATTTTCTGGTGGTCTGGTTTAAAAAGAGATGTGGCTCAGTTTGTGTATGCTTGTTTGACTTGTCAGAAATCGAAAGTGGAACATTTGAGGCCTAGTGGTTTGTTGCAACCGTTGGGTATTCCTGAGTGGAAATGGGATAGCATTTCGATGGATTTTGTGACGGGATTACCGAACACTCAGCGTGGGCATAATGCTATTTGGGTGATTGTGGACAGGCTGACTAAATCGGCGCATTTTATTTCGATTGACATCAGTTTTTCTTTGGAACGGTTAGCTGAGATTTATGTCAGTGTGGTGGTGAAATTGCATGGGGTTCCTTTGAGTATTGTTTCTGATCGAGATCCTAGGTTTACATCGAGATTTTGGGAAAGTTTACAGAAGGCTTTGGGTTCTAAATTGAGGTTGAGTTCGGCTTATCATCCGCAGACAGATGGTCAGACCGAAAGAACGATTCAGTCGTTGGAGGATTTGTTGAGGTCGTGTGTTTTGGAACAAGGTGGTGCGTGGGACAGTTATCTTGCTTTGGTTGAGTTCACGTATAATAACAGTTTCCATTCTAGTATCGGAATGGCACCTTTTGAGGCTTTATTTGGGCGAAGATGTAGAACGCCGTTGTGTTGGCACGAAACTGGTGAGAGTTCTGTGGTTGGACCGGAATTGGTGCAACAGACGACGGAAAAGGTAAAGTTTATTCGTGAGAAAATGAAGGCTTCTCAGAGTAGACAAAAGAGTTATCATGATCGGAGACGAAAGGATCTTGAGTTTCAAGAGGGTGATCACGTATTTCTGAGGGTTACGCCGGTAACGGGTGTTGGTCGTGCTTTGAAATCTAAGAAGCTTACTTCTCGATTTATTGGTCCTTACCAGATATCTGCGAGAGTTGGTGTTGTAGCGTATCGTGTGGCGTTACCGCCGAATCTGTCGAATTTGCATGACGTTTTTCATGTTTCACAGCTTCGGAAGTATGTTCCGGACCCTTCACATGTGATTCCGATGGACGAGGTGGAAGTAAGGGATAACCTTACGATCGAGGCATTACCAGTTAGTATTTTGGATCGCGAGGTGAAGCGGTTGAGGGGTAAAGAGATTGCACTTGTGAAAGTGGCGTGGGGAGGCGCTGCTGATGGTAATCTGACGTGGGAGTTGGAAAGTAGGATGCAGGAGTCGTATCCGGAGTTGTTTGTATCAGGTAAGATTTTCGAGGACGAAAATTTCTAAGTGGGGGAGAATTGTAACGCCCCGTTTTGCCAATTTTGTTTATTGAGTCGTTTTGATTATTTTATTATTATTTTATTGTATTTTCGACTTTTATGTGAAAATATGTTATTTTTCGGCGGGAATATATTTTATCGCGTTTTGGGATCGTTTGCGAGAAATTTGAGTGTAGGGGTATTTTGGGCATTTGGGTGTATTTTGATTAAGTTAGAATAAATAGAAAGTATAGAAAGAAAAACCAGAAAAATAGAGAAGAAGAAAAGAGAAGAGAAAGAAGAAAAGAGAGGAAAAACTTGTGAAGGAAGAAATCAATCTCCCGACTTTCTAGAACGCGAATTTATCGGGTAAGGGTGCGAAACTCGATTATACTATGATTGTGTATGATTATGTATGTTTTGTGTGGATGTTTTGGTTGGTTTTCCATATGTTCCGTTTATGCCGTATTTGACGAAATCGATAGAAACCAATGTTTTTACGGTCGAAAAGTCGTATAAATACATGTGTTGGTTGGTTATATGTATGTGAGCTGCTGTTTAAAGTTTCATGAAGTTCGGTTATGTTTTGGTTAGTTTTCGTTATGTTTCCGTTGTTTTGTCCGTTTAGGTCGAATTGTAAGGAATCGATTAAAAACGATGTTTTCACGGTTAGAATTCGAAATAAATTATGTAGTTGTATCGAGCAAGGTTAGGTCGTCGTATAGCGTGCTTTTTATTCGATTCGGTGAGGTTTGAAAAATCTGGTTTTTGAAAGGTTGAAATTTAATCGAAAAATCGAACGTCGTAGAAATTTCGTTTATGTGTTCTAAATTGTTCTTATGCATTTGGTGGTTGGGCGTATATGTTTGTTTCGGTGAAAATGTTCGATTTAGTCGAGTTTCCGGGCATTTTGGAAAAATGACAGCAAAGGTGCATTTTGAGAAATTCTGGTTTTTAAGGAAAAACAGAGCATGAATCGATGCATAACAGCTATGTATCGATACGAAATGGTTTATGTATCGATACATAACCCCTATGCATCGATACATACTGTGAAAATTGGGAAAAACAGCATTTTCACTACAGCATGTGTCGACACATGCGTGCTATGTATCGATACATGAGGTCTTTCTGTATCGATACATAAAGCCTATGTATCGATACATACTGTGCTGAACCATAAAATTCTGGTTTGTCGGGAAACTTCGGAAATTCATATCTCTTGAACCGTAAGTCGGTTTTGGTCCCCGTTCGAAGCGTTGGGAAGCTAACGAGATGTTCTTTCTAGGAAAAATAGTTTTGAGGTCTGAATCTAGTCCAATTGGTACAGTATTTTCGAATCGTATCGTAGTGTCGGGCGTACGGTTTATGTTTTTGCGTTATTTTGAAATATGCATATCTTCTTCGTTGGTTATCCGATTTAAGTGTTCTTTATATGGATGTGAAGCTAAAAATACGTTCTATGATTTGGTGAAGAAATATATTATTTTTAGCCGACTTTTGGCCGACTTTACCGATTAATCGTGAATATTTGTTTTCGATGAGATGTTGTGATGATGATTTGTGGCCGAAAGGCAAGAAAATGCTATGTGTGATATTTGATGATATATGCATGATTGTTGATGTGTGTGAGCATGCAATGTGAAAGTCATGAGTCGTTGTAAGCCAAGCATCATATTGTGCATTGTTGAAACGTCCTGAGTGACGATTTGATTCTTGAGGGAATCCACTATACCATCGTGTGCCTCAAAAATACGAGGCGTTGCCTGAGGACTTAAAGCGATATGTATAGACGATTGTGGGCTCCTTTGGAGACTTAAAGCAATCCTTAATGTCGTGTGCCTCGAAAATATGAGGCGTTGCCTGAGGACTTAAAGCGACGGGTGAACATCGTAGGCCCGACGGGGAGTTACTTGAGATTCTCAGTAACGAGCGATGGTTCCAATAGTTCCTGAGTGAACTGATGATGAGACAAGAGATATTGGAAGTCGGTACCGCATGGCATGTGCATAGAGTCGTTGTGTCGGTCTATGTGCATTGCATTAAATCATGAATTTATTGTGTGTGAATTTGTGAATATGATTGACGATTGTATGGTATATGTGTGGTGTGTAATGGTATTCGATGCTTGAGAATTGTGCGATATGATGTTATATGTGGTTGTGGTGAGAATGTGTTACTTGTACATTTTTGTGTTTATATATATAATTTTATTCAATTATATTATGGTTGTTTTTCTCACCCTTCTGCTGTTTTATAACGCTCTATGAGGCGTTGCAGATTAGAGTTGCTGGAGGTATTCTTTTGTGAAGAGTTGCGTCTTCATTATTTTGGTCGGTCGGCTCTGATATGTGACTCCGGGTAGCATAGGGTGGCCGTGTGTGATTGTTTTGTTTATCTGATGATATATTTTGGCTGTACATGTATAACTTGATGTATGACGGGCAAGTTTATATGTATATATGTATATGTGTTATTCAGATTTTAGATCTTTCCGCTTTAATTCTAATTTCTGAAAAGTGGGTGTAAGGAACGAAGTTTCCTCTGTATGATTGTTACCCCACGTTGCATATCTAAATGAGCAGGTGTTGCATGTTAGTTGTTTGGTTACTTTGATGTGATTCTCCCTTTCTATGCCATGATAATTCAATTATACTCTGATCAATTTTCGAATTTTCTTTTACCGCCTTAATTGCGTGTTTTGGGGGTATAGATCGGGGGCGTCACAGTAAGACCCGTCCCCTTTGTACAGAAAACCTCTCTGGGGCCTCAGTCACTTGTATAAGTCCCTGTACAAAACGACAGTGCAATCACTGATAAAACCCTAGGCCTCTCCTTGAGCTGTAAGCCCCAATTTTCCTTTCAAAGCACTTTTTCCTTTGATTTTGTAATATACTGTTTTCAACTTTTCTTTGTTGAACAACTAACCATACAGCATGGAAGCTCTACAACCGAGTAAGTTTTTACCTGCTTTCCTTTACCGCTTTCATATGTATATAACTGTACTGTGAGGCTGTTTCACTGTAAGTCTTCTTTCATAAACTCATATCGAATGTGTAATAATAGTATAGATATTTAGAGTTTCCCCGGCAACTACGACTAGAACTAGACAAAACCTCGTCTCCTTACAACAGATTTTAGACAACTAGATCTAAGAAATCTCCCTTTGAACAGTTCATATACAGAAGGTCAATGTTCCAAGTGAAACCCCTTCTGGAACTGTTCATCAGCCTCCTCTTGGGCTTAGTGCAAGAACCCAAAGGCTTCCTAAAAGCATCCCCGCCTCCTCTTGGGCGTTGTACAAGGACTCGTCAGCTTCTTAGAAGTTTTCACAGCCTCCTCTTAGGCTTCGTATAATGATTCTTTCTCCGAGAAGACAGCCACCTCTTGGGCTTCGTACAAATTGTCCCGACAACCTCCTAGAGGTATAGGAACATAAATTAGTCATCTCAATAGAACAGTCTTTCAAAGAGTCTAGATATTTCTAATGAAAACATACGGTCTCTTAATTTCTTCTAAGCATAGTACAAAAGATAAAACTCTAGACTTGGACAGTCTAATTCCCTTGAGTCTCAAAGAAATTCTCAAGCCCCTTTCAAAATGGGAAGAAAACCCGTAGACTCGGATAGTCTCAAAAACCCTTTGGATTCCCCGTTTCCTTAAAGAACAGGAAATAATCCCGACCCTCAGATCAGCTCCATGAGTGCAGTATTACTCATATAAGAACTTATTTTCTCTTTTAACCAACATACTGGACTTGTCACTCAATTGAAACAGTTACAATAGCCTCCTCTTGGGCTTCGTACAATGATTCTCCCCAATGGAATTAACCCATTTACACTCTCTTGTTGAGTATAAAAGACTCTCTTGTTGAGTATAAAAGACTCTCTTTTTGAGTCAAGCCTTTTAGCCTCCATCTCGGGCTTCATACGAAATACCAAAACACTCTCTTGTTGAGTATAAAAGACTCTCTTGTTGAGTCACCCACTTTTAGCCTCCATCTTGGGCTTCGTACGAGATACAAAAACACTCTCTAGTTGAGTATAAAAGACTCTCTTGTTGAGTCAAACAAACTTTAGCTTTCGTCTTGGGCTTCGTACAAGACACATACAAAAGCACTCTCTTGTTGAGTCAACCCTTTTAGCCTCTCTCTCGGGCTTCGTACGAGACAAATAAAAACACCCTCTTGTTGGGCCAATAGCCTCCTCTTAGGCTTTGTATAAGAAAAACCCCGGTTGAGCCAATCAACCTTTTAGCACCAAATTTGTACCTTGGTCACAGTATACAAACATCAATAACTCTTTTTTTTCATCTAATTGCTGTAAGCGGCAAGCCTCTGGATTATTTACATCCACGCCACTGTCCCTCTTTTAGCATGAGAAATTCCTAAGGAAAGATAGCATTGCTCTACACTGAGTTAAAGTCTTCTCCTTCAGGTTGAGAATCCCCTATAAAGGAAATTATGGCATTGCTGGATTCACATATCCCAGTTAAAGTAATTCTCCTTTATAATCAGTCACCCAACAGTTATGAAAAATAGACCCCCTTTAGAGATGACAAATTCTCTCTAAAGTCAAACCCCTTTAGCTTCACATCTTGGGCTTCGAACAAAGATACAAATAGACCCTTCAGCTTCACATCTTGGGCTTTGAACAAGATATAAACCACCTTTAGCTTCACGTCTTGGGCTTTCAACAAGACACCAAAACACCATTTCCTCCCATAGAGTAGGAGGAACTACGATCGCTCTGATTTCCCTGTTTCGGTAAATGGGAATACGTAGGCATAAGATTGAAAGAGAAATCTTAGCGAGCACACTAATAAAAAAACCAAAATCCCATAGCATCAGTCCCCAACACCCTACCCCGACACTGTTTTTAACAAAATAACCCCAAAGGGCGAACCCCCAATTTTATAGCATCTGTAAATCAACAGTTTTGACTGTTTAACCTCAATTTGCAAGCAGTGTTAATTGGAGACATCTATTTCCCTTCCTTCATCAGCTTTAATAGGATAAAAAATGAATCGAACTGTAGTACCCAAGCAATAGTGCTTCAAAACCACAAAAATCGCGCTACAGAAGAGTGGTGACCACAGTGGGAGAGCTTCTTTCTTGTTTTCCCAAGGGATGAAAAATCTTGAATTCAAGGTGTCACAGGCATAGTGATGTCACTGGGAACCAATATTATTGCTAGGATTGGCCCTCACTAGGATATTAGGTCAAAAACCTTTAAATTGGGAAGGCACCACAGAATGGCAACTCCGCCGGGGAGCCATTTTCTGTCAGGAACATAGGATTCATAGCTCTTAAAAGTCTAGGACATTAGGACAAATATATATACTACTTTTCCTAATTGATATCTGTGTTTATTTTTCTGCTAATGGGAATGCGTATGATGCCGCATGTGGAAAGATTGAGTATACACCTAGGAAAAACCTCTTTCAGTAGTGCGGAAGCTATCGGAAATAATTGTTACGCGATACTACCCTCTTCTGAGGTTCTTCGAAATAACATCACCTAGCACGGTTCCCGGCCCGCAGATGTTATCTCGACAAGAACTAATGATTTTGAGAGACAGGTACAAAAATCACTAGTATAAACCTTTGGGATGGGTAGAGCCTTGACTTCATGACACTGACCCTTTGACCCCATGTTTTTTCTATGTTTTTGTGTGCTGCATTCATGCATTCATTTAAAAAACATTAAAAACAAAGAAAATTTTCTCTTCTGATCTCTCTTTTTCGAAATTAAACTAAGACAATGATTGCAAATGTCAGGGAAAAGAGATTGCGCTAATGGATTTCGGTAGGAGGAAAACTCACAAGTATACCTTCAAGGTTCCAAAACTAGAGGATTTGAGAGGTTTGGTGAGAATGATCATAAACCATGAGGCTTTCAGAGCCAGATATGGAGGTCTGCTACCTCTGCTAAGGGTCCAAGTAATTGAAAGAATCATGGAGGCACTCATTCAGTTTTACGATCCGGTTTATCACTATTTCACGTTCCCGGATTACCTACTCGCACCAACGTTGGCGGAGTATTCTCATCTGATTGATCTACCCATTTCTGATCACGCTCCCTTTTCTGGACTGGAAGAAATTCCAAAGGATCAGACCATTGCAAGAGCAATTTATTTGGATGAGTTAGAAGTCAAGACTCACATGACCACTAAAGGAGGAATCCCGGGTTTACCAGCCAAGTTTCTGGTAAAGAAGGCCCTGTACTTTGCTAGTATAGGGAACATGACTGCTTTCGAGAGCATCTTTGTTTTGCTCACCTACGGGTTATTTTTGTTTCCCAACATCGATAACTTTGTAGATATCATCGCCATTAAGGTTTTTCTCATTGAAAAACATGTACCAACTTTGCTCGCAGATGCGTATCATTCTGTACACTTAGGCAATTTGTACAGCGGAGGAGAGATCACGTGTTGTGTTACCCTGCTATATAAATGGTTCATTTCTCATTTACCTAAGTCTGCTGCTTTTTGGGATCATAAGAGTGTCTTACGTTGGTCGCAGAAAATCATGTCCCTTACCAACTCTGACATAGATTGGTGCAATAGGATTTATGATGGGATCAGGATCATTGACCGTTGTGGAAACTTCCCCAACGTACCCCTCATAGGAACTAAAGGAGGAATCAATTACCATCCAGTGTTGGTTCGTCGTCAATTCGAATACCTGATCAGGCATGTTCCTAGTAATGCTCATCTGGAAGGTCTCTTCTTCAAGGAAGGAGAAAGTGACAGGGCACTAAAGATGGAAATAGTGTACGCTTGGAAACATTTTATTAAGAAAGGACGAGAGTCTCTAGGAAAACCGGATTGTGTCTCGGTGGAGCCTTATCTCCACTAGGTACAAACTAGAGCTCTCAAGCTAAAGATGCCTTATCCGCGTCACGGAGTTCTTCCGCCAAGGGAATCTATCATGTACTTCGTGACTGAAACGGAAAAGCTTCAGGTTACTCTCAACAAAGTTTAGCAAGAGAGGAGGTCTTGGAAGAACAAGTACCGCATTCTCAATATGGAGTGTACCAAAATACAGCAACTGTTAAAAGATAAGGATGCTCTGATTGAAATTTTAGAGCAACATGATGTGGAGAATCAGGATGACCAAAGGAATTTTCTCGCTCCTTTCACTTGGTAAAGGAATGACAACCCGACAATGGCCCAATAGCCCCGGTCAAAGAAAAGAAAAGTACCAGAATCAGTACTTGAGTTCTCCTCAGAGAGGAATCGGAACCCATTAGCTTAGGTTTTTGTTTCCGCACCTTGTAATTTACTGTATTTCCATTTTCTCAATCCTTTGAATTCAATAAAACGGGGGTTTCCCCACTGTTTGATATTTGCAATCTAATTGTCGAAGTTTATTTTGATTAAACCAAAAAACAATTAATATAATCATTGCATTCATCATTCTCACTTAACGCATTCTTCTTACCTACGAATCTCACGTTTGTGTCTCAATTCTAGAGTCAAACTGTCTCATTCGTACAATACTCGAGTCAATCGTCAGAAGAAGATGGATGATCTTCAGGAAGAGAACAGAGAGTTGAAAGAAGAGATCGACGCTCTGAGAGAGGATATGAGAAAGCTTCGTAATGACATGCAAGCCATGGCAGAAGCTCAGCTACAAAGAACTGTGATCTCAGAGATCACTTCAACGCCTATAGTGGAGAAGTATGATCCTAGGTATAGAATGCCGAAAGATCGTCCTTGGGGCATGCCACCTAACTATATCCCGAAAGGATATATTCCGCCGATCACTGGAGATCCAGAAACTTTAGCAGAAGCCGCTGGGGCTGAAGGTTACAAACTTCGGGAAAGCGAAGATGCCAGGGGCATACCAACAACTCCTGAAGGTTACAAACTTTGAAAAATGCCAAGATTCACTGCCATAGTCACGGTACCAACCCCTGTGGTGCACACTGTCCCGGAAGGACAGGTTCCACAGATACCTTATGGTAGAAAGGAAAGTATGTTCGACAGAATGGATGAATTCCAGGTGCAGTTCCTGGAAATGCAGAAGGAACTGCAAGCTATTCACGGTCAGGATTTATTTGGAAAGGACGCCGCAGATCTCTGCTTGGTCCCCAATGTGAAAGTCCCTCACAAGTTCCAAGTGCCCGATTTTGAAAAGTACAAGGGTAACTCTTGCCCTCAGAGTCATTTGGTGATGTACGCTTGGCGAATGTCAGCTCAGACAGAGAATCAGGACCTGTTGATTCACTACTTTCAAGATAGTTTAACCGGTGCCGCACTCAAATGGTACATGGATTTAAACCGCACCGAGATCAGCACTTTCAGAGTTCTTGGCACTTCCTTCATCCAAAAATATAAATACAATTTGGACATGGCACCAGACAGATATCAACTCAAATCAGTGTTGCAAAAGGACAAGGAAACCTTTAAGGAGTACGCCCAGAGATGGCGTGAAATTGCCAGTCAAATTTGTCCACCTCTTGAGGAAAAAGAGATGACAAAGATTTTCTTAAATACCTTGAGCTCATTTTACTACGAAAAAATGGTTGTCAGTGCGCCCAGCGACTTCACCGAAATGGTCAGTATGGGAGTGCGTCTCGAGGAAACCGTTTGAGAAGGACGTCTAGTCAAAGACGCTGGATCATCAAGTAGTACAAAACGATACGGTAGTGCTCTCCCTAAGAAAAAAGATCAAGATATTGGGAATATCTCTCTCAAAAAGCAAAGGCGACGGTATCAACCCGTAGCAGCTGTAACTCCTGCTATTAACCCTGCACCTGTTTCTACATATCAACCTCAGGTTGTGCAGAGCCAACCTAATCAACAGCAATTTCAGCAAAGGACACAACAGCCTCTTCAGCAGGCTCGTCCTCAATACAACAACAACCGTACAACGCGGCCACCAGGATTTGATCTTATACCCATATCGTACACAGAACTATTTCTGTTACTACTAGCCAAGGGGCATGTTCAGACTAAGTCTCCTCTTACAGTACCAAAACATCCACCTTTTTGGTTTAAGGTGGATCAGACTTGCCCTTACCATCAAGGAGGACCAGGGCATAACATAGAGAACTGTCTCAGTTTCAAGTCTGACGTGCAAAAGCTTGTTAGGAGTGGGGTCTAATCTTTCAAAGATAGGAATCTGAATGTTCTCACAAACCCGCTACCTCAACATGAGAAGGCTGCAGTTAATTTGATAGAGGGAGAGTCTAACAACACCTATCAAATTCATGATGTACTCTCATTAAGGACCAATCTGGTCAAGATGCATTATAGACAAAGTGGATATGGCCATGTACCACCTCATAATTATCACCAGTGTGATATCTGCTCTAAAAGAATCGAGGATGTTCTGTGGTGCAATCAGCCCTACAGGAATAGATGGATCTCGGATGGATCCAAGAGCACCGAGTTCGTGGAGTTAACATGGTTTGTACGAATTCCAACATCGTTTAAAACCACGACATTCGGGAAATGAATGTCAACTTGGTGGCAATACACTCAAGGCAAAGCCAGTATCATAATCTGCCGCGGCATGAGTATAATTCCTGTCTGACTTGCTCGGTAAACAAACAAGGATGCTCTTTTGTACAAGAGGCGCTCCAGCGTTAGATGGATCTTGGATGGATTCAAGACTACCATGATAGGAATCATTATCAAATCAACATGATTCAAATTTTCGATATTCGATTGATGAATATCAGCCTAGTGGAGTTACATGCTAAACAGGTCCGTCTCGGGTTCCTGGTATCACATGATTATCAGGGCTGTAAAGCGGATTGCGAAAACGATCAGGGTTTTGCCCTTGTCTAGGAAACACTTCAGTACTTGTTAAATCATTGGTGGCTTCCAATCTATATAGATGAAGACACCCAGCAAGTGAGTATCACTAACGGGAATCCTACTGGATATCAAAGTCAGGATGTTAGGTCAATGGAAATAGACCTCGTAAGGTTACACTGTATTCAAAGCGGATGTGGTCAGGTGCCACTACACAACTATGAGCGGTGTGGAGTTTGCTCAGTGGATAATCAAGGATGTTACTTCGTGCGAGCAGCCCTGCAAGAGGTGGAGAATAATTATGGGGTAAACCAAACTCTGGCCAAGTTGAAGGTGGTACCTGAACTGGCTGAGGATTAGCATTTGAAACTTCCTGAATACCAGTCCTTTAGGGTTGCTCTGCTCTAGCAATCAAGACCTGGAGAATTTCAGTGAGCTTTGTCATGCTTAACTTAAGATCATCGATCTCCATTCGGATCTCTGCATTGTGTGCTTCTTATTATGACATCTTGCATCTGTACTTAGCTCTAGTCCAGTATCTATGTCAAGGAATCATCTTGACGACTGACAGATGATGCTGGAAGGTAGAGACAATTGGAGATGAGTTGCTGGACAAACGGATGTATGCAATGAATCATGCAAAGATGCAAATGATATGCAATGCGATGCAAGATAGAATGCAAATCACATATAGCAGAATCAAAGGTTCAAGATCACAACATGGAGTCTGGGTGAAGAGCCAACCACAGGGTGTGTATTAGGGATAGAGCACCTGCACAACGGGTTCTAACAAAGTTCCTAGAGTCATCGATAAATCTTTCGAACAATATCTGCTTGCACGACTACTCATCCGTGCTAATAATATTCTCAAGATAAACTCGTCTGAGTGTAGTATCGCATGACAACCACCACAGGTCTACACCTGGATGATCACTGCACTACGTCCTAAATTGGCTTAGAGGGGTTAAAGGTAACTAAAGGTACTCAGCTTCACGAAATCCCAAGTCGGAAAAAGTAATGTCATTACGACTACTTGTATGACATCAGTAATCCCAACCGGGGTCTCCACTGAGCATGGTTATATCATATGTTAATCATGTTAGGACTACTCCCAACAGTCAACTATTTATTATACCATAATCCTATCATAAGTGCACTCAAGTCCGGGTTAGGACTTATCTCACAACACAATGTAACAACCCAAGCAGATACAAATATATATAGGCATACAGATACACAAAACAAATAACACATTCAATACAAGTTAGGTGTAACCCACTTAGGGAGATAGTCCCCAGTTAAGTCGCCATTTCTGTCACGGGGAGAATTGGATATCAAGCTATTGATTAACTTGAATCATAAATTATAATTCACCACTGAACTTTGATTTATCCAAAGGAAAGGGTAAAGATCGAAAACCGTAATTGCAATGTAAAAACAATGCAAGAGATCTAAGGTTCGGTGGTAGGTTATACCTAGGGAAGGTGTTAGCATCCTAAGTATTTGTAGGTCACTCATGGATTTCTCTATTTCTGAGTTCTTTCTCGTATGAATCAATGTTTTTGTATATATCGTTTTCACACTTGGTGTCACACACGATTCTTTGAATGATCAAGTCTTTATATATCCAGAAAAAGATCCGTTGAAGAGAAGATCAGGAATATCAGTAAAATAATGGTGACTTGAAATAATGTTGTTATGTTGGGATGAAAATCGTACACTGAAATTATCCTTTGTACCACCAAATCAGGGTAGTGGATTGGTAGTGGAAAAGAACGTGTTTGATTTGTACTATGTACTATTTTCCCTCGCAAACGTTTTGTCTTCTTCTATCCATCAGAGGCTTCTGAATTGATATGATTGAAGCATGATCAGAAGAATGAATCACTGGTGTAAATAAACCCCTAGGTCATTCCCTTAGCACGTTTTCCTTAGCAAGCAAACAATAACATAACACAAATACAAACAAGGGGTTCCTCTAGAGTACTACAGATACTTAGGATGCTAACACCTTCCCTAGGTATAACCAACCCTCGAACCTTAGACCTCTTAGCTGTGTTGTTACATAGCGCAATTAAGGTTTCTTCGATCTTTACCCTTTCCTTTGGATAAATCAAAGCTCGGTGGTGAACTTCATGATTTGTGATTCAAGTTAATTAATAGGTTGATATTCGATTCTCACTGCAACACATAAGATATGAAGGATCTGTATTGTTTCTGGAGTTTTCAACACAGTTCTTCTGATGATTGAAGATGGCTTGCGGAAGATTCACCCGAACATTGTACATCATGAAATAGATAAACAGTTTATCATCATGAGTCAAGGTGGTTTATCATCCCAGTAGTCAACGCACTACTTATTGGCCTAATGGTTAAATGTCTACTAAATCCTCAGTTTCATGGTGTAGCATGCGATTTTTGTCGGTGACGCGACCACCTTATCGCAGGAATTGGTTTTCTCCTTGATGAAGAGGAGGGGGTGCTACTTTCTGATTTCTTATTTATCCCATGAAGCTGGAAGGGAAAGGGAAGATATCTAAAATTAACCTTGCACGTGAATGTTTAACTGAACACACGCTTTAAGAGATTCGAGAAGTTCGAGGTCAGGTTATACAATGGGAGTTGTTAATTACCCATCCTATATGTGGTTATCCACAGGTTGTTAGCTTTAGGTTCTGCTTTGTACTTGATGGTGTTTATCTGTTAATGGGTTGGGAAAGTTTCTTGGGAAATATGAGAGAGAGTGTTTGTTTTTGTTGATGTTCGGGTTTTCCGATGTTTTTGGTAAGGTATTGGACCTATGTTTTGATTGGTATAAAGGTATTGGACCTAGAGTTTTTTTTATTGGTATGCTCGCTAAGATTTCACAATCTTATGCCTACGTATTCCCATTTGAAGAAATAGGGAAATTAGAGCAATCGTAGTTCCTCCTATTCTAAGGGAGGAAAAAGATGTTTTGGTGTCTTGTTCAAAGCCCAAGATTGAAGCTAAAAGGTTGTTTGTGTCTTGTTCAAAGTCCAAGATTGAAGCTAAAGGTTTGACTGAGAGAGAATTTGTTATCTCTAAAGGGAGACATCTCATATGTTTATCACAACTGTTGGGTGACTGTTTATAAAGGAGGATTACTTTAACTGGGATATGTGAATCCAGCAATGCCATAATTTCCTTTATAGGGGTATTATCCTGAAGGAGAAAACTTTAACTCAGTGTAGAGCAATGCCATTTTTCCTTTAGGAATTTCTCATGCTAAGAGAGGGAAAGTGGCGTGCATGTAAATAATCCAGAGGCTTGCCGCTTATAGCAATTATATGTAAGAGAGGATTTACCAGGATAAAAGATGGACGATAGCTTAGATATTTGAATCAACAAGTGTGCCACTTATAGCAGTTATCTGGGATTAGGGTTTGTTTTTTATTTTCTGTTTTGAAGAGTGATAAACAGAGAAATGACTTCCTACAGAGAGATTTCGATTTCCTCTGAGGGGATGTTGATTTTTGTGTGCCTTGATCAAAGCCCAAGGTTGAAGCTAAGAGGTTGATTGACTTCACTAGGGAAGTCCTTATACAAAGCCTAAGAGGAGGCTAAAAAAGGCTGACTCAACAAGAGAGTGTTTATATATGTCTTGTACAGAGCCCAAGATTGAGGCTAAAAGAGACTGACTCCTTGGGGATATCATTATACAAAGCCTAAGAGAAGGCTAAAAGTTTAACTTTTCCATGGAAAGGTATTTTGTCTGTCTTGTACAAAGCCCAAGATTGAGGCTAAAAAGGATTTTGACTCCGTTGGGGAGGGTTTGTATGTGTCTTGTACAAATCCCAAGATTGAGACTGAAAAGAAGACTGACTCGGTGGGAAATAAATCTTTATCTGTCTTGTACAAATCCCAAGATGAGGCTAAAGTGAGATCTTACTGACTCAACTGAGGGTATTGTAGGTGTCTTGTACAAAGCCCAAGATTGAGGCTGAAATGAGTTTGACTCTATTTAAAGGGTATTATCTGTCTTGTACAAAGCCCAAGATTGAGGCTGACAAGATTTTTGACTCTGCTTAGGAAAATTTATGTGGTGCCTTGTACAAAGCCCGAGATTGAGGCTGAAAAGGATTTGACTCAACAAGAGAGTGCTTTTATCTGTCCTGTACAAAGCCCAGGATTATGGTTGTACAAGCTGGAGAAAACATTATACAAAGCCTAAAAGGAGGCTAACTCCTGCTAAGTGAAATCATTATGCAAAGCCTAAGAGGAGGCTGGAAAAGATTGTCTCAATAAGGGAATGGTTTTTATCTGTCTTGTACAAAGCCCGAGATTGAGGCTAAAAGGGGTTGACTCAACAAGAGAGTGCTGAAAGGTGATTGACTCAACAAGAGAGTATGAAAAGGTGATTGACTCAACAAGAGAGTCTGAAAAGGGTGATTAACTCAACAAGATAGTCTAAAAAGGTTAGCTCCGTTGGGGAGAAAATCTTTGTATAAAGCCCAAAAGGAGGCTAACTGTACTGAGGAAAGGAAGGATCATTATACAAAGCCTAAGAGGATGCTAACTTCTGCTGGGGATTATTGAGATCTTGAGGCAGGTCCAAATAAGGAATCAACTCTTGCTGAGGGTTACAGAAGAGTTGAGGTATCAGAGACCTTGAGGTTCTGATTTGGGATAGTGTTTATACTTATGATAAACTGACCTTGGTTGGGGAATTTTAGGAAAGAGACTGGGTTTTAGAACCTATGGGTTTTGACTCTACGGAGATTGATCCAAAATGACCAAGGATTTTCCTATGTTTGTAAAGTGCTTGAGAATGTCTTTGAGATCCGAGAGGGGATTGGACTGTCCAAGTCTACTGGTATGGAAGAGTTTATCTTTGTATGATGCCCAAGAGGAGGCATGTGTTTTAAGGGATGAGAATCAACCCTAAATTGGTCTGAGATTTTACACTGGAAAGACTGCTCTAGCAAAGGATGACTAAGTTTTGTCTTATACCTTTAAGAGGTCTTTAGGGTCCTTGTATTAAGCCCAAGAGAAGGCATGAGAACTTCTAAGAAGCCGGAGGGTCCTTGTACAAAGCCCAAGAGGAGGCGGGGATGCTTTTAGGAAGCCTATGGGTACCAAACCTAAGAAAAGTTTAAGAAAGGTTTCATCGAGAATTAATCCTTTAGTGAACAGCTCTAGGGTTTGAAGAAATTCAAGAGAGGTTTCACTGGGAATTAATCCTCTATGGGGGAAATGCATTTCTTTGACAATTTCTAATAGTGACAGTCTAAGAAAAGGTTCATCGAGAATACTGCCTTTCTATTTGTTCCATATTGTTTAAGCCTAAGAGAAGGCAAGACTGTATCTGGAAATCCTATGGGGATCTAGTTTTGACTGTATTAAAGAGTGGCCAACTGGCTGTACCTAGTTCTAGACCTAATTGCCGGGGAAAACTCTAAGCAGATATACTAGTATATATACAATTGATATATGACAGGTATTTAAAAGGGTATGAAAGAAGGACTTATAGGGGAGCAGCTTCCCACAATATAGTTATATATATATATATATATATATGAAAGCAAGTAAATGAAAGCTGATAAAAACTTACAGGTGAGCAAGCTTCCATGCTGTTCAAACAAGTATATATATGTATATGTGCAGGTAAGTAAAAGAAAGCTGATAAAAACTTACAGGCAAGCAAGCTTACGTAGTTGCATTGTTAGTTATTTGAGAAATTAAAGAAAGTTTTGATAACAACTGTATATTTGAACCTAAATCAAAAGAGAAGTTGTTTTTGAAAATATTGTTGGGGCTTATACTCAAGGAGAGGCCCAGATGAAAAACAGTAATTTTACCATTGTTTGTAAACTATAATGGGTCTTATACAAAGACTGAGGCCCAAAGAGGTTTTCTGTGCAAAGGGAAGGGTCTTACAACTCAAGGAGAGGCCCAAAAGTTTAAAAAAAAAAAGAAAAGAAATGGGACTTACCACACAAGGGTAGGCCCGGTTGATTTTGTTTTGAAATGGCGATCGCGCCGAGATTTTCTAAAACACAGAGGGACTTATACAATGACTAAGGCCCAAAATTATTTATGTACAAAGGGGGTTAGGTCTTACACTCTATTAGAGGCCCATAAGTTTATTTTTGTACAAGTGATGGGGCTTACAACTCAAGGAGAGGCCCATGGGAAAACAGTGATCGCACCGTTGTTTTGAAAATTGTACCGGGACTTATACAATGACTGAGGCCCAGAATTTATTTTATTTACAAAGGGATGGGACTTACACTCTATCAAGAGGCCCAAAAGTTATTTTGAAATGTTTGATAAGGATCAAAAATCAAAGAAACCGTAATTTCATTTTCTTTTAAAAGTAATTCTTTAAAGAAAATCAATAAAAATGATAAAAATACCAAATAAGTTTAAATAAACTACTTGTGATTTTTGTTTGAGGTTTGAAAAATGAGGTTTTAATCACAAGATGATTTAGAACTCATTTGATTTTGATTTTCAAGATAAAAATTCACTTTTAAAATGTTTAAAAATAATAAAAATGAATTTATTCACAAAAATACCAACTATATTAAATAAATAATATAAATCTGATTTTTTTGTAGAATAAAATACTTTAATATTTTTGTATTTTTTAGAAAAAGAACCAATCAAAAATGATTAAAATTGAGAGAGAAATTAATTTTTCAAATCATTAACAAAATAATATGAAACATAAAATAATATGGGACAAGTGATAAAAAAAGAGGTCTGGGGCGAGGGGGATTCGAACCCCAAACCTCTCGCTCGCTCAATACACACAAACCAGTTGATCAACCACTGGGGCGCAATGCCAATTCATTTAATATATGGCAAGGAATAAATATATAGTAAACTTGGTTGAATTTCTGAAGCATGGAGCCATGGCCATCTTCATCCTCAAACTCAGATACGTGAAGCTGATCGCGACTTTCTGAGTCTAACGGTTACTAACTGCAAGTGCACAGCCTATCGCGTAGTAATAAAGATATCGATCCCACAGAGACCTGATAATCAACCTAGTTCTACGGTTTGTTACTGTGTTTAGCTAAGGTGAAGATGTTTTGGTTTTAAGTTCAAAAAGGGAGACTAAAGGGAATCTAAACTTTTGGAATAAACTAGTTGATATAAGGGTATCGGTACGTAACTTAGTATACCATCATGGATTCAATAAAACCTAAGCGTATAAAAATGAGTCACATTATATTTCTGTAGAAAATATAGCTTAAAAGCCCTCACCTCACACTCTCGTGGATCTTGCTTCGGACTATATTCCTAAATCATAATGTCTGCTCTCGCTAGCCCATTTGAGTTTAAAAACACTTTTTGAAAACTAATACAGTCTAATTACCTTTAAAGCGCTCTCGCTGTTTTTAAAACCAATGCCCGATTTCAGCTATCCGGTTAAAATCTCACACTCTCGTGGATCTTGATCCTAACCTTTACTACCTTTTTACTCTCGTAACAAAAGTCCAATTTTAATTAAGAAATTGCGGCCAGAAAATAAGTTGTTTATGGTTTTAGCTTAGAATTATCGAATCCATCCCGGTTAACTTAATTACATACCGATAAATCTGATTTAGCTAGACATATTAATTAAAACAAACATGCATAAAAATAAATTGCAAAACAGTAAATTAAACATGGCAGTGAGGAAAACGATAATGCTATTATTAAGATAATGAATAAAAACCTGATAAATATGAAATAAGTCGGTTCTCGCAATTCCTCCATAAGTCGGTAGGCTTTTGCTCGATGTATCGGAATAAGGAATGATGAAGGCAAGATTGAAAACAAAATTCTAACTATGGTGCAATAGCTCCTCAATGTGAGAAACTATCACTATTTCAAGTGATGGTAAACAAGGAATAGGAACGGGAAACAAACAAGGAATGCAAAGAAAGTAAAAGTTCGGAAATAAATTCTGCAGCAATTCGGGTAAATTCTCTATAGGGTGTGTCTTTGCTCTTCAACCCATGTTGTATTTATAGCCAAAGCATTGCCTTAACGTTGGAGAAAATATAGGAGCACAACCTTTGGTGGTTGAGAAGTCTAAGGGAGACTGGCTCAAGTGAGTTGAAACTGAAGTTGAGAGAATGTAGGAAGTGCTGATCGTGCATGTGCATTGGTCTGCTTTGTCCACGTCTGCGTTTCTGAACGTAATAACCACTTTGGTGCGCGTAACAGTCGTGATGACTGTGTGACGAGCGTGGTGCACTTTTGGATTGCGTGACGGTCATGGTGAGTGTGTGACGGTCGTCACACACACCACTTTTCATTTTTTGCTCTTTTTCTTGACATTTCTTCCTGTTGTCTACTCTTTTCTTCATGTTTCTCTATTTTGCTCCTTTTTAGCTTGGACAATGAAATACCTGTGAAAACACTAGAATACTTGCGGAATAATCGGCACTTGGACTGAAATAACATAATTATTAGTCGTAAATCAAGGCAAATATATGATATAGTTTTGTGTTATCAAACTCCCCAACACTTGAATCTTTGCTTGTCCTCAAGCAATTAGTCAAGAAGAATGTCGGACAAGTTTTATCAACCGCACACACATGACATACCTTTTGTTTTGAAAATGTTTTGTAAGGCATTTTTGTTAAGATGATGGATACTCTAAAACAATAAAGACACATTAGTGACAGAAGCAACAAGCATAATCATAGCCCCCCCCCCCCCCCCCCCCTCTACACAAGTCAGTTCTAATCATTCTATTATAGCTCAACCTAAAGTTTCTCGTATCTATTTCACCCGGTTTCATTCTAGCACAATCACATTAAGCCCTTTGCCTTTACACGTACGTAGTGGAGTAGCCGATTAGTGACTTTGATCCTTTTTAGCACGGGGTCTGGTACACAAGTGTGGTAACCCTTTATATATATCCTAATCGTAGGTTGTGGGGGATCGAACCGTAGTTCGCCCTACCGAGTTCAGAACCAGGTTCCTCTGAACCAACCAACAATGGATTCTTTCTTTCTCTTTGTAATACTTTTGCAACCGTAGGTTTGGTGCATTTTTCAATTTTTCACAACAGCGAAGAATACGAAAGCTATTTAATAATTCGGAATCAAACACTTATCTTTATCGGCTCTCCACGTGGTTTGTGTTTAAGACGATGCTGACTGCTAATATAAACTACTTGGGGTTACTTTAGAACTAGAACTGAGGGTATCGGTATAATGGGTATTGAAACTGATCTCGCATATGCAAGATGTCTAAGGTGTCAAGACGGTATCAATCTTGTTAAATTTTCTCGATTTTCTAACATAGCCTATGTCTCGGTATGTTAAGTTGTGCAATGATCATAAAAATTTTTGTTATAGCTGAATAAAGTGGGGAAATTTTGAAATGTACGAAAATTTCATATAAATGCTTCTTTATTAGAAAGGAAATGCGGAAAGGGAATACATAAGGGAAAATAAAAGGTACCTCTCCCACACTATATCGGACATTGTCCTCAATGTTTCGATATAAACGCGGAAAGAAACTACAAAAGGAGAAAAAACTAAAACAAAAATAAAATCTAATTCTAACGAGGTCTACGTCCTCTGCCTCGGGTGCGAGCGCGTCCATTCTGGGCTACATGATCTGGGATGCCTACGTGATGGATATAATCATGCAGGTCTTGCACGCGTAGCGTCAGGGCACCCATCTCTTCTATCATACCGTCGATTCGTTGTCCTTGGTGGACTTGCCCCTGTTGGATTTGTCGCATTAGGCTCATCATCTCATTGTGCTGCCTATGTTGTTGTTCCTCTCTTTGGGAAGCCAATTGGTTTTGTAGCCATATGCCCCTTAAGATTTCTTCATTAGTGACGGGGTCTTGTTCTATAGTGGCGCGACGACGTCTGGTGGATGTTGAGGCATCTTGGGTAGGAGGTGGTGGGTTTTCATGAGGTGGCTGATCCATCTCTTGCTCCATTTCATCGACTGCTTCATTATTTTGGTTTTCTTGAGCAGCCACATTAGGCTCAGGAGCACGGAGATCAAAAATCCAATTTTCTTGTCTTTGAGGGTTGATGCGGTCTCTGCATGGCATGATGATGCTCCTGATTATTCTGGTACGGACCACTGGATGGTATCGTCCATCCACCCTTGCTTTAATAAGATGGGAGGAGTGACAATACTCGGTATCCAGGGACTCAGGTGGTATGAAAGGTAAATTAGCAAGGTTGTCTCCCAGACCAAGGCCGAGTGCGATAGAAGTTACTATACCTCCGAAGTAGAAAGGTTTAGAACCTCTAGCACAGTTGGCGTGGATGTACGACAGAAGGAACAGAGCTGCATTAATTAGTTCAGGATAGAGCACACAGCGAAGGAAAATAAGCTTCTTGGAGTTTACCTTGTGGTTGCTGTCCCTTGCGAAAATTGTGTGTCCTAGAACTCTGTGGAAATACCGTATTGCTGGGTTATGAATATAAGTAGCGTTGAGGCTGTCCCAGCTTGAAGCAGCTACACCTGTAAGTCGATTCCAAAGGTTGGAGGCTTCCTGGAACCAGGCATTGTTAGGCAAACGGCAATGTACATTCTGTCCATGATGGAATCCAAGCATTTGGGCAAGTTGGTTTTGGCCCACCGAATACTCAGAGCCAAACATGCGGAATCTAGCTACACCAGAAAGTTGGTTTGTTTCTCCCGGAGGTGTAACATAAGCAAATGAGCTCAGAAATTCCAGAGTCAGAGCTTTGTAGGTAGGCTGCCCTTGTGTGCAGAGCTGCCATAGACCGACATTTTGGAGCATCCAGCGTACACCTTCTAGCATGCCCAACTCTTCAAGGCTGGCGATGTGGACGTACCGTGTCGGTTGAAAAAAGCGTTGGAAGAAGCTGACGTAACTCGCTCTTTGGCGGTCTCCGGCTTCTCCCTCTCTGAATGTAACAGTGGAAATGTCAGGAGCTTGTCTTGTGCATCTGGCCATGGTGCATGCAAAGCGAAGTAGGTCTAATGGAGGAAGTGGGTATGAGTAAGAGTTGTTATGTGAGAATGAGAGTGTTTCGTGAGGTTTAAATAAGAGGGTTTGGAAATATGAAGTGTTGGAGAGAAATTAGGATTCAATGTGAAGGGTTTATGGAGAGTAATGTGAGTGGTTTATGGAGAGTAATGTGAGTGGGACGGTTAAGGACAGTGAAAAGAGAGTGGGTCGTTTGAAAAGAAATTGAAGAGAGGGGAAGATGAAGAGAAAAAGGTCTCTGTTATTAACAGAGAGCGCGTTAAAACAAGTATGACGCTCGTCACGAACCCGTCACGGTCATAAGCCGTGTGACGGTCGTGACAAGGGCGTTACGCCTGTCATGCTCACAAAATCTGCTATTCTCACAGAAACTAGATAAAATCTGGCATATTATATATATTGGATATGGCAATTATAAATAGCAGTAAAATATGAGATAAACATTAGAATGCATATAAAATGACTGAAACAAATTAAAATAAGCAGGAACATTATATCATCAACTCAACCACAAGCAATAAACATGAATTGAATACTTTATTTAAAATTAGAAATTCATAACAGTGTACTCAAAATAAAATTGCTGTAGAGTAATAAAGTTGAAATTGAACTAAAATAAACTTGTTCCTTGACATTAAAAAGAAAATGACTGTAAAGTAAATAGCTCTAAAACATTAAAAGAAAAGAAATTAAATGGAAAAATCCATTGTGACAGAATTAGCCACGTTGCTTCTTCAAAGATTCCACAGCTTGGTTCAGATGATCAAATTCTTTGACAGCGGTATCCATTAAACCGACAACGTCAAGACGGATAAGTTGAAGTTCATCTCTCATATCTTGAAGTGCAGTGCGGAAGGCTTCGAGAGTGGAATGTATATTAGCAGGGGGACAGTGTAAGTATTTCTCATGGGATGCATAGGGTAATCATGATAGTGAAGAGGAGTTTCAGGGTCGGTCTCAATGTCAGACACATGACTTTCAAAATCTCTTTCAGGTTGGGGCTCATCTAAATTATACAGCCAGTTGTGGCGGTTGTGCACACCAGTTCGCTCGTGATCAGGCAGTGTAAAGTGTGAAACAACTTCATTATTGATCAGGAGTTGAAAGGGGGGTGGTCCACGATTTCTAATGAGTCCTTGGTCAAAACAGAAAGTTAAGTTCATTGGCCTATATCCACCTAGAGGGTTTACTTGGGAAAGTCGTGTTCTAAATCCCATGGCATCAGCAATTTTTGTTACGAGGCCACCTATCAAAATGGGACCGTGATCAGCTCGAGCAATCCTGCAGAGATTGTCAAGCATAAAAGTGGCTTCATTAACGGGTCGGGATTGAAACACACAAAACATGATAAAAAGCTCATCTCTAGAGATTAGGGTGTCATTCTCGGCTTTTCCAAAAAGTGTAAAGGCTAAAATCATATGGAAGTATCTAATGGCCGGGTTGTGAATTTTAGTGGACACCATAGGATGCGGGTCATGATGAGGTCGTCCTGAAATACTACTCCAGAAAAGGTCCAGTTCATCTTCCATTACCAAATCTTCCTGTGCCATAGTAAAAACGTCGGGTCCATTGGGGAAATCCAACAGGTCCGCAATCTCTCTAATGTTGAAACGGCACGTGTATCCAAATAGCCTAAAGGTTATGTTACCCCTATTAAATCCTATGCCATAGTTAGGGTTGTAGGACAATGAGCTTAGGAATTCTAGGGTCAGCCTGTGGTAAGTTGGATATTTATTTCTAGCAAAACCTTCCCATCCTATCTGGCTAAACATAAAGTCTATGCTATCTTCTATACCTAAGGCAGTCATGGTAGGTCCATGGGCAAATTTGGTTAAGGTCGTATGTCTGCGAGAGAGAACCTCATAGCGGTGCCATTGGACAGCGTCCCTGAATAGCACAACCATGGTGTCTTCGTTATCCATCTTAACAGTTAGTCAGAAAAGTAAAGCAGATGTAGAAGGAAGAAGGTAGAAAGACTTTAAAATCCTGTAGCATGTAATTATGAGATCAGCAAAGCAGTTTCCATAAAATTTTTAAATTTTTGAGAAAAGAAAATAAATAAAAATGAAAAAGTAATGAAAATAAGATTAAGAAAGTAAAGGGGGAACGGAAAGAAATAAAAATAGACTTAAGAAAAATGTAAAGAAATTTTAAAAAGAAATAAAAATAAAAGAAAGTTAAAAGGAAAGAAAACAATCTCGTGGGTTACCTCCCACTAAGCCCTGTTTTTAACGTCATAAGCCTGATGAAAGTTTAGTGATAATTCAGTTATAGGGATGAGCAGGCAGCTTTAAAAGTCTTAGACTATTCAAATAGTCTTTGTTTGCAATATTATGATAATGTTTTAAGCGTTGCCCGTTTACTATGAATGGTTCACTATTTCTTCCTTTTATTTCTATCGCTCCACTTTGAAAAACTTTAGAAATTTCAAAGGGTCCGGACCACCTAGATCTAAGTTTTCCTGGAAAAAGCTTAAGTCTCGAATTAAATAGGAGCACGACGTCTCCCACACTAAATTCTTTTCTAGATAAGCGCTTATCGTGCCATCTCTTAGTTCTTTCTTTATATATGCGGGCGTTCTCATAAGCATCTAGTCTTAGTTCTTCTAATTCGTGCAAATCTAAGATTCGTTTTTCTCCTGCGGCAACGTAATTTAAATTGAGGGTTTTAATAGCCCAATAGGCTTTGTGCTCTATTTCTACCGGCAGATGACAAGATTTTCCATAGACTAACTTAAATGGAGTGGTTCCTATGGGGGTTTTGTAAGCAGTTATGTAAACCCATAAAGCTTCATTAAGTTTAGTTGACCAATCCTTCCTAGAGGTAGCGACAGTCTTTTCTAAAAAAATTTGTATTTCTCTATTTGAAACCTCGACTTGTCCACTGGTTTGTGGATGATATGGTGTTTCCACACGATGTTTGACTCCGTATTTTGATAGCAGTTTATCGAATATTTTAGATATGAAATGGGAGCCACCGTCACTAATGACGAGTCTTGGCACACCAAATCTAGGAAAGATTATGTTCTTAAAGAGCTTTACACTAGTACAAAAAGAGAAGTTTACACCCGTTTTTTATCTATTTTACACCCGTTATTAGAGGGTGTAAATTCAAAGGGTGAGAAATGTCTAACAAATTTACACCCATTAAAAAAAGGGTGTAAATAGATGATATATTACACCTTTTTTTAGAGAAAACGGGTGTAATTTATTACATATATACATTTAAACCAAACAAATTTACACCATATTTGATAAAAATATGGTGTAAAATAAATAATGCTTACTATGATTGTCAACAAATTTACATCCTATTTTCTTTAAATAGGGTGTTAAAATATACTATATTAGACCCTATTTTAGTAATCACGGGTGTAAAATATTTGATAATTATATTATATTTAATTTCATTTGCATCCTATTTCATTTACACCCTATTTCATTCAACCAAATATTTTTGTATAATGTTGGATATTCAATAAATTAATTTTAATGAGCACAATAGTCACTTGTTAAAAGAACATAATTTACACATTGTTAAATGAACAGGCACATCAACCTTCAAGCAAATACATAACATAAATTTTAGGCTTTCAGCTGCAACACATAAAATTGCAAAATGTGCAAACCAAACCGAATCCCAGAATATTAATACACAACCTCATCAATAATGTAATTACTAAGAATCCCAAAAAGATCTTCTGGTGTTGATGTGCACATCAATATAAAGTCAACAGGCAACATCAAACCAATATCATTATTTAACTTTAGAAACATCCAAAAAGATTCAACATATGAGAGCAGCCATTTAAAATATAAGTTAAATAAAAAATATGGAAACTACACATCACAATACTCCATGATCTTTTCTATTTTCCATTTCAGGTTCATAACTACACATCACAATTAAAGTATGAATAAGACAATACTTCCAGCTTCCCCTTTTTAAATACAGCAATACAAACTTGCATGCTAGCATGCCCAACATCAACAAAAGCAACATTCAGCTGATCATTTTCAAGAAGATCACTCTTGTAAATTCCATAGGCCAAAGCAGTTGTTTTTGTTTCATGAATCAAGTGGAGTGGGTGGAGACCTGCAATAGTGGTTGCATCCAATACAACTCTTCTCTGAACATTAGTAAAATAAATTGGAATTCCAATGCACCAATCAACAACAGCCGCATTCATACTTTTCTGGGCAATGTCTTTAAGATTTGATAACATCATTGCAAAGACTTGGGTGGCTGTAAATGCTCTAGCTTCACCAAGATACAACGCATGAATTGGTGGGTACCCATCAGGTCCTTCAGTGACAGCAAAAGGCAATGACTTCATATCACTCTGCACTTCTGGATCAGCAAATTTCTTACCAATCAACCTCTTCATCTGCAAGATAGAATTTTTTGGGTTCATCATAGTATAAGCAGCCTCAGTTGTCCCAATGAACTGTTGTTTATCTCCAAAACACAGAATAGCAGGGGTTTCATGCTTGGACTCATCGTTAAGCACAACATCAATCCCCGTCTGGCTTACAACGACAACAATGCAGCTCTGATTACTGAAATCAAAACTGACCACACGCAACTTTGATTGATCTCCAATGCAAAATCAATATCTAGAAAAGGAAAATAAAAATCACAGCAAGTTCACAAAGTAAGTATAGAATTTATTATAAAAAAGGAAAACATAATCCACAGATGCTTGAACCCACACATAATATGTATATAACTTTATTTTTGTACTATAAATATGAAAAGTTGCTAGTATCTGACATATTGAGGGAGACATATGCTTTGAGAGAGTTAATTTTTTTTTCATTAATATTAACGCGTACTACTCTGTCCCATATTATAAGCAAAAATTACTTTTTAGATACATTGAATAATTAATGTATCTGGTCTATATATAGGTCAGATACATTAATTATTCAATGTATCTAAAAAGTAACTTTTGCTTATAATATGAGACGGAGGGTGTACCATACTATTCCAAAAGAAATTTATGTCAAATTTTTTATATACTTTTCAGTCTCCCAATGTCCTTTCACATCTATCAGTATTCAATATCATCAAAATAATCACACTAACCAAACTAAATGATATACTTATAAATATATAAATAATAATATATATTAGTATACTGTTACACTAATATATATAAACTTTATAAAGGAATCCACTTCAATATCTTACTCAGAAGTTGTCTTCATTCTCTTTATTCTCGTAAAGTATTTTTCTTGCAAAATTTTTTGCTTAACAAAAGAAGACTAAGGGTGATGGTGTTGCATGGAGTTGAAGATCTCTTTCGAGGTGTTATGTTTTCTGAAGTGTTTTGACTTGAATGATGACTGCTTGCCACTGTCGACTGAGTATTGTGTTTGTTTTGTGTTACCAACCCGCTTAATCTCACCCGAACAATTCGTTCTTCTGCACAACCCGCCACTCGCGCTAACTGGAAATGTAAACGGTCGGAGATGGGTGCGTGTTTTCCATAAGCAATTTCAATCAGATGAGAATTTTTTTAAACAAATCCGTAAATAACCGACCGATGTTCGTCCCTAGTAATAATAAATCAATAGAAAGGAAAAGTAACCATGTATAGCAGAGATAAAAGAACACATTAAGTGGAATGAAATTAATAGACACAAATTCAAGATTCAGGTACAACCAATTGCTTGCAATGATGCAATCTAAACAATACCACATTCATATCACATCACTAATAACCTTTTTAAAGATTGATTGAATTCATCATTAATGCAAAACTACTTGAAATGCTTTACAAATAAATTGGCATCTAGCTATCTTATGATATTTCAAAGCATACTTATTAATCTGATAATCCATAAAATGTTGAATAAACGTCATCATCGTAAAGATCATACTTATGCAACCTTGTACTACAGGATACTAAAAAAAATGTTTAGCATTTGTAACTAGACTCATTAGAAAAGTATTTCACTATGCTTATCAGCATTGTTACTGTATAGAAACATTTTATTTCTAAAATAAGTGATTAGTGATGTCGATGACATATTTGAGTTCAAGAGTTAAGCAGTGGCAGAACCTTAGATATTGTCAAAGCATGACTCCACTGCTCCTTTAAGATATCCAGACAAAAACTACAATTGATGTTGATATTTGGGTGGAAAACTTTAGTCCTAAATGCAACCTGCAAGTAAAAAAATGTATCCAGGAAAAAAAGGTTAAAAAAATTGAACAAATTGTGCTTTTTATAACTTAGAAGCTATAACTAGCTATGTCAAGGCAAGAACTTGGAAAACCTCTCTAAGGTATGAACTATGAACGCACAAATCTGATACGAATCTTAAAATGTCACGTACAACAAAAGATTGAATTATTAAATTTGCATTGACCAACACAATACCTTGGGTGGCTTGAATGGATAATCAGGAGGAAAATGAATGATAACTAGAAAAACACCTCCATTATAATGGCTATCAAGGGGACCCATTATAGTTGCTTGCCAATGGAACATATCTTCTGCTACAGGACCTGTGAAAGTAATATAGATAAACATAAGAAAATAAGAAACTTTACATTATAAAGTATTGTTAAATTGTTTCATAAACTTCAAATAATATGAACTCATTCAACAGTTTCATAAGTAGATTTTTCACAAACCAAAACAAAATAGTAATTACAAATATCAGAGAGATAAAATTAGTTTGATCTTAAAGAAACAATTATCTTACAAGACATGCATCAAATTGAATTCCACAACCACAGAAAGAGACATGTAACCAAAAAGGGTATCCCTGTTCACAACCTAAACTCAAGTGTACAAAAGCATGTCATTCACATAGATCCCTTTCATCATATATCTGACTAAACTATATTTCCATCCCCAAAAACGTAAGTACTAATAGTGGTTAACATTGAAAATTATACTAGGTTCCTTCATTCCCTACAAACAAAACAAAATCATAGTATCGTAGAACATGATGTCAACAAATAAAAACTAAGAAACCAGCAAAATGTCATACTTATCAATAACAAACACAAACACTATCTTAGGATAACAAAATCTAACTAATCACTTATCTTGTGATCAATCAAGTAGATGCAAGTCAAATCCCAAAAAGTAAAACACAACCAAAATAAAGTTTAACAAAATCTAAGTAGTAGAAACAGCTAAAAAAGTTCCTTTAAAAAGGAAAAATTAAAATCTGGGAGAAAAAAATTGATATTAAATACACCTGACCGCTGCGTCTACGCATAGTGGTAACTCGACCCCTCGAAGTCTTAGACATATCAACAACACAAACTCTAAATTATCAATTAAGCGGAAATTTCTGTAGCTACGATACGATACCGAATCGAAAACGTGGAATGAACATATATGATTTAAAGGAGAGCAAGCAGTATTGAGGGTTATCCTAACTCTAACCCTAATTCAATTTTCGTAAATTCGAATCAGGACCCAAAGAAGATGGGGATGAAACTTATTTTCTTTCTCTCGATTAAAATTTAAATAGCAAAAAAATGTAAAGACGATTATACAAACCGACTTTCGAAGAAGGTTGTTATTACAACAACATGTGGTGTTATCGACAAACAAAGTGGTTGTTTCTCTCCACAGCGAACATTAACGAATATACTAGTACTTCATTTTGACAGATGTCCAATTTTGAATTTTAGGGTTTGAGACAAGCAACATAGACTTCATTTCGTATATGAGAAACTTTAGAGATTTGATATTGTTGAGGGGAAAATTGAAGAGATTTAACGCATGAGCGAATTTGAAACTCGTTTTTTATTTCGCAAAAAAAAGTGAAAAAATATGAAAAGGCGAGTGTTTCTTAAAGAAGAAAGAAGAAGATTGAGTCAATTGAGTTACCCTATGAGAGAGAAATAGAAATAATTTTGATTAATCATATATTTTTTAATTAATTAATATGTCAATAAAATTATTTTATCAGAATTTAATATCATTTAGGTTGTGTCTTATTTTGGTTATGTGTAATTTTAGTATACTAAATTTTTTATCTGTTTTATCTTTAAATTTTACATACAAAATAAAGTATTAAAAATATATATTGTAATTAATGTATTTTATATGATTAAATCAAATCATATTTATATCTAAGAACATCTGTGTAAATATTTTGGGTTATAAAATTAAATAATTTTTTCAGTCAATATAAATTTACACCTTTTTAAATTTAACGGGAGCAATAGAGATTTGATTATAATAATATTTTGAATTTGCAGCCATTTTTAAAAAAATAGGGCGTTTATTGTCACATGCTAATATATAAAATGACACTTTATTTACAAAATTGCCACGGCGTTTCATTTTTATACCCGTTTTTAGTATAACGGGTATCAATTTTAAAATTATATTCTTCTTTTCGCACTAGTGTTATCACTACTCGTGTGTCATTTGTAGGAGAAGCTACAGCCTTGATCCATTTGGAAACGTAATCGACAGCGACGAGTATGTACTGGTTACCAAAAGAAGACGGAAATGGTCCCATGAAATCTATTCCCCACACGTCAAAGACTTCTACTTCTAGAATGCCCTTTTGAGGCATTTCATCGCGTCTAGAGACGTTACCAGTGCGTTGACACCAATCGCAATTTATAACATCGATATGGACATCTTTCCATAGAGTATGCCAAAAGAGGCCAGCTTGCAAAATCTTAGCACAAGTCTTTGAAGTGCTTGCGTGCCCACCATAGGGCGCGGAATGACAATGAGAAATTATGTCTTCCACCTCATCTTCGGGTACACAACGACGGAAAATACCATCGGCGCCCCTCTTGAAGAGAAGTGGTTCGTCCCAATAATAGTGTTTAAGGTCGTGGAAGAATTTCTTCTTTTGTTGATAGGTTAGATCAGGTGGCAGTACTCCAGCTGCTAGATAGTTGACAAAGTCAGCATACCATGGCAGCGTGGTCTTAGTGTAAACAGATTCTACCACTTCATTAGTTTCTGTATCAGTATAAGTCAGGGATTGTTCTATTGTATTGCTTTCTAACTGGGCTAAGAGTCTTTCATAAGGGAAATCGTCATTAATAGGTACTTGGTCTGGTTGGATGTTTTCCATTCTCGACAGGTGGTCAGCTACTACATTTTTGGTGCCTTTCTTGTCCTTGATTTCCAAGTCGAATTCTTGTAGGAGTAGAATCCACCTCAGAAGTCTCGGTTTGGAATCTTTCTTGCTTAATAGGTACCTGATTGCGGCGTGATCGGTGTAAATGATTATTTTTGCTCCTACTAGGTAGGAACAAAATTTATCTAATGCGAACACGACAGCTAAGAGTTCCTTTTCTGTGGTAGCATAGTTCATTTGTGCATGATCCAAGGTTCTACTGGCATAATAGATTGCGTGAAGCTTTTTGTCCTTCCTTTGTCCTAGGACTGCACCTACAGCATAGTCACTAGCGTCGCACATGATTTCGAATGGTTTATTCCAATCTGTGGGTTGCATAATGGGTGCTGATATTAAAGCTTGCTTGAGTGTTTGAAATGCGTCCAAGCATTTGTCATCAAAGACGAATTCAGCATCTTTCATTAACAGCTCAGTTAGGGGTTTGGTTATCTTAGAGAAATCTTTAATGAAACGTCGATAAAAATCGGTGTGTCCTAAGAAACTTCTTATTTTTCTAACGGTTTTTGGTGGCTGGAGATTTTCTATTACTTCTATTTTTGCTTTGTCGACTTCAATTCCTCTGTCGGATACTATATGTCCTAGCACGATTCCTTGTTGGACCATGAAATGGCATTTTTCCCAATTCAGCACTAAGTTGACTTTTACACATCGTTCGAGCACCATTTCGAGGTTTGATAGACATCCTTCAAAACTTTCCCCACAGACAGAGAAATCGTCCATAAAGACTTCCATTATACCATCTAAGAAGTCAGAGAAGATGGACATCATGCATCTCTGAAATGTTGCGGGTGCGTTACATAATCCCAAAGGCATTCGCCAGTAGGCAAAAGTTCCATAGGGACATGTGAAAGTAGTCTTTTCTTGGTCGTCAGGATGGATAGGAATTTGGAAGAATCCTGAATATCCGTCTAAATAGCAAAAATGGGAGTGTTTAGCCAGACGTTCAAGCATTTGATCTATGAATGGTAAAGGGAAATGATCTTTACGAGTGGCTTTGTTTAGTTTTCTATAATCGATACACATTCTCCATCCAGTTTGAGTACGTTGTGCTACAGATTCGCCTTTTTCATTATTGATGACTATAACACCTCCTTTCTTGGGTACCACGTGAACTGGGCTAACCCATTCACTATCTGATATTGGATATATGATTCCTACTTCTAATAGCTTTTGCACTTCTCTCTTAACGACATCACTCAGAATGGGATTGATTCTCCTTTGATGTTCTCTAGAGGTTTTACAGTCCTCCTCAAGCATAATGCGATGCATACAGATAGAGGGACTTATTCCTTTCAAGTCTGAGATGTTATAGCCTAAGGCAGTTGGGTACTTTCTCAGGACATGCAATAATTTCTCGGTTTCTATTTGTCCTAAGTCTGCATTGACTATAACTGGTAGTTCGAGTTCTGTATCTAGGAATTCATTCCATAGATCTTTGGGTAATGTTTTCAGTTCTATGACTAGTTTCTTTGGGTAAGGCATAGGGTCAGGAGTGAGTGCGAGACATTCACTTAGATCATTATCTTGGTATTCACCACGCCAATTATCATCTTCAAAAATTGGTGGCATCGGGATTCTCAGCACTTCAGAACACGTGTTTTGGTGTTTTTCCATTTCTTTAACGCATTCATCAATTATATCTAGGAAGCAGCACAAATCTTCTATAGCAGGTGCTTTGAAAAATTGTGAGAGAATAAATTCAACTTTTTCTTCACCAACCTCGAAAGTCAGTTTTCCTTTTTTCACATCTATGATGGCTCCGACAGTAGCTAGGAAAGGTCTTCCTAAAATGATAGGGATGTTTGAGTCTTCCTGGATGTCCATGATTATGAAATCTGTAGGAATATAGAATTTTCCTATACGTACTGGAATGTTTTCTAGCATTCCTAGAGGAAATTTCACTGATCTATCAGCTAGTTGTACAGACATTCTTGTTGGTCTCAGTTCTCCCATGTTGAGCCTTTTACAAATAGATAAGGGCATTAAACTGATGTTGGCTCCTAAATCGCACAGAGCTTTGTCTATGACAAACTTTCCAATCACACATGGTATAGAGAAACTACCAGGATCTTTTAGCTTAGGAGGCATGTTGTTTTAGATTATTGCGCTACACTCTGCAGTAAGCATAGCGGTTTCAGTATCCTCGAGCTTTTTCTTATTAGTTAATATTTCTTTTAGGAACTTAGCGTATGAGGGCATTTGTGTGATTGCTTTTGTAAAAGTTATTATGACATTTAGCTGTTTCAGAAGTTCAACAAATTTCTTAAATTGGCCTATGTTTTTAGATTTAGCGAATCTTTGGGGATACGGGATAGGTGGTTTATAAGGCGGTGGAGGCACATATGGTTCTTCTTTCTCTTCGGCCTCTTTGCCATTATCTTCCTTCTCGTTTTCCTTTGGTTTGCCTTCCTTTTCAGACTCCTTACTAGGCTTTTGGTACATGGTTGGATTTTCGATTCTTGGGTCAGTGGGTCCTTCTAGTTCTGTTCCACTCCGAAGTGTTATAGCGTTTGCATGTCCCTTCGGATTAATTTGAGTTTGACCTGGAAGGTTCCCAGCTGGGGTAGCGGTAACTGCTTGTTGTTGAGCCACTTGTGAGATTTGGGTTTCTAACATTTTGTTGTGAGTGGCTAGAGCGTCAACCTTGTTGGCTAATTGTTTGATCTGCTCACCGGTGTGAACATTCTGGTTAAGGAACTCCTTATTTTGTTGAGCTTATGCAGCAATGAAGTTCTCCATCATAATTTCAAGGTTTGACTTCCTAGGAACGTTGGGTACGTTAGCAGCAGGTTTTTGATATCCTAGTGGCACAGCTGGCGCTTGGCCAGGTGCATACAAAGCGTTATTGAGCATAATTCACTTGATCGGCGGAGACTCCTGCTAAAATTTGGCATTCGGGGGCAGCATGTCCAGGTACTCCGTATAATTCGCATTTTGGAGCTACGGCAGCCACGGTGGCTGCGGGTGTTATGGTCAAGTTGTCTATCTTTTGAGCAAGTGCATCTACACTAGCATGGACATGATCAAGACTACTAACTTCGTACATTCCACCTTTCGTTTGAGCTTTCTCCACTGGCGTTCTTTCACCTCCCCATTGGTAATGGTTTTGAGCCATGCTTTCAATGAGTTGATAGGCTTCGGTATAAGGTTTGTCCATAAGTGTACCACCAGAGGCGACATCTATTGTCATTCTTGTATTGTACAAGAGACCATTGTAAAACATATGGATGGCTAACCAATCCTCAAGACCGTGATGCAGACACATCCTCATCATATCCTTGTATCTCTCCCATGCATCGTAAAGAGACTCAGTATCTTTTTGTCGAAATCCATTAATTTGGGCTCTCAGCATAGTTGTTTTGCTTGGTGGGAAATATCGGGCTAAGAACACCTTTTTCAACTCATCCCACGTAGTGACGGAGTTTGATGGCAAGGATTGTAACTAAGCCCAAGCTCTGTCTCTTAATGAGAAAGGAAAAAGACGTAGTCTTATCGCATCTGCAGTCACACCATTTGCCTTCACTGTGTCTGCGTACTGCACAAATTTGGTCAAATGTTCTTTTGGATCGTCCGTAGGATTTCCAGAAAATTGATGTTGTTGTACGGCTGACAGCAATGAGGTTTTTAACTCGAAATCGTTCAGGTTGATAGCGGGGGCAGCAATGTTGTTGTGTGGTTCTTGCTCAGATAGGGTAGCATAATACTTAAGAGGAAGGTTATGTGGTCCTTCAGCCATGTTTCGTTCTTTGACTGGTTCAGGAGTATGAGCGAGAAGATCGGGAATATTATACTTGCGTTGATACTCAAGTATTCTGTATCTTAAATGTAAAAAGCGCTCTAATTCGGCGATTGGTGGTTGCAATTCTTCGCTTTGTGAGCGAGTACTTGGCATACAATCGAGAAAAAGGGAAATAAAATTTGTTGCCTTAGTCTATACTGCGCAACAAAGAATCGCACTATTGACTAAATCAAAGTTCCCCAGCAACGGCGCCAAAAACTTGGTCGCGACTTTCTGAGTCTAATGGTTACTAACTGCAAGTGCACAGCCTATCGCGTAGTAATAAAGATATCGATCCCACAGAGACCTGATAATCAACCTAGTGCTACGGTTTTTTACTGTGTTTAGCTAAGGCGAAGATGTTTTGGTTTTAAGTTCAAAAAGGGAGACTAAAGGGAATCTAAATTTTTGGAATAAACTAGTTGATATAAGGGTATCGGTACGTAACTTAGTATACCATCGTGGATTCAATAAAACCTAAGCGTATAAAAATGAGTCACATTATATTTCTGTAGAAAATATCAGTTTAAAAGCCCTCACCTCACACTCTCGTGGATCTTGCTTCGGACTATATTCCTAAATCATAATGTCTTCTCTCGCTAGCCCATTTGAGTTTAAAAACACTTTTTGAAAACTAATACAGTCTAATTAACTTTAAAGCGCTCTCGCTGTTTTTAAAACCAATGCCTGATTTCAGCTATCCGGTTAAAATCTCACACTCTCGTGGATCTTGATCCTAACCTTTACTACCTTTTTACTCTCGTAACAAAAGTCCAATTTTAATTAAGAAATCGCGTCCAGAAAATAAGTTGTTTATGGTTTTAGCTTAGAATTATCGAATCCATCCCGGTTAACTTAATTACATACCGATAAATCGGATTTAGCTAGACATATTAATTAAACCAAACATGCATAAAAATAAATTGAAAAACAGTAAATTAAACATGGCAGTGAGGAAAACGATAATGCTATTATTAAGATAATGAATAAAAACCTGATAAATATGAAATAAGTCGGTTCTCGCAATTCCTCCACAAGTCGGTAGGCTTTTGCTCGATGTATCAGAATAACGAATGATGAAGGCAAGATTGAAAACAAAATTCTAACTATGGTGCAATAGCTCCTCAATGTGAGAAACTATCACTATTTCAAGTGATGGTAAACAAGGAATAGGAACGGGAAACAAACAAGGAATGCAAAGAAAGTAAAAATTTGAAAATAAATTCTGCAGCAATTCGGGTAAATTCTCTATATGGTGTGTCTTTGCTCTTCAATCCATGTTGTATTTATAGCCAAAGCATTGCCTTAACGTTGGAGAAAATATAGGAGCACAACCTTTGGTGGTTGAGAAGTCTAAGGGAGACTGGCTCAAGTGAGTTGAAACTGAAGTTGAGAGAATGTAGGAAGTGCTGATCGTGCGTGTGCATTGGTCTGCTTTGTCCACGTCTGCGTTTCTGAACGTAATAACCACTTTGGTGTGCGTGACGGTCATGATGACTGTGTGACGAGCGTGGTGCGCTTTTGGATTGCGTGATGGTCGTGGTGAGTGTGTGACAGTCGTCACACACACACCACTTTTCATTTTCTGCTCTTTTTCTTGACATTTCTTCCTGTTTTCTACTCTTTTCTTCATGTTTCTGTATTTTGTTCCTTTTTAGCTTGGACAATGAAATACCTGTGAAAACACTAGAATACTTGCGGAATAATCGGCACTTGGACTGAAATAACATAATTATTAGTCATAAATCAAGGCAAATATATGATACAGTTTCGTGTTATCAGAAGCCTCCTATCTCACTCATTTCTCAACCATTCCTCATGATTCAAATATGAAAATTGTGCATTTTCAGATGAGGAATACAACGGCAATACTCAATTTTATTGAAATTAAGTGAATCAAAACATAATATGATAAAACCTGAAGAACCCTAAAATTGGAATAAACTCAAGGAAATCCTATACACGAACTATAAACAACAATTGATTGAGGGTAAGTGATCTACAAACATCCAGAAACACAATGGTAACAAGAAATCATGTTTATGATGCATGATTCATGGGGTTTGAGAGTTTAAGGTTTACCTCTGCAAGTGAGAATCGAATTCTAGTTTGGAGGTGTTACAAATGAGTTCCAATGATTTGGACAACTTCCTTGTA